>OY787607.1:3605000-4205000 GCA_963678935.1 Umbilicus rupestris
AAAGCAACGGGTAAAATCAAATTTTAGGGCTCTTTCTGGTGAAGCTTCCCCCAAATCGCACACTCAGATCAACCTTCCTCTTCTGCTCGGTCTCCTCCAGCTATCATCTGACAATGGTGAAGACTCGCGGACTGAAGAAAAATCTGGCTGTAGCAAGGCAAGGCAGGACTGAAAGGAGGTCCAAGTTCCGCAATGAAGCCCCTACTCAGCGGTCAGACTTGGTGGTCTGGGAGCCCGCACCTCTGCCTGTGTCACATAACGCTCCTTCTCCTCAAGAATGAACCTCGCTGAAAAGGAGGCGTCTAGTCCGTGACGGGGAGCCTACCTCTAGTGCAGCAACAGTGGATGAAGAGGAAGTACTTGAAGAAGCCTCAAGAGAAGTACAAGCTGCAGAGAATGCTGTGCCAGGTCATACTGAAGAGAGCTGCAGAACACTTATCAAATCCCCAGGCATAGAAGGAGAAGGGGAGGAGATGGAAGCTGAAGTGCTTGAACAAGAATCTGCTCCAGCACATCCTCCTCCTCCCTCGGACAAAGGAAAAGCTCCAATCATCATTCCTGATTCCAGTAGTGAAGAAGAGGAGTCCAGTAAAGAAGAGGAGTCCAGTGAGGATGCTACAAGAGAACCTTCCGAGAGAAGACCGGTGGTTCTGAAGCCCAGTGAAGAAGATGACACTACTGCAGTCACTGTCGGGGGAATATGGTTCAGAAACAAGAACGCCTCTCAATCCTGGAGCTCAGTAGAGAGGAAGCACATTGTGACAGAGAAGAGACTGGACCTGGACAAATACAAATCTGCATCCATTGTCCAGCTTCTTACTGAGGTAAATTTACTCAAGTCCCTCACTTACCCATACAGATTCAATACGTCATTAGTCAGGGAATTTATAGTCAACATGGAAGAAAAATTTGGTGAGGAAGAAGGGAATGTTTTTGGACAGAGCTGGGTGCGGGGTAAGAAAGTAGTAATCACCCCTGAGAAAATAGATGAATCTCTTGAGATAGACAGTGATGCTAGAGAGCCCACAAATCTCAAACAAGAGGTGTTGGCTAGAGTCCTCATGGGAGGAGTGTGCTTGTCTTGGGGTGGACCAAATCTCAGTGCTGCTGAACTCACCTCCAAAAATGCCCTATTGTACAACATGGGCATTAGGAACTGGATTCCCAGCTCCCACAGGGGAAAGGTTAGCAGGTCCTTTGCTAACCTTCTACACTCAATTAGGAAAAGAAGAAGAATTAGCCTGGGCAGTGTGATGGTTCCCCTGGTGGCTGCTCATGCTGGCAGTGCCTCCTCCAGCAAGCCCATTGTGTTACCTTCCCTCATTGAGCATCTGTGTCACAAAGGGGGAGACCAAGAAGCACACCACTGATGAACCTGCATTGTGGCCTGATGAACATTTTTTTTGGCCCTGCGTGGCTTAGCTAAGGCCGGATGTGGCCATTACTTACTCTTACTTTAAAGCGTTTTTTTAATAAGTTTTTTTTTGCCTGTTCATGGAAGTGTGCATCAGTGGCCTAGTGTTTTGTCAAAATGCCAAGGGGGAGATTGATGATGCCGTATGGCAGTGTTTGACAAAACCAGCACAAGTGAACAAGCAGCTGAACAAGATGCTGCTATAGCAGGAGTCCAGCTTTCGTGAACAAGGAGCAGCTATAGCAGGAGGAAGCTTTAGCAGGAGCTTGTTCAGAAGAGCTGTAGCGTCTGTCCGTGCAGCAGCAATCTGAGTTTTGGAAATAAGGTGTGGCAGTCCATTTAAGAGCTTCAGGAGAGTTTCTAAGTTGCTGAAGAAAATATTCCAGTGGAGATTCCTAGCTGGAGAAGGAGATTTGATTGTGGGATATTTGAATCTCAAATCAAATCTAATCACCTAAAGATTAGGAGATATTGATATTGCTAAGGGAATGGCTAAATCCTGATAATGATGGCAGTGGGTGCGCCTACTTAATGGAGACTCTTCAGAGCAATGAAGGTTGATCGAAGCTAAGAGAGAAAACACGAGAGTTACACAGAAGTTCAACAGAGAGTGAATCTGTGCTGGGGAATCTTCAATCATCACCTAGAGCAGAGCGTGAGCGCAGAGCTAAGGTGATTGAGACAGTGGGTGATCAGGACTTGCAGAGTCTGATCACAGCTTGATCGGGAGACCAATTCAGAGCAGCGGTACTTGTTGGTGGATCAAGGAAGGCCGCGAAGGGATTGTCGAGTGAAGGGACTCAGGCCAGCTCTTGCTAGTGACAGGAGGTCACTGAGTGAGGGGGAGTATTCCAGAGTGTGCAGCGCTCGTGGAATCGTTCGAACGGCTCAGCGGAAGGCTTCGGAGCGACGCAGACAGTTTGTGCATCAGATGTGTGCTACAGCAGATGCTATAGCATCCCTGCAAAATCTGAGTATTATTTAGAATAGGCTGAGTTTCGAGGAGACAGTAGCTATTCTAGATAGATATCAGTAGAGGGTGTGCAGACACAAGTCAGAGCCTGTTCTGATTGTGTACGTGGATCCACTTGTGGTTGAGTAGCATAGGTTGCGTGGGTTGTAACTGTGTGTACTTGGAAACCTTGAGATTAGTGGATTGAGGACTGAGAAGAGTCTTCCCCAGACGTAGCCAATTTGGCTGAACTGGTGAACAAACCTTTGTCCTTGTTCTTTCCTGCTGAAACAGTTTTCGGGTGAACAAGAATGTGTTGTAGCAACTGCTTGTTCACAAATTTGTTTATCAGAGGCGCCGTGAATTTCAATTGGTTATAGATTTAGTAGGGTTTTTAATAAATTCTTCTAGCATCTTCTTCTAACAAATTCAGTGGCATACTGATATTGCTTTGTAAAATTAGATTTTGTATACAATTTGAAATTTGCAGCGTCCTTGAGTTATTGATAGTGTACAAGCAGTTGCTATAGCAACTTCTTGTTCAGCCGGATCTGGTGCAACAAGAAACAAAACAGTGAACAACGAATTTGTTCACCCAGTTCGGCCAATCTGCTTACGTTTGGGGAGGACTATACTCCAGTCCTCAATCCACTAGTCTCCAAGGTATTCCGTACAACACAGACTCGACTTCTCGACAATCTATTCTACTCGACCTCAACTAGCACACAATCAGAACTCCCTCTGATTTGTGTCTCACTCACCCACACAAATGAATTAATTCAGAATAGCTACTCCTTTGATCACACAGACTCAGCCTATTCTAATTAACACAATGTCTCAGTAGGTTTGCTATAGCACACGCTTGTGAAACTATGACAGCGCGTCGTCGTGCGCCTCAAATTTGTATTTATAACTCCTGTTAACACACTAGCAAGTGGTAAGCAGGGTCGAACCCAAAGAGAGCAAGTAAGATAGAATTCTAATGAAAGTCACAGAAAAAGGAACAAACTGAGGATATCAATTCAGAGAAAATCAATTCGGGGGAATATAATGCAACTAGTTATCACCGATCGAATACATGCATAAGCTAGTGAATTCTGCCTTAGTCCAACATTCCCGCTAAAGATATGTCGACAATCAAATTCTACCTATTCTTAACCGCTAGGTTTTCGAACAAGTGCAATAGTTACTCAACTAACACCAAAAATCGGTTCTACCGCTAGGTTCTCCCCAACAATGCAATCCAATCAAGTATAACACAATTGACATCAATATAGCTCACCGCTAAGCTGCACTAAACTGACAATCAAAGCATTCATTCATTCATACAAGGGCAGCAAATCAATAGCTCGAATCATGTATTCATTGACCTCAAACCAAATTTTGCATTATAAACCCCAAACTGAAAATAGGATTTAGCTACTCATATTATCCATGGAATACAATAAAGATGAGTTCATTACACTACAATAAGTTAGAGAACAAAAATTGAACTAAAACAAAATCTGAGTGAATAGTGTTTTCTTGCCGTGAATAGTGTTTTCCGGCTGGAACAGTAATGAACAGTAAGTACTGTAGCGCCGTGAATAGTGAATTTCGGCGAACTTCAATCTTCTCCCTCTGCCGTTCTACTGTAGCTCCGCCGTCTGAATAGTGCCGTCCAAGTGAAGTCAAGTTAAAGTTAGAGGATTCTTTTCCTCTTTTGTCCATCTTTTAGGTTTAGGGTTTTTGAGTTAAACTAGGATGAATCGCATTGAACCACATCTGATTTCTGATTGAACCGGCAGAGTTGACTGCTGCTGTTGACTTTGACTCATGTTGACTTCTTGGCCTTGGATGAATGCTTCAAATATGCGATGAAATCCAATGCGATCTTGAACACACCTGCGATACGAAAACACTACAAAAGAGTAATCGATTCACGCAAAATGTAATAAAACTATGGGAATAAATAACTCAATGGAGCGTATTTATACGCTCCATCAAACTAGCTTGTACAGATTCTGACGCTTCGCTCCAAAGCCTTCCGCTGAGCCTCTCGAACTCTATCTTGAGTACTCCTAACACTGGGATGCTTCCCTTCACTTAGTGACCACCTGTCACTAGCGAGAATAGGTCTTTTGCAGATGGTCTGAGTTCCTCCACTCGACAACTCTCCTGCTGCCTTCCTTGATCAACCAACAAGCACGCCCTACTCTAAACTGGTCCTCCTGATCAAGCACTGACCAGACACTGCTAGTCTGCAATCAGTCGATACATAAACCACACTGATCTGCGCTCACGCTCTGCTCACGGTGGTGATCCGATCGTCCGAACACCTCCACTGATCTTTTCTTTCAATCTCAGGTGCTCGGATGCTCTCTCTGTGTTTTTTCTCTCAATTCAGATACCTATCATGCTCTGCTCAGCCTCCTTCTAAAGGAACTATTCCCTATCAGAATTAGGAAATCCTCAAAGATCACAACAAGATTCTATCTCCTAATTTTTGGAGATTTGATTTCCTAATCAAATCTTTAAGCTTGAGGCACGGAAATCTTTGCTGGGATATTCTAAGAATATTTGGAAGCCTCCCGTTGCACTGCTACTTCATATCTGGGCAGATTTCTCATCGGGCCAAAACTGTTGCTACAGCTCCTACTGTAGGAACTGCTTGTTCACTGGGCTTGAACACTCTGGCAAGTTTTGTCAAATGAATGCCATTTGCATTATCACAATTGTTCAAGTGTTTCTAAACTTCCTGAGCAGTATCATATTTGGCTAACTTTATACCAATGACTGTTGAACGGAGTTGTTGATCCAGGTAATGATTTTCGAATTGTTGCCCTTCGACAGATCCAACTTTTTCCCAACCTTATCATTTATCGACTTCGTGTCCGTTCCTGAGACATAGATTTTTCTTTCAGAAAATTCTTCATCACGTAACTCCAATACTAGTAATTCTCCCACTTCAATTGTACACCAATAGACTGAAGCGAATCATCCTTTGCACCAGCCATAACGAACGAAGAAAATCAAGCTATTTCGAATTCAGATATGAAGCTGCAAGCAATGCCAATAGGAACTGATTCCTAAAAAAAGTATAGAACAAATTGGTAGCTCTTGATACCATGTTGAAGTTACAAAAGTATATAACAAAAGAAGATAGAGTTTCATAGATGCGTAAAAGAATGAGTCTAACAAAATACAAAAGATAAAAATAAATAAATAATAAATAATATGCTAGCACAGTAAACTACTTTTTAGTAATATAAAAATATTATTATATTACTATCTAATAGAATTATAGGCACATAAGGGCATCCGCACTCGTTGAGGAAGTTCTATCTCGTTGAGGAATTTCTCGAGAAGCAATTTCTGTTACTATTCAACAAACAGTAATAGCAATCTACACATTTTATGCACCCATAATTATCTCGAGGAGATATTTTTATTACTATTCACATTTTTTAATAATTTTTAATTTTGATAAATTAATTTTTTAAAACATATTGATGAATTCATGCTCGGATTTCCGATAAGATTTTCTACGAATCATAAGAGGACATGTATATTTAAGGATAAACTTCAAACTTTTATAAAATTAGGTTCATGCATCATTGTATATTCACACATTCATTCATCTTCTCGTCAACTAGATTTTTGTTGATTTCTACAATCTCGTATTCGTGTAATGGATCCTTTCAATTTTAATGAGAGCTTTCACTTGTTCAACCAAAGAATGAATGAAATGAGTGAAATGGGAAACTCATTTGTTATGGATGTCGTTGCGATTACAACAATGGCTGCTCAAGAGGAGGAAGAGGCGCAGCCTCGTCGACAACCAAATCGATAGAGACATAGGCGATCGAGGGGGGAAAATCTTTTACAAGACTACTTCATTGAGCGTTCAATTTTTCCTGAAACAGACTTTCGTCGAAGGCATCGTATGAGTACCTGTCTTTTTAATTGTATAAAGACTATGCTTTGTAACAATGATATGTATTGGCATCAACGAAGTGATGCCGCTGGAGTGCTAGGCCTCCTTCCCGAACAGAAGATGACCGGTGTTATACGGATGCCAGCATACGGGGTCATGCGAAGATCAGTGCGCCAAGATCACACGCATGGGCGAATCTACGACCCTCAAATGTTTGAAGAAGTTCTGTGATCAAGTAGTTGCGCATTATAAAGATCGTTATCTACGATCTCCAAATGAAGCAGACGTAACTCGCTTACTAAGAAGGGCAGAGCAACGAGGATTTCCAGGTATGATCGGAAGCATAGAATGTATGCACTGGGAATGGAAAAATTGTCCAACGGCGTGGCAAGGTGCCTACTCAGGTCGTAAGAGCCGTCAAACTATTATTTTAGAGACTGTCGCGTCGTACGATACCTGGATATGGCATAGTTTCATTGGCGTGCCTGGATCGCAAAATGATGTTAATGTTTTGTATCAGTCAGATATATTTGAATTCATATCTCGAAGGAGTCACCCCTCAAGTGACGTTCAAATTGAATGGGAGCACATATGAACAGAGCTACTATTTGGCTGACGGAATTTATCCAAGATACTCCTCGTTTGTCAAAACAATTTGTAACCCTCAAGGTGATGCAGAAAAACTATTTGTGAAAAAAAACAAAAATCATATCGCAAAAATGTGGAACGGGCATTTGGGATCTTACAATCCCGATGGTCGATAGTGCGTCATGCAGGTATGTGTCACAAAAAAAGTATTTTGACTACTATTATGCTAGCATGCATCATAATGCATAAGATGATTGTTGATGAAGAATTAGACGAGGAGGAATTTATTGAAGTCGAAGAAGAAATCCCCTCAATCCAGTTAGTGCCTTTACTGTGTACGATGGACCAAGTGATCAAAATGGTAATCGAATCCCTCATGGCCTAGTGGAAATTTCTCAACAATCTCAAGCATTTGTTGAATGTTTTATAAACCTTCAATCTACATATCTTCACGCACAACTTTAAAGTGATTTGGTGAAACATAATTGGTTCATGGAAACTGGCGAACAAATATGAGTTCGCATTATGTGTTTCAATTTTATTTTCAAGTGTTGCTGTTTTATAATCCGTTTTTAATTGTCGTGTGTTGTTTTTTTTCTTATGTGTTTCACTTGTAGTGTGTGTTGTATTTTAATTAACTTTTAAGTTCAACTTTTTTGAATTTTCGTTCTGTTCAATTTTGTTATTTGTAAATCAAATGTTAAATGTCAAACAAATTAAATACATGATTAAGATAGATCAAATTAAGTAAACAAATTAAATGTTAAATAAATGTTAAATGTTATTTGGAGGTGTCTTCTCTCTCCTCCATTCATGAACGTTCTACCTCTTCCGGATCTTCCTTTCAACCGGTGCGTTTGAAAGTGACGAGAATGTTTTCAAATTGAGATAGATCTTCAATCGGTGTAGATGTCCTAAAAGATGACACTAAAAGAGATTTATGCGATGTGGATGGAGAACTTATGGGGGTGGGGGAAGTGGAGTAGATAACATGGGTTGCATTTTTTTTCAATGGAATTACCATTTATGCGTCGGATGGTTTCAGGTTATTCCATATTGTGTTTATAGTAATGATTAAATAAGATATATGATCCCAAGGTTTCAAAGAACAAGGCAGTATTTTTACAGCAACACATACGAAAAAAGAATAACGATTAGAGTAAATGAATAAAAAGAATTGCAGGAGGGGAGAGAGGCGATGAGACTGGTTCAGATTCAGAGTTTCTCTCGTTCCACACACATCCCGTCTGATTCCCAATTCCTCCTTCGCCCTCTCGGACCTCCCTCCCAATCCACCCTCTCTCCTGTTCCCGCTTCAAAACCCTAATTTCACCGCTGCTCTATTCCATTCCATCTCATTTGACATTCCACTCTCCTTCCCTTCTATTCTTTCCATTTAATGAACATCCACACCCTCCACCGAATACTCGACTCTCTTCCGCCCTGCTGGACCTAGTGCTGCTTCTACCACTTGTTGCTCTTCTTCCTCTACTGCTGGATCTTTTCTGCAACCTCCCTTTCTCATGGCGAAGCGGGTCTACCAAGCTTGGCCTGGGAATAATGTATGTTTCTTACGGTCGACTGCGTTTTTTTGTTTGATTTCAAATGTAGGTTTTCCTTTGATTCATGTGGTCCTATGGTTTTTTTTTTTGCACCTTCCTTTTAGTTTGTGTTTTCCTAGGAATTTAGAGCATATAATAAGAGTTGTTTTCATTATTAGATAATCCTGAGTAATATAATTTAATGCCCACCTAGCTGCACAGCTGGGTATTGAATTGTTTACTGGGAAATGGGACTGACAGCACAATTTGGGCATTAGATATGGAATATCTTTACCCTTTGCAGGACCCTCTGTATGGTTTTTTTAACCTATGTTTCTCTTAAAAGGTGTATTAGTATAAAGATTTCACTTCTACTAATTTATTTGCGCCACTGTTAGTTCTCAGATTTTATGTTGTTTACATGATTATGATGCAACCAAAAACCTCATCTGATATGGTATTTAGGTGAGCTGCCTTAACGAGACTTATAGGAGCCATCACATTCTTGCTGAATCACTTATATTCCAAAATAAATTCTGTGACTTTGGCCTTATTATTAACCAGATATGACACCTTTTGCAGAAATTTGTTTTCGGTGGACGGTTGATTTTTGGGCCAGATGCCAGGTCACTGTTTGTGACATTGCTACTGATCACAGTTCCTGTTATTATATTTTGCATCTTTGTAGCAAGGCATCTCCGACATCATTTTGCATCACATAACGCAGGATATGCTATTCTAGTGGTTGCTATCGTGTTCACTGTATATGTGAGTAATCTCTTGCTTCCATCACCTTACGTATGTTTCCTACTGAAATACTTTCTGACACATGCCATGCCCGTGCTGTTGATTATTTGGTGGAACGGCTAGTCAGCAGAATTATCTTCATTGTTTAAGGGTTGCCACTCAAATAACTGTTTTCTGCTAAAATTTCATCATTGCTGTTGGGATTGAGCTCTGGTAAAACCTGATGGCTTATGTCCTCGGCTCCATAATTTATGTAGAACGCTTATGTGAGTAGCATAGGCATGATATTAATATTGGTGATTGTATAAAACCCCTTCCGCCTCTGGCCTAGTCAATTGTACATCTTGTTCTTGGAGAATATTTGGGATTGAGCTTTAACCAGTTAGAGATAATCTATTAGGTCCTGGTTTCTAGTATAAAACAGCTGTCATAGAAATTCTTTATAAGTGGCTGTAAAATTACTACGTGATACTTGTTTCAATGCCGTAAGTGAATATACATGTACCTTTTGGGTTCTTTTGGATTGCGAAACTGCGAAATTTTTTTTGTATGTTTGTTTTTGTGTGATTCTTTGTTTAGTATCATTTTGAAGTATGAGTGATCTCTGAGTGAGATCTCGGAGTTCTTTCGGAGTGATTCTTAGCTCATATGTGTATCTCTTTACATTCTAGTTCACAGAGAATATTTACTTTTGATCATTGCTTCTGAACCCTATTACTGACAATCATAATGCGTCTTATATAAATTCACAATTTGATGGATAGGTGTTGTTGCTTCTCCTTTGTACTTCTGCTCGTGACCCCGGTATTATTCCTCGTAATTCACATCCACCTGAAGAAGAATTCCGTTATGACACAGGGCTATCCAATGAGCCTGGCGGTAGCCAAACACCGAGCGTACTATTTGCACGATCAAAAGAAGTGATGATAAATGGAGTTCCAGTTAAAGTGAAGTATTGTGACACGTGCATGCTATATCGACCTCCTCGCTGCTCGCATTGCTCCATATGTAATAACTGTGTTGAGCGTTTTGATCACCATTGTCCGTGGGTGGGCCAATGCATCGCATTGGTATGCTGTTTGATATTCAAACTAAGTTTTTATTTTCCCATAATTCACAGACTGTTTCTACTATCCCATTTTTACTGACTATTTTTTGTATGCAGCGGAACTATCGGTATTTTTTTATGTTCGTTTCGTCAGCGACACTGTTGTGCATCTATGTTTTCAGCTTCTCTGCATTCTACATTAAGGTTTTAATGGTTGAGTACCAAAGCACGGTGTGGAGAGCAATGAAAGAGTCTCCTGCATCAGTGGTCTTAATGGGTTATTGTTTCATTGCATTGTGGTTTGTTGGTGGGCTCACTGGTTTCCATTTGTATCTCATTAGCAGGAATCAGGTTAGTTAACCTTCAACAGATAAGATAATCGATATTCAAGTAGAATTCATGAACGTTATTTGCGCATTTAGCACAGCACAACTTGTCCCACCATCGGTTACGTTTTAGTAAAAAGCACATGTACTAGCTCCATTAATTCAGATGATTCTTTTGCATTCGGAGTTAAAACAGTAAATTTATATCAAATGACATCTATTTGGTAAATTTATGTACTCAGCTTTCGAGTCTTAACTTGTTCTTACTGTGCAGAGCAAACTCACTTTCTATTTTTCATAATCAGTTTTCCTTTCCACAACATATTTAGGTATACTGTATGTAGGTGGAGAATTAAAGTATGTTTCATTTTTGACAGTAAAAACAAAAACTTGGGCCCACCAGTCAAAAAATTTAGTTTTTGTATGTGGGCTCGAACTGAAAATTTGCTAATATTTGAGCATTGATTTACTTAACAAAGAACTGGATCACTGTGGTTATTCACAATGCAATTGGAAAATCGCCAAACTCACATTTCGAGCTCTTTTCTGCACTGCATACAAGTGATGGAATTATTTCTAACCCATGTTCTGGTACACAAATTCTTTTTTCTGATGCAAATCTGAATCTCGGGTACCCTGATTATCTCAAATTTCCTCATACATTCCTTGCTTCAATTTTTTTTTAAAGCAGCTTTTGTTTTCTTGCTTTGATTATTTAAAATTGGCAAAGTTTAGGGTAAAGTACATTTTTCATTGACGCTGCACATGTAATGAAGCCTATTTTTTAGCGGCAAACTGATTTAAGGGCACTTATGTAAAGCTGAATATTGTTCGTATTTGCAGACCACCTATGAGAATTTTCGATACAAATCTGACAGCAGGACAAACGTTTACAACCGAGGGTGCCTTAACAACTTTCTTGAAGTATTTTGCATGGAGGTTAAACCATCAAAGAATAATTTCCTCACTTTTATCCCAGAGGAAGCACCAAGGCCTCCTCTATTGCATATGACACTTGAAGCCGAAACTGGTTCCGACCGACGTCCAAAGGTGGAAGGAGATTTAGAGATTGGTGACGATCTACTGAAGTTATCTCAACGGCGTAATTTTGATGAAGATATTCGAAGTCGTGGCAGTACTGGTGCCCGCCGGAACTCTTCTGAAGTTGACTCTATTTTAAGCATGGAATATCAGGCACCGACAATTCGTCCAGAGGCTCACCGCTCAAGTTGGGGTAGGAAAAGCGGAAGCTGGGACATTGAGCCAGACATACTCACTGCAACCCCCGACATCAGAAGTCGTGCGACCCGATAGACAGATTGATAATCTTTCATTTTCTACATTATGATGATTTCTGAAGTAATTTCTGTGAGCCTTTAAAGAATAGGCACTGTCTCAGCTGCTATGACAAAGGGGAAGGAGAGTGCCCCTTATTGCAATATTGTCTATGAGATCACTGTTACTATATTTGGTTGAAGATAGCATTCTGATAGAGGTGGTATGCTTGTAATTGTTTAAGATTGTTAAGGGTAGTTGGCTGTGTTGTCTCTCTTTTATTCTGCATTTCTCAGTGTAAAAAATTGGGCACACTGATTGTTAAAACAAATTCCTAATGCTGAGGATATGGGTCAATGTTTGATGAACGGAATGGAAAGTTCGTTTGATTCCTAGTAGACCCATTAGTCTTTGATCATATATTGTTCCTCTGGTTCACCAGGAGAGGTATTATTTGTTTGAAGAAAAAAAAGACATGGGTCTGTACCAACCTGTGTCGAGACAGAATTTTCCATCTTACGGATAATGTATGTGTTCGATTTGTTTTTCTTAGGGTTTTTGAAGGTTTCAACAAAGGGGCTTGTCCAAGCTCCTTGGAAGTTTTAAACCGAGCTTAGAGAGCTCCTTCTCCCTACATCACGCTCCACATCCACTCTAATCCAAGGCGTTTGTCTTCTGTCATTGTTCAATGAGTTTTATATGAAATTTTATTTAGGGTTTAGGTGATTGATGTAGAGTTTCAAATGGTATGTTGATTTGGTATTGTGAATGAAATTGGTATGCATATATGTTCCGTTTCATACTTGTCAAAATGATTTATTGTATCTTGTTTCAATTGGTTGTTGAATTTGTGTGCTTGGTTTTTGTTGCAAGTTTATATATATTTCACTTTGTTGCTAGTTTTATAAATATTTAAGTTTTCATTTGTTCGATTTAGTTTTGTTTTTGAATGAATTGACAATTCATTCAAAAACAGATTAGGTGATGTTGACTTCTAGTCGACAAATTAGGGGTTGTTCTCAAGAAAATGTTGTTTATCAATTTCAGAAATACTACTGTTCTAGTCTAACAATCCTGCTAAGGTGATGTCGACTTCAATGTTCTACCTACTCTTAACCGCTTAGTTCTTGACCAACAATACCAATTAGGTGCTACCGCTCGGCTTTGCTAATAGGGCAGTCAATCCAATATCACGCAATAGGTATCAATTCAGTTTCACTGCTAGGGCATGCTAACTTGATGATCAAGGCATGCAATTCATACGACGAACAATAATTCACTAAATCGGATTGTGAAACATAGATCTCAAACCATACATTGCAATGCAAATTCCCAAACTGAGTTAGGGTTTAGCTACTAATACAATCCATCTAATAATAATGAAAAATAGAGTTCAGAAAATACTAAAACTTCTGCACCTGGATTCGTGCTGCTGACTTCTGTCTCTAATCTGCGATGGTCTTTTGTCTAGGATTTTTTTCCAGAAGAGGCTATCTGATTTTTTCCATATTTTTCTATTTATACCTTTTGATTTTGACCGGGTTGACCCATCTTTGGCCAAATCAACTTTGATTTGTGCTGCACCAAAGGTGATTTGGCCAGGGTTGATCGAATCAAAGTATCAGTGGGTTACGAAGCTGGTCGAGTCAATCCTGTTTGGGAGAATCAATTTTGATTCGTGTTGCACCAAAAGTGATTCGACCAGGGTTGGTCGAATCAAAGTATCAGTGGATTACGAAGTTGGGCGAGTCAATCATGTGGGCGAATCAATTTTGATTTGCCCTGGCCTTCAAATGATTCGGTCAATGCTGGTCAACAGACGAAATCTTCTAGTATTAAAGTTGATCCGGGCAGCCTGAGTTGATTCGACCAGGGCTGGTCGAATCACTTTTGATTTGTGCACTTGCTTGGACGAATCACTTCTGCAGTTTTGATATTCTCGCTCGTTTTGGCTCTGTCGATGCTCTCGCGATCAAGATTGCTTCATCGCATTCCCGAGTGATTGAGTGAGGCCTAGAATGCTCCAACTACGCAATAATGCTCCAAAGCGGTCTTGATACACATGCAATGTGAAACACAACATTTTATCACACGCAAAATTAAATAAACAACTCGATGGATCATAGAAATATGCTCCATCAATAACTCTAAGAATTTGTGAAAGTGTTATAGTTATCAGGTATGTATGTATACACAAATCCAAATAAATTTTCATTCTACTCCTAAAGTAAATTTGTATATCAACCTCTTTTTTTTTTATGTTATCATTAAGTATGTCAGTAATTTTCTTCTCGAGGATCAACTCGAGTATTATTTATTAGTAAAAAAGAGAGCAATTAAATTATATCCTTGAGAAAATATCACTTGTTTGTAAATATTGAACATCCTAAATTTATTTTTGGTTTAAAAACATTTATCATATCATATTACTCTTAGTATGAAACTTTGTTTTATAAAGTTCAAATCTAGCAATCTCCATCTGTTGAGGTATGTCATCCTTAACATTACAACACAAGAAGTTGCTACAACACTCCTTGAAGATCATAAAAGGAGCACAATCTGAAGATCGACAAAACAACAACAAAGTTCAGCGACAAACACAAGAAAGTGCTATAGCACTCTGTGGACCATAAAAGCTGAGCAAATGACAAATGACAAAATTGCTATAGCAACCCGTGATGTTTTAAAGCTAGAGTAGAATGGCCGATCATCTTGAAGCTGCACGGAGAGAGTTTGGCGAGGTGCTACAGGTGTCGCAAAAGCTCAAGGAACTTTGCAAACGCCTTCAAGTGATTAACAAACGTCATCACGCGGTCGGAAGAATTCAAGAAAGACTAGGTTTCTAAATCTCGATTTAGGAAACAAAATCTCAACAACTCCGCAAGAATCTAAGAGAAGGTTCAAGTGATGCTGAGCTATTCTTAGAATCCTAAGGCAATTAGGATTTCCAAAAGCTGATCATTGATGAGTGTATAAGAACAGTGCAGAGGCAGATCAATTAAAAAAAGACAGAATACACACAACGAGACACAATCGCAGAAGGCTGAGTCGTAGTGTTGTGTTGAGCGCAGAGAGAGATCAAAACTCGCTGAGTTTGATGGAGCATTGATCCACCAAACTCAACTGGAGTGTGGCTTGTTAAAGTATCAATTAGCGTCTTCGGAGAACAGATGCGAACAGATGTTGTTGCAGCGTGTTGAGGAGCTAAGTGACTCTCTTGATAGTGAAAGGCGGGCATTGATCAAGAGGGAGAAGATTCTAAGTTGGAGGAACTCATAGAGAGACAGAACTACTGATCCGCGCGTCGTTGTGCGCGTCAAATTAATTCCTTCCTCTTCCACTTAGTACAGCGGTTAAGTCGGGGTCCAATCCACGAGGAAGCAGTAGATTAGCTTTAACTGCACTTACGAAAACTGGGGGTGTGAGTGATTGGGGTTGCGCAACGCGCGAGTAAGCAGTAGTAAACGCAGGAATTGCACTAGACGTGCGCAGGCAGTAGAGATTAAGTACTATGACTATGAGAAGTATCGGCGCAGACAATCCTCTATGAGTGTATTCCTTATCATCGACTCTAAACGTCTATAGCTCGGTTTGCTAATGTTAGTGTCCGATCAAGGCTTCCTAACATGTGCGCATGTTCCGATCAAAGTTCATGAGCTATTAATTCTTAAGACTAGTCTAAACAGCTGCGAATCCTGTCACAGTAGCAACTGATTATCCTAGCGCGTTACTCCTAGTCGGCACCGTCAGGCTATTCAACTAGTTTAACATATAACAACAAGCAACAAGAGTAAGATTGCGGTTCAAGGCTTCCCCTACTCATGTAACTAGCTGCCAACAATGTGCACAGAATTAATACAAGCAAACAAGTTATGCATTAAGCGCAAGTCTCAAAGGAAATACTCATAGATTCATGCCCAACCGATACTAAGCGTTTAGAAATAGTAAATAATGTCTAAGGTATCCAAGAAAACAATAGCAAACAGTGCGTGCAGGTTGCAGTCTCGGCTGGCGCAGTCGGCTAGCGCAGGTCCTCTCAGCAAGCTCGTGTGTTTTTCAGTTCTGCCGCTCTCCCGTGTGCTGTGGTCCTCTCTGAATGATGATATGATTCTTATAACCCTAGCCTTCTTCTCTTCTTTATATTCTGCTCAGAGGCTCATTCTTGGCAACTTCCAAATCTGGTGGTGACAGGATTTGGAAACACCACCATCTGCGCATGGCGCAAGGCATCTTGGTTAGCGCACTCGGTTAGCGCACCTTGGTCGACTCTGCCAATTCTTCTGTTTGCGCCGCTAGCTCCGCAGACTGTGTGATGCGTGTCCTAAACGCTGCCTGTTAGCGCGTATCCGACTTAGGCCCTTGTTTTGCCCTGAAATACAAAAACACTAGAAACCAGTAATCTTGTACACAAAATAATACAAACAAGCATAGGGTTAGGATCTAAATAATGTGTATAAATAGGCTCTATCAAACCCCCCACACTTGCCCCTTGTTCGTCCCGAACAAGCACTCAAGCACGGATACCATTACCTCTTTGGAGTCTAGCGCACAGTCTTGCACTCCGGCGCGATCTGCACTACTGATCACCTTGCGCTGCTCTACCACCTGCGCACATCTGCCTTCAGTAGTTCTAATATAATGATTTCGCAATTCATTACCTCTCAGCTAGGATGAAGATCATTTCGGATGGCTGGGAGATAGCTCTTCATAGGCTCCAGGTTGTCAGCTCTCACTTCGAGGGTGGGTATATGGTTGATAACACAAGCTTCTTCCCGTGCGTGATTCTTCCGCGCGCTTCCCGGGAACCTGAGCATTTTTGATGATTTTTTCTTTTTCGTGAACTTGCGCACGCTGGTACTGAGTAGTGCGCAGGCTGATTCTTTAGCGCATATCATCTGCTGGTATTTTTTTTCTTTTGTACAGCTTTCTCTGTAATTTCTTACGTTCCCAGAACGGTTCCAGTCTCGGCCTTCGGATAGCAGCTATGGAACAACGCTCTGCTCTCCCTCGTTGGTCTGTCTGCGCAGGTCAACGCACGCGTTTACACCCCCGCCCGCCTTCCTTAGCTCGACTTCCAGAGGGAAGGTGGTCTGTTTTCCCACCTCGCCACGCTTTGGGTATTCGCCTTCGGCATCTGCGTGACTGAGCGCGCTCTCTTGTTTCGAAGGTCGCGAAGCACAGGCCTCCACTAGCGCTCTCGACCATATACCTCACCTCCGAAGCGCGAACGACTAACCGCCTCTCTAGAGCGTTTCTGTCAACTCCACATCCCCTGTATTCCCAACTAACAGGAGCAGAAAAACGAAAAAAATATACTAAAATAGTTGATAGCAGCGCACGCAATATGGATAGCGCAAAACAAGCTGACAGTATGCGCAACCCGCACACAAGCGCACTACTGCTACTGTTTCCTTCAATTAATCTAAGCTACACTATAAAGCTCAAAAATACGTGCTCAAAAATACGTGAAAAGTAAAGGTAAAGGTAGCGCTCCCCCCCACGACTCAGGCTCAAGCGCACGGAGAACGCGCACATGCATGCAATCAAAACAAAGAACATAAAAACTAAAAACATATAGTCAAAGCAGCGCAATATAGCAAAGGGTCACAAACTATTTAGCACAAAAGTTCAGCACAAATAGAGCAACATAATATCGAATAATGTTCAGCATATAAAAGAAAAATAGACACCACCCGAAAGAAATAATGCGCCCCCTGCAGCTCTAGATGTCCTCTGAGCTGGACGCAGCCGCTGACCATGCGCCTCCTCCTCTGAAGAATCCGTCATATATTCGGTGCTGGAGGAAGGCGGTACAACAGAAAGGGCGGCAGGCTACGCCACGAAGTCGTCCTCTGAGATGGGGTCCCAAAGCGAGTCTGAGCTGATGCTAATGATGGGTTCGGCTTCAGGGGACCTCGGAATGGACGGCTGGGCATGGGAAGGTGCAGGTGATGGTACTTGTTCTGGTTCGGGGGTGGGCTCTGTTTCTGTGGCTGCTGGGGCTGGCTCTGGTGCTGGGGCTGGCTCTGGTGCTGAGGCTGGCTCTGGTGCTGAGGCTGGGGTTAGAGAGGGCTCTGCTGGATGCACTGGGGGCTGAGTAAGAGGGCTGGCTGGCTGGCGCGGCTCGCTGGGGGAACCTGGAGGTGGCCGGTGCAGGCTGAGGAGAGGGGGAATCGCGTCTCCAAATCTTCACCCTGATGGTGGGCTCATGCTCAAGTCCGCCCCCTCTGGTGCTAAATACTCGAGCACGCGCATGACGTTGAACATCATGCGCTGCTCTGCTGATGCTTCCTCAGGCGCCTCCTCAGCCTCGGTCCTCGGGCGCTTCCCTAGTGCACGCGGGGGAGAATCCTCAATGGAAATGGTAACTGGCTCCCCCTGCGGTGCGCTCCAGTCTGCGCGCGGGTCCTCGCGTGCCTGACTGGAGGCACAACTGGCGCTGGGGCCTCGTCCTCCTCCATCTTCTGCGCAACCTCTGCTGCTTGCGCGCTGCTCTCCGCTCTTGGCCGCGGCACTCTGGCCGGCTGCAGGTGGTAGCACCACTCCAATGTGCCATCCTCTTTCATGGCTACCGCCCTTATCTGCAGCATGTAGGCGCGGTCCAGAGGAACAGCCGGCACCCTTGTGTGCTCGGGCACCTTAGGCTCTCCATGCAACGCACGCAGCAGGTGCGTAATTATCCCTCCGCAAGTCAGCGGCCCCTTGGTGCTGACTCGACTCCAGTGGATTACCATGTTCAGGACAAAAAACACCCTCTTCCCATAATAAAAGCCCTTCAAGATCTCCATATCCAGCAAGCTGATCTTCGGCGCACCATTAAAACGCCCAATAATCGCATAGGCGACCAAGCGCCACAAGTAGAACATCCACGGGTCACGCAGCTCTCGTCCCCTGCTACGGCCCGCGGCAAAAACCGGGCCGGTCGCCATCTCCCGCCACGCCTCCTGATTCGTGTGCGCGTCCATGTCAGCTTCTCGCACCTTAGCGCACCTCAGTGTGCGCTTCAGCCTCTTAGCCGAGGCAATGTACCATACCCCTCGGTGCCGGTACCTTATCTCCATATCACTTGGTTCTAACGACGCCAGGAACTCGCAGGTGTCCTCCCTGTCTGCTGCGCTGTTGATCTCAAACAGCGCCTCCCAGCCCGCCAGCGCGAGCCTCTCCAAGATGAGGTCCTCCACACCGACCTCCCGCAGGAACTCCCTGCTGATGTACGGAGTCCCGTACATCTCAAGCCTCAGGAAGGCCGCGTACTTGCTGGCGAAGTGAGCTGGGGTAGCTTGGTCCACGGCAGGCCGCATTGTGGCTGGGTCTCTCTGGTCAACTCCGGTCATCACTCTCTAAAGCTCAGAAAATCAAAACTCCTGCAAATGCCCTGAAACTGTCACCAATTGGACGCCTATTCCCCGCTTACAAAACCCACTAACCAAACCTCCAATCGGTGCACGCTAGCTTGGTGCGATTTCAAACCTAGGTTACCCTTCTTCTCGCACAAACCCTAATGCAATCGGCTCAAATCGGGGGGAAAGGTTACCTGGAGGGTGGTCGACGGAGGGCTCCTCAAATCTCTCTAAACGGAAGCTGGGTTGAGCGCCGGACGGTGAGGGCGGGAGTTTCTCTTGCAACGGTCGAGTGAAAAAGTGCTGAAATTTTCTAAGTACTGCCCTTATATACCCCCTGGCTGGCGCAGCTGTCCTGCTCACTGCTGCTCGACTAAAAAACTACAAGTCCTAAACTAGCTAAAAGACACTAGAAACACTAAAAGAAAAAAAAAAAAAGTAAAACGAGTCGGGTTACCTCCCGACAAGTGCCTTTGTTTAACGCCGTTGGCTCGACTGTACCTCGTTACTTGGGTGAAAGTATACCAGCGGCCTCCCCCACACTTGCTCCTGGGTGACCCTGCGCTTGTGCATGTGTTGTGTTCTTCTTGGTCCTGCGCAAAGGGTTGGACGGGTGGTCAGCATGGTTAATAGTATGTGATAAATTATAAGTAACGAGGGTAGGTAAAGAGGGAGAAGAAATATGAGCAATAGTCCCCTGTTCTCCCTCTGGCGCGTCTGGTGATGACTCTGGCGCAGCAACCTGTGCATCTGCTATCTCAGGTTCTGCCAATTCAATTTCGCGCGCTGTGCCATCCCAAGGTTCTCCTAGATACCGCTTGACTCTCTGCCCATTAACCTGAAAACGATGCCGGTGCTCGTTTTCTAACTCGAGTTTTCCGTAGGGGAAAACCTTGGTGACTGTAAATGGTCCAGTCCATTTGCTGCGCAGCTTTCCAGGCATGAGCTTCAGGCGTGATGAGAACAATAATACCTGGTCTCCTGGCTCAAAGGTGCGTCTGAGGATATGCTTGTCATGAAATGCCTTTGTGCGCGCCTTGTAATCGCGCAGTCCCTCATAGGCATCCAGCCGCAGCTCTTCTAATTCGCTTAGCTCAAATGCGCGCTCTTTTCCGGCCTCGTCTAGGTTACGGTTGGAAATGCGTAATGCCCAATATGCTTTGTGCTCTAACTCCACTGGCAGGTGGCATGCTTTTTCGTAAACCAACCGGAACGGTGAAGTCCCAATTGGCGTCTTATGCGCAGTGCGGTATGCCCACAGCGCGTCGTCAAGGCGCTGGCTCCAATCTTTGCGCGATGGTCTCACAGTCTTCTCCAGGATGCGCTTGATCTCTCTGTTGGAAACCTCGGCCTGTCCATTCGTCTGAAGATGGTAAGCGGTGGACGTCTTGTGGCGTACACCATAATGCTTGAAAACTTGTGCCACAATCCTGTTGCAAAAGTGCATCCCCTGGTCGCTAATGATCGCCTTAGGTACCTCGTACCTGCAAAAGATGTTAGTTCTCAAAAAATCAGCGACCGTCTTACCATCATCCTTTCTTGTGGCCTTAGCCTCGACCCATTTGGAGACATAATCCACCGCGACCAATATATATTCATAGCCGGCAGATGGTGGAAATGGCCCCATGAAGTCAATTCCCCATATATCAAATACTTCATCCACTAGAATCGGCGTCTGCGGCATCTCGTTGCGTGTTGATATGCTCCCTGTGCGCTGGCACCTGTCACAGTTCTTGCAATAGTCATATGCGTCTCTAAACAGGTGCGGCCAATAAAATCCGCAGTCCAGGATCTTTCTGCTGGTGCGCTTTGGACCGAAGTGTCCTCCACATGCGTGCGCATGACAAAACTTCAAAACAGAGTTAATTTCATGGTCAGGCACGCAGCGCCTTAAAATCTGATCAGGCCCTATTCTGAGCATATATGGATCATCCCAAAGGTAATGCTTGGACTCATGTTTCAATCTCATGCACTGGGTTTTATTGAAATGAGGAGGAAACGTACCTGTGGCCAGGTAATTTGCAATGTGCGCATACCATGGTACCTTACCTGTCAGCGCCATCAGATGCTCGTCAGGAAATGTCTTTGTGATCTGCCCTGGCTCCTCCTCGTTCTCGATCCTACTCAGGTGGTCAGCAACTATATTCTCCGTGCCCTTCTTATCCTTAATTTCCAAGTCAAATTCCTGATGTAGGAGCACCCAGCGCATCAGGCGCGGCTTGGTTTCCTTCTTGGACATTAGGTAGCGGATTGCTGCGTGGTCTGTGTATATGATGACCCTAGCGCCTAGAACATATGCGTGGAATTTCTCTAGCGCAAACACAATTGCCAGAAGCTCCTTCTCCGTGGTGGTGTAGTTCCTCTGCGCAGCGTCCAGTGTGCGCGATGCATAATAAATGGCGTGCGGCTTCTTGTCCACTCGCTGCCCCAGAACTGCACCTACTGCATAATCGCTTGCGTCGCACATCAGTTCAAATGGTAGGCTCCAGTCTGGTGCGTGCATTACTGGCGCACTTGTCAGCGCCTCTTTCAGCTTATCAAACGCTGCCCTGCACTCATCAGTAAATTCGAAACACACATCCTTTTGCAAGAGGTTAGACAGGGGTATACAAATTTTAGAGAAATCTTTTATGAAGCGCCTGTAAAACCCGGCATGCCCAAGGAATGATTTCACATCGCGCACGTTAGTGGCATAAGGTAGATTAGAAATAAGATCAATTTTAGCTTTATCTACCTTGATCCCCTCCTGCGAGATAATATGTCCTAGTACTACACCATGTGATACCATGAAATGACATTTTTCATAATTGAGCACTAGATTCTTTGAAATGCAGCGCGCTAAGACCTTATCAAGATGTGTTAAGCATGCATCAAAGGTACCTCCATATACGGTGAAATCATCCATGAACACTTTTATGCATATACCAATCATATCAGAGAAAATGCTCATGACTAGACGTTGGAACGTACCTGGCGCGTTACACAGCCCAAATGACATGCGCCGAAACGCAAACGTACCGAACGGGCAGGTGAACGTGGTCTTCTCTTGATCCTCCGCAGCTATGGGTATCTGATTGTACCCTGAATATCCGTCCAAGAAACAAAAGTAGGGCTTTCCCGCTAATCGATCAAGCATCTGGTCCATAAAGGGCAGCGGGAAATGGTCCTTGCGCGTGACTGCGTTAAGCTTCCTGTAGTCGATGCACATGCGCCATCCAGTTTGAATGCGCTTGGGAACTAGCTCGCCCTACGCATTTCTTCTACAGTGATTCCTCCTTTCTTTGGCACAACGTGCACTGGACTGACCCATTTGCTGTCTGAGATCGGGTAAATGACTCCTGCGTCGAGCAACTTTAGAATCTCCTTCTGCACTACCTCCATCATATTCGGGTTTAATCTGCGCTGAGCCTCCCTGGATGGTTTGGCACCATCTTCCAATAGAATCCTGTGCATGCATACGTCTGGGCTCACTCCACGCAGATCGGCAAGTGTCCATCCTATAGCGCGCTGGTTCCTGCGCAGTACCTGCTGTAATCGCGCCTCCTGCTCCTCTTCTAATCCTTTCTTTATGATCACTGGCAGGTTGTCTTCATTTCCCAAGAATATGTACTTGAGGTGCTCTGGGAGTTGCTTCAGCTCGACCTTGGGTGCCTGTTCAATAGAGGGCAGGATTTTATTGGCAGTGCAAACATGAACTATATTGTGTACCTGTCTGGGTTCTGGTTCAGCACTGCTCAGCTCTTCTTCCTGCGCCTCCAACTCTGCTTGTGCCAGTGTTATAGGTTCGTCTACTGCGCTTGCGTATTGCGCATCTGCGACCAAGTCGTCTATGCAGTCCATTGCGTGCACTGTGGCGTCTTCATGAGGGTGCTGCATCCCTTTGAATATGTTGAAATGAATTTCTACGCCATCAAGCTCCATGGAGAGCGAGCCCCTCCACACGTCTATCTTTGTGCGCGCGGTCATCAGAAAAGGTCTGCCCAGTAGGATCGGCGCACTGCTGGTGCTCGATTCAACCTCCATTTCTAGCACATAGAAATCTGCTGGGAACACCAGCTCTCCTACTCGCCCAAGAACATCCTCTATCATCCCCGCAGGTTGTTTGCACGACCGATCTGCTAGCTGAATGGTGAGACCTGCAGGCTTTAGTGGTCCAAGGCGCAACGTCGCATATAGGGAATAGGGTAGCAAATTTATGGATGCGCCTAAATCAATCATGCAATTGCTTACTGTGGTCTTACCTAAAGTGCATGGGATGGTGAACGTACCTGGGTCTCGGCACTTAGGTGGTACCTTATGTTGCACGATGGCTGAGGCCTGCGCATTTAGCATTACCTGTGCGCACTCGCCTTTCCTTCGCTTGTTTGTGCACAGCTCCTTTAAAAACTTGGCGTACCTAGGGATCTGCCGAACTGCTTCAATAAGGGGAATGTTTATTTCCACCTTACTGAATAATTCGTAGAGCTCCTTATCGAGCGCTTCCTTCCTAGCCGATGGTGCCTGCACAGGGAAAGGTGCAGGTATGTTAGTACGATTCGTGCCCTTGTCTTTTAATTGTGTTATACCTGGCGCTTCACCCTGCTGGCTTGTGGCTGGCACTTCTGGTTGCGTGTTTGGCTCCGGTTGCGCATTCTGCTCTGCTGGATCCGGGACTTGCGCAGCTGGTTGCGCAGGCGCCTTCGTGGTCTGCTATGTTCCTATCGTGCGCCTAGTCCTCAGGGTCACTGCATTGACTCCTCCCTTGGGGTTCTGAATCACTTGTGAAGGCAGGTTGCCATCGCTCTTCTTTAGCTCATACACCGTGGTAGCGATCTGTGATAGCTGCTTTTCAATGGACTCGAACCGCTTGTCATACTTCTCGTCATTTTTGCGCACTGTGTCTGCTAGCTGCCCCATGATAGCTTGTTGCGTCTGCTGTGGCGCGCGCTGATCCGTGGACTGCCTCTGGAAATTGTTTTCCTCCTTCCATCTGAACCCATTTGCGGCTAGTCCAAAACGCGGCTGATTCTGTCTCTGTGCCCCTCTGTTATCCCATCCTCCAAGAGCATTGACATCTCCAGATTCCTCAAACAGCGTGGGACATGCATCGGTTTTGTGCTCGGTGGAATTGCAGAATTCGCATACCTTTAGGGCAACTGGTTGTGAGCTTTGCGCACTCATCAACTTCTGCAGCATGGCCTTCATTTCCTTGATCTCAGCGTTTGTTTCTACCTGATGCACAGAACGAGCACGACTATTTTCAAGTGTTAGCTGATGTCTTACCTGCCCGGCAGAGTCTTCTATCAGCTGCCACGCGTCTTCTGGGTACATGTTGCAAATGTCGCCTCCTGCGCATGCGTTCAATAGTCTCAGCTCCATGGGCAGCAATCCATTCAGAAAGTTCTCTACCAGCACATTTTGGGGCAGGCCGTGATTGTAGCAGTTGGCCTCCAGCTCCCTGAAACGCTCGTAATACTCTGATAGCGATTCTCCTGCGCTCTGCCTAGGTGCGGCCAGCTCCCTCCTGAGTAGCGCGATCTTTGCTGCGGGATAAAATTTGTCCAGGAATTTCTTCTGCAGCTGCTCCCATGTGTGAATTGATCCTGCTGGTAAGTTCATTAGCCAATGCTTGGCCGTGTCACACAGTGAAAATGGGAACGCTTTCATCTTCAGCGCTTCATCGCTTTCCCCTTCGGTCTTCATGTTCTCGCAAATGACTAGGAACTCTCGCACATGCTTGACTGGATTTTCGTTGTTCATCCCGTGGAACTTGGGCATGTGATGAATGAGCGAGCTCCTTAGTTCAAAATGTCCGTCTGGCGGAAGCACGATGCACCATGGCTGGTTAACTGTGAGTTGGGCTGACATCTCGCGCACTGTTCTGCGTCGCGCAGCTTGTCGCACGGGTGGCGCATTATATACTTCAGCGGCCATCCTTGCTTCAACCTCGCGCTGCACTTCCTCCCTGAACAGGGCTGCGCGGTTATGTGCTCTCGCTTCTTCCGGGGTTCTGTCCCCTAAGTTGTCCCCAACGACACTGTTATCCTCCATGACCTGTTGTAAATCTCAAAGATAACGAAATTAAAAGATAACTAAGCTGTTGCGTCTGTCAGTGCGCAACTAATCTGCGCAGCGCAACTGTTTCAAGGTTGCGCAGGCTAATGGTGATTGCGCGCTGTCAGAAACAACAACGAAAATAAAACAAACCGAAATAACTAACTATTAAAAGAAATCCTAAGCTGGTTAAAGCATATCTGTATTGCTTCCCCGGCAACGGCGCCAAAATTTGATCCGCGCGTCGTTGTGCGCGTCAAATTAATTCCTTCCTCTTCCACTTAGTACAGCGGTTAAGTCGGGGTCGAATCCACGAGGAAGCAGTAGATTAGCTTTAACTGCACTTACGAAAACTGGGGGTGTGAGTGATTGGGGTTGCGCAATGCGCGAGTAAACAGTAGTAAACGCAGGAATTGCACTCGACGTGCGCAAGCAGTAGAGATTAAGTACTATGACTATGAGAAGTATCGGCGCAGACAATCCTCTATGAGTGTATTCCTTATCATCGACTCTAAACGTCTATAGCTCGGTTTGCTAATGTTAGTGTCCGATCAAGGCTTCCTAACATGTGCGCATGTTCCGATCAAAGTTCATGAGCTATTAATTCTTAAGACTAGTCTAAACAGCTGCGAATCCTGTCACAGTAGCAACTGATTATCCTAGCGCGTTACTCCTAGTCGGCACCGTCAGGCTATTCAACTAGTTTAACATATAATAACAAGCAACAAGAGTAAGATTGCGGTTCAAGGCTTCCCCTACTCATGTAACTAGCTGCCAACAATGTGCACAGAATTAATACAAGCAAACAAGGTATGCATTAAGCGCAAGTCTCAAAGGAAATACTCATAGATTCATGCCCAACCGATACTAAGCGTTTAGCTAGACATGCTAGTAGTAAACATCATAGAAATAGTAAATAATGTCTAAGGTATCCAAGAAAATAATAGCAAACAGTGCGTGCAGGTTGCAGTCTCGGCTGGCGCCGTCGGCTAGCGCAGGTCCTCTCAGCAAGCTCGTGTGTTTTTCAGTTCTGCCGCTCTCCCGTGTGTTGTGGTCCTCTCTGAATGATGATATGATTCTTATAACCCTAGCCTTCTTCTCTTCTTTATATTCTGCTCAGAGGCTCATTCTTGGCAACTTCCAAATCTGGTGGTGTCAGGATTTGGAAACACCACCATCTGCGCATGGCGCACGGCATCTTGGTTAGCGCACTCGGTTAGCGCACCGTGGCCGACTCTGCGAATTCTTCTGTTTGCACCGCTAGCTCCGCAGGCTGTGTGATGCGCGTCCTAAACGCTGCCTGTTAGCGCGTATCTGACTTAGGCCCTTGTTTTGCCCTGAAATACAAAAACACTGGAAACCAGTAATCTTGTACACAAAATAATACAAACTAGCATAGGGTTAGGATCTAAATAATGTGTATAAATAGGCTCTATCAACAGACATATTGGTAGAGAATGCTAGAGAAGTCATCTACAAAAGTTACAACAATTCTAGCACAGAGATTCCTATAGCATTCCATCTACTACATATTGTAATAGAATAGGCTAAGTCTGTGAGTCAGGTCTGTAGTTATTTGTTATTGTAAGTGTGTAGGTAGTACGAAGCGAGTTTGTGGGATCAAACTACGAGCTAATCTGTGTGATCAGATTGAGCTGAGGTGGATCTACGTTAGTAGTAGTCGTTAAACTAGTGTGGCTTAGTTTAGGAATCCATTGTACTCTAACAGATATAGTGAAACCTTGAGAACCAGGAGTTGTCCTACCTAGATGTAGGCAGTTGCCGAACTGGGTAAATAAATTGCCTTGTATTTGTAAAGTTCGGCCAGAGAAAAAAGGTCCACAAAAGTGATACAGAGAGTCTACAGCAACCGCTGTAACTCTTCATCAGCAACGCGCAGTAAATGTCAATTGGTATCAGAGCCGGATCACTCGACACACAGAGTGTGATCCGGGAGTGCATTGCTGACAAATACGGCCACCATGAAAAAGGACAGAGCACGAGCCGACCGCCACTGCCCTGGCTAGTGGAAAGCTCAGATGAAGGCCTTTCTGAAGGCTAATGATGAAAAGGCATGGAGGGCAGTCATATCAGAGTAGTCTCATCCACTAATCGTCGACAACGTAGGAGTTGCACGGAAAAAGCCAGAAGACAAGTGGACTGCTGATGAAGAAGCTATATCATCAAGAAACTCCAAAGATTTGAATGCTATATTTGCTGATGTAGATGATAACAATTTTAGGTTGATCTCCAATTGTGACGTGGCCAAACAAGCATGGGAGATCCTCGAAACAGCTCATGAGGGAACAAACAAAGTGAAGATCTCTAGAATGCAGATGATCATCTGAAGATTTGAAAGCCAAAAGATGCTGGAAGAAGAGACCATCACAGAATTCAATGCAAGATTATGTGATATAATAAACGAGGCTTATGCTATCGGAGAACCAATTCAGGAGGAGTGGTTGGTGAGAAAGTTCTCATATCTCTCACCTCGAAGTTTGATATGAAGGTCATAGCCATAGAAGAAGCTCAAGATGTCAAGAACATGAAGCTGGAGGCACTGAATGGTTCGCTAAGATAGTTTGAGATGAAAGTTACAGAGATGCTACACCACTCTCTAGGAAAAACCTTGGGCTGAAAATTGAGACAAAGGAGAAGGAGACTATCATGGATGATGTACGGCAATAACAGTCCCTGCTGGTCAAAAACTTTGACAAGTTCATGAAGAGAATGAACCAGAAACCTTCGTATGCAGATTAGACATCTGGGGGAGAAACAGAAGGGGAGAGAAGAAACAAGGATGCTGACCAAAGTAATGAAGAAAGTAAAGATAAACAGAGAGGGATCCGATGCTAGGAGTGCGAAGGATATGGCCATAGATAGAATGAATGCCCGAGTTACCAAAAGAAACTTAACAAGTCCCTAACTGCCAACTGGAGTGATGAAGACAGTGAGGATGATACTAATAACAAATAGAATTTAGCTTTGACTACTGTAACTGATTATGAGACTTTATATTCAATGAATTTAGATATTGTTTATGGGATTGTTGAGTCTGGCAGCAGTGATGAGGTAGACATCTCAAGAAAATTCAATTGTCGGACAATTCTAATTAATACAAGAGAAATACCTGCAAGTCATTGAAGTCAACAAAGAACTGTTGTCAAAGATATCCGGATTGGAGGGTGAACGAGGCAAACTTCAGAATATCATTACCTCACTAGCCAAGGGACAACAATCAGATGATGCTGAGATAATAGGGAAGGAGTGTCAAGAAAGAGTTGCACCAGAGACAACCGAAAGAGAGTCATCCATTCTGGATGAGATTCTGGCTAATCAACGACAATGGTCTGAACAAGGGGTGACAGGGTGTGCAACCGCAAAGAAGGGTCCAGGAAACGGAAAGGAAGCAAGGTACCCCCTGTTTATAAACTGAACTGCCGGTTCGGGTCTGTGGATGCATATGCCATGCTTGCACAAAACTGTACAAGAAGTTGTCCAGGCACCAAAGCTGAACAACCTCGAAAGAAGATGATATCAAAGCACATGCAAAATATCAGCAGATGTGATCTTAAAGATAAGGTCGAGAAACAGCAAAATCGTAACAAACTTATCAAGAAGGTCAACGAACAATCTCAAAGGGATCAACTCCAAAAAACTTTCAAAGGATATTCAAAAGAAAATATCTCAACAAACTTTGTGCTTATCTCAACATCTCAGGCTGCCACTGAGTATAAATACAAGCAGCACACACCCCATGGAGGTATGCTTTTGAGGAGAAAAACAGTGAGCTGATCTTGAGAGATTACACAAGCATCGAACACAAATCTGGAAAACATCCAAGCTTAAGCGATCAATAACATTCAAGGGGAGCTTGAGTGCACAGTGGGTAGAGACGGGAGGTCTCACATTCAGGAGGAGCCTTAGTGCCATTTGCTATTAGATGAGTAGAGGTTAGAATAGAGAGGGAGTCCAGTGTTCTGTAACGTCCTTGTACTTTATCTTGATATAGTGAATTGGTTCCCACGGGCTTGGGATAAGCCCCCAAGACGTAGGCTAGTTATAGCCGAACTGGATTATCACTCTTGTGTCCTTTAGCAGTAGTTTACTTTCTGTCGTTTTATTCTACTGTGCAGCTTGTCCAAGAAGTTGTACTACCGACAAGTTGGACAAGTTACTACCATCCAGCATTCAGCAATTTCAAGGTCAAACCGGAAAAAATATGATTATTCATCCGCCGGTTGGCATTGAACCGACCCGAAATTTGATTTCTAAAACCGGCCCAATTGATTTTAGTATAAATAGAAACCTAAAACCCATAATTGGGGGGGGGGGGGGGGTCCGTAGGGTTAGATATAGAAGACCTAGATCTGGAGAAGGAGAGCAACATAAGAGACTTGTATTCCTAGAGATAAAGAGGAGTACATGACTTGTTCTACGCAGATTCTTTAGACTTTATCTGAAAAAGTGGACAATCTGGTCGCTAGGCTCGACACAATAAAGCTAGGATCTTCTGCTGCAAATACATCAAATGCACTTAATTATGGAACCTTAATTATCTTTTGCAAAATCTGCGGTTCACCCTCTCACATGAACGCATGCCCAATTCTGGAATCAGAAGCTAATGGAAATGTCAAGGAAGATGCAAACTTTGTCGTGAAAAATTAGGGAAACAACTTCACACCAGAACTTCTCTTATCGGACTCAAAACCCTACTCCACTCATAGAGCCTATTTATACACATTATTTAGATCCTAACCCTATGCTTGTTTGCATTATTTTGTGTACAAGATTACTGGTTTCCAGTGTTTTTATATTTCAGGGCGAAACGAGGGCCTAAGTCGGATACGCGCTAACAGGCAGCGTTTAGGACGCGCATCACACAGCCTGCGGAGCTAGCGGCGCAAACAGAGAAGAGTCGACAACGGTGCGCTAACCGATTGCGCTAACCAGGAGCAGTGCGCCATGTGCAGATAGTGGTGTTTCCAAATCTTGACACCACCAGATTTGGAAGTTGCCAAGGATGAGCCTCTTGAGCAGTATATAAAGAGAAGAAGGCTAGGGTTTGAAGGAGACATTGATATCATCCAGACACACCACAGCACACGGGAGAGCGGCAGAACAGAAAAACACACGAGCTTGTTGCGAGGACCTGCGCTAGCCGACAGCGCCAGCCGAGACACTGCAACCTGCACGCACCTGCTAGTTGCTGTTTCTTTGACACTTTAGATATTATTTACTGTTTCTATGATGTTTACTACTAGCATGTCTAGCTAAACGCTTAGTATCGGTTGGGCATGAATCTATGAGTATTTCCCTTGAGACTTGCGCTTAATGCATAGCTTGTTTGCTTATATTAATTCTGCGCACATTGTTGGCAGCTAGTTGCATGAGTAGGGGAAGCCTTGAACCGCAATCTTACTCTTGTTGCTTGTTGTTATATGTTAAACTAGTTGAATAGCCTGACGGTGCCGACTAGGAGTAACGCGCTAGGATAATCAGTTGCTACTGTGACAGGATTCGCAGCTGTTTAGACTAGTCTTGAGAATTAATAGCTCATGAACTTTGATCGGAACATGCGCACATGTTAGGAAGCCTTGATCGGATACTAACATTAGCAAACCAAACTGTAGACATTTAGAGTCGATGATAAGGAATACACTCATAGAGGATTGTCTGCGCCGATACTTCTCATAGTCATAGTACTTAATCTCTACTGCCTGCGCACGTCTAGTGCAATTCCTGCATTTTACTACTGTTTACTCGCGCATTGCGCAACCCCAATCACTCACACCCCCAGTTTTTGTAAGTGCAGGTTACTAGTTAAAGCTAATCTACTACCTCCCTGTGGATTCGACCCCGACTTAACCGCTGTACTAAGTGGAAGAAGAAGGAATAAATTTGACGCGCACAACGACGCGTGCATCATCCACCATGATTTCTTTACCGGAAACAACAAAGCAATCCTCCATACCAGAATCATTTCAGAAGTAGAATCAGCAAACCCAGCCTCAGAACACTGGGACATCAAGTGTGGAGTCCATGCTCGCTGATTTTCAGGCACAGCAAAGCAAGCGTTCTCAAGAAACTGACGCAAAACTTGCCAACTTGACAAAGACAATGGAGAAACTCGCTAATTAGAACCATATGTTGGAAACTCAAATTACACAACAAGCAAACTTAGCAGCAAGATAAACGGACAGACTTCCTTCAAAACCTGACCCTAATCCTAGAGATTCTGTAATTGCAATTACCCTCAGAGAAGGAAAGTAATTAAAGAAGCTACCGATTACATTTGGCATGGTCAAGGACTCTAGACTTTCTATGACAAAGTCAAGTTTCATCTTTATCCCTAATTTTATTTACATAGATTTATTTCTGGGAATGAAGTTACTCACATCATTAAAGGGTTGTGTTACAAGTGAAAAACCTACATTCTTGCCCTTGTTGACATATAGTGGACCAGCGGAAGGGTAAGTTCTCTCAAATACATACTCGGTCATGTCTCAAAGATGAACATAACGCAAGAATGAGTAGAAGAAATCTAGATCAGTATGTAGATTATCTTACTGTATAGATCGCCGGCTCTGATACTATGTCAAATGAAGTAATCGGAATCTGGTCGGCGCAAGCTCACAATGTCGAACGAAAAAAACAATGCAGAAGGGAAACTAGGATTTGCAGAACCACAACTTGTTTTGAGATGTTTTGATAAGCCTTTAAGATTAAAAAAAAAAGTCGCAAATGACAACTGTGTTTTAACCTAAAGCTTCCTAACTGCGGGTTGACACCTGCACTCACAGTGCAACTGCACTTGATGAAAAATTGACATTTTGAAAGTGGTTTCAAAAAGTGAAAGAAAGTATTTGTGAAAACAATTGGAGGCTAATTTTAGAAAGAGGCTAGGTGTTAAAATGTGTCATTCATTATTGAGTAAAAATTTTGCATGAAAACTAACAACACTCTTTACATTATTTGGTAGAAATAACAGAAAATAAAAATACATGAAAAAAGATTTTCCCAAATTTAATTTAAGAAAATTTTGTTGTTTCTAAGTTACTTTGTTTATATTTTTATAGTATACCAAACAAATAACTTTTCTCCTCCATATTTACTTTTCATTCTTCAAGATGCAAACATATATCAATATACATAAAAAATATTATAACTTCTTCTTAACTCAGACATCGTTATTGATATTTGATGCGTTGTTGGTGTCTGGATCAGACATATTGCTATAGCAACCTTTTAGGACAATTGCGGAATAATCTTGTTAAGACTGAATCTGAAACACAAACACTTTGGATACCTAGTTCGGCCAGTGCCTACCTCTGGGGGACTTCTCTCCAGTCCCCAAGATTCCACTATTAATTGTTAAAGTACAAAGGCTTCAGTTCACAGCCTATGCTAGAACAACCTATACTTCTAAACTAGCTAGAATCTTCGCTTAGTATGATCACATAGACTAGCTATGTTTGCTCAACAACTCAACACAATGCAGTAATAGAATGTTATAGCTCTGATCACACAAACTTAGCATATTCTATGACAAAGTGTTATGACAGGATGCTACAACAACTTGCTAAAACAAGTGACTCTTCCTCAGCATTTACCTCAGATTCTTCGAGCTCTCCCAGCTACTTAACTTGACTTCCGTGAGTTCTCACAACTCCGGTGACGCTCCTCCTTGCTCAGTGACCTCCAATTAGTGCTCGGGAACGTTGCTCTGCACTTTGATCATTCGTGACTTGCTCACCCGTGACGATGCTTCTTGTACTTGATCTTCAACGAGCCTTCGCTCCTGTTGAACTCACTGATCAAGATTCAATCACGCTCTCTCAATGGTGATCTCTCTTCAGCTTTTGCAGCAACAACACTTTGGCTCTTTGCTCTTACTTCGCTCTTGCGTATAGTTTTTTCTTTGTGTGTGTGTGTGTGTGTGTTTCTCTTCCTAAGAGACGCTGCCATTGTATACTGGCAGCCCATGAAGGATTATTGAAATCCTAGTCCTACTAGGATTTAGAACACTTCCTAAATCCCTCTTAGCAATCCCGATCTACTCCAAGATCTTAGCAAGTTGGTGAGATTCGGTTGCACCAACTTCTTTTCTAAAACCAATTTTAGGAATCATATCTTCTCCACGATCTTTATAGGTTTTTGAGATTTGATTGTAACAACTTTTTTCCTAAACACAGTTTAGAAACCATATCTTCTCCAAGATCTTTTCATGACAATTATGTTGCAGTAGTTATTTCCTAAATACATTTATGAATCTTCCTCCGATCAGCAACCTTTGATCATCCGCTGGTTGTCTTCAGGTTGCTTCAGCTATTTGCTTCACAGGTTGTTGTAGCAACTGGAACTTCTTTCCCAAAACCAATTTTGGGAATCATATCTTCCCCACAATCTTTGTAGGTTGCCAAGATCTTTTTCAAGATAATTGACAATTCTGTTGCAGTAGCTATTTTCTAAATACATTTAGGAAACTTCCTCTAATCAGCAACCTTTGATCATCCGTTGATTGTCTTCAGTTTGCTTCAATTGTTTGCTTCACAAGTTGTTGTAGCAACTGCTGGATCAAGCTGCATGGGTTTTTGTCATGGATGCCGCACTCCTTAACAAGTATTAGAGGTATATTAGGTTATTCTTAAGTTTGTTATTATATTATATATTTGGTGTATATCTTTTTTGATTCATACATATCAATTGTCTAGGTGCGCTATACAAGGCTTGTTGGCTCATATCAATATACACGACATTCATAACATGGTATGAGAGTCAAGTTACCAGAAACAATTATACTGTTCATGTCAGCATTTATAGATACTAAAAATATACACCTTGAACTCTCTGAAGTATGCTTTGAACCTCAAAGCTACACTCGACACATTGAGTTTCACTCCTCAAAATTGCACTCTTAGGGGTGTTTGTTTTGTATGTAAGCCATTGCAAAGATGAATTTTGGAGTAGCGGCTTCAGAGTGTTATAATGCGGCTGTCGTGGAGCGAAGGTGGCAGAGTGTTTTTTAGTGTTGCGTCTATTAATGCTGAAGTGTTTAGGGCAATGTGCAGAGGTTCTGGATTGAAGATGTCTACTTCTCAAGAGTTTGTCCAAAAGAAAATCGGAGAGAAGAAGAAAAAATTGTTGATACACATTTAGCCAAAGGAGATCGAAATAAATCATAATGGATTGTAAAAAATAACCTTAAGTTTTTGTCAGTAGTCGCGTGTATCTAGGGATCACTCGGCCTGACATCTGATACTCTATTCATATCTTGAGTCACTTTGTCTCCACTTTTATTCAGCTTCACTATAGCCACCTTCTTCATGTTCTACTTTAGATTCGTGGGTCTTTCACTGGTCGTCTAATATTTACTCATTATATATCCTTTTAGTTACATTCCTATTCTGATGCGACTTTGGCTAGTGATCCTACTGAGCATCGATCTCTTTCTACCTATTGTATTTTTCTGGGAGGTTCTCTCATTGCTTGGAAGTTTAAAAGGCAATCGTAGTTTCTTGCCGAGTGTCGAGGCTGAATTGCACAATATGGCTGTGTTGACTACTGAGATTGCATGGCTTTGGTGGTTATTTGAGGATTTTGGAGTTTCATGCCTGATGGTATGGAGGCTATCAATATTGCTCATGATCCGGTGAAGCATGAGCTGACTAAGTATTTTGGTGTTGATGCTTCTTATGTTCGGTTCCAGGTTCAAGATCAGAATATTGCTCTTCGGTATGTTTCTTCTGAGCTTTGGTTTCCATATTTTTTTAAAGAAAGAACATACCAGAGTACAACATGCCTTTCATTTCTACAAACTCAGTGTTGTTGACTCACCATGAGTTTGAGATTATGTAGCATGACCTCAAATTGATAAAGGTTTCCTTTTCAGAAACCCGAAAACTGTAGGAAACGGCGAGAAGCCTCAAGAAACGGTCAATTAAGGTTTCTGAAATAATCAATGAATCGAAAACCTCCGAAAAACCTTGAGAAACTATTAGAAACCTCAAATTTTAAGAAAAAATGAAATTAATAATTTCAATTATCTTAACCTAAATTATGTCGTTTTAGTTTCTAACCTCAACCCCGAGTATGTTGATGAGAGTACCAAAATGTTGAATGTTGGTGGTGATGAATTTGGAACTTTGTATGACACTGCCAATCTTGAATTTACTGATCTCTTCTTTGATGAACCGGAGATGGGAAGTTTGTTCTTTGATGATGATGAAGACATAGCATGAATTCATTTTGTAATTTGATTTATGTTCGGATTTTGACTTTTTGAATCACTTATCTTTGTGTAGTTACCTTATATTGTTGAACTATATGTTTGCTTGATTTGTTTTAATTTTTGTAATGGCTTTGTCTAAGGATTCATTAATTTTTATGTCATTATATTAGCAATTTTGTGCTTTCATAAAGATCAATATGTTAAAATTTTAAAGAATCATAAAATTATACATATTTAATATATATTAAATTTGCAATTTCTTGCAGTTTCTACTTTTATATCTTTTAGATTTGCCGTTTTCCGATTTCTTGCAGTGTCCCTGTCCCGTTTCCATTTCCATTTCCACTTCTGTGCCACATAGGTTTGATGTATGTTAGAGATGCTCACTTCATTCGTAATAGTCACATCTCTAATAGTAGTCTTTTTCAAGACAGGCGCACTTTTGCCCGTCTCTCCAGTCATACAGGGTCCATATCTATTTCAAAGTCATAATGCTTACCAATCGTAACAAAAATCTCCAGTGAACAATTTATTTGTTACAAATCCCACACCAACCTCGTAAAATGAATAAAGAAATGGAGTAGATCACTGGCTTTTCTATGATTCGCTGAAAGCGGTAAGAAAATGAGCTAACTAACTATTCCCACATAGGAAGCTACAGAATCTTCCGACTTTATTGAATAACCATTGTACAGGGCTAGGTTGATCTCCATCTTCAGATGCAGTTGTTCGAATGGGCAACTCTGGAGGTAAATGCCGGTGAAATGCTTTCACAGCCGCTGCAACCCCATCTTCATTCTCGATTAGCTTTGCTAGTTTCATTGCTTCATATTTTACCTGTCAAATGTACTCTTTAACTATTTGAACAAGTATTTCCTTTATACTTGCTATAGTTCTGATTCATCCAAACTTAATGACAAAAAATGGAGACGTTGAAATGCACCTCAGGCCGAAGCATGACATCAATTGCATTTGAAAGATTCTCCACTGTGAGTTGGGATATTGGAATTGGTTCCGGCCCAAGTCCTTTTTTATGTACTCTATCACCCCAAAAAAATTGATCCCCGAAAAATGGCACGATAGTTGTTGGGCACTGCCAGCCAAAATCATCAGAAACATGGATGGAAGTAAGTTCAGAGTCTAGTTTTATCATGTTGAAGTGATGAATTTCTTTCATCGCTAAATAGACGCACAACAAACGCTTAGAACCATAAATGTTGTGTGAATAGAGATAATACCATAATGGCTAACAAAAGTAAATATTGTCAAATACTAAAACAAATACTATGATGAACCTTACCCCAGCCTTTAACCCTGCAGCAGTTGTTCCCGCTCCACCATGATGGACCTGCATATAAATTAAAGAGAAGTTACATACATAACGGGAAATCATAAAGCCAAAAAATTATAACTCTATAAGAACTATAACTTTGTGGCACTCATTCAGAAAAATGGTTCAACTTACCACGGCAGAACATCGAGGGAAAAGCCAGTCATGAGGGCAGTCTTCAAGAAGGAACACATTATCTGGGACATCTATGACCATAAATGCAGAGCAGACCAAAGAAACATTGAGTTATGGCAGGGTCAAAGTAAAAAGAAAGCTCGTCTAATATGATATGTTGACATACAGTCATGTGTAGAGTGAATAAATAGCGTTGCTGAAAAGAAGAGCTACGCAGAAATATTTTTGATTCAATCGGTGATGTAGTTATTAGATGTCGTGCAGTAACATAGGAGAGTACTCACGAGTTCCTAAACCTCCCCAGCCCCGGTCGATTATTCCTCTTTGTCCCGTCTCCTTCAAGGCCTCTAATATGATGTCAGTGACTTTCTGTGGATCATCCAGAGGCTACAGACACAGAAAACTACATGTGAGTGATGGCTCAATTTTGGGAAGAATAAAAGTGATAGTTACAGAATTAATGAAACTGTAATCCCCAATAAAAATTATATGGATTGTACTTGAACTGTATGGTTAAGTCAATACCATGCTTCCAAACCCTATATATACAGGCGGCGGCCCTCTTGTAATCCATTGAAGAAACTCCTCCCGAGGTTGATACTTCGACCCAAGGTTTAAGAAACAATACCCAACTACGTCAACCAAAGGACCCCAGTCTGCATGAAAGAAAGCTGAATGAAACATATCTAGTATATATGTCTCACGAACGAGAGACATATTCTTATTTTCGTAACAAGAAGAAATACATCATGGCACGTGCAAATGCAAGTTGTTCAACAAACATCTTCCATAGAGACTAGAGAGTTTGATAATAGCATACAGATAATAGAGGTTTGGCAGCTAATGTGTGGTGATCACAGACACATTATATGATATTGTGTTCCTCCCCTTGAACTACACTTTCTCTGATCAGAACATTTGCAAACCAAAAAAACTGTCAATAGTGAATCAAAAGAAATTTATGGGCAAGATCTCAGCCAATAGTAGAGATTTTAAAGAGCTAATTTTAACACTAGGTATGGGCTCTTCTCGGTATAATTAAGTGATGTAAGGGTGCCCCGGTAAATAATCATCATATTTGATGTTCATGTTTGGCATGAAAAATAATTAGGTTCATAAACCATTTTTGCTAGAATGAAGGATGAGTAAAGATAACTTCTTGAAGTAATCCGAAAATTACAAAACGTATGGTCAACATGCAAAAGACACTAACATTATGAATGTTAGTGCTATCTAGAACTTTCAACAACATAGGTGAGGGAGGGAAGTACTCTAACCACTTGGCTTGGGTACAAGATGAGGACTCCACATATATCCAGTTGGCAGATGAGATATTGATCCATGGTATGTGCTGAAATATGCAATAGGGGCAAGTTTCAACTTATTTTTCCTGAAGTCGTTGATGTACGTCCTTATGCCCCACCAAATAAGTAGATCCACAACGATATAGGAAAGCTGGATCCAGAGGATAGGGTTAAAAAGTCTTGTCGATGAACTTTCTATACAAAATAAACTAGAAATTAATACAACAGTGCAGTTCAGACAATATACCCAATACCCAGCACTTTGGGGAACACGAGCCAATGGATGAGGAAATTCATAAGTAGGCCTGCTTACAGAAAATATGTGTCAGAAAGGATCACTTGTAAATAGTCAGTGCAGTAAAGTTTTTACAATAAGATATTAAAGCCACGATACTTTTGGCCACAATGCCAATGTAAAGATTCACTTGTTTGAAGTCTTTGTAATGGTATTTTATGTAGCCATCTTTATTATTTCTTCTGTTCCACTATATAAGTGCATGCTATATACTTTTGAAACCAGTTTCCACGTGCATTTTTGTGCAACTATTGGCTACTGTAATGAGATAATGAATCAAACTTACGTCCAAGGCATGGTGAAAAAAATGTGTAGAGGTACACCAAGAGCTTCAGCAGTATGTGCATGTCCTGCAATGAAAGAGAAATTAAAAGGGCTTATCGGCCAATCTATTTCAAATGATAAAAGCCACCAAACGAGAAACAATCAAATAGATCTCAAACACATGATGCTAAGTAGTGCGACCAGCATAAAAATGTTCCATTCTAATTGTCTGAGGTGACCTTCCATTCTGATTTTATTTTTGGGTTGAAAGTATGATGATTCTTGGCTTCAGTCCACAGTGACTCTCACATCAAATTCTTGCATAAACCTCCAGTTCATCATCATGGATCAAGTTGGTCATTAGAATTTTGTGAAATGGCAGCTTGACTCATTTTGCAATTGACAAAGTTTAGCTACCAACCATGAACTTTTACATTTATCCGAGACAGATTATATATGTGAAATGTTAAGTTCCATAATAGTGCACAAGCATCTTCCACTCGTGCATAACTGTTTCTCGTAATTTCAACATGACAATCGGTGGAAAAACAATAAAGATATCCAGTTTCAACTGGAATTCATTTCTATTTAATTATAATTAAATAGTAAAGTTCTTAATAAAGTATAGTGGTTCCAAATGTTTGCACTGATCTAATCATCATTTGAAACATGGCTAGTTTGGCTTTTTACTTTGTTGATAAAATACACGAATGCTTTCGCTTTTGTAAAATAACCTTTTAACCTTGTTAATCAAACCCCTATATTTACTCATTTAAATATCCACGATTTTCAGAGCAAACAGCGTTTCTCAAAATATAACTTAAAATTACCATATGCAGGAGGATTGGATATAATAGCCTGGGCCTTGAAAGGCAACCCTGTTTCCAGATCTGGTTCTGTGCATGCTGGGAGCAGAGATTCAATAATGGACTTTAGTTGTGTTCTTTGAATAGATATTTCTCCTGGTCCAGAAGGAATAAAACCTTTATTTCTCGCCATATCTGGAACACAGAGTTTACCAAAACTAAGCACATTTCAATCAAAAGTGATAATTTGTTTTTGAAGGATCAAAAAAAAGAAACTGTACTTTCAAAGTTTATTAAAATTATATATACATGAAAACTGAAAAGTACTAAATTACTAATACTGTACAGGTGCTTTCTTGGGAATGAATGTTGAGTATATCCAGATAAATTGAGACTATTCTGATGTGCTTCACCGATGGGTATAAATCCTCCATATAGACTCTACAAATGATAGATATTTTCATGGATGGTATTTAATGGAATATATCTGAGTTGAAGTTGATATGTTACTGTAGAATACTAGTCCACTTTTTATCGCTACAACAGAGCTGAAGTATTAATCAGTGACAATAAGGAGGGACCTCTTACATCCTGCTAATACCCGAGGATCACCGCCCAATGGATAAAACTCTACACCAGCAGACTTCACAAAACTGCTGAAGTTTGCATGAGTTGCCAACCTCACACGATGACCAAATTCCTGCAGGTAAAAGTTGTGTTTGCAAAGTAGTGACCAGAACAGATAAGTTATCAACAACATAACCATAACAAACGTGTATGACACCCTTATAGAATGCGATGGAATAACTTTACAGCCTACAATAACCAACCAAACTAGATAAAGGGTTAGAGTTGAAGATAAAATCACAAGGAGATTTCAAACTGAGAATCAATAAACAAAATGGACTGAATGATTATGGAAATTTAGATTCAACATTCATTTGGAGACGATAATAGAACGGTTCATACATATGACTGTACGAGTCCAACCCCCAGTCCCTCAAATAATCAATTAACGTTCACAGCCCACCCAACTATTGTTTTGGATACGGAATTTCAACTACGACTTGATTCACTGCCATGCGAAGTTATGGGTAATGAGACAAAATTTCTCAAATTTCATAAGTGGTGGCTGCCAAACAAAAAATAAATTGACGATGCTGATTCAACTATTAAAGTCACATACCAATGGAAATTGTCGGATATGATTATACCTGAAGTCTCTTTGCAATAGCCAGAAAAGGCTGCACATCTCCTCGAGTTCCAATCACAAGGATTGCAATTCTTAACCTTGGAACTGATCTACTTGATTGTGTAAAAGAATCGTAAACGTTGATGGGCGCTCCCTCAAAAGAATGAAACTCAAGCAGCTCTGAAGCTACAGGTGTATTGTTATCAATGTCAACTGCAACTGTGCCATCATTACGAATCTCGACAAGGTTCACTATCAAATTTTTCTGAAAATCAAAGACCAAAAGAACTTATATTGTTCAATAACCATTATATTAGTGTACAGGAGTTGAGATACATTATGCTTTTACTTAAATATAATATATTCATCTGCTACACAGACCAAATGGCTGGATAACTCTATAATAGAGCACTTCATTTCCAGAATTTTAGAGCATGTTCCACAATCCATTCGAAAATAATAGTGAGTGCTAACCATCCGGTCAACGACAATTTTACAAAACCTGTCATGTTTTTTTACGCTCCAATTTAATAGCCAGAATCAAATTTCTGAGTAATCACGCCAGTCTCACGTGTATAATGACATGGTACCTTTTCCAGCTCCGATAGCCTATCCAATCTCGTATAATGCTTTGCCGTTCCTTTCTTCTCTGTCATGGATCTGGACATTGTAACATCATGCCCTCCAAGAGGCATACCTCCGGCACTGCCCGCAGGTGCAGTTAAGCTATGATTCAGTGCTTTACAAAATATATCTTTCATCAGAGAGCAGAATATATAATAATCACAAGGATGCTAGATATTTGCAGTTACCTATTTCTGTCTAGTCAAATGTTCATCTTTAGACATTTGTGTTTTTTATGAGATTTACGACTGATGAACTAGATTGGCAATCAACAAATGCGTCAGTTTTATTCACGAAAGTGAACTCGAGCTTATCTACATAGGCAGAAACATATGTACATAAAAAAGACAGAATATATGGTAATGTAGAGATAAAGAATTGGTAGGGTAAAAATTAAGGAAGACACATTCTGCTAGCACAGTGTACATCCCATGTTCTCAAATCCCAACCTTGAGCTCTAAATTAACATTTAAAGTAAAATGTCACAAAAAGATGTATTCACAGAAACAAGACCTAGAAATTGTACTCATGATTTCATCTAATGTTCTGTTCATCTTATTAGCCACAGTGGGATGAATTACATTAAACTCTAGGCAATGCAATGCAATGCCAAATGTAAAAATAAGTTGAATGGGTTTGAAAGTGTGCAATCCCATCATATTCAAATATAATGCATGCCCAAATGCTAACCTCTTTTTGGGGAAGAACCAACAATTAGATCAGTTTGAATAGTCTCTGTACTTGATGACCCTTTAATTTGATCCTGAACTCTATGGCCACTGGCGTTGTTCTGTCTTGGAGAATCATTCTCAGTAGTCAGAGATCCATCAATTTCTCTACTCTTAATGACAACTTGCTTCCCATTCCTGCTCCATTCCTCATCCACTTCTTGACGCAAATGATCAATTCTGGCACTCCCCATTTCATCGAACCCCTCCTCTGCACCCACTTGTTGAAATCCTTCTCCCAGACCTCAAGACAGCACCCAAGGTGTAGACGAGGCTGCAATAAAAAACAAAGAGACGGAGGAATGAAAATAGTACAAGTGTGAAGGCGATTCTAGAAAGAAGTCAGAAGGCAAAGGTCGAACAACCTCAATTTATACAACAACCAAATGAAGCATATACCCACCACACCAGTCAATCAATCCATCCATCTATCAACCAAGTAAGGGGTAATTAGAAGGTTTGGTGATGGCCAAACCGAAAACCACCCAGTCTTTTTATTATCTTTTAATGACTTAACATAACACCATCAAAGCCGCCAACTGCTATTACAGCTCAAGCCCACTAGTCAAATACCAAGAGAAAGAGGGAGACGGAGACCTAGCAGCAGATGAAATGGATCAAACCCGTCACGTGTCTTTCGCACTGGAAGCAGAGGACCCTTGCTTAAACGTGGTGGGTAGTACTCACGGAGACTTTAGCATTTTTGGTTTCTTGTGAGCTGTTTCTTAATATTCCGTTCTACCGTTTTGTCTTCCGATTTCTTATAATCTCTGCCCTTTCTATTTTTATCTGGTTCATTAAATTTTAATATGTTCAAACCAATTCAAATTCGGGTCAATTAGCCTTAAAAGAGGGACACATGAATCTATAATATAACCGAGTACGTCATTATTGATTCGCCTGAGGTGTCATATTTTTAAGCTATCTATCACCATTTCATTAAAAACAAGATTTGCCTGACAAATAATATAATTGTACAAAAGAAAAAGATCTGGCAGCATTATCATGCAAGTCTTTCTATATAAAAAATGATATAATTGCCCACAAAAACAGGAATGGTCACTTGATTGCACAAAATCATCTTCATATTGTCCATAGTTTAAAAGTATCATTCAATTATTAAAATGACTATTAATAAAGCTAAAGAATGTGTGTATCAAAAAGGGAGACAATTTGATTTTCGCGCATAAGCCTGTAGTGAAGACTTTATCACTAGTTTAGTCCGGGACGCTTGTTCTCTCCCTCATGGACGTTTGTAACATTATGGGGTCCTTGGCCGGCTCCCTAGCGTTTTGTCCCTGCATGGAAGTGGTGAGTCGTAAGGTGTTCTGTGTGACCTGTCAATTATGTTGTTATATGTGTCAGATGATATGCTCTATATTTGGGGAGGACCACTCTCGGTCCTCAAGATTTTACTATTTCAGTTAGAGTACACCACTACTCCTAACCAAGTCGAAATTGTTGCTCAATTTGTCAACACATATTAGCTACATAAGGTAAACTACTTTTAACAGATAGCTAGCAGTCTACAATTCTCAACCAATTCTATTACAAAGTATACCCAGGTTATGTTGCAACAACTTCTACCGCCCAGTTGATGTCGCTTCAGTCGACGACTTCTCCAAGCACTTCCTGCTGAGTAGTTGGACGCTCTGCGCTGCTCCCCTCAACTAATGACTAACATTGTCGAAATTGTGGTAGTAAAGTTGCTAGTCCAATAACAGCACACAAAAAATATTTACAATCCGAGTGACCTCGGTCGAACCCAAGAGAAAAACCTATATTAGTCTAAAGGTAGCAGGTAATGCTTAATGCGGGTCTACTAAAGAAAAACTGGGGGTTTTGTCTTCTAGGCGAGGTATCTCTAGTAAATACTAAAGATAAGTTCAAATTTGGTTTGAAAGAAAGTAATTAAAAAAGCTTAGTCGGAATCCTATTTTACCCCTAGGTCATGCGATTAGCAACACAAAACAGCAATACATGCATAAGGTTTTTGATTGATAGTTCTAAGCTAAAATATCATGTACTCTATATTCAACTCTCGCTCCTTCTCTAGAATGGGAATGATACCTAAGGGACACGGTACTCAAATCCTCGCTCTATTAAACCGCGTAGAACATAAGTCCCATAATCTCACCCTTTCGGTCTATTGATCGATAACTCAAGTCCGCTATATACTTAGCCTAATAGAATGCGAGTGTCACTCTCGCGTACAAACACTATCTAAAATAAACATGCTCGATCTTCTAAACATCCTAAGTTCAATTCTCATTTCATCCTTAGGTGTTTTATCAATTCATACATATTCATGCATTTCGTTAAACACTTGGTGTGCATAAAATTAACATGAAAATAAAGCATGAGAATTTTCAATAAAAAACCTCATTCATAATGATAACATGCATATTTTGCGTTACAATCTAACATAAGGAATCCAAAAGGATCCCTACTACTAAACGACTACTCACTTATGGTGACTTTGATGTAAGACATGATTTTTAAATAAAAATGTGCAACATTGAACAGTAAAACAGTAGAGTAGTATGGTTTGAGTAGAGGGATATTATGAAATCTTCAATTTTTGATGTCTTCTCCGATCCTCGACAATTCTCAAGTCTTCCAACAGCATTGGTCTAAGGTTTCATTTTCTTGAGAGAACCCTTCTAATTTTTCTATCTCTTTCTATTTATACTCTTTAAAAATTACCGGTTGACCCGTCATGCCCGAATCAAATTTACCTGGGCGAATCATTTCTCCCTTTTGCCCCATTCTCGCTCATTTTTGCTCTCGATTGACTGAAATTCATCGAAATTTTCTTCGGACCATCGTGTAATACTCATTTTTAACCTGAAATGGACAAAGAAAACATCAACGACTTTATAAAATAACGGAACAAACAAGAAGTAAAGGTAAAATGCGGACAAATATAAGGTTATTTGTCCGTACATCAATGACCTCCAGCCACTTATCAAGGAGCACGCTGGGCCATTTCACGCAAGCTGCACTCCACGACTGCCAATTGTTTGGCCTGTCGACGAGGCTTCACTCCAGTCGACTTCCTCGAATCAAATATAGTAATCAGACCACTCCAGTCCAGATTACTTCTTCACTCAGAACACAACTATCGCTCTAGCACTTCTCTGCTCAGTGTATGTGTGTGTTTTATTCGTTTTCTCTTGGTGTGTTGCTTCGCTGCCTGCAACATATAGCTTTTTGTACCTCAGCAACATTTTTCCCCAAGAGATAATTCTCTCTTCCGTAGATAATCTCACCTTCCGAATCTTCCCTTGGATTCCTGGAAGGTTGTTGAGATTCGGTTTCCTAAACTGGAATTTAAAAACCTTATCTTGTTGGCCTTCATCCGAGCTGCTGCTGAAGACTCTATGATCATCTGGGCCGTCCACTGCCTATTGCCACGTCGGCAGCAATCTCCTGGATACCCACCGAGCACCACCAGATTGATCGGCTACAGGCACTTCCTCTTTTAGCTTTAGCCTTGAATCTTCAGGGGATGTTATAACCTCTACTGGATATTCTTGATCCCTTCTGATCATCTGTACCAGCTCCAGTCATCACAAGTTGCTATAGCTTCTTCTGCCTCTTCTATTTTGTCAGTCTTCGTTTGTAAAGTACCAGCTCTTGGTACCAGAGTTTGTTGTAGCCTCTTCTTCCGCTCGCGAGCTTCCGCTTTGTCACAGATGACATATCTGTAACTCGGTAAATGTGAAAAAGGTGGTGCAACCCCATTTTGTGAGCTAAAATTGAGGGCGGAGTACATCCCGGTTTAATTGAATTAATCATAGTTAAATACCTTGAGATGAGGACCATATAATTGATTATCCATAAGCCAAAATAAAGGATAAAATGAGATATTAATGCTCAAAGAGCGGTTTAACTATTGGAAATGTGAGTCCATTAAGAATAGAACACTCCACCCTGTGGATTAGAAATATAAGCAATGTGTAAGTGTCCCGCATTGTTTGGAAAGTGATTAGAATGTAAGTTTATATATAAAGTCGTTCTACATAATTGGTAAGATAGTAACCAAAGAGGCTCTCCCTACGCGCGAGTGTGCAGGGTACAAATCATGAGCTGATTTTTATTCAAAACAGGATCCAATGGGGGTGTCCATGACGTACGAGACGCGAATGATAGACCGATTTTGACGTATGTGGGAAGGTCCCTTTTGAAGGTTCAGGCGTCACCTGAGATTTCGGCTTAAACGAGGCCACACCTTATGACTGTTAATCACAATTTATGACATTTGAGGTTTAAGGCTTCGCCTAGGGCTCAAGTGAGCTGACGTCTAGTGATTAAATTACTTTTAAGAGCACTCGTTTAAATGAGGCAATATGTGAGTGAGGCGTCGCTTGAGTTAAAATGAGGCTACGGTTGTGGTGTTACTACTCAAAGACTACAATAAGAGAAGTTTTCTCTTCATTTGGACAGCAATAAAAACCACTACAAACATAATTACAACTCCAGTAGTCTTCCTTGAAATTCCAAAGCCGGTGATTTTCGAATTTTCTCATTCTTTGAGTTTTTCTTAGTCGTGATGATAGCAAAAGGTAAAGTTAGTTGGTCCGAGCAAGTTCTTTGGTGCAAGAAGAGTTGCTTAGAGTCGTTGTATCATGTGAACCGGTTAACCAAGGATTCCAGCACCGAAGGAAGGCAGTAGCATTTTATGATACTATACAACATAGTGACAGTTATAGAACTACTATAATCAGCGTATTCAAGCCTTACTCCTTGGTTGATTTCACGATTGCAACCATATGGCTAAGGGTTTGTTTCCCACTAACTATTGCTTGCTTGTTAAGGTTATGGTATATGTTATCTACTTAAAATGAAACACAGATTTTAATAAAAGTTTTGTTGTATGGTATCAGAGGTAGGATGAAGTAATATATGATTAGTCGATGGTTTTTTCACATATCAACTTATTAATCATGAATTTCATGCGGAAAACTCACACTATTAAAAACAATATGAAAGAAGAATTTGATATTTCTAAAAACCTCGATGCACTTAATAAGTGGACCATTCCAAAAGTTGAACCCAGTCTAATTCATAAAGTATGAACTTTTGAAGAACTCGGGATTAAACAAATATTTAAAACTACTGAAGAAACAATTCCCCTAAACTCAGAAGAAATAACAATTAAAATAATAGATGAAAGCGATATATTACTCTATATAAACATTCATAAATTCTTCCATATAGGATTGGTTCAAATTGCATTCAAGCCATTAACCCTTGAAGTGTTACCAGAGAGCTTTATTGCAGCTCTTAGAGATGGGAGAAACTTAAACTGGAATCAATCCCTTATGGGAATTATCCAAACTAGTTTAGCCCATGGTCCGGTATACTTTGCATATATACGAACCTTCAACTGACATTAACTGACATTAACATTCTTGATTTGTTAACATTAAATGTTGAGACACATGTTATAATTATAAAAAAGGAACAAAAGTTATACCAATCTGTTATATAATTTATTATAAACATTATATACTCTTAGCCCTATGTGCAAGATGGTTAATAAACAAGTTAATGAGACAGTAATATAGAAAGTAATTTCAGTAATTCAAATATAAAGAATCGAAGAAATATAAGTCTTCACTTTGAAAACTCTGACTTGAGAAATCTTTCTATTTCCTCAACCCCTAGACATATAAGATCCAGTTGAATGTATTCATACATCTCTCTCTTAGACTATAAAGGTTGAACAACCAATGGAAGCTTTCAGAGCTTCCACTTCTCAGTTGACCAAAATAATATTTCCAGAGGGATAAAGAGCGATAAAGAATTAGAAATAACCGAGTCAGAAATGGACTTTTATTTAATCATGTCCAGTACAACCATTGATTTTAAGCCTGGATCCCAGGCTAGAAAAATAATCATGATGGAGTTTGAAATGAAAAAATGGAAACCGTTCAAAACATGGCTGTATAATAGTTTTTAACCAAGCAGAATTAAGAAGTATTAGCACAGAATTCTACAAGCAATGTGCCAAGGATAACAAATTACTGTTATTTGTCCCTTGGTTCATTACTACTTATGTGGAACAATATATTTCCATGATTGAAAGGAAAGGTTATAGCTCATGTCTTTCCGCCTCAACATGCTTTTCAGTTCGAAAAGAATGAAAAGATTCATAATTTCTTGGCTTTTGCAAAATTACTTGAAAATGAAACCTTGACAATAACCTGTCAACAAATTAATAAAATAATAAAACAGAATAATTACCGTAATTTATATTTGAACATTATTTGAGAACAAATTCTGTCATTAAAAAGTAGAATTGATCAAATACCAAATCATTATTATGACAGTAATCAGAAAGACAGTGCTTCTAAGGAGATTGAGGTAGCCACACCTAGTGTCTAGCCTCCACCTGAAACAACATGATTCAAATTAAGACTTATAAAAGAGTTAGAAGAGTTTCTAGCTTACAGAAAAGCTTATTGAAGAATCTGATCATAAACAGGTCTTCACTGATCAAATTAACAAAATTCATAAATGGACAGACAAGCCAATTTCAGGCAAATATTATTACCCTATACCAACCCCGGTTGATGTCTTAATAAGAGAATCAAATGAGATCATTTCTAATAGTTATATTGGTAGCCACCTCTATGAATGGAACATAGATGGTTTTGCTCACCAACAAATTCATAACACATTTCATAGAATGCTTATGTATTCTACGATTTGTAAAAATAATGGTAATACTTTTTAAAATATAACAAATATGTTAATTTCAGGATTCACTAGCCAACTTTAAGGCTGGTGGGATAACTACCTGTCTCAAAGAGACAAATTAAGTATCCTTAGTACAATTAAACGAGAAAATGATGAAGTCGGGGAGGACACTGTCTACACCCTAGTTCTTAACATTATTAAACACTTCACAGAAAGATATACCGAAAACCGTAAAATGTAAGAACTTTATAACAAAACTTAAGGTGTAAAACTTTTACGGACTTTAGGTGGTATAAAGACACCTTTTTTTACTAGAGTCATGGAGCTCCCTAAGTGCAACAGTACTCACTGGAAGTCAAAATTCATTGATGAATTACCCTGTTTATTTGCTAAAAGCATCCTTAGGCAGAATATGGACCATATCCCTTATGAAATATATACCTATGGCAGACTTAATGGAGTTTGCACTCAAGAAGGAATTTCCCTTTGTAATGAAATTAAGTTAAACCAGCAGATGAAGAGACAAAATCTAATAGAGAAACAGCAACTAGGTCAATTCTATGACCAATTCGCAATTAACATGCCAACGACTGGTAAAACTAGAAATCCTATCAGACAACATGAGCTTGATTATAAAAGAAAGAAAAAGAGATATTTTGAAAAGAAATTGAAGATAAAAAATAGCGTAAACACGCTAGCGAGGGATAAAAGGACAAATCTGTTATCTGCACAAAATGTGGTAAAATAGGCCACTTAGCCCTAACTTGATGGATCAAGAAAAAGATTAATAATAATGAAGATGAAAGGAATCTTTTATAAGATCCTTCTTAATTTTTCTGAAGACTCTGAGTCAGATTCAGAATTGTTAGAGTCATCCTCAATGACTGAGAAGCTTAAAATTCTTAGAAATAAAAACCTCTCAACAGATTCTAAATCTGATTGTGAGCCCTGCATTCTTGGTCAGTCATGTCCTAATCAAGATCACGATAATAATCCTAATGAAGAACAACTTTATAAAATTCAAGCACAATTTCAAGATTTCAAAATTAATTCCTAGATAATAAAAGTTCTTTATAATTGTTAAAAATTATTAAAGATCCTACTCTAAGATCAAAAATAATTGATCAATTAGAAGATATTCCAGAAACTTTCAAATCTCAGGAAGTTAAAGAAAGAACCATTATTTCCTCTTCAAAACAATATTTGATGACAAAAGTTTATAAGAGAATTAGAGATATGAAAGGGATCAAGAGTCCCACGAAAACTCATGATCTAACCACTGAAATTAATAATGTCAAGAAAGAAATTCTTGAGCTAAGACGAGAAAATCAAAAGCTTGACCAAAGAATTTCTAAAATTGAAAAAGGAAAAGAAGTTATATCTTCTAAGGTAGGTTTGCCTATGGCCAGAAATTTGATAAAATTGAATCACATAAACATTGTCAGAGTCCTCTTAGTCATCTTCATTAATGGTTTGGGGTAGAGGCTGATTTTGATCTTCTATATCAGAGTCCTCTTCATTGTTAGAGCGTTGACACTTCTCTTTTGGGTCATTCAGAATTACGTTGATGGACTCGATCACACTCCTTGTTCTGTTGTTGAAAACACGGTATGCTCTGCTATTTTTTGAGTATCCCAGAAATATCCCTGGATCACTCTTTGGATCAAGCTTCGTTCTGTACTCGCGATCTCTCAGAATATAACATTCACTCCGAAAATGTGAAAGTATCTAACGATGAGTTTCTTCTCCTTCCAGAGTTCGTAGCATGTCTTATATGTCCCTCTTCTGATTGACACAAAATTAATAATGTAGTTTTAGGTATTAATAGCTTCGGCCCAAAACTTTAGTGGGACTGATGGGGCGTATTTATACGACTCGTTAAACCATTTACATCCAACTCTTTCGACATATTTTTATGTGAACAGTTACTTCTTAGTGTTGTTTACATTTTAGGGTTCGGAATACATGAAAAGAGACTTGTGACTTAAAATGGTGTTTTTAGGGAGCTGAATGCGAAAATCGACGTTGAAAGAAATGAGTGTGCATCTCAGAGTTCGGCGCCGGAAGAAGACTTTAGAGTCTTGCGCCAGAAGCTTAATGTCTTCACTTGGCGCGGGACTTAATGTCTTCTTGGGGCGCGGTTTATGTTTGATGACATAAGCATCGGGCCCGCGGCCCGATATCAAATTTTAGAGTCCGATCTCAATTAGGGTTTGAGAATAAGAGGAGACGACATCTTTGACGGCGGAAGTTTTGGAACAAGTTGATGACAGAGATTTGGAGGGAGACGAAGTCTTGCGTGAATAGTGTTTTTCGGCGTGAACTGTGTTTTCCGGTGAACAGTGATCATTAACAGTGTTTCTCATTCCTTTCAATTTTATGTGTTTTTCAGTCATGACTATGAGTAGCTAAATTTCTGTTTCAGTTTAGGATTTTCAGTTAGTGACATACATGTTTGAGACTTCGATTTAATGCCTGTTTCTATTCAATCAGAAGTTCTATATCTTAAATTGCATGAATTGTATTGCACGGTTAGCGTATACTTTGTCGTGAAACTACCCACTCATCAATTCTAATTATTAACTCTTGTTGAAGATTTGTCATGGAAGCAAGTAGTAGAATCTAGGCTTAGTATCACCTTTGTCGGGATACTCTAGGTTATTACCTTTGTCGGAATGATCACATGCTTGGTTAGAATCACAATATTTAGAAGTCAATGATAACATTCACTATTGGATTCCCTGGATTGAATGCTTCTCTTAATTGATATTCACATTTTCTACTTTCTTTCTTGCAATCAACTTACTTAAACCCTCTTTAGTTTGATATTCACAGGAAATCGCTTCACAGTCAGTTCTCTTGGGTTCGACCCTTGCTTGCCGCTACACTAGCTAGAGCTTGGAATTATAAATACAAATTTGGCGCACACAACGACGCGTGTCAGGGACTTTTCTCGCATGGATCATGACACAAGCCATTTCCTGTATTTTTCTGTTTTTTCGCTCGACTATCCCGTTTTGTTGTGGAGCAGGTGATGAATACTGATGTGTGATTCCACGATTGGAACAGAACTCGGTCATGGCTTCGTTCTCGAACTCTTTCCCATGATCACTTCTTATAGGGTTACTCTCAATCCTTTCTCTTGCTCTAGCCGAGTAACAAAGGCCACCACCACCTTCACTATGTCTGATTTTTCACGCAGAAAATTGATCCATGAGTAAGTAGCGAGAGAAATCATCCACACATACAAAAGCATACCTTTTTCTGCCACAACTCTCCACTTACATTGGTCCCATCAGATTCATATGTAGTAGTTAGAGAGGTCTAGTGGTACTCATCTCAGTGACCTTTAGGTGAGGAACCCTTGCTGCTTTCCGATTTGGCATTTCCCACACACTGTGTTCATTTCTCCCTTGATCTCAGGAATACCAGGGACTAACTGATCAGATACAAGTCTTCTTAATGTCCTCAGGTTGAGATGTCCCAACCTTTTATGCCAGAGATTCATTTCTTCCGTCTTAGTCAACAGATAGATTGATATAGAGGTTGTTGCAACATTCTCTAGTAAATAGCAGTTGTTGGCAGACCTCGTACCCTTCATTATGGATCTTCCCTCTGCATCAAATACTTGACAGATCTTTTCAGCAAAGTTTACAAAGTGTGTACCGTCACACGGCTGGCTGATGCTGATGAGATTTACAGTTAGGCCTTCCACAAGCATCACATTCTTTAACTTGGGCAATCCGCAAACTACCAGTGTTCCTTTTCCAAGGATTTTTCCTTTCAACCCATTTCCAAATATCACGTCTTGTTCTTTGTAGGGTTGAATGTCTGTCAGGTAGGATTTATTCCCAGTCATGTGACCAGAGCTGAGTTATAGCACACATGAGTATGACCATCCATTCCTGATCTGCGCCTTGGACAGATGTTTGGGACACTTTGTGGTCTCCAGTACTTGTTGAGTAAAGGACAGGACCTTTGGATGTGACCAACTTGATTACAAAAGTAGCAGCATCGTTTGTCCTGTTGAGCTCTAGTTAAGTTCTGGACGGGCTTCTTACTTTTTCTTCTGGAATTTTTCTTTAGAGTCTGTTTTTGCCTTTCAGGTGGGGTCGGTATGCTTTGTACTTTTGGTTCAGCAATTCTAGTTTTCACATCCTTGACAAACTTGGTCTATCCAGTGCTACTCTCTCTGGTGTACCCGAGTCCAGTATTGCCTCTGATAATGCAGTATGACATTCAATTGACAAAATCAACACTCGTGAACAAGCCCAGTGATCAAGCTGCTTCTATAGCAGGAGCTGTCTCAGGAAGCTGTAGCAACTGTTCTGCAGCAGAAGTTCGGCTCCTCGGAGAAAGCGCTTGTCAGTTCAACAAGGAGTAGCGAGGAGCTTCTAAATATTCAGAAAGAATACCCAGTGAAGATCCCGTTCCCAGGGTGAAGATTTGGTTGTGGAAGATTTGATTTTCAAATCTAATCTAATCTCCTATAATCTACGAGATATTGTTGCTTGGAGGAATTTCCTAAAACTGATATTGATGGAACTGGTAGTTCCTATTTAAAGGAAGCTGGGCAGAGGTTCAAGGGGATCGAAGCATAGAGAGCAAACACATAGAACATACACAGAATATCAACTGAGGGAGATTATGTGCGAGCAGAGCTTCGATCATTAGCTGGCGCGCAGAGCTGAGGTGATTGAAGCTGAGTGTGATCGAGACTTGCAGAGTCTGATCAGTGCTCGATCAGGGAAGCCAATTCAGAGCAACGATTGCTTGTTGGTTGATCAAGGCAGGGCGCGGAGGAATTGACGAGTGGAGGAACTTGAGCAATTGGCAGGAAGCCTGGTCTCCTTAGTGACAGGATGTCACTAAGTGATGGGGGAGAATTCCAGAGTGTGCAGCGCTCGTAGAAGAATTGTCACTGCTCGGCGGAAGGCTTTGGAGCTACTCTGACAATACGTGCACCAGCTGTGTGCTACAGCGGGTGCTTTAGCGACCCTACGGAGACTCTGTGTTAATTAGAATAGGCTAAGTTAGTCGGGTCAGTAGCTATTCTGAATTGATACAAGTGTAGGTGGTTGAGACACAAGTCAGAGCTTGTTTTGATGTGATCGAGGTACTAGCTAAGGTTGAGTAGTATAGGTTGCATGGAGACGAACAATGTATACAACAGATCTTGAGCATAGTGGATTAAAAGACTGAGTTTTAATCTTTCCCAGAGGTAGGCACTTGGCCGAACTGGGTGATCAAATTATGTTCATTGTTTTATCATGTTGCACAAGATCTGCCTGTACAAGAGTGAGCTATAGCAACTGCTTGTACACAAATCTGCATCTCAGAGACGCTGCGAAGATGTCAGCCTCCTTTATACCTTTGAAACGACAGCAAGCTGTCCAAGTTGTTCGACCCTTTGTTGAACATCTTTGATGTCTTTATGTACAAGTGCACTTCTTCCATTACTTCGTCATATTTCTTCTTTAGTTGATCAGCCTTCTCTGCCATAGATGAAATAACCCTTAGGAGCTTCTCCTTTTCGTTATTCAGTCTGGACACTTTTGCGATCAATCCCTCAACCTCCACTTGTAATACCCATTAAATAAAATAAAAAATGATTAGATATTTTTGTGGCTCAAACACTCCTTCTCCCCATCTTCTCTCTCCCCCTCCCCCATCTTCTCCTCTCCTCTTACATGCCTTCTCTCTCCTCCTTTCCCCATCTTTTCCCGTTTTCTCCCAGTGGATTTAGGGTTCCTCAGAGCTTTGATCAGGTATGTTCTTGCTCTTATTTTGGGGTGATGTTTTGTGGGTGTTTGTGGAAGATTCTGTGGGTGTGTCGATTGTGGAAGAGATGTATGAGAAGTTTGGGGGGGGGGGGGTTTGATTCATGTTGAATTATGTGGGTTTTGTGATGTTTTTGGGAAGAGGATTGTGCTGGGTTGATGAATGGGTGTGAAAGGGGGAAACTGGGATGATGATGGTGATGAGTTGTGAGCTAGGGTTTTGAGATTTGATACAAATAACACCAGAAAAGTGCAGGAAAAAAAAGGAAAAGGGTGCATTAGGATGTGTGTTGTGATGCAAAGTGATGAGAATTTTGTGTGTTGATTTAAAGAGTTGATCTTTTGGTCTAAAGGGGGTTTGGATTTATGCAGGAAGAGTGAAGCATTGTATAGTTCTTTTCAAGAATGAGTTATTGGCAATTGTTAGGATAGTTTAATGGTAGAATAATACCTTACAAATTTGGTACTGATGTGTTACAATTAAGCAGTGATAAATTAAGATTATTTGATGACCTTAGTGTGTAATTGCTCAAGATGGTCAAATATACTACTTGTGACAGTCAATGAGAATTTTGATGCAAAGATGATTCAATTTGCTTAATATGGGTAATAGGTCATCAAGACGGAACTTTGCACGGAGGTGATTGATCATTCCCTTCCCAACAAAGTTTACAGTGAGTAAATAATTCTCACGTATTCGCTTCGTTTAATTATAAGTTTATTATGCATATTGCATAATCATCCGCAAACGGATTCTGTTAATTTTGAGAAGAGACTTGTGATAAGCATCATACACGTGCATACATATTGCATCATGAGACTGCAACTTTTGTTATGCGATGATAATTCCGCATTTTGTTACACGATGATGAATTCCGCGTTTTGAGGATCCGGATCGGCAGTGACGACTGCCTAGCTATATGCTTCTGTTAGTTGCAGTACTCATTCTAAGCATTCACGCATTTGCATATGTGCATTTGAATTATCTGATTGTATATTAGCTTGTTATTATACGTATACAAACTTAATAAATTACATATCTCTTTTATTGGATACGTAAAAGTATAACCGCTTATTAGAATACGTGCGGGTTATTTCCTCACTGAGTCTTCCCGACTCACCCTTTTATTACCCTTTCCTTACAGATAAGTGAATCGGTAGCTGCTGAAGGGTCCAGTTATCCTCGACGAGAGAGCTATCTTTACTTAAGGTGCCATCCAACTTCAGCTATCTTTTTGGGACTTTTGCCAGCTATCCTTTTTGATTCGATTTAGTTAGAGTTATACTCTGTTGTCTAGGGCAGGTTTCTGGGAACATGCTTAGTTTAGTAGTTAAATTAGTTTCGTGAATGTATGTTTTAAATCTTATGACTGAATTAATTAGAAAAAAACCTATCTTTTTGTGTAATATTGTTTTATGTGAGGCTTGCTTGATTGTGGGTCAAGCGCCGGTCTCGACCTTGAGTTTTGGGTCGTGGCACCACTACTTCTAGACATTTGTCAATCATTTGTGTGTAGTGTCTAACTAGGTATTCCTCTGCGATTTCATATTCATTTCTGCTGTCATATCCACTATCTTGACCTGTTGCCGAGAGTAGTGACCTTAGTAAGTTGGTCATGATTAGTCAGCAACACCTTTCACGGACCTCACTCTTTGTGTCGAGTGATCGGCTCTGATACCAAATGAAATTTACTGCGCGCTGCTGGTGAAGAGTCACAGTGGTTGTTGCAACACTCTCTGTGTCACTTTGCGGAATTTGTTTCTTTGGCCGAATCTGAAAGATACCAATCAATTTGTTCGCCAAGTTCGGCAACTGCCTACGTCTGGGGAGGACAAATCCTGGTCCTCAAGGTTTCACTATTCACGGTTATATTATAATGGATTCCCACTACTTCTAACCTAGTCAAACCTTAGCTCAATCTGATCACACAGATTAGCTCGCAGCCTGATCCCACAGACTCGCTTCGTACTACCTACATACTTCCAGTAACGAACAGTTACAGACCTGACGCACAAACGTAGCCTATTCAATTACAATGTGTTGTAGACAGAATGCTATAGCAATCTCTATAGCAGAATTACTGGAACTTCTGTCGACGACTTCTCTAGCACCCTCTGCCAAGCCGTCGGACTCTCACTGAGTTCATCCAACTCATATATTGATCAATGCCCACTGGTCACTATCAAGGAGAGACGTTCATCTCTGCAACAGCCTACAACAGTTTGTCTATAGCTGTTCTCCGAAGCAACTGATTGATCCTTCAACGAGCCACGCTCCAGTTGAGTTCAGTGGATCAATACTAGATCAAACTCAGCGAGTTCTGATATTCACTGTCCTTTTCACAACTTAGCAAAAGTGTCGCGTAGTCTTTGTTCTTCACCTGTTGGGTTTACCTCTCGTTGTGTATTCTTTGCTTCTTTTATGCTTTCATTGACCCGCCTCTGCACTCCTCTTATAGTTTTATCAATGATTATCTTTTAGAAATCCTTGTTGCTTCGATTTTCTAGGATAGCTCAACATCTCTTGAATCTTCCTCTAGATTCTTGCGGAGTTGTTGAGATTTGGTTTCTTAAATCGGAATTTAGAAACCTTATCTTTTCTTGGTTGCTTCTTCCCCCGTGATGACGTCTGCTGATCACTTGAGGATGTTTGCAACGCTCCTAAATTCTCTGCGACACCAACAATATCTCTCCAAACTCTCTCCGTGCAACTTCAAGAAGATTGCCCATTCTGCTCTAGATTCAAATCATCACAGATCGCTATAGCAGATTCTGTCATCTGTCTTTTGCCCAGCATGCCTCAACTTTTGTGGTCCACAGAATGCTATAACACTTTTTTGTGCTTGTCGCTGTACTTTGTTGTTGTTTTGTCTATCTTCAGATTGTGCTCCAACTAAGATCTTCATAAAGTGTTGTAACATCTTCTTGTGCATTTTTGTCAAGGATGTCATACCTCTACAAAATCCTTGCAATTGTGAAATCCATTTAAAATTTCAAGATAATTTATATAATCAAAGATTACTAAAACAGATTGCAAAGCAGCAAAATTCATTTTTCAGAAAGATTTTAAACATGAAGTTTTTAAGCAAATGTTTGCCATATGACAAGCACATGTAGCCCCTTCTGATTTTGATAACTTATAAAAAAGGAGAAGAAAATAGTCTTCTCGATTTTTTGACTAGAGAATTTATCCAATGATTTTTCTTCATTCAGAAATGTCCCCGTCAGGAAAGGAACCCTCTTCGTACAGAGGAGGCAGATCTTCCTTGTCCTATAGGGGCGAGAGAGGAAGGAGTAGATTTCGGCCAGAAATTTTGGTTCATCATGGAAAATCAAAGCTACTGGCTACATATTTGTCCTGGGACAAAGAATATCTGAAATATCTGAAATTTAAAAAATATCAACGAGGATCCTCTTCTTTAGGGCAGAATCTGCCTTCTTAAGCCTCAATTATAGGCAATGAGGACAATGATTCCAGTAATACTGGATATCCATGTGTGATAAGCAAATAGTTATTATCTTTTCTTAGAAAGAAAAAGATTCACACGCCTAGATGAGTAATGGATATTAATGAAAAAAATACATGGAGGAGGAGTCATACCCCTCAATGATGTATAAATCCAGAAGTTATTTTGATAACATTCTCATCAGTAATGGTTGTGAAGTCCAGCATTTCTCAAGTGGACAGCTGAAGTTTATAACTTTAGTAAAATTGTTATTAAAAAGGTTATGTCCCTACAAGATTGGGGATACTCCCCATTAAAAACTAAAGATTTTAGTTGTGGCCATAATAAGTCATCCATAAAATATATTTTTGGGACTATTTAGATGCCTTCGACAATGTTCTCGTATATGAGAACCCAAAATGCAGATATTTTTGGTTTATAAAGATCTGTTCCGAGGTCTTCAAGACAGATATACCGGTCTGGTTTATTAAATGGTGGTAATTTTTTGGTACAATAAAGATATTCTTCCAAAAGAATTCAGAGAGAATATTCATAAATGGGTAAAAATTTCTCCTAAAACCATGGAATACGAAAACAGAGATTCATGTGGAGAAGGAATTTGTTTATAAGGATTATATACACTTCTATTTTTTTTTTTTACAAAATTCTCTATTCCATAGATCCGGAAATAGTCCTCAATTTTTGGCTATACGGAAGATATTATTTCATGTCTTACAAGAAATACATTCTCAAAATTTTAATAAGATGGTTAAGATTGATCCGGAAACTAAGAATCCATATAGCTATGGCACTATATGTCTAATAGATAGCCAAATTACGGCATATGTTGAAAATTAATAGAAGAAAAAGACTATTTCTCTTAACCATGTTATTAACAAAGTTAGGGAAAGACTCAAGCTCTATCAAAGCAAGATTTGGTCAATCCATACCTCCGTCGACCTCAAAAAAGATTCAATTTAGATAGATGATTCTAATTAAACAAGATTGATGAGTCTCAGCTGTCAACCAAGATTTATTTCAGGATTCCCAAGATCTACGGACTAGAAGATATTGATCTAAAATGTTCGATAATATTCTGAATACAATAATGGACAAGTATCTAGATAAAGACATCATAAAAGAAATAACAATTTATATATATAATAAATTATAAATTATTTGATAAAACAATGTAATGGTTGCTTTTTGCAAGTGATTTGTAAAAGAATATGTCATAACTAAAATATTTTGAAAAGAATGGTAGTTATTAACTTGTTCAAGCATTTCTGAATTTTATTCTGTGAAACCCTAGCAAATCAGACCAAATTGTTTCCGCGACAATCTGGCGATGATACATGGCGTCATCGACGGTGATGGCGGCGTCTTCCACCACTTCCAGAAATCCCGATCTGCCCCGCCGCACTACTTCCTCCGATTACAAAACCATGAGTGCGAATAATTCGACTCCGTCCTTTCAACCCCTAAACGCTGTACTGAAGGATATGACGACGGGCAATCAAGCGAGTGGTACTGTTAGGAGGAAGACTGTGGAGGATGTGTGGAAGGGAATTGTGGCGGGAGAAGGAGAAAGGAAGGTGTGCAAAGTGGAAGTTCCTGACGACATGATGACTTTGGAGGACTTTCTGGTTAGGGCCGGAGCCGTAGACAAAGAGGAGGTTATGGAGGATGTAAAGGTGAGGCTTCCTTTGTCGGGGTCGGTTTCTGCAGGTGTCGGGACCATGAGTAGTCGCTTGTTTTCCTTTGATAGTATTCCGTTGAGCCCTTTTGCCAGCGGAGGTTCCATCTATGGATCAGGGATTTTAGGGAGTGATGGTGGTGGTTGCAATGATGTTGGTGGAGGAATAGGTAGAGGAAAGAGGAGAGGGTCTGGTGTTCTTGAGCCCATAGATAAGGCTGCACAGAAAAGGCAGAGAAGGATGATTAAGAACCGAGAGTCTGCTGCAAGGTCCAGGGAGCGGAAACAGGTATTGCAAGTTTTTTCTGTTTCATGGTTTTTTTCTGCTGAAAATGTTAAGATGTTGGTTCACTGTTCCCATTTTCTAGTAAGTTCAAGTAAACCTTGCAGTGTGTGCCTGACTGACCATGTAGTCGTGCTGGATCCAGATAATTAAAAGCAATAAGTTGTATGAATTTTCTGGAATATGATTAAAAAAATCATATTTCATAGTATTCCACCAATTTGTAATCCAAGATTCCATACTTCTTATATAATATTTTCTTTCCATCTGTATCATATTATTACTCTAATAAATTATGCAAGATTTGTGATACAAGTTTTTTTCCGATTTCAGGAACATCAAGTTAAATTAGAATCATTAGCATCACAACTAGAGGAGGAGAATGAATTGCTTTTGAAAGAGAAGGTACTACTGGTATAAAAATGATAAGACCATTGGCTGCGTTTGATAAATAGCACGTGATATCTGGATTGCTAAATCCACATTTTCAAATTTCTATTTTCGTGATGACAGTTGAGCATGAAATATAATGAGCTTCTTAGCCTTAAATGGCTTTCATTTCCAGCACTGTAGTTCCTATATCCTGATTTTGTAGAAGACAATACCAGTAGTAGAGTAGGTTACATATGAAACAAATAAAAAATTAGGTAGATTTATGAAGAAAAATCAAGCTAAATAAATGCTACTTCATTCAGTGTGTTGGATTGTCAACTATTAAGCTAAATACCATGCATTTGTTGGTATAACTGTTTCGTCTTATAATCTTCGATTAATTAGTGTGCCTGTTTCTATAGTCTTTAATTCTGATCCATTATAGGAGAATCATTAGGAAGAAGGAAATATTACAGGATTTAGTTGATCCACGGGAAAACGGAGTGCTGGATTTTATGTCCATATCTCTTTCCATCTTTTAGCCTGTACCTTTTGAACATCTTGAGTCTTTGGGTGTTTAAGCTTCTCCTCATCTTTAACTACGTTGTAGCAATGTTTTCAGCCTGAAATTTCTTGGAAGGCAGTCATCTAGCATTGCACCCTGTTTAAAACCTAAGTGTTTCTGAGATTATCATGTGCATTTGAGATTAATCTTTGTTTTTGTATTGGACATTATACTTGGTTCCTATATGTTGATACACTTTACTTTCATTCATGGGATAAACTTGAGTTTAATTGGGTATCACTACAAAATACTGAAAATGCATAATAATGATTGTTTTGACATGATTAACGAGGTCTATGATTGCTAGTATCAACTTGATTTTCTCTCTTTACTCATTTTTTCTATTTCGAATTCGGTAGCGTTGCAGCTTAATCTGTCTTGATATTTTTCTTTGTAGGCAGCTCAGACCAAGGAAAGACTTAAGTTGGTAAGCATCAAAATCTATATTGAATTTTTCCATTTACGTGGAAAGCTTTATTACAACTGCCCAAACTATTATTTTTATCACGTCCACAAATTTTTGATTGCCAATTGGTATTCTTAGCAGAACAGAAGTGGCCTCTCTAAGGTTTTTTGCGGCTTATTTTTTAGTACTAGCATATTGATAGCCATGAACAATACTGGGATCATGATGTTATTTTCCTATCTGTAATATACAATAATTGAAACAAAATATTAAGGGTACTGGGGCGGTATGTTGTCTGCCATTCCCATTATTTTTCAGAAAACACTCTTGACCATATAAACCAAAAATGCTTTATCAAAGAATATGTTCCCTGGAAATTAAGTGAGTTAGACCTTCAGACTATTCTCAATTGTAGAACTGCTGCATCCGATGGAAATTAATTTAATAATAAACTGACCATTCAACAGAAAACTTCCCTGATTTGAGGTTGAAGCCTCGCTTCATATGCGTGTTGTTTTAAAGGCGGAGGCCTCAAATTTTGATAATGAGCGTGGGGTTGGCACCCAACTCCACAAAATACAATGATCAAAAATGAAAAATACAAAGGAGGAAGCTATTAACGCCGACATCTAGTCAGCCTGCCTCATCTTCTTACAAAGTAGATTTTAACTGATATGGGTAATGATGCTATTGTTACAACCTGCATCCAGAATCATAAGCCTCATTAGCTAGAGCATCTGCCACATCTTTGCCTTTTCCATAAATGTGAGCTTCTCCAAATGATCAATTATCATATCCATTGTTGTTCCTTTGTTTTTAGACCTGTAATATGGAAAGGAAAAAGTTTTGGCTGGTTTTTTATTGTGATGGGTGTTCGAAGATCCGTTGTGTGCATAATGGTTCATTAGTCGTCATCAATTTAGACTACTGGTTCTATCTCTTTCTAACGCGTCCACTGTTTTTGCAGCTTATGGAAAAGATCATACCTGTTGTTGAGGAACGGAGGCCACCTCGACCTCTTCGCAGAGTGCACTCTTGGCAATGGTAGAGGGTACATACTAATAGGTTATGATGCCCAAGTGCAAAATCTATTTGCACGTGCGCGCGAAAGAGGGAATTTTTCGCTGAAGGTGAATATGTCAATACTGAATTGTATTCGAACAAGCTTTGTTATTGGAGTTATCCATCATTAAAGTTTAATTTAAGCCAAGTGTGGGTCAAGGGTCAATGTAATAGATGCCAAATGTTGTGTGAAAGACAGTATGGTCAAATCCCTTGTGTATGTGTGTGTATTTGACAGCTCTTGTAGGCAGGGCAGCAGCTGGTGCTGTATTTCAAAAACCTTGCTACCCTAATAAAGTATACTTTTCACTGCTTATTATTTGATGTTACAAACCAGGGACTTAGCCTATTAGGTTTAATCTAGTAGCAAAAAAAATATCAAACATTCAACACCACTATAGTTCGATTTAAAAAAAAAAAAGAAAAAAAAACAAATGAACTTCTGACTTCACTGAAGTTCCTTTGCGCTTGGGCGTTGATACTGATGTGGAGTAGCTTAGTTTTTGATGTTTTTAAGCCAGTGTTACAAAAGCCAAGCAAAACAACAGTATTTTATGTTGGCTAGGGCGTAATCGACCATTAAGATAAACTGGCTTAATTTTTCCATTTATCGTGCAAGGCACACTTGAATGGAACAAATAATTTTTTGGCATCTCAGAAGGGCAGATTGCCACATGAATGATTCAAACAGCTACTAATGAGTCTTGCCTAGATCCTCATCCTAATTCCTTTACACAGAGTAGATGTAGATAAATACACAAAATCAGCCTATTTGCATGTTGGAGATGCCATTCCCATTATTGAGAATGTTCCCAGTCCCAAACATATTCTACACTATGCATCCTCAATAACATTTACTCGGAATGAGGAGCTTTTCCCATATATTGAAGACACTCGGTCCTGCTTCTAACAATTATGTGAAACACATCCCTGACTTGACGCTCCAAAGGGTCTAAGCCATCCTTGAAAACTTGGAATACCTGCTCCAACTTCTTCACTCCTTGTTTCACTTCTACCTCTTTCTCACTAGTCAATGGAAACTGAACAGAATCAGCCAAATCACAAATAATACGGCGACAACTCTCCATCTCATGAATCTCTTTCAAAAGTCCAATCGCATTTCTTCTGTCTCGCTTCTTCGACTCCTCAGAAATCTTATCATGGAGAGCAAGAATCGAAGCTGCCCAGGTGAACTGTCTTGGAATTGAGAAATGGACTAACAGACCACGGTCCTGACAAGGGATTGAAGCAACAAGAGCCCACATTACAAACAACAAAATCCAATTCATGGAATGCACTGCAGGCACTAGGCCATTACTAGCGGCAATATCATAGGATCTCGGCGCTAAGATATTGTTTGCAATAGCCTGGAGCTGCCTAGAGGCAGACCAGGAGCGCGGAACACTCCATGTAAGAGACCTGAAGTTACTGAAAGAGCTGGCGCTCCTGTCATTACAGCTCGAAATACTGCTCTTGGGATCCCTTTCATCAAGCATTCCCACAGCTAGATCAATCAAGGCTTTCTTAGCACGGCGAAACTGGCCTTCTCCGAGGATCCTCTTATTATCTAAAGATGTCAAAACAATTTCCACTAATTTCTGCCATTGCTTAATCTGCTCCAGCCCATCCCTGGCAACATTACACACATCCAAAGCTTTCACTCCCCGCTCAAAGTAGTCAGAAACCAAGCGATCCACAGGCGATCTATACAGGCTAGCTCTACAAGTATACAAAAGAGCCCTAAACTCCTCCTGGCAGCTGAGGAACGCGTCGAGAAGCTTGCACAGCCAGGCGAGCGACAGCAGCTCATCAGATCCAGCAGACGCTAACTGCGCAAAGCGATCGGTCAGTTGCTTCTGAAACGCTTCCAGCTCTGCATCCTGGTTAAGAGGCGTCGTCGTCATTGCAGAAGCCAGCTCGCGCCTGATGCTAATAACCGAGCGACCGCCTTGTGAGCCCTGGTGGTGGTCACTGCTAGCAGGCATATCCCGACATGTGAGGCTGAAGCACCGTAGAAAACTGAATCAGCTGAGCTCGAAAAACGAAAATGAAAACCCTCCGTGAAATCAGCGATATATCAGGAAAACGAAGACCGCGTTTGGTAGAGAAATGGTATTTATCATTTAAGAAGCTGACTTCAACCCAACATCCAAACGCACCTCAGCAGTTGTGTCCTCAAGTCAAGATACCCTCATTTTGTTTTGAAATACCTAAAATCCGATCATCAAATAAATTTATCCATGGCGTAATTTTGATACATTTTTAGAGAAGAAATGGTCCTGGCCGACCCTGCCCTAAAGTGTCCGGCTTGGTCGAGCCCGTTCACATTTAAGATGTTCTGAAATTTTGATCGGATCGGGTCGGGCACGATCAATTGTAATTCTTCAGTTTAATTGCCGCCCACATATTGGTCCTATTTATTTTTGAGACGGATCAAATTTATTTCAGTGTAAATTTTAAAAATTAATAATAGTTATTTATTTAATTGAATAATACATTTTTATGAAAATTATAATTCTTTATAATGATTATAAAAAATCAAGTTTTAAGAAAGATTACGACGGAACCTTAATCTTTCGGGCCTGGATTAATTCGAGGGTCGAGTCCTAAGTAACAGTCTAAGGTCGGCCCTTCGGATCACGGGCCGGACTTGAGTCAGAATCGGACAGGTCCAATTGATGATCCGTAATAATGGAAGTATAATCGTGTGTACAGGACATATCAAAATACCGATAATATAAGTGTAGAACAAACATAGCTTTTTTACTTTGATTGAATGTAATATACGACTTTGATAGGATTGGACCTCTTCGTTGACACGTTGTGGGAGAAAGCAAATTGAGTCAACTCCAGACTTGGTCCGACTTGTGGTTTTGAATTTGCCTTGACCTTTTCATTTATATATCTTCATGTCAAATAAATGGATACCAACACTTCCAAGTTTGAATAAGCTTAAATTAATTGTTTGAAAATTGACATCCAATTAATCTCAATTTTGCATATGTTTCATTTACTTTTTTTTCTTTGGAAATAGAAGAGTACAAATGTCTGAACCGAAGTTTTTTTTCACAAATTTTGCTTCCCTCGTTTGTCCAATTGTTGAAATTAGTTGTGCAAATGCTCTTTTTAAAAAGAGATTTGACATCAAGAGCGATTTGATGTAAAAGTATTGTTGTTAACAACATTTCTATCTTATTTAACACTTACTTGATGTTGATGTGGAAGGCCGTTGCATGATTAAAATTATATAAGGAAAGCTTTTTTGGCATCAATACTTCACATCATTAGTACCAAGTAAGCGTTGACTGAAATAATAATAATATAAATTTACGTCAGAACACTCCTTTTAAAAAGAGAAGCATTTCCACAACTAATTTCAAAAGTGCAAAAAATTGGGAATATAATTTTGAAAGTATGATAACTTTAAAAGAATGTCTCCTAAATGGTTTTTTTTTTTTCACGTATTGTTATATATTCTCTTTTATGATGGATGCTTTTCATTTTTATATGCTCATGAGAGAATAATGGGCCAAAATTATAGGACATTTACAAAAGATATGTACTATCTGAAAGATTTGACCGACATCTTTATTACTCACGTCATTTATTCCCATAATCACCGATTTTGTTTATTCTCCTTATAATTAGATCATCCTTTTCTTGTTTTGACCAACATGATTCAAGGGATCAGATGTTATTCCAAACCATGCTTATGTGTATGTGATGTCTTCTAATGAAAGAATACAACACATTCAACACTTCTCTGCTGTGTATGTTCGATATCTTCATGACGATATGGCAGACAACCGATCCATTGGATTCCGCGTAATTTTCCTTACCACCTACACACATAGCATTTTCGTCCTAATATTGTCTTGTCAGAAAATGTTGAAGGAATGTGCAAATAAAAATAGACCGGATCAGTTGTGAACGTAATGTCCCCTTTTTTCATTTCTAGATCAGATAGCCCTAATCTCGTTTTCATCAGTAAACTCCTATGTGACGAAAACTATGCAGATTGGGCTAACGAAATGAGCAACACCCTTTATGCAAAAAATATGTTTGAATTTTTTTTGATGGATCAATTTCAATCCAAGATGGAGGATTGATGATTTGTTGTTGTGGAGAGGATGCAACACCGTGGTTTAAAGGTTGGCTGCATAATTCCGTGGAAAGAGAGATTTTCAATAGTATAAAGCATGTTAAAACAATAAGGGAAGTGTGGGATGACTTATGCGAACGATTCGGAAGCGAAAGTGCACCAAGAGCTTTCGAATTGAAGCGAGAGATAACCAATGTCTTTCTCGGCATATTATACAAAACTCAAGAGACTATGGGATGAATTTCAATCCATTTCAGCCATCCCTAAATGCAGCTGTGGTGGCTGCAATTGTGGTATATCAAAGTAGTGAAAGACCATGAGGGATAAGGAGCGATTGTATGAATTTCTTATGGGCTTGGATGAAATCTTTAGAACGGTTAAATCTTAAATCCTTAGCACGAAACCAACTGAAAGTTATACGTCTGTCCCACAAGGACTGTTTCACTGTATTGTATTAGCTGTTTCAGAATTCTCTAACAGATCGTGTTTTAAAAGTTGTTAGTCAGAACATAAATAATACTATGTAATGCAAATGACACAGGATACGTTTACCCTATTCAGCTCACCAAGCCTACTCAGGGGGTTTCTCTGAACCCCAAGCGGAAAGCACTTCACTATTCGAATGATCACATACAATAGATCTTAAGTAGCACATCTCCCTTGGTTACCGCTATGTAATTGAATCACGGTGAGTGCGTCTGACTCCCTCATACTAAGATCACTCTCTCGTCCACCTCGGTCTGCCTCCCACAGATCGGACTATCTCTTCTCGAGACTACCAGTACTGTGACATAGTCTGTTCAACGTTTATACTAAGCCCCTTACGATCGGTTTCTTGTGCGCTCAATTTCTATCAATCTCTGATGATCACTGTTGTGATGGCTCCTGCTTACTACATTCTTGGATCAAGTAATCTGTAAATTTGCAGTTACCTTTCTCGATCTCCTCAATCCTATATATATAAGATTGTTATTGTGTCTTTTAGGAAACTAAAATAGTTTGATCATACTTTCCTAATTTAGAACACAATGCCCTAGATCCACAAGATCTTACGAATACCGTCAGCAGATTATTGACCGTATATTCTTTGCATAACTTTAGGAAACTTTAGCAAAGCAATATTTGCGCCAACGTTGGTGATCCAATTTCACGCGCCTGTTTAAGCCGACTCCGTCTTACCCTCTGTTACAGCCTTGTTGGTTTGTACCATTTGTCAAAAAACATGCCATACATATATCCATGGAACACCAGGATTTAACACCAACCATATCACTTGGGACAACTTTTCATTTGGTGTCGGAGAATGAATGCCAATGGTAGATCATGATGGCTAGAAGGATGAGTATTGAGGCAAAAGCCTTCCAAATTCAAGCTACACGATAATACAAGGAGACTGGAGATCGTCAAGACAAGAAACATGAACCTAAAAAGTGTGCACATTGCGGTAAATTATATCACACAACTGACAAGTGCTACTATCTCGTTGGACGTCCTTGAGAGGATTAGACTCGTCAATGAGACATCAAAATGAAAGACTCATGGAAGTAACATAAATATACTATCAGCAGGGCTAATCGACTATTCAGACCAAATGATGACTCGTCAGAAACTGATGCATACATCCACACAAGCTATGATCTAGTTGTTTCTAATCCATCATATTCGATTAAGGTTCTAAAGGTTGGCTAAGCAATTCGGAGTCAACAAATGATCAACCATAAACAACTCAACTTAGCAAGAAGAGAATACGCAACCCTATCATGCGAATTAATCACTAAATACCCAGACAATAGCTGATAGTAAAGGTACGAAAGTAGAATATGCAAATTCAGTGTATAAAAAAGTGTTAAGATCATTCTACGAATGATGACAAATAGATTCGGCCAATGAAAAGTAATTCGCCCAGCTCAAAACAGCACTTAGATAGTGATTCGCCCGAATCACCTGCAGAGTGACCTGTTCACCTTCGAAGGCTTGCCGAACGCATGATTCTTATCCGATTGGGGCGTGCTATAGCTTGTTGGAAAGATAATTCATAGGGCTACAAATTTAGTTTACATCAAGACGTGATTCAAATGTTTAAAGGGTCAAAACGGGAAGAATCTAGCACTGCAAAGTTGATTCGGGCACTACGGGTGATTTGGTAATTTCCAGAAACAGTATAAATAGAAGAAGAGGAGAAAAATCAAGGTGTGCCTTGGGGTGCCTAGGGTTCCTCTTATGGGACGAAACCTTAATTGGAGAACATGAAGAATTATCAAGAATTCGGAGAAGACATCATCAATTAAGACTCTACATCAACCCTTTACTCATTCTCTAAACCCTAATTCTCTACTTCTTTACTTTCCCTTGTTGAACTATTTCGTTAAGTTTTGTTTCAAACTCACCATGAGTGACACACGAGTGAGTAGTTATTTAGTAGTTGAGATTCTTATGGATCCTCTAGGTTGATTGTAATGCAAGACTTGTCTTTTTATCTATATGATGAAGTTTGGTTGAAAATTCTCATGCCTTCTCTTCATATCAATTTTGTGCACACCAAGTGTTTGACGAAACGCATGAATGTGTACGAATTGGTAGAAAACCTAGGGATGGAATGAGAGTTGAACCTAGGTTGTTTAGAAGATTGAGCATGTTAATTTTAGATTGTGTTTGTGTGCGAGAGTGACATACGCATTCCACTAGGCTAAGTATTGAGCGACTTTAGTTAACTATCTATAGACCAAGAGGTTGAGATTAGGAGACTTTTGTTCTACGCGGTTCAATAGAGCGAGAGTTTGAGAACCGTACTATTTAGCTATTATTCTCATTCTAGAGAAGGAGCGAGAGTTGAATTTAGAATGTGTGATACCTTAGCCTAGAACCATCACTCGAATTTACTCATGATTTAGACAAGTTTTGTATTGCTAATCGCATGACCTAGGGGTGAAGTAGGATTCCGAATACGCTTTCTCTCTTACTTTACTTCTTCATAAATTTGAACTTGTCTTTAGTATTCACTAGAGATACTTTACTTAGAGGAAACCCCCCCCCCCCCCCCCCTTTTATTTAGTAGACTTGCATTAAGCATTACTAGCTCGCTTTAGACTAATCTTGGCTTTTCTCTTGGGTTCGACTCGAGGTCATCCGATATAAATATTGTTTGAACACCGTGATTGGACTAGTATTTTTATTACTTTCGACAACGTTCAATTGATTACAGAAAGCTAAACGCCGTGACACTCAAGGAACACCTTCCTTTGCCATCCATCGTTTAAATGCTTGATAGGTTCGCAGGTAAGCCTTATTTTTGTTTTGGATGGATTCTCCGGTTATACCCAGATTCCTATCACAGCGGAGGACCAAGAAAAGACTACTTTTACATGTCCATTCGGTACTTCTGCTTTTCGTTGCATGCCATTTGGTTTGTGTAATGCACCGGGTACTTTTCAGCGTGTAATATTGAGTATTTTTTCTGATATGCTCGGTGATTGTATGAAAGTCTTCAAGGATGACTTTACTGTTTATGTTACAACCTTCGAGGAGTATTTAGCTAACTAAAAAATAGGTGCTTGCTCGCTGTGTTGAGATGAACTTGGTGCTTAACTATGAAAAATGTCATTTTTATGGTCACCCATTGTGTTGTTTTAGGCCACATCGTCTCTCGAGAAGGTATACAGGTAGATAAAGCTAAAATTTATTTGATTCTTGGTTTGCCTTACCCTACTGATCAGCGTGGTGTGAAGTCTTTTCTAGGACAGGTAGGATTCTATCGCAAGTTCATTAAAGACTTCTCGAAGATAGCCTTGCCTATGTCAAACTTGCTGCAGAAAGATGTACCATTTGAGTTTGATGACAATTGCAAGGCAGCGTTTGATGAGTTTAAGACATCGCTGATGAGTGCACCTATCATTCAAGCACCTAATTGGATACAACCTTTCGAGATCATGTGTGACGCTAGCAATTATGCGGTGGGAGCGATACTCGGACAAAGAAAAGACAAGAAGCCCGTAGTGATTCACTATTCTTCGAGAACATTAGACGCTGCCCAAAAGAATTATTCCACTACGGAAAAAGAACTCCTAGCTATAGTTTTTGCTCTAGAAAAATTTTGCCCTTATTTACTCGGCTCTAAAATCATTGTATATTCTGATCATCAGCGCTAAGGTACTTGATGACCAAGAAGGAGTCAAACCCGCGTTTGATACGCTGGATATTGCTGCTCGATTTGGAGATTAAAGACAAAAAAAGGGATTGAAAACACGGTAGCTGACCACTTGAGCCTCATCTTGAAGAAGGAGGATATGCTGGCCATCAAAAATAGGTTTTCGGACGAGCATTTGTTTGATGTCCAAGATAAAGCACCAAAGTACGCTAACATAGTTAACTTCCTGGGGGGAGGTAAGTATCTGTCTTCGTTTACAAAAGCTCAACGCATTAATTTGAAACATGACCCTAGATACTATGTGTGGGATGATCCATATTTGTCGAAGATAGGGGATGATCAAATTGTTAGAAGTTGTGTACCTGATGATGAAATTCCTCATGTAGTATCTTTCTGTCACAATCATGCATGTTGTGGTCACTTTGGACCAGAGCGGACAGCTAGGAAGATATTAGATAGTGATTTCTTTTGGCCACATTTTTTTAGAGATGCATATGATTGTTGTAAATGTTGTGATAAATGTCAGCATGTAGGAAACATCTCTGCTAGGAATGAAATGCCTCAAATGCCTATTATCGTTGATGAAGTTTTTGATATATGAGGCATTGATTTTATTGAACCGTTTCCTTCTTCTAATGGTTTATAATATATCTTAGTGGCAGTTGACTATGTTTCGAAATGGGTTGAGGCAAAAGTCACTCGACATGATGATGGTAAGACCGTAGTGGATTTCTTGCGCACTAACATATTCTGCAAGTATGGCGTCCCGAAAGTTGTCATACAAGGATCTCATTTCTGTAACCGTTCAGTTGCCGCCATTTTTAGACACTATGGTGTTCATTATCGCGTCTCCACTACATATCACCCGCAAACTAACGAGCAAGCTGAAATTTCTAATCGAGAGATAAAGTCGATTCTGGAAAAGATGGTTAAGCCTTCTCGAAAGGATTGGTCCTGCAAATTGGACGACCCTCTTTGGGCGTACCGAACAGCATATAAGATACCCATCGGGACAACACCCTTCCGCCTCGTCTATGGAAAAGCATGCTATCTTCCGGTTGAGGTACAACATAAGGCGTTTTGGGCCATTAAATCATGTAATTTTGATCTAAAATCTGCAGGTATCAGGAGGAAACTCCAGCTGAATGAACTGGAGGAGTTGCGCCTTGAAGCTTATGAGAGCCAATCTGACTACAAGGCACGCACAAAGATGTATCACGACAAGTTCATTCTGAGATGCACCTTCACCATTAGAGAAAAGGTACTCTTGTTTTCATCTAGATTACGTCTAATGCCTGGAACATTGCGCTCTATATGGACAGGTCCTTATAGCATTACCAAAGTATACGACTACGGGGCGTTGGAGCTAAAAAGAGAAGATGGAGGTGAGCCTTTCAAGGTTTACGGACAGAGGGTCGAGCCTTACCATTCTGATGACGTGGTACTCGAAACACAAAAGTATGATCTGGCCGAGCCTGAGTACATGTCCTAAGCATATAGTACTCATCCACACGAGCTTAGAGGAAGGTTTTTCAGACGCATTATCATGGAGTCTTCGTATTTCATTTTTGATTTGCATCTTCAATTGTTCTCATTCCTATCTTTAGTTTAAGTCATTCCGTGAGGACACGACTTAGTTTTTAAGTGTGGGGTGGGGGTTAGTACTTTGTATCTTCGTTTGAATGTGTATTTGATGCAGCGCATGTGGGCAAAGGGATAATGATGCTGGAACTAGAAACCCTAGGCACAAATTGCAAGCCGTATAGAGAAAACTCTAAATTTTATTAATTCTCAAAAGTCTGTTTTCCCTACTTCCTTAGCTCTGTTCATATAGTAAACAGAACCTACAAATTAGGACACAAAATATCTATCTAACCAAATCTAAAATTCAGGATAAGGAAACCTGCCTAAAAACTAAAATTCAAGATAAGGAAACCTACCTAAAAACATTAATAATTAAAAAAATAGTAAAGCACTCTGGATGGGCCCAGAAGCCCACACGACCCAATCAGACCCTGGGCCGCTCCCTCTTGCTAACGTGCACCTTAGGATGATCCGTTTCTCCGCATACTGAAGTGTCAATCGCTCCGCATCATCCTCTCCAGGGTAGAGAAGATTTTCTCTTGAATCTGTGCCCGCGTCCTCGTCCAGGGTAGAAAAGATACGCCCTCGAAATAAGAACGAATACATGTTGGCACGCCCATCGTGAGTGACAGCGTGATCATATAGCCAAGGACGACCGAGCAACAAATGACAAGTATCCATAGGAAACCACAACACAAAAAATCTCATCGCAAGAAGTAGGGCCGATCAAGAAAGACACGAACACACGCTTAGAAACCGTGACATCAGTACCTTTACTAAGCCATGCAAGCTTGTATGGCTTCAGATGACTCTCCGTGGACAGCCCCAACTTCGCCACTGCAACCTCCGAAACCACATTCTCGCAACTCCCTGCATCAATGATGAAAGTCCAGACCTTTCCCCCGATCGTGCAAGTGGATTGGAAAAGGTTATTCCGCAGCCACTCGGACTGCTCAAGAGCGCGAGGGGTAAGGAAAGTATGCCTCAACATCAGAACAGGTCCAACATCACTTGTTACCTCCTCAATCTCCTCCTAGATATAAAGTGTATTGTTACATATATGCTCAAATAAACTAGCAAATTGCGTCATACAGTAGCAAAAGTGCATTGAGTGGGTTGTCCAAATCCTAATAAATTTACATATTAAGTGTGTTGTCTAAAGTGATTAAGTGCATTGATGTAAACCGAATTGAAATTTAATTAAAATAATATTTTAAATAGCGAGACACATGTTGGAAGAGAGATTAAAGAAAAGTACATGTGAATGATGAGATGTGATTGAGAAAAGATGAATGGGTAATGACTTAAATGCCTTTTATAGTGCATTTCAAATTGAAAGTTCGTCTAATAGTGAGAATAGCAGTGAACACATGTCAATATGTTGGTTGTTGGATTTTTTGATCAAAGGCTCAGGCCCAGCCCAGCCATGAGGCCTGAGGCAGCCGCCTCAGGCCTCATGGCTAAGAAGGCCTCACACAAAAAAAACATTTGGGTTTTTGCCATACAAAAAAAAAATTAAATTATCTAAACTGAGGTGAAGGCCACAAAAAAAAAATTTATCTGGACGCATGGACTGGGCTGAAGGCCCACAAAAAAAAATTATCCCGTCTTCTCTCTTTCTCCTTCTCTCCGACTCCAACACTCTGCCAAATCCCAAATCCCGACAACGCGACGCTCCAAGCCTCCAACGGCACTCTCAAGTCTCACGGAATCACGATCATTCACTCAAGCTCAGACAGGCAGGCCGCAGCCCGCAGGAACTCCATCTCAGATCAGGCAGGCAGGCAGGCACTCCATCTCAAAATCTCAAATTAACTCCATCTCCACAAATTGTCTTGAGCCACCCCTGCTGCCAGTCTGCCACCAGCGCTGCGCTTGCGCCGCTGCCCGAGCATTTGTCAATTTGTTCCTGCCTAAAACCCTGCCGCACCAAATCTGAAATCACAGGTAACTGGTTGAATTTGTCAATTTGTAGGTGAGCGGTGACTGCCAGTCTGCCATTGTGCCACTGCCACCAAATCTGAGAATTGAAATTGCCGGTGAAATCTGATTATCAGTCATCAGTTCTTTCGTTTCATTTATCATATTGACTTATTCGTGTGTTGGCTATATTTTTTGTGATTTTGTGAAATAGGATTGTTTAGTAATTAGGTCATTTGGGTAATTGGTTGAATGCGTAATGTCAAATCGTAAATATGAATGTGGTTTTTCAAAAGTCCTAAAAAAGAGAAAGATTGATGCTTTAATAAAGTCACAACAAGGAGCTCTTGATAAGTTCATAATTAAAGGTCCTTCGAATGAAACAAATGAAGTTCATGATTCGTTAAATGAGAATGAAATTATTGAAGAAGAAGTTGCTAAAGAAACGAGTCATGTTGATTTGCAATCTTGTGAATTGATGGATCATAGTAATATTTTAGATGACGTAAATTCTAAAAATATATATGATCCAAGTCAATGGACTCACATTGATAATAGAATGAGAGATTTACTTGTTGAAAAGGGTCCTACTCATGTAACTAATATAGATTTCCCTAAGGATTCGCAAAATCGACATTTTTCATGGACACATTACTACCACTTTTTACCGAATAAAGAAAAATATAAAAGGAGGTGGCCTATTTATTCATGTGATTTAGATAGGATATTTTTTTTTTGTTGCAAATTATTTAGTGTTGGTTCTAATGGAATTAAGCTAGCTAACGAAGGTTGTAATGATTGGAAAAATATAGGTAGAACTCTTAAAAGTCATGAATCAAGTGATGAACATGTTAAAACTTCTATTATGTGGTATGAGTTAGAGAGTAGATTCGAAAAGAATACGACAATTGATAAATATTCTCAAGATATGATTAATAATGAAAAGCAACATTGGAAAAATGTGTTATTTCGAATAATTTCGGTAATTAAAACACTTGGCAAAAATAATTTAGCTTTTCGTGGAAGAAATGAAAAGATTTACCAAGAGAATAACGGAAACTTTTTAAGTCTAATTGAAATGATAGCAAAGTTTGATAGTGTCATGCAAGAACACGTTAGACGTATTAAGGATGATGAAATTCATAATCATTACTTAGGACATAATATACAAAATGAATTGATTAACTTAATAGCAAGTGAAATAAAAAAAATTATTAGTAAGGTAATGGATTCAAAATATTTTTCTATCATACTTGATTGTACTCCGGATATTAGTCATCAAGAACAAATGTCATTTATATTACGTTGTGTGGATGTATTATCTAGTCCTCTAAAAGTTGAGGAATATTTTTTAGGATTTATAAATGTAGATGATACTACCGGAAAAGGTCTTTTTGATGTTATTATAAATGAATTGGCAAATATTGGTCTTGACTTTAGTAATATGAGGGGACAAGGGTATGATAATGGATCGAATATGAAAGGAAAATATCAAGGGGTTCAAAAACGATTTTTGGATGTTAATCCTAGAGCATTTTACACTCCATGTGGTTGTAATAGTCTTAATTTAGTTCTTTGTGATATGACTAATTCATATAATAAAGCAAAAACCTTTTTTGGTGTGTTAAAATGTGTTTATTCATTATTTGCCTCTTCCACCAAAAGATGGAAAATTTTAAAAGATCATGTACCTAATTGAACTCTTAAGTCTTTATCACAAACAAGATGGGAAAGTAGAATTGATAGTGTTAAAGCAATACGGTATCAAACATCCCAAATACGAGATGCTTTGTTAGAATTAAGTGAAATTAGTGATGATCCTAAAATTAAAAGTGAAGCCGAATGTTTAGTTTTCTATAAACTTGAAAACTTTGAATTTTTGTTGGGTATGTGTATTTGGTATGACTTATTATTTGCTTTTAATACAATTAGTAAAAATTTACAATCTAGAGATATGTGTATGGATGTCGTTGTAAATCAATTACAAGATCTCATTTTATTTTTAGAGAAATATAAAGAAAATGGATTTGAGGATGCCATGATTTGCGCTAAAGAAATTGCCAAAGAGATGGATGTACAACCTAAGTTTAGAGAAAAACGTATTATTCATAGGAATAGAAGATTTGATGAACATGTTGATAATGAAACAATTATGTCTCCACAAGAGTCATTTCGAGTTGAATATTTTCTATATATTGTTGATCAAGCAACTCTTTCACTTCAAAGTAGATTTGAGCAATTTAAATTGTATGATGACATTTTTGGTTTTCTTTTTAGTGTAGAGAAATTAAAATCACTAAACAATGATGAATTAAAACAAAATTGTCTTAATCTTGAAACTTTTTTGAAATATGACGATATTTTAGACATAGATGATTTAGATTTATTTGTAGAGTTAAAAATTCTAAGAGAAATTATACAAGTGGAGAACATTACTTCTATTTGTATACTTGATCAAATAACAAGAATAGATTCTTTTCCAAATGCTTTCGTTGCTTATAGAATAATGCTAACGGTGCCAATCACGGTTGCTTCGGGGGAAAGAAGTTTTTCAAAATTAAAATTGATAAAGTCCTATTTGAGATCCACCATGACTCAACAAAGATTGAATGGATTGACTTTTCTTTCTATTGAAAATAAGATGCTTCAAGAAATTGACTTTGAAGATCTAATAAGTAACTTTGCTTCGCAAAAAGCTAGAAAAATAAAATTTGCTTAGTTATTTATTGCATATGGTGGTTCTTCAAGTCTTTTGCCAATTGAAGGATGAAGGCAAGGTATGGATGTCACCAAATTTTACTTTTGAATATCTTATAGAATATGTTTGATTTTTTATTTTGAATTACCAAGTTATGATGTATTTTTTGCTTTAAATTATAGGTATTCATCTATCGAGATGATTGAAATCGTCGTTCAAAAGGCCTCTATTTGGATTTCGCCTCAGGCCACAAATTGTTTTGAACTGCCCCTGCAAAGGCTACATAAGGACATTAGGAATGTACCTTACTGGAACCTCATTTGAGCGCTCATATATATATATATATAAATATATATACAGGAGCTGTCAAATGAGCCCCCCTCAGTATGGTATTTTGTAAGCATCAAATGAACAAAAGGGTAAATTTAACTTTTTACTATAAAGTTTTTTCTCTATTTCTTCTTTTCTCTTTCTCTCTGCTTTCATCCTCTCTCTCATTATTTCTATCCAATCCACATGTAACATGTGTCTTACTATAAATATTGTTATTTTCAACAATTCATTGTTTAAACAACTCAATAATGCACCTTATTATATAAGAATTAATGTATTGATTACATTGCACTTTAGTTTTTTAAGCATTTAGGCATTTATTAAAATATAAAACTCATGAAATCCATACATATAGCAATGCACTTTAGATTTTGGAACATTTGAGAGTTAGGGTCTGTTCTTTAGAGCTGACTTATACTTAACTTAACTTAATTTAATTTAACTTAACTTAAGTACTTTTACAAATATATTTTTAACCTTAAGTATTTGTGAATTAGATAAGTATATGGTGGTTGGGGTGGTGGTGGTGGTGATGTGATAGTGGGTTGGGGTGGTGTTGGTGGTATGGTTGGGCTGGTGGTGGTGGTGGTGGTGGGTTGGGGGTGGTGGTGATGATGGTGTGGTTGGGGTAGTGGTGATGGTGGTGGTATGGTGGCGGTGGAGGTGGTGTGGTTGGGTTGGGGTGGTGGTGATGGTGATGGTGGTGGTGGTGGTGGGTTTGGATTGTGGTGGTGGTGGTGGTGGTGGTGGTGGTGGGTTTGGGTTGTGGTGGTAGTGTGGTTGGGGTGGTGGTGGTGGTGGGTTGGGGTGGTGCGGTTGGTGGTGGTGGTGGTGGGTTGGGGTGGTGGTGGTGTGGTTTGGGTGGTGGTGGTGGGTTTGGGTGGTGGTGTTGTTGGGATGGTGGTGGTGGTTGGGGTGGTGGTGGTGGTGGGTTTACTTTTAAAAACATGTTCATTTTCAGTACTTAACTTAATTTAACTGAATTTAACTTAACTTAACTTAAATACTGAAAATTTAAGTTCTAAAGAACAGGGCCTTAATGCACTTTCATATAAGAGTTTTAATGAATAGTGTCCATGCACTTTACTTACAATCACTGTATTTTTTTTAAAAACTATTTTCTAAATATTAAGACCCATTAATTAATACACAAAGGAAAACAACCCATACTCCATAAATATATCAAAATTCACTTCTCAAAAAATAAAACTTATCAAATCCATAAAAGCATAAAAAGATAAAAACTAACACCAAATGTAACATACCTTTCCACACTAAAAATAATTGTAACCTTCTTCTACCGCCAAGTGGCATCATATGAGCCGTGTGATTAAATGGCTCACAAAACAGCTTATGAATGTACCTTATAAGGGGGGCTTCAATTCAGCCATATATATATATATATATATATATTAAAGGAGCGCTCAAATGAGGGTCCCCTCTTTTGGTAAATATTTGAGACTCTTTTGTGACCATTAGATCAAAAAATTCAACAACCAACACATTTGCGATGTGTCCATTACTAATCCAATCACATTAACAATGCAATTTTCATAAAAAATTCATTATTAAAGTGCATTAGATCCATAATGAAAATCCAATGCACTATGTGCCTAAACACGAAAAAGAACTATAGCATAATGAGTTTCACTACAGCAAAATGTGTATTGCTATAGTGGAATAGATTTAACTACAATAAAAGTTTGATAAGATTTGATTGGAGAGAGAAAATCAAAGTGCTATTACCTTTTGATACCAAAAAGATGCTCATTTGATGCATTCATTTAATGCAAGTTGGTAACATGTGAGTCATTTGATCTACAAGATGAAAGTGCATCAATGGCCGCAAAAGTACGTCAAGGAAATACCTTATTAAGGAGGCTTCAAATGAGCGTCCATGTGTATATATACATATAGGTCAATTGAGGCCCCCTCATAAGGTAGGTCCCTAAGGTCTTTTATGAGCATTTGATCAATGATCAAATAACTCTATGTTCCAACTTGCCGATAAACAAAAGTTAAAATTTTATCTTTTGGTAAATTTAAAAGTTATATTAGACATTTTGTCTTAGCAGTTGCCATTTTGTGCTTTTATGAATTTGATGAGTTTTGATTTTGGAGAAATGAGGTTTTTGATATTTTTTTGGGTTTATTAGGGTTGTTTTCATATAGTCATTTAATTAATGGGTTTGGAGATTTGAAAAATAGTTTTAATGAAAGTGCATTGATACTATTCATTAAAACTCTCATATGAAAGTGCATTGTTTGTAAATAAAGTGCATAGATACTAATCATTAAAACTTCTCATATGAAAGTGCAATGACTCTCAAATGCTCCAAAATCTAAAGCGCATTGATATATTATTTTCCAAAGTTTAAAAACGTAAAATACATTGCTATATGTATGCTCAAATGCTAAAAGAGCCAAAGTGCATTCATAAATCTATGAGTTTTTTCTTGTTTATTAAAGTGCATTGTTGGGTTGTGTTAAAAATGAATTGATGGAAATAATATTCTTCATAGTGGCATATATGTCACATGTGGATTGGATAGAAAGACATTTCATCAAACACCTTATATGTCTAAACTAAAATATATAATCATATTGAACCAAATCTTAAAATTGACATTACAAAACATACATATTCATATCACAACATTGAGTAGGGTACTGGATCCTAGAATGGGGTCACAGCATAGGTGCCATTTTTGGTCAGCACGGGCTTGCTGACCTTTTGGCTCTACACAGGCTGATTTGGGCACGGTCCGAGAGTTTGGTTCGTCTCAAATAAAGGAATGAATGTGTGCCGATAAGTCTTCAAGTGTAGAAAGGTTGTTTTGTTGAATTAGCTCTAAACGATGATAATTTTATCTCAAATCGACCACCGCTATTCCATTTCGTTACACCATATCTCGACAAATCATTTTTACTTCGTTTTGTTATTTGGTCCTCTTGTTAATGATCGTGTAGATCTATCATAGTAGGAATTAGATGCATGCATAGTGAATGAGGTAGACAAGACATTACTACAATGGTATTAAAGCTGGATTGTAGTCATTCTGGTGCGGATATGACAAGATTTGAGCTATCTGGTTCTAACTTGAATATATTGAACCTTTTTGTACTAATATTGGTATTCTAAGTTCTTTAGAATTTTTGTGAGTATTACATGCACTAATTCATCTTTTGGTTTGATCTTTATTTTCATGTGGTTGATGGCGTGTCGAGGGGAGATTTTGACGTTAGTTGGTTAGACGAACTTCGGGGTTTGGGCTCTCAAAATGAGAGTCTTGGTATCACACCATAAGGTGCTGATAGCCCACGAGTCCATAGAGGCGAAATGGTCGTAAGATGCCCAATAACATAAGGAAAGAAATCAATGAAAAAGCTAATTGTTGGTGCTAGTCTCGCAGTTTCAGTTCTAAAGAAGGTAAGTACTACTTCTTCTTCTCTTAAATAATGGCATATTTTGGAAAAATGGTATGCTAATCAAACTGTCCATAATCTTGCATATTTGAAGGCCTCGTTATTTTTTTTTTATAAAATGGATTTCTCTAAATCTATTGATGACAAAATATATGATTTCCTCAAATTGAATTTGTTGTTAAGAGGCATTGAGAATGTAATAGATAACACTAGTATTGTAACGATATTGATGAATGTGATGCTCGAAAGTTACCAAGTAGTGAAGGATGCATTTCATATTCAGGTATTTTGCTTGGCTATGGTACATTGTATGTTGCCTTGGAAATTAGAGAGTTAGAGATCAAGAACCATAAATACAACCTATACTAACAATCAAGGTAAGCCTAAACCTATTTCTGTTGGTGGTGGAATAAACCTATGTGTGATAAAAGAAAAAAATATATAAATGACGTACAAATAAGAAGTGCTATCACCGTGCTAAAGTTGATCGCTTAAGAAAAAAATTACTTTCAACTGCTAGCAAAAACAAAGAACCAAATCAGTTCAAAAACAAATGGTGCTACCGTGTCTAATCTTGGTAACAATGAATTTGAAGTTCTTAAATGTGACTTCAAAGTCTAAAATAGGCTAATGGATCTTAGATAATGGCTGCTGATTTCACATGTGCCCTTATAGGAAATGGTTTCTTGGCTTGTAAATGAAAAAAGATAATAGAACACTACTAGAAAAAACCAGAGGCTTGTTATTTTCTTTGGTTTGCCTAAAGCCTTCCGGGTTGAGGCTCTTAATACTGCAACATTCCTAATAAATAGAATCCTCATTGGAAGTCTAAGATTAAGATGTGATGAGCGGATAAATAACCTTATGTTTGTCCGTATTTTCACTTCACCTCTTGTTTGTTCCGCTATTTTTTAAGTTCATTTGATGTTTTCTTTGTTCATTTAAGATTAAAAATGCGTACTACATGATATGAAGTGGTCCGAAGAAGTTTCGGGTAAATTCTAGTCGATCGAGAGTAAAAGAGAACAAAATCAAGCAAAATGCAGATTTGATTCTCCCAGGCTAGTTTGATTCGTCGAGGTTGATTGACCTATTCATATTCGAAGGCTCACCGAGCATACGATTCTTATCCGATTGAGGCTTGCCATATCTTTTTGGAAAGCTAACTCAAAGGGCTACAACTTCGTAGTTTACATCAAGACGTAATTCGAAGGTTTAAAGGGTCAAAACAGGCGAGAATCTAGCACTGCAAAGTTGATTCGCCCAAAGAGGAATTCAGGCTAGGCCGAATCACTTTTGATTCGACCAAAGAAAAAAGATTCAACCAAGAAGATTACAGCACTGACATTATGATTCGTCCGAATCAAATTATGGGGCTAAACGAATCTTGATTCGGGGAGAATTCGCTTGTAGATCAAATCTGGGCAGACTGACCTGTTCATCATTGAAGGCTTGCCTAGGCGCCATCCTTATCCGTTTGAGGAGTTCCATAGCTTGTTGGGAAGCTAATTCAAAGATCTACAACTTTTTAGTTTACGTCAAGATGTGATTCGAAGGTGTAAAGAGTAAAACAAGCGAGTTTCTAACGCTGCAGAAGTGATTCCCCCAAGCAGTGGGCGAATCAAAAGTGATTCGGCCAAGGAGAAGGATTTCATCTCATGGACCAAGGTTTAACCGAATCAAATAAGAGTTGACCAAAACAAAAAGTGATTCGGCCAAGAGAAAGTGATTCGCCCAGCTCAAAACAGCACTGAGATAGTGATTCGCCTGGATCACCTGCAGCTGACCTGTTCACCTTCGAAGGCTTGCTGAGCGCGTGATTCTTATCCGATTGGAGCATGCTATAGCTTGTTGGAAAGATAATTCAAAGGGCTACAACTTTGTATCATCAAGACAAAATTCGAATGTATAAGGGTCAAAAAGGCAAGAATCTAGCTCTGCAAAGTCGATTCGGGCACTGCGGGTGATTTAGTAATTTCCAGAAACAGTATAAATAGAAGAATAGGAGAAAAATCAAGGTGTGCCTTGGGGTGCCTAGGGTTCCTCTCTTGCGACGAAACCCTAATTGGAGAACTTGGAGAATTCGAAGAAGGCATCATCAATTGAAGATTCTACATCAACCCTTACTCATTCTCTACTTCCCCACTACTTTACTATCTTTACTTTTCCTTGTTGAACTATTTCATTATGTCTTGTTTCAAACTCACCATGAGTGACACATGAGTGAGTAGTTTTTTAGTAGTTGGGGTTCTTATGGATCCCTTAAGTTTGATTGTAATGCAAGACTTGTCTTTTTATCTATATGAATGAAGTTTGGTTGAAAAATCTCATGCTTTCTCTTCATATCAATTTTGTGCACCAAGTGTTTGACGAAACGCATGAATGAGTACGAATTGGTAGAGCACCTAAAGATGGAATGAGAGTTGAACCTAGGTTGTTTAGAAGATTGAGCATGTTAATTTTAGGTTGCGTTTGTGTGCGAGAGTGACATACGCATTCCACTAGGCTAAGTATTGAGCGACTTTAGTTAATATCAATAGACCGAGAGGTTGAGATTAGAAGACTTTTGTTCTACGCGGTTCAATAGAGCGAGAGTTTGAGAACCATACTATTTAGGTATTATTCCCATTCTGGAGAAGGAGCGAGAGTTGAATTTAGAATGTGTGATACATTAGCCTAGAACCATCACTCGAATTTACTCATGATTTAAACAAGTTTGTATTGCTAATCGCATGACCTAGGGTTGAAGTAGGATTCCGACTATGCTTTTTCTCTTACTTTACTTCTTCATAAATTTGAACTTGTCTTTAATATTCACTAGAGACACCTCACTTAGAGGAAAAACCCTTTTTTTATTTAATAGACTTGCATTAGGCATTACTAGCTAGCTTTAAACTAATCTAGGCTTTTCTCTTGGGTTGGACTCAAGGTCACTCGGATTATAAATATTGTTTGAACACCGTGATTGGACTAGTATTTTTACTCCCACACTAACCACAGCGTTTCAAAATGGCGCCGTTGCCGGGGATTAGCCATTAGACTAGCTTACTTTTTAGTATTGTTTAAGTTAGTCTACTTCATTTTTTTCTTTTTTTTTTTGTTGATTGTGATTGCGTATTTGCGTGCTATTCTTGCTTACTTTGTTTTAATTTCACACTTATTGACGCTTTCTTCAATTGCTTGGTAGGTGTTTGAATGCAAACTAGAGGACGCACGAAAAAGGTGCAAGAACAAGTCTCCACATCAACTCTAGTTCAGAGCTTAGCAACGCCAGATTTTGATACTCCTTCACCTCAATTTTCTGTTGATCAACCACCAACAGAAATTATGGATTAACTGAACCCGAGGAGGGTAGGAAATGCCACTCTTCCGCAAGAGGAAGACGAGAGACCGGTTGAATTCCCACACTACCGATGCATGCCACTTGAAAAGGAATCCTCGCACAGGACTTCTCAAGTGTGTTTCTTATGAAAAAGGGAATCGGCTTCGTCTTAGCCAAGACGTTAAACTAGGCTGGTGAGTTGTGCTTTTATTTTCTACTTGTTGGTAGTATAGAATCGTTGTGAAATTTGTGTTACGCCATGCCTTCCTCAACACGAGAGAAGTTCCTTTGACACTCTCTTTAATTCTTTCACTGTCTATTGCTTAGGGACTAAGCAAATTTTTAAATGTGGGGTATTTTGCACTTGTGCTTTTATTTGCTTCACAACATGATTCTATGCTACATATTTATTTCACACACATTATACTTGTTAATGTATATGGCATCATTGACAAACTCCTACAAGGTGCACAAGAGTCTGCTACAGCAAGCGTGTGAAGACAGCAGCTGATGCAGAGCGTTCCAGAATGACCAAGCAGAGTGCACAAGGCGTTGCTACAGCAACCTGTGTAGCAGAGAGCTGTAGCATAAGCAGATTTCCGTGTGAAGGACAGGCTGCCCAGAATTGAAGAGAAGAGCAACGGAAGCTTTATGAATGGAATTTAGAAGATTGCCAAAGTCAATAACTTGCCGATCAACTTGGAGCAGTCCTAAGAACGTACGGAGATGCTGCCAGCATCGCAACAGGTTGAAAGAATATCGTGAAGATAGAGATCAAGAAATGCAGCTGCCCGTGTGAAGACAGCAGCTTGTGCAAATCCAGCTAGAGTGAACAAGCTTAATGAACAGGCAGTTGCTACAGCAGAAGCTGTAGCAGGGAGCTATAGCAACAGTATTGGTGCGAAGAACAATCTGGCCAGATATGAAGAGCTGAGCAACGGGAAGATTCCAGAGCATCTGTCAGAATATTATCAGTGGAGATTGCGGTCTACAAGTCAGCTTGAAGATATGGATCTTTTGGAAGGAGAATATTTGTTTGTAGAAGATTAGATTTGCAAATCTAATCTAATCTCCTACAAATTAGAAGATATGATCTTGTTGAGATCTAGAGAGGAGCTTCTAAATATTCTCAGAGAATATTCCTAGTGGAGATTCCCGTTTCCAGGAGAAGATTAGGATTGTGGAAGATTTGATTGTGGAAAGATTTGTTTCTGCAAACAAATCTAATCTTCTAGGAATTAGGAGATAAGATCTTGTTGAGATCTTTAAGGAATTTCCAAATACTAATTGATGTTCCTATTTAAAGGAAGCTGGGCAGAGGTTCAAGGGCATCGAATCAGAGAGCAAATACTGAGAACACACGCAGAATACCGAGAGAGAGATTCAAGTGCGTGCGAAGATTCGATAACCACCATGAGCAGAGCGTGAGAGCAGAGCTGAGTGGTTAAGTGCAGAGACTGATTGCAGACTAGCAGTGTCTGGTCAGTGCTTGATCAGGAGGACCAATTCAGAGCAAGGCTTGCTTGTTGGTTGATCAAGAGAGGCCGCGGAGGTACTAACGAGTGGACGAACTCGGTTAAGTGACTGGACGGCTGTGACTCACTAGTGGCAGGTGGTCACTGAGCAAGGGGGAGTATTCCAGAGTGTGCAGCGCTCGTAGAATCGTTCGATCGGCTCGGCAGAAGGCCTTGGAGCGACGCGGACAATTGTGCATCAGCTGTGTGCTACAGCAGATGCTGCAGCAACCCTGCAGAGTTGAGTGTAGTTTAGAATAGGCTGAGTTTCGAGGAGACAGTAGCTATTCTAGATTGACATTTGTAGAGGGTGTGCAGACACAAGTCAGAGCCTGTTCTGATTGTGTCCAGTGATCCACACAAGGTTGAGTAGCATAGGTTACGTGGAGTTGTAACCGAGTGTACTTGGAGACCTCTGTTATTAGTGGATTGAGGACTGGAGAATAGTCCTCCCCAGACGTAGGCAGTTGGCCGAACTGGGTGAATAAACTTCTGTCTTGTTCATTGTTTGCGGAGACAATTTCCGAGTGAACAAGAGTGTGCTGCAGCAACTGCTTGTTCACAAATCTGTCTGTCAGAGACGCTGCGAATTTCAATACTCATATGATTGATGTCATCCAAGGTTTAAATATTGGTCACACGAAGTAATGTTTGACAAGCAATTAAGTAGTATCATTTAAAAAAAATTGGAATGAGTTGTGCTTTGAATTCATGAATCGTATCTTTAAGTCGATTGACATTCTTTTTGATGATTTTATTCACATTATTCGGTGTTTTGACTAGCTTAGTTCGATTTATTTTTAAGCTCTTTCCGTGCATGAAGAATGAAGTTAAGTTTAGCGAGCACAAAACAAAATAAAAATAGTTTTCATACAAAAACCTTGTACTTGCTCTTGTTTGCTTTTAGGTGACTTTAGCATTCCTGTTTAGCCGTTGCATTTGTTTAGCTCACACTTCATGCTCCATTATATCACACTTAGGCACATTGTCAAGTATTAAGTGTGGGGTCAAATAAAGTATTTGCGAAAAAGGCGCAAGAAAGAAAAAAATTATATTTTTAAGATTTTACAAATGCCGAGGGTTAGGAAAGTAAGTTTCCCCTTGAAAGCTTTTGTATAAACACAAAAATATTATTTGTTTGTTTTTTGGGTCAAGGAAAAGTTTTACAAATGCCGAGGGTTAGGAAGGTAAGTTCCCTCTTGAAAGCATTTATATAAACGCAAAAAAATATAATAACATGCTTAATTCTTGACTTTGTGCCTATTCCGCAAATTCTTTCGCATGTGTGTGAGTAAGGCATTTGCATTTCGCTTTTAGGAAGCGTCTAAGGTATGACCCTCGTAATTTATTACTTAAGCATCAAGATTCGTACGAATGAATTTTAAAATTTTTAATGTCGAAACTCCTCTTCTATTATGGATTATGACGTAAAGTCTAAAACTTGAGAATGAGTTTGTTGTCATGAGCTTATGGACTTACCCTTAGCAAGCATATGTGATTGACTCGACAAAATTGTTGTGCAAGCGACGCTTTTCTTCATACTACTTGTATTGGAAATTGAGCGATAATTTAAATTTGACGAATGTTAGTCTTGATATCGATTATATGAATATTTGTTGTCACAATGAAGTGAATGATCCTTAGAGTTTGCGTGAAGTGAATGATTTGCACAACTTTATTATTATATGGGCTGATAAAGAACTACTTGCTTAGCAAACTATATTTGGATTTTGAACTCTTATGGATGATTGCGAGTAGGATTTGTGAGTATTCCTATTCTGAAAACTCTCACGAGACTATAACTCGTCCTCTACGATAGCCTAGGGGTTTAAAGGTTTGATGCATACGCTAAATGCATCCGTGATTCCTACGACAATGAGTTAGGAGTAGATTAATTTTCTTTGTTTAGTTATTTTTGTGTTATGTTACATGAGTAGGGGATAGATGTATTTTATGTGCGTAAGATTTGCTACGTGTTTTGATATTGTCATATATGATTTAGCATCTTACTCTCCTCTTGACTTGTGCATATACTTGTTCAGGACGAATAATACTTAAGTGTGGGGTGTTTTGATGAGAGGACAAATAACCTTATGTTTGTCCGTATTTTCACTTTACTTCTTGTTTGTTCCGTTATTTTTTAAGGTCATTTGATGTTTTCTTTGTCCATTTAAGGTTGAAAATGCGTACTATATGATATGAAATGGTGCGAAGAAGTTTTGGGTGAATTCTAGTCGATCGAGAGCAAAAGAGAGCAAAATCAAGCAAAATGCAGATTTTGAAATTCGCAGCGTCTCAGTCAGACAGATTTGTGAAAAAGCAGTTGCTGCAGCACACTCTTGTTCACTCGGAAATTGTCTCAGCAAATAATGAACAAGACAGAAGTTTGTTCACCCAGTTCGGCCAACTGCCTACATCTGGGGAGGACTATTCTCCAGTCCTCAATCCACTAAACACAAAGGTCTCCAAGTACACTCGGTTACAACTTCACGCAACCTATGCTACTCAACCTTGTGTGGATCACTGAACACAATCAGAACAGGCTCTGACTTGTGTCTGCACACCCTCTACAAATGTCAATCTAGAATAGCTACTGTCTCCTCGAAACTCAGCCTATTCTAAACTACACTCACTCAGCAGGGTTGCTGTAGCAACTGCTGTAACACACAGCTGATGCACAATTGTCCGCGTCGCTCCAAAGCCTTCTGCCGAGCCGATCGAACGATTACACGAGCGCTGCACACTCTGGAATACTCCCCCTCACACAGTGACCACCTGCCACTAGCGAGAACTGCCGCTTAGACACTCGACCGAGCCACACACTCGTCAGTTCTTTCGCGGCTGCCCTTGATCAACCAACAAGCACCACTGCTCTGAATTGGCTTCCCTGATCAAGCTCGGATCAGACTACTCAAGTCCTGATCTCCTTCTGCTTCTGTCACCACAGCTCTGCGCTCACGCTCTGCTCTCGGGTGATGATCGAAGAACTCGTCCGTCGCACACCCAAAAATTCCTCTCTCTGAATTCTGTGTATGCACTCGTGTATCCCTCAACTTCGATCAACCTCTTAGCTCTGAACACCTTTCTCTTAAATAGCAGCACCAGCTTTAAGCAAGACCAGGATTAAGCAATGTCCCAAAAAGAACAATTATCTCCTAAAATTTAGGAGATTTGATTTGATTTTGATGTTCAACACAAATCTCCTTCTCTAGCTAGGAAACCCCACTGGAATATTCTCCACAGCACTCTAAAATATTCTTCTGGTGTTTCCCATAGAGCTGCCAGGCCTTCTAATGAAGCCCAGGTTGCTGCTGCTTCAAGGACAGATGTTGCAGCCACTTGAACAAGCTCCTGCTATAGCATCCCCTGCTATAGCTGCTCCTTGTTCACTTGTGCTGTCGCTGCTCCTTGTTCACTTGTGCTGTAGCTGCTCGCCTGTTTACTTGTGCTGGTTTTGTCAAACACTGCCATAGTACATCATCAATCTCCCCCTTGGCATTTTGACAAAACCCTAGAACACTTATGCACACTTCCATGAACCAGTAAATACTCTAAATGAGAAAAAAAATTCAACAAGAGAGTAAGAGGTGGCCACACTCGGCCGTAGCACGACCACGCAGGGTCAACCAAAAAAAATCATCAGTTCATCAGTAGCAGCATTTTACTCTCCCCCTTTTTGTCACAGATGCTCAAGGGGCCTGCGCCTCATGAACCGATGATTTCACCTTGATGCTCTTCGAATAAGAATCAGATTTGATTCGCCCAGGCTAATTTGATTCGTCCAGGCTGATTGACCTATTTATATTCGAAGGCTCGCCGAGCACACGATTCTTATTTGATTAAGGCGTGTCATATCTTGTTGGAAAGCTAACTCAAAGGGCTACAACTTCGTAGTTTACATCAAGATGTAATTCGAAGGTTTAAAGGGTCAAAACAGGCGAGATTCTAGCACTGCAAAGTTGATTCGCCCAAAGAGGAATTCAGGCTAGGCCGAATCACTTTTGATTCGGCCAAAGAAACGTGATTCTACCAATAAGATTACAGCACTGACATTATGATTCTGCCAAATCCAATTATGGGGCTGAACGAATCACTTGATTCGGGGAGAATTCGCTTGTAGATCAAATCTGGGCAGACTGACCTGTTCATTATTGAAGGCTTGCCGAGCGCGCGATTCTTATCCGTTTGAGGAGTTCCATATCTTGTTGGAAATCTAATTCAAATATATACAACTTTGTAGTTTACGTCAAGACGTGATTCAAAGGTTTAAAGGGTAAAACAAGCGAAATTCTAATGCTGCAGAAGTGATTCGCCCAAGCAGTGGGCGAATCAAAAGTGATTCGGACAAGGAGAAAGATTTCATCTCATGGACCAAGGTTTAACCGAATCAAATAAGGGTTGACCGAATCAAAAAGTGATTCGGCCAAGAGAAAGTGATTCGCCCAGCTCAAAACAGCACTGAGATATTGATTCTCCCGAATCACCTGCAGCTGACCATGGCTACAACTTTCTCGTTTACATCAAGACGTAATTCGAATGTTTAAAGGGTCAAAAAGGCAAGAATCTAGCTCTGCAAAGTCGATTCCGGCACTGCGGGTGATTTAGTAATTTCCAGAAACAGTATAAATAGAAGAATATGAGAAAAATCAAGGTGTGCCTTGGAGTGCCTAGGGTTCCTCTCTTGCGACGAAACCCTAATTGGAGAACTTGGAGAATTCGAAGAAGGCATCATCAATTGAAGATTCTACATCAACCCTTACTCATTCTCTACTTCCCTACTATTTTACTTTCTTTACTTTTCCTTGTTGAACTATTTCATTATGTCTTGTTTCAAACTCACCATGAGTGACACATGAGTGAGTAGTCTTTTAGTAGTTGGGGTTCTTATGAATCCCTTAAGTTTGATTGTAATGCAAGACTTGTCTTTTTATCTATATGAATGAAGTTTGGTTGAAAATTCTCTTGTTTTCTCTTCATATCAATTTTGTGCACCAAGTGTTTGACGAAACGCATGAATGAGTAGGAATTGGTAGAACACCTAGGGATGAAATGAGAGTTGAACGTAGGTTGTTTAAAAGATTGAGCATGTTAATTTTAGGTTGTGTTTGTGAGCGAGAGTGACATACGCATTCCACTAGGCTAAGTATTGAGTGACTTTAGTTAACTATCATTAGACCGAGAGGTTGAGATTATGAGAGTTTTGTTCTACGCGGTTCAATAGAGCGAGAGTTTGAGAACCGTACTATTGAGGTATTATTCCCATTCTGGAGAAGGAGCGAGAGTTCAATTTAGAATGTGTAATACCTTAGCCTAGAACCATCACTCGAATTTACTCATGATTTAAACAAGTTTTGGATTGCTAATCGCATGACCTAGGGGTGAAGTAGGATTCCGACTACGCTTTCTCTCTTACTTTACTTCTTCATAAATTTGAACTTGTCTTTAGTATTTACTAGAGATACTTCACTTAGAGGAAAAATTCCCTTTTTATTCACTCGAGGTCACTCGGATTATAAATATTGTTTGAACACCGTGATTGGACTAATATTTTTATTACCACAATAACCACAGCGTTTCAAGATGCCCAATAGAGTTGTGGACTGGTAGAAAGTCATACTTGTGACACCTTGGGATCTTTGTAAGAAACGAAATTAGAGTACTAGACCCTAGATCTTTAAAATATATATTTTTAGGATATCAAACACGTCAGGGTATAAACAGGTGTAACGAAATAGTATGAGAAGGTTAATATATTATTCATTACTATGGTTTAGTTTAAATAGAAACACATCATGCTAATTAATAATAATAACAAATAATATCAAAGAATGTATAATTGATAGATAATTAATAATTAACTTGTTATAAGATATACACTAATATTCTATTATTTACGTCACACGGTAACAATCCCCCTTAGGTTAGAGCAAAGATATCGATCATGCCCAGATTGATTACACAGTCTTCAAACGCTTGCTTGTTGAGTATCTTAGTTAGAACATCAGCCAATTTGCTAGTGGTGATGGAGATCTATCAGTGGCCGAGCCTGCCCAATCAGCGTTTGTATATACTTCATTTTATCTATTTTGACATTTGCTAAAGAGAATACCTTTCCTAGACTTCCTTTGAGATAATGGAGAATTCGGTAGACGACATTGAGACAATCTTCAGTCATGAACTGACTTACTAACCTCATTGCAAAGGTAATGTTAGTCATTGTGTGAGCTAAGTTTATACCAGTTTCTGGTATTTGTCTTTATCCACAAGAATTTCAATCTCACTTCTTCCAAGCTTCTAATTTGGATAAATAGGAGTTAAAATCGGTTTGCATCGAGGATCCGTCACCTTTAGTAAATCGAAGACATATTATATTTGTGAAATAACAATTCCATACTTTAATCTTGCAACTTCCACGACGAAAAAATATTTAAGATGTCTGTAGACGAATTATTTTGCAAAGCACAAAATAACGGAACAAATGATTTTATTGCTCTTCAGAAAGTTTGTGTGTACAATCTCTAAAATCCCTCTGATTCTACTACGTAACAGTTCTAATTTGAGTTGCGTAAGCAAGGGTCGCGATGACTTGATCTCACTTGAGGCTTGCCACTTCTTGAAGAAAGTTCAGCAAACGGTACAATTTGCGTACTTGTTGTTTGCAATGTTGCTTTCCTCAGAGAAGTTTTCTTTTGTAGGGTTTCTGGATTCCCTCAAATGAATCATGAACTCTCTATTTATAGAGAATTTACTGGGCTCGAATACTGGGCCTCCTTTGTGGGCTTTTAGTAAGTTTCGGCCCATTAGCCACTTATGACCCAAATAATTATTTAATTTGTCGGGTCCGGCCCATACTTCATTTAAAATAATTAAATTGAATTAAAAAATTACATTAATTCAAAATAATCATTTTAAACTAGTTTTAAGCATTTTAATAAATTTTTAACGCCTACAAATTGCCCCCTCAGGACCAAGTCGCGCGTGCCATTTGAATGAGTGCTTTCGCGTGGTGTGGTTCTGAGTCATTGTGGGTTGATTTGGAAGTCGGCGAGCATCGAACTTGTCGTATGAATATTCGATTTCATTTGAGTCAACTCGTTGTTATCCAACTTGTCGGTTGCCTCAAAGTTATGAGAGTGTTAAATTTGGCATAAGAACTCCACATGATTTGTCTTTTAAGTCACCTGTCGTTATCCAACTTGGCGGTTGACTTGAATTTGTGTGAACATTCGCTAGTTACGGGGTCGCCCACATCATCATTGTCGCCAAGAGAGGTCTGTTTACCCTTGAATCATCTGAATCATCTCTATAGGATGGCTCGCTGAAACCCAATTAATTTACACCACCATCATGCACAATCCCCTCTGCACTTTTCTGCAATTTGCACCATGGCATCGGCCAGCTTGTTAAGAACCTCCATAAGATTGGCAGCATTAGCTTTCCGCTGCTCCCTGTCCAATTGCAAATTGGTGTTCTGAGCCTGAAGTGAGAATGAAGTATTTTCCCATTCATTTCCAACACATCAATCAATTTGTCTTGCAAACTTAACGTAGTCTCTACATCTCCATTTTTTAACGTGTACCGCTTCCTTTTCCTCGCTTCCTGAGAGGAGGAGCCCCTTTCTTGATGCTTGGTCGTCCCTTTCTCATTTCTTGCACCTTGGTCAGAGGAAGAATAAGGTTGGTACACCTTATCTGAGATTGGAACCGGGGCGGCAACTTTAGCTGGCGATGGTGACGGCGTTTCATTCTCTTCCAGCTCCTCATCGGAAAAGAGTCCACCATCCGCGGCAAAAGCGGTTTTCCAGCTATCGAAGAAGGCTTCAGCATCGGTGTCAACCTCCACCGCAGGACCCAGAGCCAAAGCGAGCCGCGTCGTCTGCGAATCGCCTTCAAGAATATCATAAACCTCTCGATCGAAGAAGCCAGGCAACTTCCTCTCCCTCCTGAGATCATTCCTCATCACCCAGAACGACTCAGTCTCCTCCTTAATTTGAGACTCCCACTCCTTCACCTTCTTATAATCTCCAGCCAGATTACTCCACCTCTTCCGGCACTGTACCGGCCCACAACTCACTCCGTGCCTTTCGCAGTAGGACGACACCGTCACCCACTTCGGCTCCACCTGTCCAGGCCCGAACGACAACCCTGAAGCTCGGCATCTCCTCATACGATTCTCAACCACTCCCTTCCCCTGGATCAGTATGTCACGATCCAAAAATTCAGGTCGAGACCGGCGCTTGACCCACAATCAAGCAAGCCTCACATAAGATACTATTACACAAAAAAAATAGGTTTTTCTAATTAATTCAGCATAAAAATTACAATATTTACGGAAACGAGTTTCCTACGAAACTAAGCAACATGTGCTCCTAGTAACCTGCCCTAGACAACGGAGCATAACTCTAGCCAAAAAGAAATCAAAAAGGATAGCCGATATGAGTCCCAACAAAACAAGACAGGTGAAGTTGGATGGCACCGTAAGTAAGGATATCTCTCTCGTCGAGGATTATGAGACTCTTCAGCAGCTACCGAATCACTTATCTGTAAAGGAAGGGTAATAAAAAGGGTGAGTCGGGAAGACTCAGTGAGGAAATAACCCGCACGTACTCTAGTAAGTGGTTACACACTTACGTATCAAAAAACGGGATATGCCATCTCTTAAGCTTGTAAATATATATAATAACAAGCTATCAAACAATCAGATATATCAAATGCACATATGCAAATGCGTGAATGCACAGAATGAGAACTGCAACTAACAAAAGCATAAAGCTAGGCAGTCGTCACTGCCGATCCGGATCATCAAAACGCGGAATTCATCATCGCGTAACAAAATGCGGCATTATCATCGCATAACAAAAGTTGCAGTCTCATAATGCAATATGTATGCACGTGTATGATGCTTATCACAAAGCCTCTTCTCAAATTTAACAGAATCCGTTTACGGATGATTATGCAATATGCATAATAAGCTTGTAATTCATACGAAGCGAATACGTGGGAATCATTTACTCACACTAAACCCCGATTGAGAGCGTGTAGTCACCCAGTGGCGCTAACAGTTTTGTTCCCCGAACCTATACGGAAATCAAGAAAATATATCATCATTCCGCCACATCTTAACGTAGCTCACAACTTCTTTGTGTTTCGTCGTGGTGCATCACATATAATCCATGTGTTTTCAACCGACTTAGTATAAGTATTGAATCAACTCATTACAACAATCTTATATACATCTCAATTACTCCAAACAAACCATCAGGAAAATCTCCGCACCACACAACTCCAAAATGATGAAAATTCAATTTCACTTCCCTTGCCAACCTCTCTATTCCTCCCTAATTCATCCTCCACCCTTCTCCATCCAAAATACTAACAATCCATCCAAGCCAAAAGCAAATCTCCAATTCTACCCCTTATTCTTCACCAAATCATCCTCCACTCCATCCTCCATATATATAACCACAAAATCAAATTCCTAACTCAACCAAGTACATCACCATCCAAATCCCTAAAACTAACCACCTCATATCCAAAACCCACCAAACTTCTCATATATATCTCAACTTCCATCATCCACCCACAAACCATTCCAACCCCTCACTTCCACCCTCTCAACAACCAACTACCTATCCAAACACACAAAAACAACAACCCTAACACAACATCCAAGCTTACACAACACCCACAACTTCACCCAAAAAGAAATCAAGAGCATACCTTATCAAGCCTTGAGGAACCTTAGAATTGGTGGCTGGAAGAGATGGGGAAAGGAGGAGGGGGAGAAGTTGATGGGGAAGAAGGCAGGGGAGTGTTACGGGAAGAGAAGATGGAGGAGAGGAGAGAGAAGATGGGGGAGAGAAATAAGATTAAAGGGAGTGAAAAGATAAAGATGAGAGAAAAAATAATTGTTTAATATGGATATTACATTCTACCCTCCTACAAAAAATTCGGTCCCCGAATTTATGTAGTCGTACCTTGAGACTCAAAAAGTTGAGGATATCTGATTTTCATGTCCTTCTCTGATTCCCAAGTGGCTTCTGTATTTGAATGGTTCTTCCACAATACCTTGACTGAAACTACATCCCTGTGACGTAGTCTCCTCACATCTCGGTCCACGATGGCGATTGGTTGTTCCTCATAAGACAACGTATCATCTATCTCAAGTTGTTCATGTTCCAGTACGTGACTAGGATCCGAAATATACCTTCGTAGCATCGAAACATGAAACACGGGATGGACATTAGACAATGCCGGAGGCAAAGCTAATTTATATGCAACTGTACCAATCCGCTCCAAGATTTCAAAAGGACCAATGAATCGAGGGCTAAGTTTCCCTTTTTTGCCAAATCTCATCACACCTTTCATTGGTGACACCTTTAAAAAGACGTGATCACCAACTTGAAACTCTAACTCTCTTCGTTTTGGATCAGCATAAGACTTTTGTCGGCTTTGAGCTGCTAACAGCTTATCTCTGATCAGACGGACCTTCTCGTTTGCATCATGTACCAGGTCAGGTCCAATCAACTTACTTTCACCTAACTCGAACCATCCAACAGGCGATCTGCATCTTCTTCCATACAATGCCTCAAAAGGAGCCATTCGAATGCTAGAGTGATAACTATTATTATAAGCAAACTCCATCAATGGTGTATACCGATCCCAACTACCCTTGAAACTAATAACACAAGCTCTCAACATATCTTCTAACGTCTGAATAGTTCTCTCTGACTGCCCATCCGTCTGGGGATGAAATGCAGTGCTCATGTGTAACTTCGTCCCTAACGCATCTTGCAGTGACCTCCAAAATCTAGATGTAAACTGCGAACCACGATCAGAAATAATGGAAGTAGGTACACCATGTAGGCGCACAATTTCATCGATGTACACACGGGCATACTGCTCGGCTGAATAATTTGTCTTTACTGGAATAAAGTGTGTAGTCTTAGTGAACCTATCCACAATCACCCAAATAGAATCATGACCCTTGCTGGTGCGTGGAAGTCCAGTAATAAAATCCATAGTGATGCGCTCCCACTTCCATTCTGGAATCTCAATATTCTGCAATAAGCCAGCTGGTCTCTGGTGTTCAGCTTTCACCTGTTGACAAGTCAAACATCTCGAGACAAAGTCAGCCACATCACGCTTCATACCACTCCACCAATAAGTGTCTCGAAGATCGTGGTACATCTTACTCGATCCTGGATGCATGACATAAGGTGTACAATGAGCCTCTGTCAAAATCTCTTGACGTAGTCCACCAGTTAAAGGAACGCATAACCGATTTTTAAATCGAAGAATACCATCATCACCAATTGTGAAATCTGCGTGTCTACCTTCACGGACTTCTGTAATCAACCTTCTTAACTCGGGGTCATTACCTTGCGTTTCTCCTATCCGAGTCACTAAGGTTGGCACAACTCTGGAATGCGCTAGAAGACCCTTTTCTCCTACTTCAAAAGAAATTCCACTGTTTTGCAGTTGTGAGAGTTCCTTTGCAAGTCCTCTCCTGCTATCGGGTATGTGTGCTAAACTGCCCATAGACTTTCTACTGAGCGCATCAGCAACTACATTGGCCTTTCCTGGATGATAAGAAATGGTGCAATCGTAATCTTTCAGCAACTCCACCCATCTACGCTGCCGAAGATTAAGGTCTTTCTGACTGAAAATGTACTTTAAACTTTTGTGATCCGTAAACACCTCAAATGTCTCTCCGTACAAATAATGTCTCCACATCTTTAAGGCAAAAACTACTGCTGCCAACTCGAGGTCATGAGTAGGATAATTATGTTCATGCTTCTTCAACTGACGAGAAGCATACGCAATAACCCGACCATGCTGCATTAGAACACATCCCAGTCCAACTCCTGAAGCATCACAATACACCGTAAATCCGCCAGTGCCTGAGGGAAGGGCTAAAATTGGTGCAGTAATTAATGCTCTCTTCAGTCTCTGGAAACTCTCTTCACATTTGTCAGACCAGACAAATTTTACTCCTTTCTGGGTTAACCGAGTTAATGGTGCAGCTATGCGAGAGAAGTCTTGTACAAATCGCCGATAATACCCAGCCAGCCCTAAAAAGCTTCGAATTTCTGCTACCGAAGTTGGCGTCGGCCAACTTTCAACTGCCGCAACCTTTGAGGGGTCAACTTTCACACCCTCATTTGAGACAATGTGTCCGAGGAAAGCAATACTATTCAACCAAAATTCACATTTAGAGAACTTAGCATACAACTTGTGCTCTCGTAATCTCTGAAGTACTTGTCTCAAATGCGAAGCATGCTCTTCCTCAGTGCTCGAGTATATTAGAATATCGTCAATGAACACAATCACAAATTTATCCAAGAAGGACCTAAATACATTATTCATCATTCCCATGAACGCTGCTGGTGCGTTTGTGAGTCCAAATGACATCACCAAACACTCGTAATGCCCATAACGAGTTCGGAACGCTGTCTTTGGAATATCTTGCTCTCTAATCCGAAGTTGATGATAACCTGAACGTAGATCGATTTTAGAGAAATATTGAGCTCCTTGCAACTGGTCAAACAAATCATCAATCCTTGGTAAAGGGTACCTGTTCTTCACTGTCACTTTGTTTAACTGACGATAGTCAATGCATAACCTCATCGTCCCGTCTTTCTTCTTCACAAATAAAACAGGAGCACCCCAAGGAGAAACACTAGGACGGATAAAACCCTTGTCAAGTAGCTCTTGCAACTGAGCTTTCAATTCTTTAAGTTCCATAGGAGCCATCCGATAAGGAGGAATTGAAATAGGCTCCGTACCAGGAACTAAATCAATGCAGAATTCCACATCTCTTACCGGAGGTAGTCCAAATAAATCCTCTGGAAAGACATCTTCGAAATCAGCTACCACGGGTATCGAATCCAACGTAGATGACCGAGCCTCATTCTTAGCATCCAATATTATCGCCAAGTAGGCCTGACATCCCTTTCTCATCAACTTATCAGCCACCAACGCTGATATGAAATAAGGTGACGATAAACTCCTATCACATAAAAAGGTGAATTCTGGCTCGTCCGGTAATCGAAATGTGATCACCTTCTCACGGCAATCGAGAGTGGCATAATACGACGATAACCAATCCATCCCCAAAATGACATCAAAGTCTAACATATCAAGCAAAATTAAGTTTGCTTGCATATTGTGACCACCAACCGAAATCAAACAAGAACGATATACCGACTTCCCCTCAATACGACCACCAAGTGGAGTAGTTACCCACAAGGGTGTCTCCAACCGTGAAGGGCTCATAGTAAGATGAGATGCAAAATATGGCGAAACAAATGAATGCGTAGCTCCCGGATCAAATAATACAGAAGCATCAATATTGCAAACAAGTAAGGTACCTGTGGCGACTGCATTAGAAGCTTCAGCATCGCGAGGTGTCAGTGCAAAAACTCTAGCCTGTGTGCCTCCATCAAGATGTTGAGGTTGGTTGCTCATAGTCTGACTAGTAGTTTGACCTCCAACACTAGCTCCATACTGCACTATCGGAAAAACAGTTCCTCCATACTGACTACCAGCGCTACCCGACTGCACCATAGGTTGAGCTAAAGGCGCATATGTAAGAGAAGGATACGCTGATATGTGATGGATACTGGCACCTCGATGGGGACATTGGTTGATAAAGTGCCCTTTCTGACCACACTGAAAACACGCACGCGTCTCGCGAAAACACACACCTGTATGAAATCGACCACAAGTCTTGCACTGCGTCTTCGACTGATCCTGGCTACTCGAACCTGAATACTGACCTCCCATACTCTGTTGAGGGGATTTACGATCATGTGAGATAGTATTAGGCCGCTGACCGCGCTGTGATGACTGAAACTGAGTACCCCGCTGAAAACGCTGACCTCTACCTCCTCGAAAATCTCCTCGGCGTTGGTTCTCATACTGATCATTCTCACGAGGTCTCTTTCTCGGGTCACGAGCAGCTCTCTCCGAAAGCTCTCTATCTTCTATAACTCGTGCAGTATCCACAGCTCTTGAGAAACTAGCAAATTGCGTACTGATCACTGATCGAAAAACATTGTGACGTAATCCCATAACGAAACGCTTAATGCGCATCTGCTCTGTCATCACAAAATGTGGGGCATAAGCTGATAAGAGGGTGAACTTATTAGCATACTCCGTAACCGTCATAGCTTCTTGTCTCAACATCTCAAATTCTCTTGCCTTCGCATCCCTCATGCTGTCAGGCAAAAATCTTTCCAAGAACAATGTCTTAAATTCATCCCACTCCAAACGCGGCTGCTCTGAGCTCCTACCCCTTATCACATCATCAAACCAAGCCATAGCAACACCGTGTAGCCTGAAAGAAGCCAACTCCACTGACCTCCAAGTCGGACAATGAAGAACCTGACAAAGACGCTGAGTCTGATCAATAAATGTCTGAGGGTCCTCCCTTTCATTTGTTCCACTAAAAGTCGGTGGCTGATGCCTGATGAACTCATCCAGCTTCACACCTCCATCGTCAACAGTCTGACGCACACCTTGAGCCGGGGGAAGGTCTACATTACCACCACTTACTGGTGGTGGAGTCGCGGATTGACCCGGAGCGACACCCTGCGGCGCCATACCATGCAACACTTGAATCAAACCTTGAATACTGCTCACCACATCAGTATATGACATTGTGGTCTGAGGTGGCATAACTGGCTCGCTCCTTGGTGGTTCGCTACGTGCACCTCTCGGATTGGTTCCCGTCCGAGTGCTACGTGGCACAATGGTAGGAAATGGCTGATTAACATTATCAACACTGCCACGCGCACCCCTACTGGTGTTAACACCTCTGCCGGGTCGAGATGTACCTCTCGAACGAGCTGACCCACGTGGTGCCATCACAACCTATATGAATAAATTTGTATCAGCAAACCAGAATATCAAGAAAGTGGTTTGACTGCAAATAAGAAGGAATTTCCTAAAGGTCATAGCAGAACATTATTTATGGTGGTGGCGCGCTACACTACCATAATCAAAATTCTACTAAGTCCTAGCTCCGTGTACTATGGGACGAACCTAGGCTCTGATACCAACTTTGTCACGACCCAAAAATCCAGGTCGAGACCGGCGCTTGACCCACAATCAAGCAAGCCTCACATAAGACACTATTACACAAAAAAAAATAGGTTTTTCTAATTAATTCAGCATAAAAATTACAATATTTACGGAAACGAGTTTCCTACGAAACTAAGCAACATGTGCTCCTAGTAACCTGCCCTAGACAACGGAGCATAACTCTAGCCAAAAAGGAATCAAAAAGGATAGCCGATATGAGTCCCAACAAAACAAGACAGGTGAAGTTGGATGGCACCGTAAGTAAGGATATCTCTCTCGTCGAGGATTATGAGACTCTTCAGCAGCTACCGAATCACTTATCTGTAAAGGAAGGGTAATAAAAAGGGTGAGTCGGGAAGACTCAGTGAGGAAATAACCCGCACGTACTCTAGTAAGTGGTTACACACTTACGTATCAAAAAACGGGATATGCCATCTCTTAAGCTTGTAAATATATATAATAACAAGCTATCAAACAATCAGATATATCAAATGCACATATGCAAATGCGTGAATGCACAGAATGAGAACTGCAACTAACAAAAGCATAAAGCTAGGCAGTCGTCACTGCCGATCCGGATCATCAAAACGCGGAATTCATCATCGCGTAACAAAATGCGGCATTATCATCGCATAACAAAAGTTGCAGTCTCATAATGCAATATGTATGCACGTGTATGATGCTTATCACAAAGCCTCTTCTCAAATTTAACAGAATCCGTTTACGGATGATTATGCAATATGCATAATAAGCTTGTAATTCATACGAAGCGAATACGTGGGAATCATTTACTCACACTAAACCCCGATTGAGAGCGTGTAGTCACCCAGTGGCGCTAACAGTTTTGTTCCCCGAACCTATACGGAAATCAAGAAAATATATCATCATTCCGCCACATCTTAACGTAGCTCACAACTTCTTTGTGTTTCGTCGTGGTGCATCACATATAATCCATGTGTTTTCAACCGACTTAGTATAAGTATTGAATCAACTCATTACAACAATCTTATATACATCTCAATTACTCCAAACAAACCATCAGGAAAATCTCCGCACCACACAACTCCAAAATGATGAAAATTCAATTTCACTTCCCTTGCCAACCTCTCTATTCCTCCCTAACTCATCCTCCACCCTTCTCCATCCAAAATACTAACAATCCATCCAAGCCAAAAGCAAATCTCCAATTCTACCCCTTATTCTTCACCAAATCATCCTCCACTCCATCCTCCATATATATAACCACAAAATCAAATTCCTAACTCAACCAAGTACATCACCATCCAAATCCCTAAAACTAACCACCTCATATCCAAAACCCACCAAACTTCTCATATATATCTCAACTTCCATCATCCACCCACAAACCATTCCAACCCCTCACTTCCACCCTCTCAACAACCAACTACCTATCCAAACACACAAAAACAACAACCCTAACACAACATCCAAGCTTACACAACACCCACAACTTCACCCAAAAAGAAATCAAGAGCATACCTTATCAAGCCTTGAGGAACCTTAGAATTGGTGGCTGGAAGAGATGGGGAAAGGAGGAGGGGGAGAAGTTGATGGGGAAGAAGGCAGGGGAGTGTTACGGGAAGAGAAGATGGAGGAGAGGAGAGAGAAGATGGGGGAGAGAAATAAGATCAAAGGGAGTGAAAAGATAAAGATGAGAGAAAAAATAATTGTTTAATATGGATATTACACAGTACCAGTATCTCCTGCCTCGTCCATCTATTTTTTGGTTTTGATTTTTTGATTTTGTTTTTGATTTGATTTCCTTGTTTCGTACCCGTTTTATTTTTTGATAATGATCACTGATTTAAATATCTTCTGATCTGATTATATCTTTTCAATTTTAAATATTTCAGTCAAATTAGAAACCTCAACTCATATAAATAGTCGGGCTTGCGCTAGGGTTCCCAAGTTGATATATCTCCCAAGCAATGCGTGTATCCCAAAAGTCTAACTTTTTATCTGGGAATCCTCTAAGGTTTCTGTTTTGATTGTATGCGGATCGCTTAGCCTTATCCGACAATAAGCTCCATGCTTCAGAAACATACCTGAATGCTCCATCTGCTCCCATAGATTTGTTTTTGTCAGGATGAAGAGCAAGAGCCATCTTTCTGTAAGCCCTTTTTTACTGTCTCATCATCATCATAGGAAGTTACACCCAGCACTCCATACCAAATTACTTCCCCATGTATTTTGTTTTCAGCGCTCATATATACGTCTAATATAGTCAGGATTTCTGAGATACCATCAAGCTCTGGATACAGACTTTGGCCTTCAGAGCAAATTTCTTGGCTCCAGTATACTCTTTACTGCTTAACTTATTTCCAGCAATGACTTTTGCTCGGATAGCTTCATCTCTATTGCATTCCATGACTCTTGTGATTGTCAGCTGCCTATCAATTGTAAGCCCTTACCTCTTTTTTGGAATATATTTTAAACATTACTGTCGATGTTACAGGCCGAAAACTGCAAACCCGGATTGGGGTTCATAAAGTCTTAAGGAAAAACTTCCACTTCGTACCTGTTCAACACCAGATTGAAGGATAAACGGGGCGCCGGTACGTGGGTTGATTGGCAGCACAGCCGCTGTCGAAGAGCGAGAAAAAGTGGGACGGAAACACTTCGCCTTCGCCTCCTGATTAAAAAGCGAAACTCAAATCCATCGCAGCCCACTCTTACCATCCATCAGCGCGTCTAGCCTTTTCCCTCTCCCTCTCAAGTCTCCTTAATAATATCAAAGGCATACACTCAGCCCTATTATTTGCTCTGACTTGCGCAGGTTATTCTTTCATTAATATTTCCTTCTTGTTGCAGCCCGGAATTGGTTGACATCATCGTTCAGTAGCTTATTTAGCTCTTTAATTGTATGTGTAATCACCTTTATGATAAATATTATGTTTGTATCGGTATGCTTTGCTTTTGTATGTGTTGGGTGGAAAGGTGATCTTGAAGCAGCGACAATCACACTAGGACGGTCGGGAACCCAGCTGCTGTTATAGCGGCGGTAATCCCAACAGTAGTTTCAGTGGGGTTGTTGTCTGATGATAATCATACTGGGACGGTTGGGAACCCAGCTGCTTTTACAGCGGCGGTAATCCCAACAGTAGTTTCAGTGTTGGTTATCGTCTGATGATAACCATACTTGGACGGTTCGGAACCCAGTTGCTTTTACAGCGGCGGTAATCCCAACAGTAGTCTGAGTGTTGGTTATCGTTCGATGATAACCATACTTGGACGGTTCGGAACCCAGTTGCTTTTACAGCGGCGGTAATCCCAACAGTAGTCTGAGTCACTTCAGCTGAAGTTAGAGAATTTGATTTCTGTGCAGAGTACTTCTCAGGAGGAGATTGCCAGTCTGAAAATGATGGAGGACATGCTCGAAGAGAGGAGAGAGAGTCTCGATGTCGCGATACGTTAAATTCCACATATGCTTTTATTTGTGACTTCATTTTTTTTGAAAATTTTTTTTTATTTTATTTTAGCCGTTCACAGTTTAAACTCTTGCGGGCCAGGAGTTACAATTTTTTTTTTGTTTGTTGTTGTGGCTGTACTTGTTTCATTTCCAAGCTGCCTACGTACTTGCATTACAATTTGCAAGATCAAGCCAACGTAGTTCCTTATTACGCAGTTTATACTCTTGCTTAGGAGTTACAAAATTTTTTTCTGTGTAGATTCAGGCATAGTACCGCTTCAAAAACTTTCCGTTGATTGGGCCAATACACAATCCATCTTGATCTACAATCTTGTAGGCACCGTTTGTGTAGACTTCTTTCACTACATATGGACCATCCCATTTTGACTTGAATTTACTTCCCGTCTTGTGCGAGGTGATGATTGGTCTTCTGACTGCCAAAACCAAGTCACCTGCTTGAAAAGAGCGAGGACGCACTTTTTTGTTAAACGCACGTGAGAGTCTTGCTTGATAACATTGTAAACTTTGTTGTGCTTGTAGTCTTTTTTCGTCAAGAGCTTCCAACTCTGCTAACCGTAGCTGGTCATTTTCATCACAAGTCAGTCCTTCTTGAATAGCGATGCGCATGGATGGAATTTGAAGCTCCAAGGGCAACACAGCTTCTACTCCGTACACCAAAGCATACGGGGTTGCTTGAGTAGGTGTCTTGTACGTTGTTCGGTATGCCCATAGCGCTTCACCAATTTTTTCGTGCCAATCACGTTTTGACTTTGTCACTACTTTTCTCAACAGGTTGCACAATGTCTTGTTAAAAGCTTCAACCAAACCATTCGCAGGCGCGTTATACATTGATGATTTGTACTGTTTAAATGTGAACTTTTCGCATAAACTTGTCACTAGCTTGTTGAAGAAAGGTTTTCCATTGTCCGTTATGATTCGTTGTGGCACGCCATACCGGTAGATGATTTGTGTCCGGATAAAGTCAGCGACATTTTCTTTCTTAACTTCGCGTAGTGTAATTGCTTCTGCCCATTTAGAGAAGTAGTCTGTAGCAGCAAGGATGTATGCATGTCCATTAGAGGCTTTTGGAGTAATTGGTCCTACCACATCAAGTCCCCATGCTTCGAATGGCCATGATGAAATTGTGGGGTGTAATGGCTCTGGTGGTTGGTGTATGAAGTTCGCATTAAATTGACATGCATCACATTTCTTCGCAAAGTCCATGCAATCTTGCACCATGCTAGGCCAGTAGTATCCCATTCTTTTTATGCGATCATAAAGTTTTGGACCTGATTGATGAGCGCCGCAGACTCCAGCGTGGGCTTCTTGCATAGCCTCCGTCGCCTCTTCTTCTCCTAGGCACCTTAGCCATTGTCCAAGAAAAGACCGTCTGTAGAGCGTTTCTTTGTAATGTATAAACTTGGGAGCGCGTCGACGTATCTCTATCTTGTGTTTTGGATCATCGGGCAATATCTGATTATCCAAGAAGTTAATAATAGGTTGGCGCCAATCGTCTTTGTTTACCTCATAAGCACAGATCATATTAGTCGTCTCTAAATCGTCGCACTCTTCGAATGGTGGTACGACCCAACGATTGCAAACTGGAATGGACATGGTCTCTTCTGCCCCCAGTGCCAAGTTGGCTGCAAGATTTGCAAGCGCGTCGGCCAACTTATTGGCACTCCTCTGAACATTTCCTAAGTTGATTGAATCGAACATGTTAAGCATCCGGGTCGCATTTTTGTGAAAAGGGATTAAGTCTTCCTTTTTTACTTCGTAGTCGTTGAGAATTTGATTAATCACGAGTTGTGAGTCCCCATAGATATCCATGTCTTTGATGCCTATCTCACGTGCCATTTGGAGTCCCAGTAGAAGAGCTTGATATTCCGCCGCATTATTTGAACACAACTGAGTCAGTGTAAATGAGTATGGGAGAAGATGATTTCCTGGAGATATAAAAACAACTCCTGCTCCTGCTCCATCACGTCTCGCAGCCCCATCAAAATACATTTGCCATGGTGGTAGAATATCAATGTAGAACACTCCTTCACCAGGAAGATCAACGGACAGCTCCCATTCAGCTGGAACAGGATGATCGGCAGAGAAATCTGCTATTGCTTGGCCTTTGGTTGCTTTTTGAGGAACAAATATTAAGTCATGCTGCTTGAGGAGCATTGCCCATTTTGCCAATCGACCGGAGAGGACAGGCTTCGAAAGTATGTATTTAATTGGGTCAGCCCTAGAAACCACGTGTACTGTATGTGCTTGCATGTAGTGTCTCAACTTTTGAACAGCAAATACTAGCGCAAGACATATCTTTTCAATGGGGGAATAATTCAGCTCAGCTCCGATTAGAGTTCGACTCAAATAATACAAAGCCGTTTCTTTACGCTCGGTATTCTCTTGAGCACACATTGCCCCCAACGATCGTTCCTGTGCATCGATATAAAGAATTAGAGGTTTTCCCGGAATTGGTGCCCCCAGTACTGGTGCAGATGACAAGTACTTCTTTATGCTATCAAAAGCCTTGCGACACTTATCATCCCAATGCAATGGAGCATCCTTTTTCATTAAGTGACTAAAGGGTTGACAACGTTCTGCGAGGTTAGAGATGAACCTTCAAATGTAAGCAAGACGCCCTTGCAAGCCGCGCAGTTCTTTCAAATTTTTTGGTGCGGGCATTTCTTGGATGGCTTTGATTTTTGTTTGGTCGATTTCGATGCCTCTGTGTGTAACCACAAATCCTAAGAATTTTCCAGAAGTTACGCCAAATGCACATTTAAGTGGATTCATCTTTAGTTGATATTTTCGGAGTCTTTCGAACACTAAACGAAGGTCCCCAATGTGATTTTTTCTTTCTTTTGATTTAACGACCACATCATCAACGTAGCACTCTATCTTCTTGTGCATCATATCTTCGAACATTCTTTGCATTGCACGTTGATATGTGGCACCAGCATTTTTTAATCCAAAAGGCATAACTTTATAGCAAAAGATCCCTTTTGGAGTGCGGAAAGCAGTTGCTTCTTGATCTTCAGGCGCCATGTGTATTTGGTTGTATCCTGCCGTACAATCCATGAAAGAAAGTGCTTCATGTCCGGTTGTGGCATCAATCATGAGTTCTGTGACAGGTAATGGGAAATCATCCTTTGGACATGCTTCATTGAGATCTCGAAAGTCAACACATACACGCAAGTCCATTCTTCTTTCTGACAGGGACAATGTTTGCAATCCATGTTGGATATTTAACTTCACGAATAAAACCAGCATCAATGAGTTTGTTGACTTCCTTTTCAATTTCAGGAACTAACTCTGGCCTGAATCGTCGATGAGATTGTTTCTTAGGATTAGTGCCCTTCTTAATCGCTAGCCGATGGACTGCTACATTCGGATTAAGCCCCGGCATCTCTGTGTAGTTCCAAGCAAACACATCTTTATACTCAGCTAGTAGCGCGTGATATTCGTGTTCTTCCTGCTCAATAAGCAAGGCACTCACGTAGATGGGTCGTGGATCTTCTGAAGTTCCAAGATCTAACTCTTTCAGGTCATCTACTGTGGACTGCCCCCCGTCTTCAAGTGTGTTCGGAGCTTGATCAGCCTCTATTTCCTTATTGTCATCATCTACTTCTTCAACTGTAATGTGATAGATTGTTACTACTTCACCTTCATCACTATCTTGTTTTTCGGCCCATTCTTCTGGCGTTCTCAAGCGGTTGAATACCGAACTCGTGGAGCTATGTAATCGTTTAAAAACTGTCCGCTCGTGATCATGAAGACCATCAGATGGGTTGTTATTAGTTCCTGTACTCTGCTCGCCTAATCTGTTGAAAACGGAAGAGCGATCTCTTATGAGAGTATTTTGTCGACTTCTTCTGCGATCTGGTGTATTCATTCTGTCAAAAACAGAAGGTCGTGCTCTGGTGACAGGTGGCCTTATTCTATCAAAGACATAACTTGCCTGTGGTCGCAAGTTAGTTTCCTCGTTCTCCTCAATTTCTTCTGTCGTAATGTACAGAGCTGAAGATGTGCCTTTCCCACGACGAGCAGAAATCTTCACGGGCGGTGGAAGTTCGTACCCCAGACCGGCTTGTTTAGGAGTTGTTCCTTGTATTTGACCGATTGTGTAAGTATGAGGTTTGATCATGTTTCCAAGTGGAGACGGATTTTTGAAATCGTACCCGGACTTCTCCATTAACTTGTATGCGTTGGAATCAAATCTACCTTCCAACTCTTGCTCTCTTTCCAATGATTCGTTAGATGAAAAAACACATCCTGTCGGAGGAGGATTTACAAATTGTGCTCGACCTGAGCTGGGTAAAGGGATCACAACTTTTTCCACCCACTCCTGCTTCACATTCTTCTTAATTTTTTTCTCCTCCCCGGGCTTGGTTGTAGAACTTTGGCATTCCGCGAAAGGACTCTCTCCTTTCTTACGTCGAGATTGCGGAATGTAACGCAAGACTGGAGGTGTAGTCTTGGGCATTAAATCTTGTTTGTTAACAACTGTTGAGGGATCTAGCTTTCGGGTTGTCTCTGGTTGATCTGTTTGTACCGCTTTTAGCTGTGCGTCGACTGTAGACGTATTAGGTTTGAAGACACTCTCCTTCTTTTTATTCCCTTTTCCGGTCGAAGAGATAATAGAGGGTAACAACTCACTTGAAGTTCCCTCTTCTTCAAAGAATTTGGCGTCTGCATAGAATGAATCGGCTTTAGTGAATGGTTTGACATCTCCATTTATTTTTCTCACACCTCCGCGATAGTACTTCAAACACTGGTGCAAGGTTGAAGCAACAATTCCGTTTTCATGCATCCATGGGCGACCGAGTAACAATTTGAATGATGTTCTTGATTCTATGACATGAAACAAAGTGTTCGAAGATAGTTCGTCCATAGTGAGGTTCACGCGGATCATACCAGTCGCGCGCTCGCCATTCAGGTTGAAGCCATGAATCACCATGCGACTATTCGAGAGTTCATCAGTTGTGATTCCCAATTCATTCATTGTTGCTTTTGGCATAAGATTTACACCAGAGCCTCCATCTACAAGGATTCTGCTTATCCTTTGTTTTCTGTTGTAACCAGATACGTATAAAGGTCTGTTATGGGGTTTAGACCCAAGGAAAAGATCTTCATCAGAGAATGTCAAAGCAGTATGACATGAAATGCATTTGATCAAACTCTCCACTGATTCCTCTCCGTCTTTGACCTTATCGTCACATCTTTTGGAGTTTTGGCTTGTATCCACCTGTTGTTGTATCTTGTCAGGTAGTTGGAGGATTTGTTCACCGAGGTTAGGTTGTGGTGGTATCATGGTGGTTGAAGTCTGACTCTCCCGTACTTCATTCTCCTTGTCACCTCCATCGGTTGTCATAGAAATAGTGTTGACGATAACTTTTTCTAAGTAACCTTCTGGAAAGAAATCTTTCAAAGTAATAGGGATTGGTGGATTTTGCTTCAGAAGATTCGTCGGTAAGATATCTTGCCTTACTACTTTCCTTGGTTTCTTCTTTCCTTTTTGGTGATACAACCTCTTTCTGGTATTCTGCTTTCTTTTACGGAGATCAGGTTGCGACTGAATGTTTACCCGCTTCTTTGATTTTTTTCGTATTACAACGGTCCATCCTTCATCATCCTCGTCTGTGTTTTGCACATTTTGTGGTGCATTATCACAAACCTTCTTTTCTGATTCTGACAACATTGGCTGCCTTTGAATCCATACTTCTGTTGGTTTGAAGCTTCCAAATCGAATGTTGCTTTTATACCAAAACTGTGATTCCTGAAGAGAATTTTTGTATGTAGTCACTGCTGTATGATTTGTTTCCACAGCTTCATCGACATCTAGCAGTATTTTCCCTTCCTTAGCTAGCCTCATTATCAACTCTTTCAGTGTTATGCAATTTTCGATATTGTGACTTACCAATCTGTGATAACGGCAATACTTAGGATTATTAGTTTGGTTTGCTTCATCAGGCTGCTTTGGTTCGGGCAACTGGATCACATTATTCGCTAGCAGATCATCTAGCATTCCTGACAAGTCCGAATCAGGAAAGGGGTATTTCTTAGCCTGCAACTCTTTTAGTGTCGGCTTGTCGCGCCTAAGGTCATTTGTAGCAAATCTCTTCTTATCTTCCTTAGGTTTCCCTGATATCTTTATTGGAGCGTTGCTACTGTTGATAGCCATGGCCTCTTTAGAAGTGCTTTTCACAGTCTTGTCCATCTTCTTAAATTCCTTCTTTTCGACAGGCGGCTTAGAATAGGATGCACGACTCTTTTCGTGTCCTTTCACTGTAATTTCCATGTCATGGGCTCGTGTAGCTAGCTCTTGGAAACTTCTGGGTTTGATGCCTTTAAGAATGTACAGAAGCTCCCAACTCATCCCATCTATACACATCTCCACAGCGGAAGTTTCACTTATGCGATCTTTGCATTCAAGACTCAACCCGCGCCAACGGTTGATATAGTCCACCACAGGTTCATCTTCCCACTGCTTAGTGTTCGTCAGCTCACTCATGCTGACGACCCGTCTGGTACTGTAGAAGCGATTTAAGAATTCATCTTCCATATGATCCCAGCTATCAATGGATTCTGCCTGTAGATCAGTATACCAATCAAAGGCGAGACTCTTTAGAGAACGGACAAATTGTTTCACCAACAAGTCTCCTTCTGTACCAGCATTGCTGCAAGTTTCTATGAAATGAGCTATATGCTGTTTTGGGTTACCCTTCCCATCAAATTGTTGGAACTTAGGAGGTTGATAACCAAGTGGCATCCGCAACGCATCAATCCTTCTGGTATACGGTTTGCTATAGCGTGAACTACCAGAAGATTCTCCGCCCATTTGACACTTCACCACATTCGTTATCAATGTTTGTAGTTGTTTCTCATTGAAAATGACACCTTCGTTCTTAACAGTGTCTTCCACCACAATCATGCCGGCATTACTGTTATCCAATACGACATCCGGTTCGACTTCTTTGGGTTTCTCCTTTTCAATCAGTCCATTCACCTCTTTCTGAAGTTCTGCTATTTTTTGGTTCTTTTCTTCATTGTCTTTCAAGACTTGTTGGAGCATCTCCTTCATTTCAGCCATTTGTTCCTCTACAGATTTAGCTCCGATTGTCATGACAGTAGCCACATCAAGTTTGTAGACTTCAGCATTCTTTTGCACAACCACCTTCATGTTTGGTGAAGATGTAGTGCTAGCTTTGTCGCCTTCCCTCTTCTTTTGATGTGGAGAGTGAGAGGCAATTATCGCTTTAGCTGCAGCAGCAATAGAGGCAGCAGTGTACATACGCTCACGTGTTGGAACATTTACAGCACGTAAGCTGGTAGCAGCTGCGTTGACAGCAATCTTTCTTGCCATGCCTCTGGTGCAGACACCAACATGTTGCATGTTTGCAGGAGGAGAGTTGTTGAGGAGAGCTACAGCGTAAGTCTGACCTGGAGTGCGTGGACTTGTCGGTTGAGCAGACATTGCAGCAGTGGACTTTTTTGGTTACGATGTAGAGATGAGAGGTAGAGATGTTTCACGTAGGGTTCACCAAAAATTTGTAGACGAATTATTTTGCAAAGCACAAAATAACGGAACAAATGATTTTATTGCTCTTCAGAAAGTTTGTGTGTACAATCTCTAAAATCCCTTTGATTCTACTACGTAACAGTTCTAATTTGAGTTGCGTAAGCAAGGGTCGCGATGACTTGATCTCACTTGAGGCTTGCCACTTCTTGAAGAAAGTTCAGCAAACGGTACAATTTGCGTACTTGTTGTTTGCAATGTTGCTTTCCTCAGAGAAGTTTTCTTTTCTAGGGTTTCTGGATTCCCTCAAATGAATCATGAACTCTCTATTTATAGAGAATTTACTGGGCTCGAATACTGGGCCTCCTTTGTGGGCTTTTAGTAAGTTTCGGCCCATTAGCCACTTATGACCCAAATGATTATTTAATTTGTCGGGTCCGGCCCATACTTCATTTAAAATAATTAAATTGAATTAAAAAATTACATTAATTCAAAATAATCATTTTAAACTAGTTTTAAGCATTTTAATAAATTTTTAATGCCTACAATGTCCCTAATTATTTTCAAATTATCTTGCCAAAAAATCTTCTGTTTTCTCGATTCCACTTCATCACTTTCTGTTAGAACTATATCATCGACATACAATATTAAAATAATAATTTTACTATCAATTGCATTTTTGAAGAATAAAGTATTTGTACATGGCCGTACTCTTTCACAGCTTTTGCAAATCTAGCAAACAAAGCTTGAGGGGATTGTTTTAGGCCGTACAATGATTTCTTAAGCAGACAAATCTTCCCTGCTACTTAAGTGTCAAAACCAGGAGGCACATTTATAAATACTTCTTCTTCCCAATCACCATTCATGAAAATATTTTAACATCAAGCTGTGGTAATGGCCAATTCAAGTTAACAACTAATTATTAATGAAAGTAAAACCCTGATAGTATGAAGTTTCGCCATCGGAGGAAATGTCTACTCCTTATCTGGACCGTATGTTTGAGTAAAGACCCTAGCAACTAGCCTCTTTATGTCTCTTAATGGAGTGATGACCTTTGTACCATTAATGAAGAATTCAACCATTCATATCCAAATAAGTGTTGCTGATCTCGAGTTACAGCGTCTGGAGTTACATTTTCTGCTGTAGCACTCTTTAGCATGATTAACTTTGTGAGTGCATATTTGGCATTGGACAAAACTGTACAACTCAGATGTTCAAGATGTTGTCCAAGCAACCTGTGCAGCATATCTTGAAAAATCTGGCAGTCCGAAAAAATAAGAGATTACAACAAACCAGAAGATAAAGCTGCAGATTTATAAGGAGATTACAACAAACAGGAATCAGGTGCAACAAACAAATCCAAGTCAACATCAAATCTCAACAAACTATTCAAAGGATATTCAAAGGAATAAATCTCAACAATCTTTGTGGATTTGGTGGCTGCAATTCAATATAAATATGAGCATCACACAGCTATGAAGAGGGGCTTCTTGTGAGAGATACCGTGAGCTGAAACCGGAGAGATTGTCAAAGGCATCCAATCTTGATCTATCAACAACAACAAGAAAGTCACTTCGGGAGAAGGGCTGTGACAGTGGGAAGTGACGGGAGGTCTCACATTCAGGGGGAGCCTGAGTGTCGATCACTAGTAGATGAGTAGAGGTTAGAATAGGGAGGGAGTCCGTTGTTCTGTAACGTCCTTGTACTTGATCGTAAACTAGTGAATCGGTTCCCACGGGCTTGGGATAAGCCCCCTAGACGTAGGCTGGTTTAGCCGAACTGGGTCACCATCTTTGTGTCCTTAGCAGTAGCTTTTATTTCTGTCATTTTTATTCCGCTGCGTAACTTGTTCAACGAAGAAGTCTGAACAACAAGTTGGACAAGTTCTCATCATCCTGCACACAACAATTTCAATTGGTATCAGAGCAAGCGTGCTCGACGTACAGAGTTAGATCTCGGGAAAAGGCTGCAAGAAAATGAGTATGAGAGAAGGATAGAGCATAGCACGACCCCACTGTTGGATGAAGACAATTACGGCTACTGGAAAGCAAGGATGAAAACATACATTCAAACTGTTGATGACCGTGCATGGAGAGCTATTCTGAAGCCCTGGAGTGTCCCAACAAAAACTGACAAGGACGGAAACGTGACCGAGAAACCTGAAGAAAAGTGGACAAAGGATGAAGAATGGGCACGAACTAGCAATGCAAGAGCCTTGAATGCCATATTCTCCGGAGTAGATGAGAAGATCTTCAAGCTCATCTCAAAATGCGAAGTTGCCAAAGAAGCGTGGGACATATTGGCTACTCATCATGAAGGAACTGAGAAGGTTAAGTTGTCCCGGATGCAGATGATCAATACACAGTTTGAGGAGTTGAAGATGGACGAAGCCGAGACCATAAGAGAATTCTTCGCAAAGTTGGGAGACCTGTCCAATCAAGCTTTCAACCTAGGAGAACCCATGCCTGAAGAGAAGCTGGTTCGAAAGGCATTGCGATCACTACCTGCCAGATTTGAAATGAAAGTGACCGCGATCGAGGAAGCTCAAAATGTGAAAAGCATGCGACTTGATGACCTCCTAGGCTCACTCACTACCTATGAAATGAGGATAGATAGCAACCGATCTGCATTCAAAGACAAGACTATTGGATTAAAAGCTGAGGCAGCAGACTATGATAGTGGAGAAGAAATCTCAGAAGCAATGGATCTCTTGAGTAAGAAGTTTGAAAAGTTCATGAACAAGTTGAAAAAGAAAGTGGTGGGACAATCTACTCAGTACAACAACCAGTACAGATCCAGAGGAAATTCCCAGACTAGAGGCAGACAGCTAGACTCAAAGGAACAAAGTCATTCTAAGCGAATTCAATGCAGAGAATGCGAGGGTTACGGTCACATTCAGGCAGAATGTACAAATACTCGCAAAAGGAACAAGTCCTTGACAGCTACATGGAGTGATGAAGATTCTGAAGAGGATATGCCTGAGGAGAACAACAACATTGTGGCCCTGACCTCTAAAATTTCAAAAATCTGTACCAGCAGTTGTTCAAGTGAAGAGTTGGACAATGAAAACAGTGAAGATGATGAACCCAGCAAAGAATGCATCATAAAAAAATTCTCTCTCATGCACACAAAGTGGACTGAAGTAGTAAGCATCAATACCAAGCTCAACACCACGATCTGCAACTTAAAAGAGAAGAACACTCAGCTACAAAGCCAGAACAACATCCTGGACAAAGAAAAAGCTGAGCACTACAGAATCATCAACCAGCTGCAACAAGAACTTGTTGAAGTTACAGAAGAGCTGAGCTCTCTCAAGAAGTTTCAAAGAATGCTCAACTCTGGAACTGAAAAGCTGGACTCTATCCTATCCATGCAAAGACCAAGTAAAGACACGAGAGGCATCGGATTCACTGGATCCAAGAGAACTAACAAGATGGCGTTTGTCAGGGAAGCAGAGAAGACCTCTCCAGTAACATCCACACAAGCAGAAAAATCAGCAGCATGGAAGGAGAAAAAAAGGTGCTATTACTGCCACAAACCTGGACACATGAGAAGAAACTGCCATATTAGAAGAATGGACTCGAGCATGAGGTGCAACAACAAGTGGATCTGGAGAGCAAAGGAGAGGAGAGACACCTGCCTAGTTGCCTACAACATGACCACACACAGAGAAAAGGAGAAGGAGTCTCAGGAGCCAATAAAGGAAGAGACTCAGAATGTACAAGAAACTGTTCGAACAGATGATCCAGTACAGATAGAAGAAAATGGTCAGATTATCAGGCGAAAGATTTGGAAGGCAAAAGAAAAAGGGCATATGACTGGAAGAGAAGAAAGCGTTGTAGATATTTGTTCCACTCAAAATCAGTTTGGTGTATTTGGAGAAGGAAAGAGAGGGAGAGTACTCGGCAGAGGATTTCAAAAGGTACAAGGTCTACTTAGTCTCAAGGATGTTCAACTATTAGAAGGATGGAGAAAATCAGAACATGGTAGAACACTATCTGGGACAACAAGTAAGCCTGATCATGAATATGAAGTATCAGATCCGTACAGAACCTGATGAATGTCATCCCTTGGATTTGTGACAAAAAGGGGGAGAAGAATATGACATGACTGATATGCTTATGAGAAGAAGATGACATGACCGGTATGCGTGACATGACTACTATGCTATTTTGCTTGCTTATGCTTTTTGGTTTAACTGACTCTGAGGAGAGACGAGCATATCATCCTGCTGAAGAATCTGTTGTTAGTTTTGTCGCAAATGCCAAGAAGGAGATTGTGAGTGCATATTTGGCGTTGGACAAAACTGTACAACTCAGATGTTCAAGATGTTGTCCAAGCAACCTGTGCAGGATATCTTGAAAAATCTGGCAGTCCGAAAAAATAGGAGATTATAACAAACCAGAAGATAAAGCTGCAGATTTATAAGGAGATTACAACAAACAGGAATCAGGTGCAACAAACAAATCCAAGTCAACATCAAATCTCAACAAACTATTCAAAGGATATTCAAAGGAATAAATCTCAACAATCTTTGTGGATTTGGTGGCTGCAATTCAATATAAATATGAGCATCACACAGCTATGAAGAGGGGCTTCTTGTGAGAGATACCGTGAGCTGAAACCGGAGAGATTGTCAAAGGCATCCAATCTTGATCTATCAACAACAACAAGAAAGTCACTTCGGGAGAAGGGCTGTGACAGTGGGAAGTGACGGGAGGTCTCACATTCAGGGGGAGCCTGAGTGTCGATCACTAGTAGATGAGTAGAGGTTAGAATAGGGAGGGAGTCCGTTGTTCTGTAACGTCCTTGTACTTGATCGTAAACTAGTGAATCGGTTCCCACGGGCTTGGGATAAGCCCCCCAGACATAGGCTGGTTTAGCCGAACTGGGTCACCATCTTTGTGTCCTTAGCAGTAGCTTTTATTTCTGTCATTTTTATTTCGCTGCATAACTTGTTCAAGGAAGAAGTCTGAACAACAAGTTGGACAAGTTCTCATCATCCTGCACACAGCAATTTCAAACTTCATTGGCTGGTGCTTCACAAAGAAAAATGAGGTCGTGTTATGGTGCATCGCATCTCATTGCATTTTAGTTTCCATTTTTTTTTTTCGTATTGTTTACCACATTTATTGAAATGCCAGTTTGCAGCATTTGAATTTGTGGCAATCTGTTGGGAATGCAGTTGCCAATTTGCATAGTGCATTACACATATTCAGTCAAGTAGTGCGAAAATTATGCTTTCTACAAATTCATATTACAAATGTCTTTCATAATCAAACAAATTTTGATAAATCAAGACAAGATCTGTACACACAATCACCAATGTAATATGCTTTCTACACAAGCACAATCGTTTCCAAACACAATCAATCATTTCTCCGCCCTAATAAAAATGTCCAGAAGGAAAAAGAAACATCCAATAAATCTCCCACCTATTGCGCTGCAAGCTCTTAGATTTATAGGAACAGCCAAACCTCAGACTTGTCAAGAACAATGTGATAACTTTTCTGGTAAAATGGATCAATTATTGCGTGGTTAGGTTGCTTTAGTTTCTGCTGTTGAGCCTGGATTGTCACTTTTGTCAGTATCGTAGTTTTCCCGGGCAGATTCGTTCTCTGAGCTTCTTCTATGCCTTCGATCCTGAAATCATTGTACCATTCATGTTTGGCTTGAGTAATCATAAGCTACAAAGTTTCTCACCATCAATGCTACAAAAGAAACCTGAGTGCTTCAATTCATAACAAACCTCTCTAAGTATGGGATATTCCTCGGATTCGAGCATCCGGACAACCTGACTCATCTTGGGTCTCTTTTCAGAATCTGGGTCGACACACCTAAGAGCTGTTAAAAGTGCTCGCTTCAAAGCTCTTGTAGATGGTCTGGTCTCCATGTTTGGGTCTACCACTTCTTCGGATCGCCTACTCCCCACCATCATTTTCAACCAATCAACTAAATTTACCTGCACTCATTCATGAGACTGAGATAATGTAACATTTTCAACCAATCAACCAAATTTACTTGCACTCACTGATACATCAATGAAGAGACTAAACTAAACATATTGCTAAGAATCAAGCACGTCTCAAATTAGAGATAACCAAAAAACCCTTAATAGCTGAGTTCAATTAGCCAAAATCCTGTAAACTATTTGTTTTGAGGTAACTTGAAATGTTTTGATTAACTGGCGATCTTCAAAAAGGAATCACATGAGCTTTGCTACAGACGAACTATTTACAGATTATAATGTTTACCTCGTTAGCAGGCCGTCCATAGTCCACTGGGTCTCTTCCCGTAATTGCTTCCAAAAGGACAACTCCAAAGCTGTAGACATCACTCTTCTCATTCAATAGACCAGAATTAGCATATTCAGGGGCCACATACCTGAAACACGATCTCAAAAGAAGGAAAAAATTTATACAACTTGATGGTTGATACCGGAAATAATATGCCTGCCATTTCATAATTAAAGGAAATGCATGCATAAAATTACCTGAAACTAATTAATTTAGAAGTTATGCAGTATGTATAGTGTAAGTAGAGACAGCTGACTTACCCAAAAGTTCCCATCACTCGGGTTGTAATATGACTTTCCCCTGCTCCGAGCAACTTTGCCAGACCGAAATCAGAAATTTTGGCATTGAAGTCATCATCAATTAGTATATTGCTCGACTTGATGTCTCTGTGCACTACCTTTGGTTCAATGGCTTCATGTAAGTAGGCAAGGCTGCAACGTGCATCTTCAAAATCTTATAAGAAACTCAAAATCTCAAACAATGAAATAATACAAAAAGTTGTCAAACTTACGCCTTAGCTGTTTCAAGGAGAACCTTCATGCGGGCTTCCCAAGTAAGATAACCGTGGTGACGCATAGCACCATGAAGCCACTGCTCCAAGTTGCCATTGTTCACATACTCATATACTAACAGCCTGTAAGTTTTTAACCACAATCATAAACCATTTATTTCAAGGGCTGACACAATACGTGTTCGACTACGGTTAGCTGATTAGCTTCTATAGAACCAATGACACTGACTGTTTTTCCTTGATTGGTTGCCTTATATGAAAACATCAAGCAGCTATCAAGTTGGCTTTCAGCTTCTTTAGCTGAAACAAAAACTTTTACCTGTGAGTTCCTTCAATGCAGTAACCCAAAAGACGGACTAAGTTTTTGTGGCGAACATGACCAATGGCTTCAACTTCGACCCTGAATTCCTTTTCTGCTTGGCCACTGCAGGAGACTCTCAAAGGAAGTCATTAAACCACCCTCAAACATAAGCAACTGATAAACGTTTGACAACTGTTTCAAAACTTACAGATTGTTCAGGAGCTTTTTAACTGCCACCGGATTCCCATTGATCAATTGTCCTCTATATACCACACCATAACCACCCTCTCCAAGGACATTGTCTTTCGAAAATCGATTTGTTGCAAGTTCAAGATCCCTTAAAGTAAACCAGTGACCCCAGCCCAAATGTGAAAATTCAGGTAGTCCAACCAGAGGAGAAGGAGCCGTAATGGGATGGGATGACGACGGCTTGTACACAAAAACTTTGCCAGAACTCCCTTCTTCTCCAGAATGATGTGATCCATCTTTATCCACATTGTGAAATGAACCAGACCTACTACTGTCTTCTCCATTTTTTGATTTGCTCATACCCAGATGGACCATGACCTTATCAGACTCCTTGTCACTTGTTTTGTCATGAATGGTGAGAAGAATTCCACCACCCGGTACAAATGCATCGGTTGGTACTTGCTCCACACGGACTTCCTTGATTTCCTTGGACACATTTGGAATTTGACTCAGCGGGATATTATTGTTCCGGGCTTTTCTTGATCTCTTTTTCCTTGACGTGATACATATCAATGCCAAGAGGATTGCAACTATGAATAACACAACCGCAAGACCTATAACCTCCCATACCCTTAACCCAATGGCAGTTTTCTGTGAAAGGCCATTCTTAAGGCTAGATGCCATATCGTTCTAATGTTGAAATCCTACACAAAATAGACAGCCAACAAGAGTGCATAATGTGATCTCAGTATAACAAAAATCATTAACTTCTAATAACATAGCAAACATACTATAGAATCTCTAGAAATATATCTACCCCATCCAAAGGAAGAACCAATCACATACCACACACAATGAGTCAGATGATGATTATGATAAGTCTGACATGAAAACATGGAAAGGAGCATTTGCAAAATCAGATCACATAGCACTTTGCCAGCAAAACAATTCACAGCATATGTATGACACCCATCCATTTTCAACAAACAAAACTACACGAGCACCAGTAGAAAGAAGCAGTACCATGAGATCACAGGCAGATGAGATGAGACATAACAAAAATGTAAGCTTTTCAGCAAGACCCATTACTGACCTTTTCAGCAAGATGAATTCACAAGCAACCTTCAAATCTCAGACCTCTAACACCCAACATACTCCCATCAAAGCCCCTCCAATTCCAGATCTCGAACACCCAAACCCCAAAATAAATCCCCTCCAGTCAACCTCAATCAAGCAGGAACCCAAACAACACAAACCCACCTCCCAAAACAAGAACACCAAGAGAAACAAAGAGCAAATCTGGTATATACAATGAGGTTTCTAGGGCAGAGGGAGATGGGGGGTAATGTGCTGTTGATTGCTGGTGGTGGGGAAATAATAATATTAAGAGGAGAAGAAGAGAAAGAGATGACAATGGAGTATTATCAGTGGTAGGTGATGAAGAGAGAAGAGCAATGCTTTAGGGTACAGTAAAAGAGAAGCAAAGCCACGGATTCAATATTAATTTTAGATGTTTCTTAAGCTCCAATTTCCTTCTGATTAAAGACGAACCATTCAAGCATCATGAAGACTGTGATTCGGGATCCTGGTTTTCACTGTAAAGTTTGAGCTTTTGTGAAAAATAAGTTGCTGGATTTCAAGTCAACTTTTGAGGTACATACAAAGTTCAACTGCTATTTTCATTTTACTTGAACATAAATAACATCAGTTTTGTTGCCTGCAATGCCAATAATATTTTACTCTACATTTTTTTAAAAAAAAAATTTCTACTTTATAATAGTTGACTTCATGGAATATGTTTGAATTGTACCATTTTTACAAGTTTGTATTCCAAATCTTCTTTTCTTTTAAAAAATATTTTTTGTTTGATAAGTCACAATCAATTACTATTTAACGTAAACATGTCTGATCAAACACAATTCGAGATTCATCAACAAAAAAAAAGGACAAATGTTATAAATGTTTTTAAAAGCAATGTCTTTCAAGATGCAAAATTTTGATAATGGATGCAAGATTTCTCAAATTCATATGCTAAACACAAATATTTTGATTTTGGATGTACACATTTGGTAAATGTTACCAGAACTGCTTTCTTTCGGGATTAAAGTTTAGAATATAAAAAACACGTATAGAAAATGAACTAATCAATGCTTAAATATTAGAAAACAAAACAACCGAAACAATCCAAATTGATAACTCGCAAACGCAAAACTACTTGTCGTCATTGCCGTCTCCAATAAATTATTGAAGTTTCAGCTCGTTCCAACATTCTTCATATCATTAATCGCTACCTTCTTCATATTTAAATTCAATTCTGCAAAAATACTAAACCTAAAACTAAATAATAATAATAATAATAATAATAGCTCACCAACTCATATCATAATTTAATTTGTATACTCTTAGGATAATGTTTAATACCTTAGGTTTACTTGGGGCGGGGATAAACGTAAACTCATCAAACACATCTCTTCAAAAATACTTAGGGAGAACACTTAAATTAAACTGAATTTGTAGAAAGGGTTGTGTTTTATTCGAAGGAGAACGCATGCATTTTTCTTGTGTTGTTAGATTTAAGGTCGTGTTCAATAGGTTCTAATTTTATTTGAGATTCGTACCTTCGTATATAGAAAGGTGGAAAGTCTCTAGCGCTCATGTAACATAATTTCTTCTCTATATCTAAATAATATTAGAAAATGACTTTGTCAAGTTTATAAATACTTTCTATTGCAGTCCTAATAAGTAAGTTTTTGTGGGTGACACAAAGCCATGAGGATTTTTTTTTAACTTAGATTACACGGCAAATTAGTGAGGTCCTTTATTAAATCCATATGGCCTATGGTTGTGTGAGACATGTTTTTGGCAAACGGAGTCTGTATCAGTCAAAAGTTTGTAATTTGTATCAGGGGTGTCGAAGCTGACCAACAAGGTTCACAAGACCAAGGAAGCTCAAGTTTGATTCAGATGGTGAGCCAGCGGCGCGTAGAATAGGATCGTCAGTAATGGTGCGAATATTGCGTATCTCGGATTTTCCTAAAATAAAGCTAAGAATATGCTGAAGATATTGATGAGATCTCGGGGACGGAAGATTGGGGTACTCAATAAGGAAAGGATGATTATCTATCTTAGTTTCCTATCAAATACACTAGAATCCAATCTATATAGATAGAGGAGATCGGGAAAAAGAAAGCGTGCAGAAAAGAGAGATCATCAAAATAAGAACGCAGAGAGCAAGGGCGATCGGAGCAACTATCATCATTGGAGATTGGCAGAAATTGAACTTATGAGAAATTGATCACAGGGTGCTTCGATTGGAGCTTAAATAGACTGTGTTATAGCACCGTGTTCTCAGAAGGAGAACTTATCACTCATTGCAGTGCAAGTGTTCTCGGAAGGAGGACTTCCGATCTGCGGAAGGGCAGATCGAGGTGGATAAGAGAGGAATCTCATTCTGAGGGAGTCAGATGCACTCATGGTGATCCAGTTACATAGAGGGAGTCGTGTTACGTAAGATCTATTGTATTTGATCAGTGAAGTGCTTTTCACTTGTGGTTCAGAGAAACCCCCTTGAGTAGGCTCGTGGAGCTGAAGAGGGGTAAACATATCCTGTGTCGTTTTCATTTCATCTTACCATTTCTGTTATGACTAACAACTCTCGAAATACCATTTGTTTGAGTACTGTGGAACAGCTAACACAGTGGACTGGAACAGTCAGAGTGGGACAGACATGTGATTTTCAATTGATATCAGAGCGGGACACTCGCTGTACAGAATGTGATTCAAGCTGTTCAAGATGAGTACGAAAGAAGGACAAAACATCTCCCGTCCTTCACTTCTTGACAGTTCAAACTATCCCTACTGGAAAACTTGCATAAGGGTTTTCATCAAATCAATTGATGATCGAGCATAGAAATCGGTGATCTCCAAATATGATTCTCCAATAATTATGAATACAGATGGTGTGGCCTACCCTAAACCGGAAAATCAATGGACATCAGATGATGACCGAAATGCTGCAACAAATGCAAAGGCACTCAGTGCAATCTTCAATGCTGTTGAACCAGATATTTTTAGATTGATCTCAACCTATCAAGCAGCAAAAAATGCATGGGACATTCATGAAATAGCCTTTGAAGGAACTGACAAGGTAAAATATTCTCGGATGCAAATGAAGGATGATGAGTCAATAACAGAATTCAACGCAAAATTGACATTGCCAACGAAACTCATGCTCTCGGAGAACCCATCAGCAATGAGAAACTAGTCAGAAAGGTTTTGCGATCTCTTCCTCAGAAATATGCGATGAAGATAACAGTCATTGAGGAAGCTTAGGATATAAAGGTAATGAGACTTGACATATTGATGGGATCTCTTCGAACGTTTGAAATGAAATTGAATACTGAAGTACATGAAAAGAAATCTCGAGGAGTTGCACTCAAAAGTGAAACATCAAAATCAACCGAAGATGAGGATGAAATTTCTGAACAGATGAGTCTGCTCGCAAGAAATTTCAGCAGATTTATGAGGAAACTAAATCAGCTTGAGTTTGAAAAGAGAAACAAATCTGGACCATACAACAGAAATCATCAAGATGGAAAATTCAGAAGGATGAGAACAATTGAAAATCAAAAGAAGGAAAAGGGACAGAAAGGTAAAGGGATTAAATGCCGTGAATGTGAGGGGTTTGGACACATCCAAGCAGAATGTGCCAATACTCTCAAGAAATTAGAAAAGGGTCCTCATGGCTAGATGGGGTGATACTGAGTCAAAAGAGTCTGAAACAGAAGAGGAAAACTCAAAGTTAGTGGCACTCAACACTGATCGAACCTAAGAACCATGAATTGGATAATTACAGTGAAAGTGACAGTGATATAGAAATCACAGAAGAAACGATAGCAGAGAAATACAAAGTTCTGTACGTACAGTGGGGAGAGGCATTGAAATCAAACTTTAAATTGAGCAAGCAAGTTGTGAGCTTGAAAATTGAGAAATATGAACTGTCAGAATCAGTCAAGCGTATGCAAACAAAACTTGAAAAGGAGAAACCTGAACATTTCGAGGTTATGTCAGAACTATTGCGAGTAAGAAAGTATGTCAGCATGGTGAGCAACGACACAAAGAAACTTGACACTATGAGCCCCGATTTGGGCTATGAGCATCAGAAGATGCTTGGTAAGCCTATGTTTGTTCAAGCTGAAAATCTTAATCACACTAACAATGTTCATTCCAGTCACAGGTCTGACATGCACTAGACAAGAGATAAGCGTATCTGTTATTATTGAAGGTCACATCCAGAGAAAGTGCACTATGTTTCTTGCAAAGTATCGTCAACAACGACCCATGCATTCCATACAAAGTTACAGACCTTGGTCAAACTATTGTCATGTCGCATATAGTTCATCCTCTCGCCTTGAAAAGGAACAGTGGTACTTTGACAGTGGCTGTTCAGCCCACATGACCGGAGAAGCCAGCTATTTGACCAATATAAAGAACTTGAATGGGAGATTTGTTATGTTTGGTGATAGAGCAAAAGGGAAGGTTATCAGTCAAGGTACTTTTTCTTTACTGGGGATGCCTCTCATCGAGTAGGTGCTTCTGGTGGTCTTCAGGCTAATCTTCTGAGCATCAGCCAACTATGTGATGGAAAGCTGAATGTCAAATTTACTTAGGATTCGTGTAAAGTCATCGACGATAAAGGTAAGTGTGTTACGAGAGGAAATTGATCATCAAATAACTGCTATTTACCGAGTTTTAAGACAGATCCTAGGGAAGCACACTATTTTCTGTCTAAGCAGGAGAATTGATTCCGTGGCACAAACGGCTCGGTCACTTGAATCTCAAGGCACTGAGAAAGATATATAAACATGGTCTGGTACAAGAATACCTGAGTTAAAGGGAAGGACTGAAGTTATGTGTGGAGAATGCATGATCAGAAAGCAAACAAGATTAGCTAATCCAGGAACTAATCAGATTCATACAACCAGAATCCTCTAACTATTACACATGGATCTAATGGGTCCTGTGCAGGAGAAAAGCCTTGGGGGTAAGAACTATGTTCTAGTTTGTGTTGATGATTTTTCTCGTTTCACTGAACGCTGTGGTTATTGTGGTAGTAAAAATACTAGTCCAATCACGGTGTTCAAACAATATTTATAATCAGAGTGACCTCGAGTCAAACCCAAGAGAAAAGCCTAGATTAGTTTAAAGCTAGCTAGTAATGCTTAATGCAAGTCTACTAAATAAAAAGGGGGGGTTTTTCCTCTAAGTGAGGTATCTCTAGTGAATACTAAAGACAAGATCAAATTTATGAAGAAGTAAAGTAAGAGAGTAAACGTAGTCGGAATCCTACTCACCCCTAGGTCATGCGATCAGCAATACAAAACTTGTCTAAATCATGAGTAAATTCGAGTGATGGTTCTAGGTTAAGGTATCACACATTTTAAATATAACTCTCGATCCTTCTCTAGAATGAGAATAATACCTAAATAGCACGGTTCTCAAACTCTCGCTCTATTGAACCGCTGATAGAGCCTACTTATACACATTATTTAGATCCTAACCTTATGCTTGTTTGCATTATTTTGTGTACAAGATTACTGGTTTCCAGTGTTTTTGTATTGTAGGGCAAAACGAGGGCCTAAGTCGGATACGCGCTAACAGGCAGCGTTTAGGACGCGCATCACACAGCCTGCGGAGCTAGCAGCTCAAACAGAAGAGTTGGCAGAGTCGACCACGGTGCGCTTACCGATTGCGCTAACCAAGGTGCCGTGCGCCATGCGCAGATAGTGGTATTTCCAAATCTTGGCACCACCAGATTTGGAAGTTGCCAAGGATGGGCCTCTTGAGCAGTATATAAAGAGAGGAAGGACTAGGGTTTAATCATCAGAGACGCAAGATATCAGAGACGCAAGACATCAGAGACGCAAGATATCAGAGAGAGAGAGCCAGATTCAAAAACACACGAGCTACTGAGAGGACCTGCGCTAGCCGACTGCGCCAGTCGAGACACTGCAACCTGCACGCACCTGCTAGTTGCTGTTTTCTCAGATACCTTAGATATTATTTACTGTTTCTATGATGTTTACTACTAGCATCTCTAGCTAAACGCTTGGTATCGGTTGGGCATGATTCTATGAGTATTTCCTTTGAGACTTGTGCTTAATGCATAGTTTGTTTGCTTATATTAATTCTGTGCACACTGTTGACAGCTAGTTGCATGAGTAGAGAAGCCTTGAACCGCAATCTTACTCTTGTTACTTGTTTGTTATATGTTAAACTAGTTGAATAGCCTGACGGTGATAACTAGGAGTAACGCGCTAGGATAATCAGTTGCCACTGTGACAGGATTCGTAGCTGTTTAGACTAGTCTCGAGAATTAATAGCTCATGAACTTTGATCGGAACATGCGCACATGTTAGGAAGCCTTGATCGGACACTAACATTAGTAAACCGAACTATAGACGTTTAGAGTCAATGATAAGGAATACACTCATAGAGGATTGTCTGCGCCGATACTTTTCATAGTCATAGTACTTAATCTCTACTGCCTGCGCACGTCTAGTGCAATTCCTGCGTTTACTACTGTTTACTCGCGCATTGCGCAACCCAATCACTCACACCCCCAGTTTTCGTAAGTGCAGGTTACTAGTTAAAGCTAATCTACTTGCTCCCTGTGGATTCGACCCCGAGTTAACCGCTGTACTAAGTGGAAGAGGAAGGAATTAATTTGAACGCGCACAACGACGCGTGCATCAACCGCGTAGAACAAAAGTCTCCTAATCTCAACATCTCAGTTTATTGATAGTTAACTAAAGTCGCTCAATACTTAGCCTAGTGGAATGCGTATTATTAAGGTATGTGGCATCATTGACAAACTCCTACAAAGTGCACTAGATGTAAAGAAAACAGCTGATGAAGAGCATTCCAGAGTGAGCAAACTCAGTAAGTGGCGCTCTAGAGGAAGACATTAAGTGGCGCTCCAGATGAAGACATTAAGTGGCGCCTGAGATTTTAATGTCTTCACCAGGCGCGCCACCTAATGTTGCCTTGGGGCGCTCAGAAAACTGGAAGAGATCATGAAGACATCAGCTTGTGCAATCTGGGCAGAGTGACTATCTCAGTGCTCAAGCAGTGGAGTAAGCAAGTGCTATAGCAATCTCTGGAGCAGAAGTTCAGTAGCAAAAGATCAGCTCTCCTTCAGAAATCCAGTGCATGTATACAAGGCAGAAAAGCTGCAAGTGCTACAGTAGACGCTGGTGCCTGGAGCTGCAGCAGAAGTATCGCACACCTTCAGACAACATGTGCTACAACAGATGCTGGAGCTAAAATGCTGTAGCAGAAATTCAAAGCTTTCTCGGAGATTGCGTTCAAACAACAAATCAGTGGACCGAAGGGCTTCCGGAAAGAGCTGAATATTCAGGAGAATATTTTCTGGAGTGTCTCTCAAGAACAAGGGCAGACTTGTTGAGTGAAGATTTGATTGGAAAATCAAAACTCCTACAAATTAGGAGATATGATCTTGTAGAGATCTTGGAGGATCTTCTTTAAAATTGATGGGATTGTTTCCTAATGCATTTAGGAAATTCCAGCAGCAGCAAACAACTCCAGCACAAGTGAACAAGGAGCAGCTACAGCAGGGGATGCTATAGCAGGAGCTTGTTCAAGTTGCTGCAACATCTGTCCGAGTAGCAGCAGTAACCTGGGCCTTTGGCAAGAAGGCCTGGCAGCCCTGTTGAGAGCCTCAGAAGAATTTCTAAGTTGCTGCCAAGAATATTCCAGTGGGGATTTCCTAGCTAGAGAAGGAGATTTATTTTAGGGATCAAATCAAATCTAATCTCCTAAATTTTAGGAGATAATTGTTCCTTTTGGGACATTGCTTAAACCTGGTCTTGCTTAAAGCTGGTGCTGCTATTTAAGAGAAAGGAGTTCAGAGCAAAGAGGGTGATCGAAGCAGAGAGATACACGAGTGCATACACAGAATTCAGAGAGAGCAATTTTGGTGTGTGACGGACGAATTCTTCGATCATCACCCGAGAGCAGAGCGTGAGCGCAGAGCTGTGGTGACAGAAGCAGAAGGTGATCAGGACTTGCATAGTCTGATTCGAGCTTGATCTGGAAGCCAATTCAGAGCAGTGGTGCTTGTTGGTTGATCAAGGGCACCCGCGGAAGATGTGCGGGTGTGTGGCTCGGTCGAGTGTCTAAGCGGTGGTTCTCGCTAGTGGCTGGAGGTCACTGAGTGAGGGGGAGTATTCCAGAGTGTGCAGCGCTCGTGGAATCGTTCGATCGGCTTGGCAGAAGGCTTTGGAGCGACGTGGACAATTGTGCATCAGCTGTGTGCTACAGCAACCCTGCTAAGTGAGTGTAGTTTAGAATAGGCTGAGTTTTGAGAAGACTGTAGCTATTCTAGATTGACATTTGTAGAGGGTGTGCAGACACAAGTCAGAGCCTGTTCTGATTGTGTCCAGTGATCCACACAAGGTTGAGTAGCATAGGTTGCGTGGAGTTGTAACCGAGTGTACTTGGAGACCTCTGTGTTTAGTGGATTGAGGACTGGAAAATAGTCCTCCCCAGACGTAGGCAGTTGGCCGAATTGGGTGAACAAACTTCTTTCTTGTTCATTGTTTGCTGAGACAATTTCCGAGTGAACAAGAGTGTGCTGCAGCAACTGCTTGTTCACAAATCTGTCTGACTAAACACTGGAAATTTCAATTGGTGTCAGAGCGGGAGCTCAACACACAGAGTAAAAGATCCTACAGTGTCTCTGAAGAATCCACGACAATGAAGGAAGGACAGAGCACAAGCAGACCTCCATTGTTGGAAGAAAGCAACTATGGATGTTGGAAGGCGGGAATGAAGGTCTTTCTAAAGATGATGGATGAGAAGACTTGGAGAGCAGTAGTGTCTGGATGGTCACACCCTTTGATCATCGACGACAAAGGAGTTGCACTGGAGAAACCAGAGGAGACATGGACAGCTGAAGAGGAAGCTGTAGCAACCAGTAACTCAAGAGCCTTGAACGCGATATTTGCCGCTGTTGACGCAAATAATTTCAGGCTGATCTCTGACTGTGAAGTTGCCAAGCAAGCATGGGAGATCCTCCAGACGGCGCATGAAAGGATCAAGACTCCTGCTGCAAACTGGAGAGACGAAGACGGTGAAGCAGACTCGGAACTGATAAGCAATGTTGCTCTGACATCTGTAACTGATATGGAGAACACCGTCTCAACAAAGCCAGAAATTATTCATGGTGTTGAGGAGTGGTGATGATGAGGAAATCACTGAGGAGTCCATTGCAAGAAACTTTACCCTGTTGCACGAAGAGTGGCTGCAAGTCATGGAGGTCAACAAAGGATTGACTGCCAAAGTTTCAGACCTGCAAGAAAAACAAGAGGAGCTGCTGAAGATGATCACTTCTCTTACGGATCAGGTTGCCCAGCAAGAAGAGAAGTTTGCTGCAGAGAAGGAAGAGCTCAACCTCTACCGGAAGACTACAAAGATGCTTAACAGTGGAACAAGCACTCTTGAAGATATTCTAGCACGCCAAAGATATGGAGGAGGCTACTCTGGTCTTGGATACACTGGAGAAGAAGGTGCTGAAAGTACTGTATTCATCAAAGCTACGGAGCTAGAAGATCCTGAGATTGCAGTGGAGAAACCGGTCCTGTCCCAGAAACCAGTTCAGAAGAAGGTGCATAGAAGGGTGAACAAGAAGCTGCTACAGCAACCGTTGTATCAACAACCTGTAGCAGAAAAGAAACCCAGGTGCAAAAGTCGCAGATGTTATTTCTGTGATCGAGAGGGACACATTCAGAGAAGATGCCCGATCGTGAACAAGCAGCCACCTGATTTTCCCCCAAAGCCAACCAAAGAAGCACATGTTGACACATTGGAATGGCCTCTCCTGTGGATGGAGAAGAGGCGTTGGCATACTCGCTGAGTTTAGCTGGTATCCCCCTCTATCATTTGTGATAAAAAGGGGGATAAGAGGAGAAGAGGAGAAGGGGAGAAGAAGATGATAATGTAGTATGGCAGTGTTTGACAAAACCAGCACAAGTGAACAAGGAGTTGCTGCAGCACAAGTAAACAAGCAGTCCAGCAGAAGTGAACTAGCAGCAGCTGCAGCAGGGGATGCTACAACAGGAGCTTGTTCAACTGGCTAGTGCATCTGTCCGAGAAGCAGCAGCTACCTGGGCTTGTATCGAAGGGCTGAAATCTCTACAGAGAGCATCTGAAGAATTTCTAAATTACTATGAAGTATTTTCCAGTGAGGTTTACGAGTCAGAGAAGGAGATTTGCATTGAAGTTAAAGATCAAATCTAATCTCCTAGATTTTAGGAGATAATTGTTCTTTTTGGGACATTGCCTAAACCTGGACATTGCTTAAAGCTGGTGCTCCTATTTAAGTGAGAGATGTTCAGAGCTGAGAGGTTGATCGAAGCTGAGGGATACACGAGTGCATACATTGAATTCAGAGAGAGCAATTTGTGGTGTGCGACGGAAGTTTTCTTCGATCAGCACCCGTGAGCAGAGCGTGAGCGCAGAGCTGTGGTGACAGAAGCATAAGGGAATCAGGACTTGCAGAGTCTGATTCAAGCTTGATCTGGAAGCCAATTCAGAGCTGCGGAGCTTGTTGGTTGATCAAGGGCAGCCGCGGAAGTACTGACGGGTGTGTGGCTCGGTCGAGTGTCGTGCGGCAGTACTCGCTAGTGGCAGGTGGTCACTGAGTGAGGGGGAGTATTCCAGAGTGTGCAGCGCTCGTGGAATCGTTCGAACGGCTCGGCAGAAGGGCTTGGAGCGACGCGGACAAATTGTGCTTCAGCTGTGTGTTACAGCAGTTGCTACAGCAACCTTGCTGAGTAGGTGTAGTTTAGAATAGGCTGAGTTCTTTGAGAAGACTGTAGCTATTCTAGATTGACATATTTTAGAGGGTGTGCAGACACAAATCAGAGCTTGTTCTGATTGTGCCGAGTGATCCACATAAGGTTGAGTAGCATAGGTTGCGTGAGTTGTAACCGAGTGTACTTGGAGACCTTTGGTTTGAGTGGATTGAGGACTGGAGAATAGTCCTCCCCAGACGTAGGCAGTTGGCCGAACTGGGTGAACAAACTTTGTCTTGTTCATTGTTTGCTGAGACAATTTCCGAGTGAACAAGAGTGTGCTGCAGCAACTGCTTGTTCACGAATCTGTCGAACTGAGACACTGCGAATTTCAATTGGTATCAGAGCGGGAGCTCGACACACAGAGTAAAAGATCCTATAGTGTCTCTGAAGAAGCCAAGAAAATGAAGGAAGGACAGAGCACAAGCAGACCTCCATTGTTGGAAGAGAGCAACTATGGATATTCGAAAGCTAGAATGAAAGCCTTTCTCAAGGCTATCGATGTGAAGACATGGAGAGCTGTCTTGGTCCAGTGGTCACCCCCAATCACCATGGATGAGCAAGGAGTCACAAGGATAAAGCCTGAAGAACAATGGACTGCTGAAGAAGGAGCTACAGCAACTGGTAATTCAAAGGCTCTGAATGCAATTTTTGCTGCAGTGGATGCTAACAACTTCAGGTTGATTTCAAACTGCGACATGGCCAAACAAGCATGGGAAATTCTGTAAACTGCACATGAAGGAACTGATAGAGTGAAGCTGTCAAGACTCCAGATCATTGCCACACAGTTTGAGAATCTGAGAATGCTAGAAGAGGAGACTGTCACTGAGTTTAATGCTAAACTCTGTGATCTTGCAAATGAAGCCCATGCCCTTGGTGAGCCTATTCCTGAAGAAAAGCTGATCAGGAAGGTTCTCAGATCACTGCCCACAAAATTTGACATGAAAGTGACGGCCATTGAAGAAGCTCAAAATGTCAGATTCATGAGGTTGGAAGAGTTGATGGGGTCTCTCAAACAATTTGAGATGAAACTGGTTAAAGAAGACACCACGACCAAGGACAAGAATGTTGGACTGAAAGCTGAAACAGAAGACAAGAAGACAGTTCCAGATGATCAGCTGAGTATGCTTGTCAAGAACCTTGGAAAGCTCCTGAAGAACATGGACTCAAGAACTGGGGAAAAGCTCCTCCTCACGAAAACAATTCAGAAGAGGTTGTGAAAATAAAAGAAAAGGGAAGGAACCAGCTTTGGATGAAGATGAGAAGAAAGAAATGAAAAAGGGAGTTCAATGCTGGAACTGTGAAGGGTATGGACACATTGAGGCTGACTGTCCAAGCAAATCCTTCAAAAATTCAGAGAAAAAGAACAGTAAGTCCATGACAGCAAAATGGAGTGACTCTGATGAAAGTGATGAAGAAAACTGTGTTGTGCTAACCAGTGTATCAGATTTCAACCTCAAAGAGCTAAAGAAGGAAGAGTTGCACTATGGGATTGAAGTATCTGAAAGTGAAGAAGAAGAGGACTCATCTGACAGCCTTGTTGACTATCTGGGGAAGATACTCAAACAGTGTGAGGCAGTTCTTCAGACCAATCAAGCCTTGACTGACAGAGCAATCTCTTGGAAGAAGAACGAAGGAAATGTCTCTTCTCATCCAATAGTCAAATTACCATACTGAAAAGGGAAGACTCTGGAAGACAGATCTCTGTTGGCTCTTCTCCAGCAACCGCCAAGACAGCCGATTCCCAGAAGAATATCTTGGACGAAATTCTGTCTTACCAAAGACTTAGAAAAGGAAGAACAGGGCTTGGGTATACTGGTGAAGAAAGCTCTAGAGGGACAGTTTTCATTAAAGCCTCGGATGCTGTGATAGATGAAAAGGATAATTCAGATGACTCCTCAAAACCTGCAGAAAAAGATGGAACTAGACATGTGAACAAGATGATGCTGCAGCACCGGGCACATCATTTTTCTAAAACAAAGCAAAAGGCTCAGAATAAAAGGGGTTCCTGTACAAGGGTTGGGAATCAGAAGATTACCTCCAATCTGAAGCAGCAGCACAGAACCTCTCCAGTTGAAAAAGGGGGAGCAAATTCCAGAAAAACACATGCTGCATAAAGACTCCGTATCATGTTGCTTCAGGAAAAGTTCTTTGCAGGAAAGAATCGCAGAGGAGGATCGCTAAGCCTGCTGCACAAGGACACTGGATCGCCAAAGACAAGGGAAAATCACATGTATTACAGGTATGGAAATCCAAACATGACAAACGAAGAGATAGAAGGCTGGAGGGTCAGAAGAGGAGAAACTCTTGCTTATCTCAGGTATGGGTGAAGAAATCTCCACTCGAATCTCTTAAGGATCCTCTGAGCAAAGCTGTCGTCTGAAATGAGTAGGTGAACCAGCTCACGTCTGCTATAGCAACCTGGTCAGAATGAGCTTGTTCACATGTTTTGGTTGCTAATGATGGGAGAAGGCACATGTGAGGCACTTGATCTAACAACTTCAAAATGGAAAAGGAAATAACGGGTAAATCGTTTTCTAGGGCAAAGACAAGGTGCAAAGTGCTTCCCAAAATTGTTGCCGATCATACTCTGTACGCTCCTCAAACCGTCTGCAATCTAGCTACAATGGTGAAGACGCGCGGGTTGAAGAAGAATCTGGGAGCAGACCGACAAGGCAGGTCTGAAAAAAGGACCAAGTCGAGCAATGAAGCCCCTGCTCAGCAACTAGATGTGGTGGTGTGGGAACCAGCACCTCTCCCTGTGTCGCACAGAGAGCCCGCCCCACACGAAGGAACATCGCAGAAAAGGAGGCGCCTGGTACGTGATGGAGAACCTGTCTCCAGTGCGGCTGTGCTATCTGAAGAGGCTGTGGCTGAGGAAGTCTCTGAAGAAGAACATGCTACAGCGGATGCTGTAGCAGGTTCTGCAGAAGAAGAGTGCAGAACTCTTGTTATGTCCCCAGGCATTGTGGGTGAAGGGGAGGAAACAGTAGCTGAGTCCCCTGAACAAGAACCTGCTGCAGCACATCCTCCTCCTCCCTCAGACAAAGGAAAAGCTCCTATCCTAATCCCAGTCTCCAGCAGTGAAGAAGAGGAATCTAGTGAAGAAAATGCAGGTGCTTCTGGTGAACCTTCTGTGAGAGGTCCTGTATTGGTAGACACAGCTGCAACCACCGTGGGAGGCATTTGGTTCAGAAATAGGAGTGCTTCTCAATCCTGGAGTGCAGTTGAGAGGAAGCATATTGTGTCAGAGAAGAGGCTGGACTTAGACAAGTACAGATCAACAGCAATCATTCAGCTTCTCACAGAGGTAAATCTGCTCAAGTCCCTAACCTTTCCACTCAGATTCAATAAAGCTCTGGTTAGGGAATTTATTGTGAATATGGAAGAGAAGTTTGGTGAGGAAGGAGTAGATGAGTATGGAAGAAATTGGGTACAGGGTAAGACAATTATTATTACCCCAGAAAAAATTGATGATTTCCTTGGGATCCATGAGAATGCCAGAGCTTCCACTGATGTGCAGCCTGAGATGCTGGCTAAGGTCCTGACAGGGGGAGTGTGCCTGTCTTGGGGAGGTCCCAATCTGAGTGTAGCTGAACTGACCTCCAAGAATGCCTTGTTATATCATCTGGGCATCAGAAACTGGATCCCCAGCTCTCACAGGGGGAAGGTTAGCAAAACCTTTGCTAACCTTCTCTACTCCATTGGGAAAAGGAGGCGCATTAGCTTGGGCAGTGTGATGTTTCCCCAGCTAGCTACTCATGCCGGCAGCGCTTCCTCCAGCAAGCCCATTGTGCTCCCCTCCCTCATCTATGGGATGATGGTCTCACAGCATCCGGAGCTTGGTGAGATTTCTGAAGGACTATCTGAGGAACTGCAGGTCTTCACAGTTGATCACAAGCTGTTCAAAGGGAAGCATGCAGTGGACATTGCTTATGAGGATCTTCTTCTGGTAGGTGATTCAGCTCCAGCTCCTCTGGAGGATGCTCTTCCTCCTGCTGCAACAATACAATCAGCTCTTCGCGCCAGAATTGTGAGCCATCTCAGATCGGAGCTGGTCATTCTTGAAACCGAAGCCAAACGGAGGGATGCTAGGCGTGGACAGATCAGAAGTCTCCTCAGAGACCTGGAGTTCCCGGCAGATGAGGAGCAGGCCCCTTGAGCATCTGTGACAAAAAGGGGGAGAGAAGATTATTATGCTACTGCTACCGATGAACCTTGATGAAACTTTTTTTGCTGACCCTGCGTGGTTGTGCTATGGCCGAGTGTGGCCACACCTACTTACTACTCACTCTCTATTGTTGGATCATCTTATTTAGAGTATTTAGAGTTTTTCTGGTTCATGGGAGAGTGCATATGTTCTAAGGTTTTGTCAAAATGCCAAGGGGGAGATTGATAATGTAGTATGGCAGTGTTTGACAAAACCAACACAAGTGAACAAGGAGTTGCTGCAGCACAAGTAAACAAGCAGTCCAGCAGAAGTGAACAAGCAGCAGTTGCAGCAGGGGATGCTACAGCAGGAGCTTGTTCAACTGGCTAGTGCATCTGTCCGAGAAGCAGCAGCTACCTGGGCTTGTATCGAAGGGCTGGAATCTCTACAGAGAGCATCTGAAGAATTTCTAAATTACTATGGAGTATTTTCCAGTGAGGTTTACTAGTCAGAGAAGGAGATTTGCATTGAAGTTCAAGATCAAATCTATCTCCTAGATTTTAGGAGATAATTGTTCTTTTTGGGACATTGCCTAAACCTGGACATTGCTTAAAGCTGGTGCTCTTATTTAAGTGAGAGATGTTCAGAGCTGAGAGGTTGATCGAAGCTGAGGGATACACGAGTGCATACACAGAATTCAGAGAGAGCAATTTGTGGTGTGCGACGGAAGTTTTCTTCGATCATCACCCGAGAGCAGAGCGTGAGCGCAGAGCTGTGGTGACAGAAGCAGAAGGGAATCAGGACTTGCAGAGTCTGATTCAAGCTTGATCTGGAAGCCAATTCAGAGCTGCGGAGCTTGTTGGTTGATCAAGGGCAGCCGCGGAAGTACTGACGGGTGTGTGGCTCGGTCGAGTGTCGTGCGGCAGTACTCGCTAGTGGTAGGTGGTCACTGAGTGAGGGGGAGTATTCCAGAGTGTGCAGCGCTCGTGGAATCGTTCGAACGGCTCGGCAGAAGGCCTTGGAGCGACGCAGACAAATTGTGCTTCAGCTGTGTGTTACAGCAGTTGCTACAGCAACCCTGCTGAGTAGGTGTAGTTTAGAATAGGCTGAGTTCTATGAGAAGACTGTAGCTATTCTAGATTGACATATTTTAGAGGGTGTGCAGAAAAAAATTAGAGCTTGTTCTGATTGTGCCGAGTGATCCACACAAGGTTGAGTAGCATAGGTTGCGTGAGTTGTAACCGAGTGTACTTGGAGACCTTTGGTTTGAGTGGATTGAGGACTGGAGAATAGTCCTCCCCAGACGTAGGCAGTTGGCCGAACTGGGTGAACAAACTTTGTCTTGTTCATTGTTTGCTGAGACAATTTCCGAGTGAACAAGAGTGTGCTGCAGCAACTGCTTGTTCACGAATCTGTCGAACTGAGACACTGCGAATTTCAGAAGAGAAGAGGTGCTCATATAAATGATGCTCAGGTTTGGTCAAAAATGCCAAGGGGGAGAGTGTTCAGGTAATGGCATCCTTGACAAAACAAGCGCAAGAAGTTGCTACAACATCCGCTGAAGATTGAAGCTGAGGAAGCTGCAAAAGAAGGAGTTCAAAGATGAGAGGAGGATTGCCTAAGATTAGAAGGGTTCTTGGATTTTGTCAAAATGCCAAGGGGGAGATTGTTAAGGTATGTGGCATCATTGACAAACTCCTACAAAGTGCACTAGAGCCTGCTACAGCAAGTATGTAAAGAAAACAGCTGATGAAGAGCATTCCAGAGTGAGCAAACTCAGTAAGTAGCGCTCCAGATGAAAACATTAAGTGGCGCTCCAGATGAAGACATTAAGTGGCGCCTGAGATTAATGTCTTCACCAGGCGCGCCACCTAATGTTGCCTTGGGGCGCTCAGAAAACTGGAAGAGATCATGAAGACATCAGCTTGTGCAATCTGGGCAGAGTGACTATCTCAGTGCTCAAGCAGTGGAGTAAGCAAGTGCTATATCAATCTCTGGAGCAGAAGTTCAGTAGCAGAAGATCAGCTCTCCTTCAGAAATCTAGTGCATGTATACAAGGCAGAAAAGCTGCAAGTGCTACAGCAGACGCTGGTGCCTGGAGCTGCAGCAGAAGTATCGCACACCTTCAGACAGCATGTGCTACAGCAGATGCTGGAGCTAAAATGCTGTAGCAGAAATTCAAAGCTTTCTCGGAGATTGTGTTCAAACAACAAATCAGTGGACCGAAGGGCTTCCGGAAAGAGCTGAATATTCAGGAGAATATTTTCTGGAGTGTCTCTCAAGAACAAGGGCAGACTTGTTGAGTGAAGATTTGATTGGAAAATCAAAACTCCTACAAATTAGGAGATATGATCTTGTAGAGATCTTGGAGGATCTTCTTTAAAATTGATGGGATTGTTCCCTAATGCATTTAGGAAATTCCAGCAGCAGCAAACAACTCCAGCACAAGTGAACAAGGAGCAGCTACAGCAGGGGATGCTATAGCAGGAGCTTGTTCAAGTTGCTGCAGCATCTGTCCGAGTAGCAGCAGCAACCTGGGCCTTTGGCAAGAAGGCCTGGCAGCCCTGTTGAGAGCCTCAGAAGAATTTCTAAGTTGCTGCCAAGAATATTCCAGTGGCGATTTCCTAGCTAGAGAAGGAGATTTGTTTTAGGGATCAAATCAAATCTAATCTCCTAAATTTTAGGAGATAATTGTTCCTTTTGGGACATTGCTTAAACCTGGTCTTGCTTAAAGCTGGTGCTGCTATTTAAGAGAAAGGAGTTCAGAGCAAAGAGGGTGATCGAAGCAGAGAGATACACGAGTGCATACACAGAATTCAGAGAGAGCAATTTTGGTGTGTGACGGACGAATTCTTCGATCATCACCCGAGAGCAGAGCGTGAGCGCAGAGCTGTGGTGACAGAAGCAAAAGGTGATCAGGACTTGCATAGTCTGATTCGAGCTTGATCTGGAAGTCAATTCAGAGCAGTGGTGCTTGTTGGTTGATCAAGGGCAGCCGCAGAAGAATTGACTGGTGTGTGGCTCGGTCGAGTGTCTAAGCGGTGGTTCTCGCTAGTGGCTGGAGGTCACTGAGTGAGGGGGGGGGGGTATTCCAGAGTGTGCAGCGCTCGTGGAATCGTTCGATCGGCTCTGCAGAAGGCTTTGGAGCGACGCGGACAATTGTGCATCAGCTGTGTGCTACAGCAGTTGCTACAGCAACCCTGCCAAGTGAGTGTAGTTTAGAATAGGCTGAGTTTTGAGAAGACTGTAGCTATTCTAGATTGACATTTGTAGAGGGTGTGCAGACACAAGTCAGAGCCTGTTCTGATTGTGTCTAGTGATCCACACAAGGTTGAGTAGCATAGGTTGCGTGGAGTTGTAACCAAGTGTACTTGGAGACCGTTGTGGTTAGTGGATTGAGGACTGGAGAATAGTCCTCCCCAGACGTAGGCAGTTGGCCGAACTGGGTGAACAAACTTGTCTTGTTCATTGTTTGCTGAGACAATTTCCGGGTGAACAAGAGTGTGCTGCAGCAACTGCTTGTTCACAATATCTGTCTAACTGAGACATTGCAAATTTCACGTATGTCACTCTTGCACACAAACGCAACCTAAAATTAACATGCTTAATCTTCTAAACAACCTAGGTTCAACTCTCATTCCATCCCTAGGTGTTCTACCAATTCGTACTCATTCATGCGTTTCGTCAAACACTTGGTGTGCATAAAATTGATATGAAGAGAAAGTATGAGAATTTTCAACCAAACTTCATTCATATAGATAAAAAGACAAGTCTTGCATTACAATCAAACCTAAGGGATCCATGAGGATCCCAACTACAATGGGACTACTCACTCATGGTAAGTTCGAAACAAAACATGATATTTAATTGAAATTGTTCACCAATTGGATGCAAAGAAGTAGTAGTTGAGTAGGGGGTTGATGTAGAATCTCCAATTGTGTAAGTCTTCCTCCAATCCTTGACAATTCTTCAAGTTCTCTAAGAGAATTCGCCTTGGGTTTTCGTTCTCGGAAGAGTCCCTTATAATTTTACATCTCATTCTATTTATACCCTTTGAAGATTTCCAAAATTTACCCGCAGTGCCCGAATCACTTGATTCGGTCAAGGCTTAATGAACTGATTCGGACAAAGTGTCCGAATCATTTACTCAGAGCTGTTTCGGGCTGATCGAATCACTTTTCCTTGGCCGAATCACTTTCTGATTCGGTCAACCCTTATTTGATTCGGTCAAATATCCTTATGGAGCTAAGATGATTCGGGCACCTCCTGGACGAATCACTTGATTCGTCCGAATCATATACTCAGTGGGGTTTCTGCTTGGGAGAATCGATTTTCTTCTGGCCGAATTACTTTCTAATTCGGTCAAACTTTATTTGATTCGGTCAAGATCCTTGTTAACTGATTCAGGCAGCTCGCATCTAATCACTTTTTGATTCGGTCAACCTCATATGTGATTCGGTCAAACCAGTCAAGTTCTCTCCGAGTCAAGTTGATTCGTGTAGCTGGGGGTGATTCGGCCAAGCTGGTGGGCGAATCACTTTTGCAGCTTCCCTAATCTTGCTGTTTTTGATCTCGATCGACCGGAAATCATTCAGATTTTCTTCGGGCCACTTCATATCGTGTAATACGCATTTTTAACCTGAAATGGGCAAAGAAAACATCAAACGACTTCATAAATTAAGGGAACAAACAAGAAGGGGAAAAATACGGACAAATATAAGGTTATTTGCTCGCTCATCAAAACACCCCACACTTAAGTCTTGTTCGTCCCGAACAAGTATATGCACAAGTCAAGCGGAGAGTAAGATGCTAAATCATGTATGACAATATCAAAGAACGTAGCAAATCTTACGCACATAAAACACATCCAACCCCTACTCACGTAACATAACATAAAACTAACTAAACAAAGAAAACTAATCTACTCCTAACTCACTGTCAAGGAATCACGGATGCATTTAGCGTATGCATCAAGCCTTTAAACCCCTAGGCTACCCTAGTGGACGAGTTATAGTCTCGTGAGAGTTTTTAGAATAGGAATACTCACAAATCCTACTCGCAATCATCCATAAGAGTTCAAAATCCAAATATAGTTCGCTAAGCAAGTAGTTCTTTATCAGCCCACTTAATAATAAAGTTGTGCAAATCATTCACTTTACGCAAACTCTAAGGATCATTCACTTCTTTGTGACTACAAATATTCATAGAATCGATATCAAGACTAGCATTCGTCAAATTCAAGTTATCGCTCAATTTCCTATGCAAGTAGTATGAAGAAAAGCGTCGCTTACACAAAAATTTTGTCGAGTCAATCACATATGCTTGCTAAGGGCAAGTCCATTAGCTCAAGACAACAAACTCATTCTTAAATTTTAGACTATACATCATAATCCGTAAGAGAATAGGAGTTTCGACATTGAAATTTTTTAAAATTCATCGTACTAATCTTGATGCTTAAGTAATAAATTACGAGCGTCATACCTTAGACACTTTCTAAAAGCAAAATGCAAATGCCTTACTCACACACATGCGAAAGAATTTACGGAATAGGCACAAAGTCAAGAATTAAGTGAGTTTAATATTTTTTTCTTGTGTTTATACAAATGCTTTCAAGGGGGAACTTACCTCCTAACCCTCAGCATTTGTAAACTTTTCCTTGACCCAAAAAATAAACGAATAATATTTTTGTGTTTATGCAAAAGCTTTCAAGGAGGAACTTACATTCCTAACCCTCGGCATTTGTAAAACCTAAAAACTATAATTTTTTGTTTCTTGCGCCTCTTTTTTTTTTTTTTTTTTCGCAAGCACTTTATTTGACCCTACACTTAATACTTGATAATGTGCCTAAGCGATATATAATAGAGCATGGAGTGTGAGCTAAACAAATGCAAAGGCTAAATAGGAATGCTAAAGTCACCTAAAAGTAAACAAGAACAAGTATGAGGTTTTTATATGAAAACTATTTTTATTTTATTTTTGTGCTCGCTAAACTTAACTTCATTTTTCATGCACGAAAAAAGCTTAAAAATAAATCAAACTAAGCTAGTCAAAACACCGAATAAAAGAAACATACAAGTACGAAAGCCATCAGTCATGCAAAAAATATCGCGGCGAAGCGCGTCAAAGTACTAATGGACTAGTCAAGCAAAGTACATAGCAATAAAAGCATCACAGGTCATGACAAACATAAAAGTAACCTTAACATCATTCCTACGCTTCATGCGCCTCTTGGGGTCTAAGTTGTTACTTTCTTCAGTGGCTATCCCCTCGTCTACATGCTGCTCTCCACTGCCTACCCTGATAGCTCCCTCACCATTACCTCCATCAACTCTACCTTCAACCATGGCTGAAATGGAGTCATCGCTCGCAGCAGCAGGCGGCATAGTCGGCTGAGGAGGTTGCTGGGAAAATGGTGCTGGCTGTGGTGGAATGTCTGCGATGCCCAAATGTGCTGCCATACACACCATGACGCTTCCTTGCCATGCAAAAAAATCGTGGACAAGAGTGGATAATACCTCATGAGAGCGGATGAGCGTCGAGTGAGAATCTGAAATTGAGTCCAAACGTGCGCTCATCAATCTCAGGTCCTCGTGTGCAACTGGCTCGGCCTCAACGGGAGGAGGGGCAGTGGGGGATGGCCGGATATCTGGAGTATGTGCTTAGGCGGGGGCAGGGGTAGGTTGTTGTGCCGGAGGCTGCTTGCTATGCGATCTAGGCAGGGTGGAAGTTGAGGAGCCCCATGTTCTTTTCTCTTATTCGCTATCCGCTGCTCTAACTGTTTTGGGACATCCTTCCGAACAATCCATTCACGCGTCTTTATGTTTATCATGTGCATCTTGCGAAGACCCTTCATGTAAAGCACCCTCTTGGGCAGAGGAGTGCCTCGGTCCAAAGTGAAGCCCAAGTGCTTCGCGAGAAGCATAATAAATGATCCCCTACCTAAGGCACGGCCCTTGTATTGGGGATTCTGATAAGACTCGAATTGGAGTGTCAAAGCGTGGACAATGCAAACCGGCCGACACGAACGAATTTGAAGGAGGAGGTCTATATCTGAGTTGTTCACATACCGGCCATCATCCTTGCGGATGTGAATCAGCCGCCAAACCGGAGACTGAATCATCAACGCTGGCTGAGGAGGTGTGAAGAAAATGTCCTGCTCGGTAATTTCCTTCCAGAACTTATACTGTTCGCTTTCCCTGAATGTCGTGTAATCTCCAATTTGTGCGCACCCAAATGCCTTTTTGATATCAATGGCTAGCATGTCAAAGGTTTGGCCGCCCAAACGGAAGTTCCAAAAGCGCACAAAGTGCTCCCTCCTGCCTTTGCAATGTGAATCATATTGACCATCTTCCCAAGTCGCTGAAAACGAGGCCATAAATTCCTTAACTAGCCTCGGATAAGTACCCGAATCACTCATCAAGATATAGTGAAGATCACTAACACGTAGATAATCATAAATTTCATCCGTAACATGAAGCTCACGTAGGGTGGCAATATCTGGGTAAGTCGGAGCTAGTATCTCATAGCTGCTGTGCTGCGCCAATAGGGCCTTCATCCGAGCATCGGCAGCTTGAATTTCTCCACTAAAAGGAAAGGACGTCCTTGCCCTTTCAGCGCTAGCATGTGGGACGATGGCTAAGCTGGTTCATGCGCGAGATGATTCACCCACTGACTGGAGATGGCAGGGGCGAGGAGCAGAAGATAATGCCGCTAGCAGCTCGCCTCGGCTTTGGCTGGGGCTTTAGGTTTAGCAAGTCCCTTCCCTTTCTGAGCCTCAGACAGTTTCTTGGTGGGCACCTGTTTTGGTTTCCAGCCGTGTTCGAATTGGTGCGAGCCATGGGAGCAGGGCGAGTAGAGAGTGATTCGGCCGGATTATAGCTGAGTCGTGCACGGGCGCAGCGGCTGGGTGGGGATTCGGGCGAAGCAGGAATGGAGGGGTCAGCTAGGTCGGAGTGTGGTCGTCTGAGGTTGGCGACGGCTGCGGTTGGGCTGAGGGATGGGCGACGGACGGAGTGGGAGAGGATTAGGGTTCGCGGTCGGGAGAAAAGTGAGGTAGAAAAACAAAGTGATTCGGTGAATAAGCCCGAATAAAACTGATTCGGGGTGGGTGAGTGAAGGGTTATTGCCCGAATCATTTACTCAGTGCTGGTATGAACAGTATCAAACTGTCCGAATTAAAAATGATTCGGGAACTCTTGTTCGAATCGATTCTGGTTAGCTGCTTTGTCCAAATCAAAAGTGATTCGGGGAGGCCAGAATGTGATTCACCCGAATCAAATACTCAGTGCAGGACGAAATGCTTTCGACTCGTCGAATCAAATGTGACTCGCGGACCCCTTGTCCGAATCGAAACTGGTTGGCAGACTTTGCCCGAATCAAAAGTGATTCGGGGTGGCTAAAGGTGATTCGCCCGAATCATACTCAGTGCTGTCTTGAAAAGTTTCAGGCTGAACGAATCAACCGATTCGAGCAAACCAGAAAGTGATACGGGCGAATCAGCTGATGTGTGTTAACAGCCACTCTGCATAAAATTCTTCACAAATATGCACCAGATTTCTCAATCACTTAAGTATCAATAATACTCACTCAAAACACCCCACACTTCAATATTTCTACACATATAATCAAACCAAAAGGGGTAATTCGAGAGCACTCAAACACAAAATCCCTAAAACCTCTAACTTAATATTGGCACGGCGCAACACAAAGTCCAAAACAAGTCTATACTACCAACAATCAGAAGCAAAAGCACAAATACTCACCAGCCTAGTTTAACGTCTTGGCTAAGACGTAGCCGATCCCCTTCTTCATAAGAAACACACTTGAGAAGTCCTTTGCGAGGATCCCTTCTCAAGTGGCATGCGATAATATGGGGGTTAGGTAGAATCATCAAGCTTGAAGTCTCCAAGCTCCAAGCTTTGCTCGTCTCCATGGTACGCTTTAATTCGATGCCCATTTACTTTGAAAGTTTCACCTTCTTTGTTCATTAATTCGAAGTGGCCATCTTCGTACACTTTTTCGACCTTGAAAGGCCCCGACCACCTTGATTTCAGCTTTCCCGGGAATAGTCTAAGTGTGGAATTGAAAAGTAAGACGCTGTCCCCCTTTGAGAAAGTTCTCCGCTGAATTTTCTTGTCGTGCCACAGTGATAGAGGCTATTTGTACGCATTATTTAGATCATAACCCTATGCTTGTTTGCAATATTTTATGAGCAAGATTACTCGTTTCTAGTGTTTTTGTATTACAGGGCAAAACGAGTCCTTGAGTCGGATACACGCTAACAGGCAGCGTTCTCGGAGTGAAAGATCCGCCTGCGGAGCTAGCAGCACAAGCAGGAGAGAAGTTGGCGAGAGTCAGCAGAGGTGCGCTAGCCCATGCGCTAGCCGATGCCGTGCGCCAGGCGCAGAGTCCAGTACTGCCTAAACTTGACATGACCAGATTTGGAAGTTGCCAAGTGTGGACCTCTAGAGCAGTCTATAAAGGGGAGAAGATTTAGGGCAGGGCATCAGATATCATCATCAGAGCCTCACGAGAGAGGAGTGAGCGGCAAAACGGGAAAACACACGGACTTGTTGAGAGGATTTGCGCCAGCCGACTGCGCCAGCCGAGAAGACAAGCTGCACGCACTGTTTGCTACTGTTTTCTCAGACACATTAGTCATTATTTACTATTCTATGATGTTTATCACTAGCATGTCTAGCTAAACTCTTGGTGTTGGTTGGGCATGAATCTATGATGTACTTTCTTTGAGACTTGAGCTTAATGCATAGTTTACTTACTTGTATTAATCCTGTGCACACGGAGACAGCCAGTTGCATGAGTAGGGGAAGCCTTGAACCGCAATCTTACTTGTGTTGCTTGCTTGTCACATGTTAAACTAGTTGATAGCTTTACGGTGACAACTAGGAGTAACGAGCTAGGGTAAGCAGTTGCTACTGTGACAGGATTCGCAGCTGTTTTAGTCTATGTTCTAAGGATTAATAGCACATGAACTTTGAACGGAACATGCGCACGTGTTAGGAAGCCTTGACCGGACACTAACCCAAGTGAAATTAAGCTACAGACATATTAGAGTCAGTGATAAGGAATGCACTCATAGAGGATTGTCTGCCCAATACTTCTCATAGTCATAGTATCTAATCTCTACTGCCTGCGCACGTCTAGTGCAAATTTCCTGCGTTACACTAGTTACTGTTCATTTGCGCATCTCGCATTTCAATCACTCACACACCCCCCTCATTTTCGTAAGTGTAGGTTGCTAGCTAAAGACTTACTATTTGCTCCCTGTGGAGATCGACCCTTACTTAACCGCTGTACTGAGTGGAAGAGGAAGGATTATATTTGACGCGCACAACGACGCGCGATCACACAGCTTGGTCTTCTCCTTATAAATTCTGGCATTTTCATACGAGTCTATAAGCTGGAGTAGTCTCTTCTCCCCTGCTGATTTCAAGTCGAAATTCAGCTTCTTTACGGCCCACATGGCTTTATATTCAAGTTCCACTGGGAGATGGCAAGGTTTCCCGTACACGAGTCTTAAGAGGACATACCGATTGGTTTTTTAAATGGCGTTCATGGTGTTGAGGAGTTAGACAGTGGTGATGATGAGGAAATCACTGAGGAGTCCATTGCCAGAAACTTTACCCTGGTGCACGAAGAGTGGCTGCAAGTCATGGAGATCAATAAAGGATTGACTGCCAAAGTTTCAGACCTGCAAGAAAAACAAGAGGAGTTGCTGAAGATGATCACTTCTCTTACGGATCAGGCTGCCCAGCAAGAAGAGAAGTTTGCTGCAGAGAAGGAAGAGCTCAACCTCTACAGGAAGACCGCAAAGATGCTTAATAGTGGCTCAAGCACACTTGAAGATATACTAGCACGCCAAAGGTATGGAGGTGGCTACTCAGGTCTTGGATACACTGGAGAAGAAGGTGCTGAAACAACTGTATTCATCAAAGCTGAGGAGCCAGAAGATGCTGAGATTGCCGTGGAAAAACCGGTCCTGTCCTAGAAACCAGTTCAGAAGAAGGTGCATAGAAGGGTAAACAAGAAGCTGCTACAGCAACCGTTGTATTAACAACCTGTAGCAGAAAAGAAACCCAGGAGCAAAAGTCACATATGCTACTACTGTTTACTCGCGCATTGCGCAACCCCAATCACTCACACTCCCAGTTTTCGTAAGTGCAGGTTACTAGTTAAAGCTAATCGACTGCCTCCCTGTGGATTCGACCCCGACTTAACCGCTGTACTAAGTGGAAGAGGAAGGAATAAATTTGAACGCGCACAACGACGCGCGATCAATACCCCACTCGATTTTTCCCTCGATCAACTTGAATTAACCCAAAACTTCTTCTCGCTGCTCCCTTGCATTCTCGAGTGGTTGAGTGAGGCTCAGAATGCTCCAAATACGCCACAAAGACGGTCTTGATATACCTGCGATGCGAAACACTACAAAGAAGTAATCTATCACACGCAAAATGCAACTAAACAATGGGAATAAACAACTCGATGGGTCTTATAAGTACGCTCCATCACTCCCCCTCAATCAATGACACACTTTCACTATTGGGTAGCAACACTTCTCTACGCAATACACCAAGAACTCCGCCTTCTCTAATCTATGTTTGTTTGTGTGAGAGTATCTCTCGTTGTGCCCTCTCTCTATCTGCACACCCTCCAGAGCTGCCTCAAGCCTTCCTCTTATAGTTTCCTTGATCACCATTGACAGAAATCTTGTTGCCATCATTATCAGAATCCTCTCCTACATTCTTGCAAAGTTATTGAAGATTCCGTTGCCTAAAACGGATTTTAGGATCACTATCTTTTCCGTCCTTGTGCCGTCGTTTCCTTGACTCTTGATGACGTTTGCATGACACCCTGAACTTCCGTATTGCCTGCGGCACCTTACCGGAGCCTCTTTTTGCATCATCAAGTCGATCAGATATTCTGTTCTAGCTCTGGGTCATCACGGAGTGCTGAAGCAAACTCTGGTGCTTGGTTGTTGTATCTCGCCCATTCTTTAGATAGTGCTCCAGCTTCAAATCTTCAGGGATTGCTGAAGCAGAATCTTGCGCAGTTTTGTCAAGGCTTGCCATACCTCTACTTCTCCCCTAGTAGATATCTACGGACCTTACCCACAGACCTAGCCTATTCTATTACAATGCGTAGTATAAGGACTTCTTTAGCACACTCTGTCTCAGAGTTGTTGTGCTTCTGTCAACAACTATTCTAGCTCTTCTGCCAAACAGTCGGGCACTCTGAGTTTTTCAAACTTAGTCACTGCCTCTCTCAATCAATGACGCATATCATTATTGGGTAGCAACACTTCTTTGCGCAACACACCAGAAACTCCGCCTTCTCTAATCGTGTTTGTGTGTGCGAGAGTATCTCTCGTTGTGCGCTCTCTCTATCTGCAAACCCTCCGGAGTTGCCTCAAGCCTTTCTCTTGTAGCTTCCAAGATCACCAGTGACAGAAACCTAGTTGTCATCATTATCAAAATCTTCTTTTAGATTTTTGCAAAGTTGTTGAAGATTCCGTTGCCTAAAACGGACTTTAGGATGCCTACCTTTTTCGTCCTTGTGCTGTCGTTTGCTTGACTCTTGATGACGTTTGCATGACACCCTGAACTTCTGCAATGCCTGCCGCACCTTGAAACGCTGTGGTTGTAGCGGTAGTATGAATACTAGTCCAATCACGGTGTTCAAATAATATTTATATCCGAGTGACCTCGAGTCGAACCCAAGAGAAAAGCCTAGATTAGTCTAAAGCTAGCTAGTAATGTCTAATGTAAGTCTACTAAAAAAAGGAGGGAATTTTCCTCTATGCGAGGTATCTCTAGTGAATACTAAAGACAATATGAAATTTGGTCTAAGAGAGAATAATAGAGAAAGCGTAGTCAGAATCCTACTTCACCCCTAGGTCATGCGATTAGCAACACAAAACTTGTCTAAATCATGAGTAAATTCGAGTGATGGTTCTAGGCCAAGGTATCAAAAATTCTAAATTCAACTCTCGCTCCTTCTCTAGAATGGGAATAATACCTAAATAGTACGGTTCTCAAACTCTCGCTCTATTGAACCGCGTAGAACTAAAGTGTCCTAATCTCAAATTGTTAGCATCCACGGTAGAAAATATGGCATTCAAAGCCTTAGAGTTTCCTGATGCAGATGCTACATCATCGACAGTCCACTTGTTCTCTGTTTGTTTGTGTGCAACTCCTGTGCTGTCAACAGTTATTGGGTGAGACCATTCTCATATGACCGCTCTCAAAGCCATCTCATAATAGCTTTGATAAAAGCCTTCATCCAAGCCTTCCAGTAACTATAGTTTCCTCCTTCAAGTAATGGCGATTTGCTGGTGCTTTGTCCTTCTTTCATGGTGGCCATAGGTGACAGCAACGCATTCCCAGATCACACTCTGTATGTCGAGTGATCTGCTCTGATACCAATTGAAATTTCGATGCACTACTGATCTCAAGTTATAGCTTCTGGAGTTACAGCTTTTGTTGTACAACTCTCTGTATCTTTCTACGGAAATTATTCTACGGACGAATAATAAAAATACAAGGCTTTGTTCACCCAGTTCGGCAAACTTGCCTACGTCTAGGGAGGATACTCCGACCCTCAAGACTTCACTATCACGGTTCAAAGTACAAAGTACTCACACCTCTACTTCTCCCTAGTCGAAATCTTCTGCTCAGTATAACTCCATAGACTAGCTAGCAGTCTGATCTCACAGAATCTCTTCGTGCTACCTACACACTTCTAGTAACAACGGACCTGACCTACAGACCTAGCCTATTTTATTACAATGTACACAGATTTCTTCAGCACTCTCTATCTTAGAATTGTTGTATCTTCTATCAATAACTATTTTAGCTCTTCTGCCAAAGAGTCGGACACTCTGAGTTCTACAAACTCAATCACTGCTCCACCTAATCAATGATGCACTATCACTATTGGGTGCCAACACTTCTCTACGCAACACACCAGGAACTCCGCCTTCTCTAATCCGTGTTTGTGTGTGAGAGTATCTCTTGTTGTGCGCTCTCTCTATCTGCAAACCCTCTGGAGCTGCATCAAGCTTTTCTCTTGTAGCTTCCCAAATCACCAGTGACAGAAACCTCGTTGTCATCATTATCAGAATCTTCTCCTAGATTCTTGCAACGTTGTTGAAGATTACGTTGCCTAAAACGGACTTTAGGATGCCTATCTTTTTCATCCTTGTGTTGTCGTTTGCTTGACTCTTGATGACGTTTGCATGACACCCTGAACTTCTGCAATGTCTGCCGCACCTTGTCGGAGCCTCTTTGTGTATCATCAAGTCGATCGGATATTCTATTCTAGCTCTGGGTCACCACGGAGTGCTGAAGCAGACTCTGGTGCTTGGTTGCTGTATCTCGCCCATTCTTCAGATAGTGCTCCAGCTTCAAATCTTCAGGGATTGGTGAAGCAGAATCTTATGTAGTTTTGTCATTGCATGTGATACCTCAACACATAATATAATTGAAATTGCTCGAATTATTGCATGATTTGTACGTTAGGCATGGGTGAAGTTTGATCCTAGAACCCCTTCTCTGATCGAATCAATCATTAAAATTTAGGATAATTATAACAAACCCCAGAATTTCTATTAGGAGTAGCTGAACACATTGATTGCTAGCTAGTATATACACGCGGCTGTTCCTAGGATTGACACTTTGCTTAACAAGGTCTAAAAATTATTTTTGACTGCAATTTGACCCCTAAAACTAATATCTGACAATTATGAAGGGTTAAAAGTACGTTTGTCAATCAGCAACGCTTGCCCGGATCTCACTCTGTGTGTCGAGTGATTGGCTCTGACACCACTTGAAATTTCGACGCGCTACTGGTGACTTGTATCAAATGGTTGCTATAGCAACTTCTAGGTCACTTTGCGGAGTTTCTCTACTTCGGACGAACCTGATGAATGCATAAGCTTTGGTTACCCAGTTCGGCAACTGCCTACGTTTGGGGAGGACTTCTCTGGGTCCTCAAGATTTTACTATCTCGGTTCAAGTATAAAAGGATTCCAACACTCAGCCAATTCTAGTTTAACCTCTACTTCTAACCTAGTCGGACTTCCACGAGTTCTTCTGACTCTGGCGATGCTTCCCCTTGATCATTGACCTCCTATCAATATTTGGGAACTCTACTTTGATCTCCGACATTCCGCGACAGCTCCTCTCCGCGACTATGCTCCAAAGTAAGTACTTGATCTTTCAATGAGACTACGCTCTAGTTGAAGTTCTTAGATCAGACTCCTCTAGTCGTGATCTTTTCTCAGCTCATGCACCCACAACTCTGCGCTCTAGCCTTAAGCTCCCGCTCTTTGCTTATGCGTATATCTCTATGGTTGTGTGTCTCTATGCATGTGTGCTGCACTCCCATATATAGCCGCAGCAATGAACAAACAGAGAAATCCTAATTCCCTTAGGATTCGCAGATCTTTCCAACCAACTTTGCACATTGGATCTTCTCCTAGATTCTTGCTAGTTGTTGAGAATTGATTTCCTAAAACCAATTTGGAAACTTATCTTCTTCAATCTCTCCTGATCGCTTGATGAAGACTTCTGATCAACTATAATCGATTGAGAGGCTCTCTAACTTGTTGCGAAGTAGTCAGCAACCCTCCCGATGGTCTTTGTGCTACTTCATGTTGATCGGCTACTTTGCTCTAGCTTTGAGTCTCCATGGTATGTTATAGCAACTTCTAGATGTCGGTTGACAACTTCCGAAACTTTCTCCAGCTTCTGTTGTAACGGGTTGCTATAACAACTTCTTGCAGTTTGTTTTGTCAACTGCAGAACATACCCCAGCTTCTAACTCTGTAGAATGCTGTAGCAACTTCTTACGGTTATTTTGTTTTGTCAGGGATGCCATAACCTTAACGGGTTGATTCCGGATATCCAAATACAATTGGATATTTGAGACCTTATAAAGATAAAAAAAAAATATTTGTTATGATATGGCACCATTTCACCATGGTGATTAACCTCGTGAAATTTTAAGAAATTCAATTACCAACATTCCTCTTTATGAACCACCATTGAAAGCGCATTTAGTGTCTTAAAGAATACATGAAATATACTAAAAGTCATACCACAAGTGACAGATCTGCGCCAAATTGACATCATTTTAGCTACATTTACTTTGCGCAACTTCATTCTCATGCATAGATTTTTGATACCCATTTTATATAATGTGTTGGTGCAAGAGATCGAGGATTCTAAGTTTTGAAACACATCAAAAAGAGCAGATGAACAAAATGCGCACCATAATAGCGCTTTAAATTCTAGAACACTATCCATATAATGTAGCGGAAATTGAAATGGATGAATATGATGATATTTAACTAGAATTTAAAATTTTTCCTAGACTTGGTTCTAATTTTATGATATTTATATATGTAAAATTAGAATTTATATATTGTAGTTATATGTTACTTAATTTTCTATAAATAATCTTATTAAAAATAAAAATAGTTATTACTAGTTGAAGTATTTAAATTTTAAGTAATTTAAAATGGCTACTTTGAATTTATCTGAACCGAGTTGATCCGAAGTGAACTAAACAACTGAAATTTTAAGTCAATAAGAATAAACTCTTAGTAAGAAGTTACTCTTTTCACGCAAAGATACGCTCTCTATGGAAAAAATTTCTAACTGCCATCCAAACAATTTATCATTTTTAATTTCCCACTCCCAAATTTTAGTTTTTGATTTTCCATTTTTGACACAAATCGCGTTTGGCAAAGGCGATTTGTGTCGTTTTTATCCAGTCAGCGAGGCATGTGCAACACAAAAGCGGCTTGTTAAACTAATCACCTATTTCTGACTGCCACATATGGGTGTGAATGCTTTAACAATATTTTAAGGAAAAGGCGATTTACTGAACAAGCCGCTTTTGGGAAAGATGCGTCGCTGACTGCCACATATGTTTATTGCCGCAACAATACCAATGCATCCCTGACTGGACAAAAATTGAATGCAACCCGCCTTTACCAAAACGGTAGGTATCAAAAGTCAAATCGAAAATGTAAATTTGAGGAGTGTCAAAAACACACTTAAATGGTGACCACAAAAATGAAATCTTGTTCAGAGCCTTTGACTTCCCCCCAGATTCTGAACTAGAAAGGTAATACTTTTTGGAAATTTTTTTACAACTGCCTTGTTTTGATAACTTTATTTTTGACATACGGCACTTTCCGAAAACATTTTTGGTTTGCCCTATTTTTTAAGCGACCGATTTTGTTAAAACTGGCAAGTTCGATTTGCTCCTCCGGGCGTTCTTGTTAAGACCATCCGGTTTGATTTTCCAACCGTCTGGTTTTGACAAAACTGGCCGCATACAAATATAATTGAAGTTAGGTCGTTTAGTTGGGCTTTATAACCAGCCGGTTTTGTAAAAGACCGGCTAGTTAGAAAAATTATAAACCCGCGGCCAATTCCTTCTCCTCCTCTCCTCTCCCCCGAACTCCTCCTCTTCTCTCCCCCGAATCCCCTCAAGACGACCGGCGCGCGGGCCTTCCAGCATTAAAAGGCTGTTCGTTCCCAATCTTCATCAGCTTAATCATCCAATTTGGAGGTAAGAAGTGGGGCGTATTTTTGTGAAAGGATTTTAGGGTTTAGGTTAGAATTGGGCAGGCGCGGTGGTTTAAATATTCGGTGGTGTTCGGGTGAGGGTTTTGGTCGGACCGAGTATTCCCTCTATTGCAGATTGAGGCGAATTTGGCTTTAGGGTTACGGTAGATTATGTGTAGATTAATTTGGTTTTAGGGTTAGGATTATGTGTTGATCAGGGTAGAAATGCAGATTATGTGTAGTTTTAGGTTTAGTTTGGTGAAATGTGTATTTGATTAATATAAGATAGATTATGAGGGGCATTCTGTTATATATGTTGTATGGTTAGGTTAATTGTTTTAGGTTATTTTTGTTGTTCGTTTGAGTTTAGGATTATCTGAGGAGAGGTTATTTATGTTGTTATTGTTTAGGGTTTGGATTCACATTTTGAGTATGATTTATGGTTTGTTCCGATTCGACTGTCACATTGTATGAATTTGAAGATTTATGGGGACATTTTGCAATTGTTAATTATATATATTGTACAAATGGATATTGACGACATTGATCAGACTGGACCCATCGACCGTTCGATCCTTACACAACAACGTACACATCGTTCAGAAGAATTTTGGAATGATCAGGTTAGTAATCACACTTTACAAGATGAATTTATTCAATATGTAATTATTTGTGATTCATTTCAGGCTGGTAAAGTTTTAAAGATGGTACATCGAAGGATGTGGGAGATGGACCATCGTATTCTCCCGTACATAGTTAGAGCAAGATTCCTACCATGGTCGCAAGTCTAAAATATGGAGGCTGACTGGGCTTTGCTGACGGCGTTGGTTCAGCGGTGGAGGCAGGAGAGCCACATATTCCATTTAAGGACCGGAGAGGCTACTCTTAGCCTCCAGGATGTGGGACACCTTACTGGGTTTCCCATTAAAGGCACTGTGGTCACGGGTAATGTGGACAAGGATTGGAAGGAATTAAGCATAAGATTATTGGGCGCATACCCGGAGTGTCCGAGGTCGCCTTCATTGGCCAAGAGGAGACGGTTTGTCAAAAATATGAGTCAGATACCAGTTGACGCATCAGAGGAAGTAGTGAAGATGCATGCTAAAGCATACATATTGTGCATGATAGGGTCATCCCTGATGCCCGATCTATCAGAGGATAGGATTTCCCTACACTACCTTCCACTACTTGCCAACCTCGACACAATCAGCTCATATAGTTGGGGAAGCACAGTGCTTGCGTATTTGTACAGAAAGATGTGCAGCGCGGCACGCGAAGGGCACAAACAAATGGGCGGCTGTATAATTTTATTGCAGCTGTGGAGCTGGGAAAGAATTCCCATAGGTTGTCCTAAAAGATTCAGTTGGACTTTGCAATCGATTAATGCGGACATGGATTCGTATTTGCGAGGAGCGTGGTCCTACACGTAAGTGCATGTGATTATGTTAATATATATATTTAAATACTTATGATGTTGATTAAAATTGTCTCCTGTTTGATGCGCAGGAAATGGTATGGACCGAAGTCTTTTATGGAGACACCACATGGGTCGTTGATTTTCTATCGGGACCAATTGGACTGAATGAGCCAAAGTTATTTTTGTTGGACTCAATACGACAAAGAGGTATTACCATTACTTAACCCGAATTGTATTGCAGACAGTTTGAGTTGGTGGTCGGAGGTACCATTGGTATGCTTTAACATAGTACAGTGGCATCATCCGTCGAGAGTGATGCGTCAATTTCGTATGAAACAAGTCATTCCTCCACAACCACGAGCAGCGTCCGACTCAAAACACATGTTGACTAGGGCAAGTAGAAAAGACTGGGCAATAGAAATGAAGGAATATATATCGACATGTGGATTGCTTGATCGAAGAATGTCGTCGCTAGGGTTGTAAATTCCGACGTGGTGGAAGAGCCTAACCATGATTATCAGACCTGGTACTCAACCACTACTCGCCGCTTCATCCAGCCAATATTCGACCAGTCACAACCATACAAGCCTAATGCCCCAGAGCGTACCAGCACTGTAAGTAAAATTCAGAATTATACATATTTTCATAATACACATACTGTGTGTGATCTAACCATGTTGTCAAATAGGTCCGGACATTGGTGCTCCATGCTAGGAGAGCTGCAGAAATATTCATTCACCCTATGTGTCATGATGACCTAAGGTTGAGTTCTCACCGCATATTCCAATCCGTGTACGAAGAACCGGTAAGGCTAGGGGAGCCTGATGCGATCCGTATAGACCCCACTTCAATTCAATTCGATGGAGGTATATATTAACGACTCCGTATCCTATGTGTTGTTTCATTATTGTTTAATGACTAACGTGCTTCCATCACGCAGCTCACAGCAAGGGATATGATGATGATGATGAGGATGTGACACCTCTTTACTAGTAGTGAGAAGAGGGTTCGAATCAGGCGGAGCCATCGCAACCTAGATATGATAAACCGGTTAGGGATAGAAGGACTCCAATTCTCTGTCTTACAGTAGATTCCGATGATAATCTTGTTTATCTTACAATTTAACTTTCCTACAAACACTTACTGCAATTTAACTTTTGTATTACAAAGGACTGCATCTATCAAACTGGTGGAGTATAAGCAATTTGAATTACAATGACTTCTTATATATCAAATTTGTCGGGATGGATATGATCTTCTGTTATGCCTTGTTGTGTGACAAAGACCGCATTTATGCCCACGTGCCTGTCCTTGGCTGCTGATTCCCCATGGTTCATCTCATTGTGTCTTCGCCTCGACGGTTTCCGTCCAACTTTATCTCGTCTGAAGCCGGGGCCGGGACGTGCTGCAACCGGACCATTTTCGGCCAATGTTGTTCGTTGCCAATAACAAAAAAGGTTGAGCTCCAGGTCGCATTGTATGCGTCTATCGTATAGTGTTGATCGTGGAATCCATGGTATGAAATATTCTGACTTTTGCACACTGCTATGACGTGAGAACATGGATAATGGAATGCTTTTCATTTCCCGCAAGTGCACGTACCCTCTTCTAGTTTAACCGCATGTGTGTGATGTTTCCGGAATGTAGTCACTTGACATACACCTTTGGCTCTGTCAAACACTTGGCTCTGTGGTTTTTTGCTTTCTCCTTAATATCTCTTAACTTCATCTCTACCTTAGGTAAGAAGCTTCCGACCGCATTCTGATATTCATCTCGTCGCTTGCAGAAGTATGCATTACACTGTATGAAAGTGAACTGGACAAGAGTACATATCGGAAGATCTCGACCACCTTTCAGAATTTTGTTAAAACATTCACTAGCATTGGTCGTCATCAATCCCCATCTACTGCCCACCTTGGAAACGGAATGCCATCTAACCATTCCAGAACCCTTGGTTTATCACGCAGCAAGCCACGCAATTCTTCGTACTCCCTGTCAAACTTGATCTTCTGCCTCTGATGTGCAATGTGGCCGAGTTTCTTCTTGAAACTGCTTTCCTTCACTTTGATGTTGAAGTTACTCTGCAGATGTCTGATATATACACTATGATGAGCCCGAGGAGCTACCCATTTTGGGTTCTGCATCACCGCAATGATGCCTTTGTGTCTATCAGAAATGACGCACAACCTATCACGGTCTGTTTCGCCCTCCCGTATACACCGCATAAACCATTTCCAACTGGAATTACTCTCGCTCTCAATCAAAGCGAAGGCAACAAGAAAATATGATTGTTCGCGTCAAGGCCTACGGCAAAAAGTAATTTCCCATCATACTTCCCGTAAAGATGAGTACCATCAACACATAGCACAAGACGATAATGCCGAAAACCTTCAATTGTTGGACCAAAAGCCCAAAATACACAATGTACGATTGATAGAGCCTAGTTATATGCGTTATTTAGATCTTAACACTGTGCTTGTTTGCATATTTTGTGTACAAGATTACTGGTTTTCGGTATTTTTGTATTTCAGGATAAAACAGGAGCATAAGTCAGATGTGCGCTAACGGACGTTTTTAGAGCGCAAAGCACGATCTGCGGAACTAGCAGCGCAGAAGGAGATAGCTGATTCGGACTAGAGTGCGCAAACCGACTGCGCGAAGCAAGTAGCACAATCAGCATGCGCAGAATGGCAGAGTTTCTAAATATTGATCTCCTAGATTTGGGAAGTTGCTAAAAGTCTCTCGGGCCAAATCTAAGCTTTCCATGGGCTTTAAGACGACTATATAAGAGGAGGGAAGCTAGGGTTTGAGAGAGAGAGAGAGTAGATAGAGAGAAGGACACTCAGCAGCAAAACACACGAGCTACTTCAGCCAGATTCTGCGCGAACCACCTGCGCCAGCCGAGAACAGCAACGTGCAATTGAGCCAACCTGCTACGTTTTCTCTTGCTGCTTTAGTTTTATTTATTATTGCTATGATGTTTGTTTCTAGCATGTCTAGCTAAACACTTTGTATCGGTTGGGCATGATTCTATGAAGTATTTTCTTTGAGACTTGTGCTTAATGCTTAGTTCGCCTACTTATATTATATCTATGCATATGGGTGATAATTAGTTGTGCGAATAGGAGAAGCCTTGAACCGCAATCTTATTCTAACTGCTAGTTATTGTATGTTAAACTAGTTGATAGCTTGACGGTGACAACTAGGAGTAATACACTAGGATAATCAGCTGCTACTGTGATAGGATTCGTAGCTGCTTAGACTAGTTTCAGGAATTAATAGCTCATGGACTTTGATCGGAACATGTGCGCACGTTAGGAAGCCTTGATCGGACACTAACTTAAGTAGAACTGCACTATAGATGTTTAGAGTCGATAATAAGGGATACATTCATAGAGGATTGTCTGTACCGGTACTCTTCATAGTCATAGTACTTAAAATCTACTGCCTGCGCACGTATTGTGCAATTCTGCTTTCACTACTGTTCTTTCGCGCACCTGCGCAACCCAATCACTCACAACCCCAATTTCGTAAGTTGTAGGTTGCTAGCTAAGACGAGTCTGCACGCTCCTTGTGGGATCGACCCTGACTTAGCCGCGATACTAAGTGGAGAAGGAAGGATTAATTTGACTCGTACAACGACGCGCGATCAAATTTTGGCGCCGTTGCCGGGGAGAAATACAGATAAGTTTTAACTAGTTCAAGTTTTCTTTTACAGTAGTTAGTTATTTCTTTTTATTTTTCGTTGGTGTTTCTGCCAGTACGCAATCAACATCAGCCTACGCAACCTTGAAATAGTTGCGCTGCGCAGATCATAGTTGCGCACCGACAGGGGCAACAGCCTAGTTTCTTTTAATTCCGTTTGCTTGAAGTTTAGAACAGGGCATGGAGAATAACAGTGTCATCGGCGATAACTTAGGGGATAGAACCCCAGAGGGACCTAACAATGCAAGGGCGGATAACCGAGCAGCTCGGTTCAGAGAGGAAGTGCAGCGCGAAGTTGAAGCTAGGATGGCCGCTGAAGTATATACTGCGCAACCCGCGCAGCAGATCGTGCGACGCAGAACAGTGCGCGAGATGTCGGCTCCATCACAGTCAACCAACCGTGGTGCATAGTGCTTCCACCCGATGGGCATTTTGAACTATGGAGCTCATGCATTCATCATATGCCTAAGTTTCATGGAATGAACAACGAGAACCCAGTCAAGCATGTGCGCGAATTCCTAGTTATCTGCGAGAACATGAAGACCGACGGGGAGAGTGAAGAAGCGCTGAAGCTGAAGGCGTTCCCTTTTTCATTGTGTGTTACAGCCAGGGATTGGCTGATGAGCTTACCAGCAGGATCTATTCGCACATGGGAGCAACTCCAGAAGAAGTTCTTGGACAAGTTCTACCCCGCAGCAAAGATTCCGCTACTCAGGAGGGAATTGGCCGCACCTAGACAGGGCGTAGGAGAGTCACTATCAGAGTACTATGAGCGTTTCAGGGAGCTGGAAGCCAACTGCTATAATCATGGCCTGCCCCAACATGTGGTGATAGAGAATTTCCTGAACGGGCTACAACCGATGGAACTTAGACTGTTGAATGCATGCGCAGGTGGTGATATATGCAACATGTACCCGGCGGATGTATGGCAGATGATCGAGGACTCTGCTGGACAGGTAAGGCATCAATTGACGCTCGAGAACAGCCGTGCGCGCGCTGTGCATCAGGTGGATTCCAGTGCTGAAATAAAGAAAATGAAAGCCATGCTGCAGAAGCTGATGAGTGCGCAAGGCACGCAACCAGTTGCGCCGAAGGCATGCGAGTTCTGTACGTCCACTGAGCACAAAATCGACGCATGTCCCACACTTTTCGAGGAATCAGAAGATGTAAATGCTCTAGGAGGATGGGACAAAAGAGGACCGCAGAGGCAGAATCAGCCGCGCTTTGGATTGGGCGCAAATGGATTCAGATGGAGGGAGGACAGCAATCTCCAAAGGCAGCCAGCGGAATATCGCGCACCTCAGCAGGCGCAGCAAGCATACAACCCACCGCCCCGCCGTAATGATGCACCAGCACAGAATAACCAGCAACCGCGGCGATCCTTGGAAGACAAGTGGGTCAGTTGGTAGACACCGTGCGCAAGAACGATGAAAAGTATGACAAGAGGTTCGAGTCAATTGAGAAGCAGCTGCCGGAGATTGCTACCACGGTCTATGAGCTGAAAAAGAGCGATGGCAACCTGCCTTCGCAAGTGATCCAAAACCCTAAGGGAGGAGTTAACGCCGTAACGCTGAGGACTGGGCGCATAGTTGGGACAACTCTGATCGCGAAGGAGCCCGCGCAGCCAGTTGCGCAACCTCCAGAGCCAGCATAGCCGGATGCGCAACCAGCCGCGCCAGCTACGAACCAACAGGGGGTGGCGCCAGGTATGATACAATCAAGAGAAAAGAGTACCAGTCATACTAACACACCTGCACCTTTTCCTGTGCAGGCACCCTTAGCAAGGAAGGAGGCACTGGACAAGGAGTTATACGAATTATTCAGTAAGGTGGAAATAAACAACCCCCTAATTGAGGCAGTTCGGCAGATTCCCAGATATGCCAAGTTCTTGAAGGAGCTGTGCACAAACAAGAGGAGGAAAGGCAAGTGCTCACAAGTAATGCTTAACGCGCATGCATCAGCAATTGTGCAACACAAGGTACCACCTAAATGCCGGGATCCAGGTACGTTCACCATACCGTGCACCTTAGGTAAGACCACGGTAAGCAACTACATGATTGATCTCGGTGCATCTATAAATGTGCTTCCTTACTCCTTGTATGTGTCATTGCACCTTGGTCCACTAAAGCCTGCAGGTCTCACCATCCAATTAGCAGATCGGTCGTGCAAACAACCGACGGGCATGATAGAGGACGTTCTCGTCCGAGTGGGAGAGCTGGTGTTCCCAGCAGATTTCTACGTCTTGGAAATGGAGGGTGAACCGAGCAAGGGAAGCGCGCAAATCCTACTGGGCAGACCATTTCTGATGACAGCGCACACAAAGATAGACGTGTGGAAAGGCACGCTCTCAATGGAGGTAGATGGCGAGGAGATTCACTTTAACATTTTTAAGGGGATGCAGCACCCTCATGAGGACGCCATAGTGCACGCATTAGACAGTATGGACGACTTGGTTGCGCATGCGCAGTGTGCGTGCGCAACAGGGGAGCCTGTGCCACTGGCACAGACAGAGTTGAAGGCACAAGATGATGAGCTGAGCAGCACAAAACCAGTGTCCAGACAGGTATGTGATCTGGTTAATATTTGCGCTACTAATAAAACCCTGCCTTCCATTGAACAGGCACCCAAGGTTGAGCTGAAGCAATTGCCCGAGCACTTAAAGTACATCTTCCTGGGCAGTGAGGACACCCTGCCTGTCATTATAAAGAAAGGATTAGAGGAGGAGCAAGAGGCGCGATTACAGGAGGTGTTGTGCAAGAACCAGCGCGCCATAGGATGGACATTAGCTGACCTGCGCGGAGTAAGCCCTGATGTGTGCATGCACAGAATTCTGCTGGAAAATGATGCCAAACCATCCAGGGAACCTCAGCGCAGACTAAATCCGATTATGATGGAGGTAGTGCAGAAGGAGATCCTGAAGCTGCTTGACGCAGGTGTAATATACCCGATTTCAGACAGTAGGTGGGGAAGTCCAGTGCACGTTGTGCCGAAGAAAGGAGGCATCACAGTAGAGGAGAATGCGCAGGGCGAGCTAGTTCCCAAGCGCATACAGACTGGGTGGCGCATGTGCATTGACTACAGGAAGCTAAACGCAGTCACACGCAAGGATCATTTCCCGCTACCATTCATGGACCAGATGCTCGACCGATTGGCGGGAAAGCCACACTTTTGCTTCTTGGACAGTTACTCAGGGTACAATCAGATCCCTATTGCTGCGGAGGATCAGGAGAAGAAAACCTTTACCTGCCCATTCGGTACCTTTGCGTTCCGGCGCATGTCGTTTGGGCTGTGTAATGCGCCAGGTACGTTCTAACGCTTAGTCATAAGCATTTTCTCTGATATGATTGGTTTATGTATAGAGGTATTCATGGATGACTTCACTGTGCATGGTGAGACTTTTGATGCATGTTTGGATAATCTTGATAAGGTCTTAGCGCGCTGCATTACCAAGAACCTAGTCCTCAATTATGAAAAATGTCACTTTATGGTGTCACATGGAGTAGTACTAAGACATATCGTCTCACAGGAAGGAATTAAGGTCGATAAAGCAAAAATTGATCTTATCTAAAATCTGCCTTATTCCACTAATGTACGCAACGTTAAGTCGTTTCTTGGGCATGCAGGGTTCTATAGGCGCTTTATTAAATATTTTTCTAAACTATGTATTCCATTGTCTAGCCTCCTTCAAAAGGATGTGTGCTTTGAGTTCACTGATGAGTGCATGAATGCTTTTGATAAGTTAAAGGATGCGCTGACCAGTGCGCCAGTAATGCGCGCACCAGACTGGAGCTTACCATTTGAGCTGATGTGCGATGCTAGTGACTACGCTGTAGGCGCAGTACTGGGCCAACGCGTGGATAAAAGGCCTGCATGCTATCTATTATGCGTCGCGCACACTGGACACTGCGCTGAGGAACTACACCACGACCGAGAAGGAACTTCTGGCAATCGTATTTGCGCTGGAGAAGTTCCGCGCATATGTTCTGGGCGCTAAAGTCACTGTCTACACTGACCACGCTGCTATCCGCTACCTGATGTCCAAGAAAGAGACTAAGTCGCGCCTGATGCGCTGGTTGCTGCTGCTCCAAGAGTTCGATTTAGAAATCAAGGATAAGAAGGGAACGGAAAACACTGTTGCTGATCACCTAAGCAGGATAGTGAAGGAAGAGGAGCCAGGGCAGATCACTGAGACATTCCCTGACGAGCACCCAATGGCGCTGAACGGTAAGGTACCATGGTATGCGCATATTGCAAATTACCTGGTCACAGGTGCGTTTCCCCCTCATTTCACTAAAACTCAATGCATGAGGTTAAAACATGAGTCTAAATATTACGTTTGGGATGATCCGTACATGCTTAGAATAGGCCCTGATCAGATCTTGAGGCAATGTGTGCCTGATCATGAGATGAGCTCTGTTTTGAGATTTTGTCATGCGGTTTTTACTGGCCGCACTTATTTCGTGACTCATATAACCACTGCAGGGCTTGTGACAGGTGTCAGCGCACAGGAAGTATCTCAGCGCGCAACGAGATGCCACAAACACCTATACTGGTAGACGAAGTGTTCGACTTGTGGGGAATTGACTTCATGGGGCCGTTTCCACCATCTTGTGGATACGAGTACATACTAGTTGCGGTGGACTATGTCTCGAAGTGGGTCGAAGCTAAGGCCACGCGCAAGGATGATGGTAAAACGGTTGTTGAGTTTTTAAGAACTAACATTTTCTGCAGGTACGGAGTGCCTAAGGCAATAATCAGCGACCAGGGGACGCACTTCTGCAATAGAATAGTGGCGCAAGTACTAAAGCATTATGGGGTGCGCCACAAGACGTCCACTGCATACCATCCTCAAAAGAATGGCCAAGCCGAGGTTTCCAACAGAGAGATCAAGCGCATTCTGGAGAAAACCGTGAGACCTTCGCGCAAAGACTGGAGCCAGCGGCTGGACGATGCACTTTGGGCATACAGGACTGCGCACAAGACACCAATTGGGACTTCACCATTTCGGTTGGTGTATGGAAAGGCGTGCCACCTACCGGTTGAGTTGGAGCACAAGGCATACTGGGCATTGCGCACTTGCAATCTGAACCTCGACGAGGCTGGTAAGGAGCGTGCATTTGAATTGAGCGAGCTAGAGGAGCTGCGCCTGGATGCATATGAGGGGTTGCGCGACTACAAAGCGCGCACAAAAGCATTTCATGATAAGTACATCCTCAGACGCACCTTCGAGCTAGAAGACCGGGTGCTGTTGTTCTCCTCGCGCTTAAAATTGATGCCTGGGAAGCTGCGCAGCAAGTGGACGGGTTGAAATTTCAAGTGTCTCTACTTATGCAGATTAGTGAACTAGCAGTTGCTGCAGCACACTCTTGTTCACTTAAATGTAGGCACAGCAGACAATGAATAGGACACAGATTTGTTCACCCAGTTCGGCCAATCTGCCTACGTCTGGGGAGGACTATTCTCCAGTCCTCAATCCACTCAACCAAAGGTTCAGATCACACTAGGTTACAACGCACGCAACCTATGCTACTTTAACCCCGTGTGGACTACTCAACACAATCAGAACAAGCTCTGATTTGTGCCAGCACACCCTCTACAATATGTCAGTCTAGAATAGCTACAATCCTCTTCAAGAACTCAGCCTATTCTAGCCTACACTACTCAGCAGGGTTGCTGCAGCAACAGCTGTAACACCAGCTGAAGCACTCTGTCCGCGTCGCTCCAAGGCCTCCTGCCGAGCCGATCGAACCACTCCAAGAGCGCTGCACACTCTGAGTAACTCCCCCTCACTCAGTGACCACCTGCCACTAGTGAGTTCTTCCGCACGAACCTCGACCGAGCCTTCCACCCGTCAGCTCTCCCGCGGCTGCCTTTGATCAACCAACAAGCTCCGCAGCTCTAACTTGGCTTCCAGATCAAAGCACGAATCAGTCTCTGCAAGACCTGACTCTCTTCTGCAATACGCACCACAGCTCTGCGCTCAATGCTCTGCCCGTGTATGTTGATCGAAGAACAACTTCCGTAGCACACCCAGAAAAAAATCCTCTCTCTGAATTTCGTGTCTACTCTCGTGTATCACTCAGCTTTGATCAACCTCTTCAGCCCTCGAACCTTCTGCTTAAATACCCTCACCACTTTAAGCAATTTCCAGGTTTAGGCCATTGACCCACAAGATCAATTATCTCCTAAAATCTAGGAGATTAGATTTGATTAATATCTTGAAGCATCTCTCCTTCTCTGACTGATAATCCTTGCTGAAATATGCTCAGCAGCATTTTAGAAATTCTTCTAAGCACTTTCACAACGCTGCCAAAACCTCAAAACGCACCCAGCACAAAACTGTTATTCGGACAGTTGAACTAGCTCTTGAACCAGCACCTGCTGCAGCATCCCCTGCTGCATCTGTTGCTGGTTTACTTCTGCTGTATACTTCTGCTGGCCTCCTTGATTGAGCTGCAGCAGCTCCTTGTTCACAAATGACATATGTTGGTTTTGGCAAAACTGCCACACTTGCATTATCACGGGTGATAGAGCCTATTTATACACATTATTTAGATCCTAACCCTATGCTTGTTTGCATTATTTTGTGTACAAGATTACTGGTTTCCAGTGTTTTTGTATTTCAGGGCAAAGCAAGGGCCTAAGTCGGATACGCGCTAACAGGCAGCGTTTAGGACGCGCATCACACAGCCTGCGGAGCTAGCGGCGCAAACAGAAGAGTTGGCAGAGTCGACCACGGTGCGCTAACCGATTGCGCTAAGATGCCGTGCGCCATGCGCAGATAGTGGTGTTTCCAAATCTTGACACCACCAGATTTGGAAGTTGCCAAGGTTGGGCCTCACGAGCAGTATATAAAGAGAGGAAGGCTAGGGTTTGAGAGTATCAGATCAGAGCATCAGAGACACAAGATATCAGAGAGAGAGAGCCAGATTCAAAAACACACGAGCTTGCTGCGAGGACCTGCGCTAGCCGACTGCGCCAGCCGAGACACTGCAACCTGCACGCACCTGCTAGTTGCTGTTTCTTTGATACTTTAGATATTATTTACTGTTTCTATGATGTTTACTACTAGCATGTCTAACTAAACACTTAGTATCGGTTGGGCATGAATCTATGAGTATTTCCTTTGAGACTTGCGCTTAATGCATAGCTTGTTTACTTATATTAATTCTGTGCACATTGTTGGCAGCTAGTTGCATGAGTAGGGGAAGCCTTTAACCGCAATCTTACTCTTGTTGCTTGTTGTTGTATGTTAAATTAGTTGAATAGCCTGACGGTGCCAACTAGGAGTAACGCGCTAGGATAATCAGTTGCTACTGTGACAGGATTCGTAGCTGCTTAGACTAGTCTTAAGAATTAATAGCTCATGAACTTTGATCGGAACATGCGCACATGTTAGGAAACCTTGATCGGAAACTAACATTAGCAAACCAAACTGTAGACGTTTAGAGTCGATGATAAGGAATACACTCATAGAGGATTGTCTGCGCCGATACTTCTCATAGTCATAGTACTTAATCTCTACTGCCTGCGCACGTCTAGTGCAATTCCTGCATTTTACTACTGTTTACTCGCGCATTGCGCAACCCCAATCACTCACACCCCCAGTTTTCGTAAGTGCAGGTTACTAGTTAAAGCTAATCTACTACCTCCCTGTGGATTCGATCCCGACTTAACCGCTGTACTAAGTGGAAGAGGAAGGAATTAATTTGACGCGCACAACGACGCGCGGATCAAATTTTGGCGCCGTTGCCGGGGAAGGCAACACATATAAGCTTTAACCAGCTTAGGTTTTCTTTTAATAGTTAGTTATTTCTGTTTGCTTTATTTTCGTTGTTGTTTCTGACAGCGCGCAATCACCATTAGCCTGCGCAACCTTGAAACAGTTGCACTGCGCAGATTCTAGTTGCGCACTGACAGACGCAACAGCTTAGTTATCTTTTAATTTCGTTTTCTTTGAGATTTAGAACAGGTCATGGAGGATAACAGTGTCGTTGGGGACAACTTGGGGGACAGAACCCCGGAAGAAGCAAGAGCACATAACCGCGCAGCCCTGTTCAGAGAGGAAGTGCAGCGCGAGGTTGAAGCAAGGATGGCCGCTGAAGTGTATAATGCGCCACCCGGGCGACTGGCCGCGAGACGCAGAACAGTGCGCGAGATGTCAGCCCCACTCACAGTTAACCAGCCATGGTGCATCGTGCTTCCACCAGACGGTCATTTTGAACTAAGGAGCTCGCTCATTCATCACATGCCCAAGTTCCACGGGATGAACAACCAGAATCCAGTCAAGAATGTGCGAGAGTTCCTAGTCATTTGCGAGAACATGAAGGCCGAAGGGGAGAGCGATGAAGCGCTGAAGATGAAAGCATTCCCATTTTCACTGTGTGACACGGCCAGGCATTGGCTAATGAACTTACCAGCAGGATCAATTCACACATGGGAGCAGCTGCAGAAGAAGTTCGACAGCAGACGCAACAAGCTGCACCCTACAATCCACCGCATCGCCTCCCTGACGCACCAGCACAGAACAACCAGCACCCGAGGCGATCCTTAGAAGATATCGTGGGGCAGCTAGCAGACACAGTGCGCAAGAATGATGAGAAGTACGACAAGAGGTTCGAGTCCATTGAGAAGCAGCTATCACAGATTGCGACCACGGTGTACGAGCTGAAAAAGAGCGATGGCAACCTGCCTTCGCAAGTGATCCAGAATCCTAAGGGAGGAGTCAACACCGTGACACTGAGGATTGGGCGCACGATAGGAACAGAGCAGACCACGAAGGCGCCCGCGCAACCAGTTGCGCAAGTCCCGGATCCAGCAGAGCAGAATGCGCAACCGGAGAAAGACGCGCAACCAGAAGCGCCAGCCACAAGCCAGCAGGGCGAAGCGCCAGGTATGACACAATTAAAAGACAAGGGCACGAATCATACTAACATACCTGCACCTTTCCCTGTGCAGGCACCATCGGCTAGGAAGGAAGCGCTCGACAAGGAGCTCTACGAGTTATTCAGTAAGGTGGAAATAAACATTCCCCTTATTGAAGTAGTTCGGCATATCCCTAGGTACGCCAAGTTCTTAAAGGAGCTGTGCACAAATAAGAGAAGGAAAGGCGAGTACGCACAGGTAATGCTAAATGCGCAGGCCTCAGCGATCGTGCAACATAAGGTACCACCTAAGTGCCGAGACCCAGGTACGTTCACCATCCCATGCTAGGTAAGACCACAGTGAGCAATTGCATGATTGACTTAGGCGCATCCATAAATGTGCTACCCTTTTCCCTATATGCGTCATTGCGCCTTGGACCACTTAAGCCTCCAGGTCTCACCATTCAGCTAGCAGATCGGTCGTGCAAGCAACCTACGGGCATGATCGAGGACGTTCTTGTGCGAGTAGGAGAGCTGGTATTCCCAATAGACTTCTATGTCCTAGAAATGGAGGGTGAATCAAGCACCAACAGTGCGCAGATCCTACTAGGCAGACCATTTCTGATGACCGCGCGCACAAAGATAGACGTGTGGAGGGGCACGCTCTCCATGGAGGTTGATGGCGAAGAAATCCATTTCAACATATTCAAGAGGATGCAGCATCCTCATGAAGACGCCACAGTGCACGCAATGGACGGCTTAGATGACTTGGTCGCAGATGCACAATGTGCGAGCGCAGCAGAAGAACCTATAACACTGGCACAGGCAGAGTTGGAGGCGCAGGAAGAGGAGCTGAGCAGTGCTGAACCAGAACCCAGACAGGTACAAGCCATAGTTAAAGTCTGCAATGCTAATAAAATCTTGCCCTCTATTGAACAGGCACCCAAGGTCGAGCTGAAGCAACTCCCAGAGCACCTCAAGTACATATTCTTGGGAAATGAAGACACCCTGCCAGTGATCATAAAGAAAGGATTAGAAGAGGAGCAGGAGGCGCAATTACAGCAGGTACTGCGCAGAAACTAGCGCGCTTTAGGATGGACACTTGCTGATCTGCGTGGAGTGAGCCCGGACGTATGCATGCATAGGATTCTATTGGAAGATGGTGCCAAACCATCCCGAATATGATGGAGGTAGGGCAGAAGGAAATTCTAAAGTTGCTTGACGCAGGAGTCATTTACCCTATTTCGGACAGCAAATGGGTAAGTCCAGTGCATGTTGTGCCGAAGAAAGGAGGAATCACAGTGGAAGAGAATGCGCAGGGCGAGCTAGTTCCCAAGCGCATTCAGACTGGATGGCGCATGTGCATTGACTACAGGAAGCTTAACGCAGTCACGCGCAAGGACCATTTCCCGCTACCCTTTATGGATCAGATGCTAGACCGATTAGCGGGGAAGCCCTACTTTTGCTTCTTGGACTGATATTCAGGGTACAATCAGATACCCATAGCTGCGGAAGATCAAGAGAAGACCACATTTACCTGCCCATTTGGTACGTTTGCGTTTCGGCGCATGTCATTTGGGCTGTGTAACGCGCCAGGTACGTTCCAACGCCTAGTCATGAGCATTTTTTCTGATATGATTGGTATATGCATAGAAGTTTTCATGGATGATTTTACTGTATACGGAGGTACCTTTGATGCATGCTTAACACATCTTGATAAGGTCTTAGCGCGCTGCATTTCAAAGAACCTAGTGCTGAATTATGAAAAATGTCATTTTATGGTATCGCATGGTGTAGTACTAGGACATATTATCTCGCAGGAGGGGATCAAGGTAGATAAAGCTAAAATTGATCTTATTTCTAATCTGCCTTATGCCACTAGCGTGCGCGATGTGAAATCATTCCTTGGGCATGCTGGGTTTTACAGGCGCTTCATAAAAGATTTTTCTAAAATTTGTATACCCCTGTCTAACCTTTTGCAAAAGGATGTGTGTTTCGAATTTACTGATGAGCGCAGGGCCGCATTTGATAAGCTGAAAAAGGCGCTGACCAGTGCGCCAGTGATGCGCGCACCAGACTGGAACCTGTCATTTGAACTGATGTGCGACGCAAGCGATTATGCAGTAGGTGCAGTCCTGGGGCAGCGAGTGGACAAGAAGCCGCACGCCATTTATTATGCATCGCGCACACTAGACGCTGCGCAGAGGAACTACACCACCACGAAGAAGGAGCTTCTGCCAATTGTGTTTGCACTAGAGAAGTTCCGCGCATATGTTCTAGGCGCTAGGGTCATCATTTACACAGACCACGCAGCAATCCGCTACCTAATGTCCAAGAAGGAAACTAAGCCGCGCCTGATGCGCTGGGTACTCCTACTTCAGGAATTTGACTTGGAGATCAAAGATAAGTAGGGCACGGAGAACACAGTCGCAGACCACTTGAGCATGATCGTGAAAGCGGAGGAGCCAGGGCAGATCACGGAGACGTTCCCTAACGAGCATCTGATGGCGCTGACAGGTAAGGTACCATGGTATGCGCACATTGCAAATTACCTGGTCACAGGTGTGTTTCCTCCTCATTTCACTAAAACCCAATGCATGAGATTAAATCATGAGTCCAAGCATTACATCTGGGATGATCCGTATATGCTCAGAATAGGACCTGATCAGATTTTAAGGCGCTGCGTGCCTGACCATGAAATTAACTCTATTTTGATGTTTTGTCATGCGCACGCATGTGGAGGACACTTCGGTCCAAAGCGCACGAGCAGAAAGATCCTGGACTGTGGATTTTATTGGCCGCGCTTGTTCAGTTACTCATATAACTACTGTAGGAACTGTGACAGGTGCCAGCGCACAGGAGGCATATCAGCCAGCAATGAGATGCCGCAGACACCAATTCTAGTGGATGAAGTATTCGACATTTGGGAGATTTACTTCATGGGGCCATTTCCCCCATCTTCCGGATACGAGTATATTTTGGTCGCGGTAGATTATGTCTCCAAATGGGTTGAGGCCAAGGCTACATGGAAAGACGATGGTAAGACGGTCGCTGACTTTTTGAGAACTAACATATTTTGCAGGTACGGAGTGCCTAAGGCAATCATTAGCGACCAGGGGACGCACTTTTGTAACAGGATTGTGGCGCAAGTTTTCAAGCATTATGGAGTACGCCACAAGACGTCCACTGCTTATCATCCTCAGACAAATGGACAGGCCGAGGTTTCCAACAGAGAGATCAAGCGCATCCTGGAGAAGACCATGAGACCGTCGCGCAAAGATTGGAGCCAGCGTCTTAACGATGCGCTGTGGGCATACCGCACTGCGCATAAGACGCCAATTGGGACTTCACCGTTCCGGTTGGTTTACGGAAAAGCATGCCACCTGCCAGTGGAGTTAGAGCACAAATCATATTTGGCATTACGCATTTGCAACCTGAACCTAGACGAGGCCAGAAAGGAGCGCGCATTTGAGCTAAGCGAATTAGAAGAGATGCGCCTGGATGCCTATGAGGGACTACGAGATTACAAGGCGCGCACAAAGGCATTTCATGACAAGCATATCCTCAGACGCACTTTTGAGCCAGGAGACCAGGTATTATTATTCTCATCACGCCTAAAGCTCATACCTGGAAAGCTGCGCAGCAAATGGACGGGACCGTACACAGTCACCAAGGTTTTCCCCTACGAAACAATCGAGTTAGAAAACGAGCACCAGCATCGTTTTCAGGTCAATGGGCAGAGAGTCAAACGGTATTTAGGAGAACCTTGGGATAGCACAGCGCGCGAAATTGAATTGGCAGAGCCTGAGATAGCAGATGCGCAGGTAGCTGCGGCAGAGTCATCACCAAACCCGCCAGAGGGAGAACAGGGGACTATTGCTCATATTTCTTCTCCCTCTTTACCTACCCTCGTTACTTATAATTTATCACATACTATTAACCATGCTGACCACCCGTCCGACCCTTTGCGCACGACCGAGAAGAACACAACACATGCACAAGTGCAGGGTCACTCAGGAGCAAGTGTGGGGGAGGTCGCTGGTATACTTTCACGCAAGTAACGAGGTACAGTCGAGCCAACGACATTAAACAACGGCACTTGTCGGGAGGTAACCCGACACGTTTTACTTTTACATGTTTTTCTTTTAGTTTTTCTAGTGTCTTTTAGCTAGTTTAGGACTTGTAGTTTTTTTAGTCGAGCAACAGTGCGCAGGTCCGTGCGCACTTCAGTGCGCGGGACAGCTGCGCCAGTCAAGGGGTATATAAGGGCAGTACTTAGAAAATTTCAGCACTTTTTCACTCGACCGTTGCAAGAGAAACTCCCGCCCTCACACCTCCGCTCACCGTCCGGCGCTCAACCCAGCTTCTGTTTAGAGAGATTTGAGGAGCACTCCGTCGCACTCCCTTCAGGTAACCTTTCCTCCCGATTTGAGCCGATTGCATTAGGGTTTGTGCGAGAAGAGGGGTAACCTAGGTCTGAAATCGCACCAAGCTAGCGTGCACCGATTGGAGGTTTGGTTAGTGGGTTTTGTAGGCGGGGAGTAGGCGCCCAATTGGTGAAAGTTTCAGGGCATTTGGAGGAGTTTGGATTTTCTGAGCTTTAGAGAGTGTTGACCGTAGTTGACCGTAGTGGACCAAAGAGACCCAGCGCATGATGCAGCCTGCCGAGGACCAAGCGACCCCAGCTCACTTCGCCAGCAAGTACGCGGCCTTCCTGAGGCTTGAGATGTACGGGACTCCATACATCAGCAGGGAGTTCCTGCGGGAGGTCGGTATGGAGGACCTCATCTTGGAGAAGCTCGCGCTGGCGGGCTGGGAGGCGTTGTTGGAGATCAACAGCGCAGCAGACAAGGTGGACACTTGCGAGTTTCTGGCGTCGCTAGAAACGAGTGATATGGAGATAAGGTACCGGCACCGAGGGGTGTGGTACATTGCCTCGACTAAGAGGCTGAAGCGCACACTGAGGTGCGAGAAGCTGACATGGACGCGCACACGAATCAGGAGGCGTGGCGCGAGATGGCGACCGGCCCAGTTTTTGCCGCGGAGCGCAGCCGAGGACGCGAGCTGCGCGACCCATGGATGTTTTACTTGTGGCGCTTGGTCGCCTATGCGATCATTAGGCGTTTTAATGGTGCGCCGAAGATCAGCTTGCTGGATATGGAGATTTTGAAGGGCTTTTATTATGGGAAGAGGGTGCTTTTTGTCTTGAACATGGTGATCCACTGGAGCCGGGTCAGCACCAAGGGGTCGCTGACTTGCGGAGGGATAATAACGCACCTGCTGCGTGCGTTGCATGGAGAGCCTGAGGTGCCAGAGCACACAGTGGTGCCTGTTGTTCCCCTGGACCGCGCCCACATGCTGCAGATAAGGGCGGTAGCCGTGAGAGAGTGATTGAGCCTATTTATACACATTATTTAGATCCTAACCCTATGCTTGTTTGCATTATTTTGTGTACAAGATTACTGGTTTCCAGTATTTTTGTATTACAGGGCAAAACGAGGGCCTAAGCCGGATACGCGCTAACAGGCAGCGTTTAGGACGCGCATCACACAGCCTGCGGAGCTAGCGACGCAAACAGAAGAATTGGCAGAGTCGACCACGGTGCGCTAACCGTTTGCGCTAACCAAGATGCCGTGCGCCATGCGCAGATGGTGGTGTTTCCAAATCCTGACACCACCAGATTTGGAAGTTGCCAAGAATGGGCCTCTGAGCAGTATAAAAAGAAGAGAAGAAGGCTAGGGTTTTAACAACAACAATCAGAGATCATCATATCATCATTCAGAGAGGACCACAGCACACGGGAGAACGGCAGAACTAAAAAACACACGAGCTTGCTGAGAGGACCTGCGCTAGCCGACTGCGCCAGCCGAGACTGCAACCTGCACGCACTGTTTGCTATTATTTTCTTGGACACTTTAGATGTTATTTACTATTTCTATGATGTTTACTACTAGCATGTCTAGCTAAACGCTTAGTATCGGTTGGGCATGAATCTATGAGTATTTCCTTTGAGACTTGCGCTTAATGCATAGCTTGTTTGCTTGTATTAATTCTGTGCACATTGTTGGCAGCTTGTTACATGAGTAGGGGAAGCCTTGAACCGCAATCTTACTCTTGTTGCTTGTTGTTGTATGTTAAACTAGTTGAATAGCCTGACGGTGCCAACTAGGAGTAACGCGCTAGGGTAATCAGTTGCTACTGTGACAGGATTCGCAGCTGTTTAGACTAGTCTTAAGAATTAATAGCTCATGAACTTTAATCGGAACATGCGCACATGTTAGGAAGCCTTGTTCGGACACTAACATTAGCAAACCGAGCTATAGACGTTTAGAGTCGATGATAAGGAATACACTCATAGAGGATTGTCTGCGCCGATACTTCTCATAGTCATAGTACTTAATCTCTACTGCCTGCGCGTGCAATTCCTGCGTTTACTACTGTTTACTCGCGCATTGCGCAACCCCAATCACTCACACCCCCAGTTTTCGTAAGTGCAGGATACTAGTTAAAGCTAATCTACTACTTCCTTGTGGATTCGACCCCGACTTAACCGCTGTACTAAGTGGAAGAGGAAGGAATTAATTTGACGCGCAGAACGTCGCGCGGATCAAATTTTGGCGCCGTTGCCGGGGAAGCAATATAGATAAGCTTTAACCAGCTTAGGATTTCTTTTAATAGTTAGTTATTTCGGTTTGTTTTATTTTCGTTGTTGTTTCTGACAGCGCGCAATCAGCATTAGCCTGCGCAACCTTGAAACAGTTGCGCTGCGCAGATTCTATTTGCGCACTGACAGACGCAACAGCTTAGTTATCTTTTAATTTCGTTTTCTTTGAGATTTAGAACAGGTCATGGAGGATAACAGTGTCGTTGGGGACAACTTGGGGGACAGAACCCCGGAAGAAGCAAGAGCACATAACCGCGCAGCCCTATTCAGAGAGGAAGTGCAGCGCGAGGTTGAAGCAAGGATGGCCGCTGAAGTATATAATGCGCCACCCGCGCGACAAGCTGCGCGACGCAGAATAGTGCGCGAGATGTCAGCCCCACTCACAGTTAACCAGCCATGGTGCATCGTGCTTCCACCAGACGGACATGTTGAACTAAGGAGCTCGCTCATTCATCATGAAATTTCAAGTGTCTCTACTTATGCAGATTTGTGAACTAGCAGTTGCTGCAGCACACTCTTGTTCACTTAAATGTAGGCACAACAGACAATGAATGGGACACTGATAGAGCCTAGTTATACACGTTATTTAGATCATAACCCCTTGCTTATTTGCAATATTTTATGGGCAAGATTACTCGTTTCCAATGTTTTTGTATATCAGGTCAGAACGAGCCCCTGAGTCGGATACGCGCTAACAGGCAGCGTTCTAGGAGTGAAAGATCAGCCTGTGGAGCTAGCGGCGCAAACAAAAGAAGAAATGGCGAAGGACAGCAGAGGTGCGCTACCCGATTGCGCTAACCAATGCCGTGCGCCAGGCGCAAAGTCCCAGTGACCAGATTTGGAAGCTGCCAAAAGATGAACCTCCTGAGCAGTATAAGAAGAAAGAGAGTCTAGGGTTTCAAGGAGTTCGAAAAGACTGCTGTTCCAGAGGCACCAGAGGACGCAAGGAGGCACTGTGCAGCAGGACTGGAAAACACACGGACCTGTTGAGAGGATTTGCGCCAGCCGACTGCGCCGGCCGAGAAGACAAACTGCACGCTCTGTTTGCTACCGTTTTCTCCGATACATTAGATGTTATCTTACTATTTTATGATGTTTACCACTAGCATGTCTAGCTAAACACTTAGTGTTGGTCGGGCATGAATCTGTGATGTATTCCTTTGAGACTTGAGCTTAATGCATAGTTTATTTACTTGTATTAATTCTGTGCGTATTGAGACAGTTAGTTGCATAAGTAGGGGAAGCCTTGAACCGCAAACTTGCCTGTGTAGCTCGCTTGTCACATGTTAAACTAGTTGCATGCGTAGGGGAAGCCTTGAACCGCAAACTTACCGTGACAATTAGGAGTAACGAGTTAGGGTAGGCAGCTGCTACTGTGACAGGATTCGCAGCTGTTTAACCTAGTTCTAAGGATTAATAGCACATGAACTTTGAACGGAACATGCGCAGGTGTTAGGAAGCCTTTACCGGACACTAACCCAAGTAAAACACAAGCTATAGACGTTTAGAGTCGATGATAAGGAATGCATTCATAGAGGATTGTCTGCCCAATACTTCTCATAAATATAGTACCTCATCTCTACTGCTTGCGCACGTCTAGTGCAATTTCCCGCGTTACGACATTTGCTGTTACTCGCGCATCACGCAAAACCCCCAATCACTCACGCAACCCCCGTTTTCTTAAGTGTAGGTTACTAGCTAAGACTCACTGCTTGCTCCCTGTGGAGATCGACCCTTACTTAACCGCTGTACTAGTGGGAGAGGAAGGAATTATATTTGACGCGCACAACGACGCGCGATCAAATTTTGGCGCCGTTGCCGGGGAGCAACACAGCTAAGTGTTAGCTAGCTTACATTTCTCATTTTAGTAACTAGCTATTTCATTTTGTTTTGTTTTCTCGTTGTTGTTTCTGACAACGCACAATTACATCAGCCTGCGCAACCTTGAAACAGTTGCGCTGCGCAGATTCTAGTTGCGCACTGACAGACGCAACAACTTCGTTGCCATTTAATTTCGTTTCTTGAGTTTGGATCAGGACATGGAGGATAACAGTGTGGTTGGAGATAACCTGGGAGACAGAACCCCAGAGGAAGCAAGGGCGCATAACCGCGCAGCCCTATTCAGAGAGGAAGTGCAGCGCGAGGTTGAGGCAAGGAGGGCCGCTGAAGTGTATCATGCGCCGCCCGTGCCACAAGTCGCGCGACGCAGAACAGTGCGCGAGATGTCGGCCCCTATCACTGTTAACCAGCCATGGTGCATCGTGCTTCCACCTGGCGGTCACTTCGAGCTAAGGAGCTCACTCATCCATCACATGCCCAAGTTCCACGGAATGAACAATGAAAATCCAGTCAAGCATGTGCGGGAGTTCCTGGTCATTTGCGAAAACATGAAGACCGAAGGGGAAAGCGATGAAGCGCTAAAAATGAAGGCATTTCCATTCTCACTAAATGATACAGCTAGACACTGGCTAATGAATTTACCTGCAGGATCTATTCACACATGGGAGCAGCTGCAGAAGAAATTCTTAGACAAATTTTATCCAGCAGCAAAGATTGCGCTGCTCAGAAGGGAATTGGCCGCGCCAAGGCAAGGCGCAGGGGAGTCTCTGTCAGAATACTACGAGCGTTTCAGGGAGCTAGAAGCCAACTGCTACAATCACGGGCTTCCCCAGAATGTGCTGATAGAGAACTTTCTGAATGGACTGCTGCCCATGGAGCTGCGACTACTGAATGCGTGCGCAGGAGGGGACATTTGCAACATGTACCCGGAGGATGCATGGCAGCTGATAGAAGATTCTGCTGGGCAGGTAAGACATCAATTAACACTTGAAAGTAGTCGTAATCGTTCTGTGCATCAGGTAGAGGCAAGCGCTGAGATCAAAGAAATGAAGGCCATGCTACAGAAGCTGATGAGTGCGCAGAGCGCACAACCAGTTGCGCCAAAGGTATGTGAATTCTGCAGGTCCACTGAGCACAAGACAGACGAGTGCCCAACACTTTTTGAAGAAACTGGAGATGTAAATGCCCTAGGAGGATGGGACAACAGAGGACCGCAGAGGCAGAATCAGCCGCGTTTTGGGCTTGCTGCAAATGGTTTCAGATGGAGAGAAGAGAACAATTTCCAGAGGCAGCCCATTGATCAGCGCGCACCACAGCAGACGCAACATGCTGCACCCTACAATCCACCGCATCGCCGCACAGACGCACCAGCGCAGAACAGTCAGCAACCAAAGCGATCCTTGGAAGATATCATGGGGCAGCTAGCAGACACAGTGCGCAAGAATGACGAAAAGTATGACAAGAGGTTCGAATCCATAGAAAAGCATCTATCACAAATTGCAACCACGGTGTATGAGCTGAAAAAGAGCGATGGCAACCTGCCTTCGCAAGTGATTCAGAACCCTAAGGGAGGAGTTAATGCAGTAACACTGAGGACTGGGCGCACAGTGGGAACAGAGCAGACCGCGCAGGCGCCCGCGCAACCAGTTGCACAAGTCCCAGATCCAGCAGCTCAGAGTGCGCAACCAGAGCCAGAGGCGCAATCAGAAGCGCCAACCACGAACCAGCAGGGCAATGCGCCAGGTATGTCTCACTCGAAAAACAAGGACAAAAATTGTACTAACATACCTGCTCCTTTCCCTGTGCAGGCACCACTGGCGAGAAAAGAAGCACTGGACAAGGAACTGTATGAGCTGTTCAGCAAGGTGGAAATCAACATACCTCTCATAGAAGCTATTCGACAGATTCCCAGGTATGCGAAGTTTTTAAAAGAGCTGTGCACGAATAAAAGAAGGACAGGCGAATGCGCACAAGTAATGCTAAATGCGCAAGCCTCAGCAATCGTGCAGCAAAAGGTACCACCTAAGTGCCGAGATCCAGGTACATTCACTATCCCTTGCACCTTAGGTAAAACCACGGTGAGCAACTGCATGATCGATTTAGGTGCATCAATCAATTTATTACCATATTCTCTCTATGCGACCTTGCGCCTTGGACCACTAAAACCTGCAGGTCTCACGATTCAGCTAGCAGATAGATCGTGCAAACAACCTGCAGGCATGATAGAAGATGTCCTAGTTCGAGTAGGAGAGCTGGTGTTCCCAGCAGACTTTTATGTGCTCGAAATGGAGGGTGAATCAAGCGCCAGCGGTGCGCAGATCCTCCTAGGCAGACCGTTTCTGATGACTGCGCGCACGAAGATAGACGTGTGGAGGGGCACGCTCTCCATGGAGGTAGATGGCGAAGAAATCCATTTCAACATCTTCGAAGGGATGCAGCACCCACATGAGGACGCTACCGTGCACGCAATGGACAGCTTTGACGATTTAGTCACGGAAGCGCAGTGTGCAAGCGCGACCATAGGACCAGAGCTACTGACACAGGCAGAACTGGAGGAGCAAGAGAAGGAGCTAAGCAGTACGGAACCAGCATCCACAGAGGTACGTGATATAGTTCATATTTGCACTGCTAACAAAATCTTGCCCTCTGTTGAGCAGGCACCCAAGATCGAACTGAAGCAACTCCCGGAGCATCTCAAGTACATTTTCTTGGGAGATGAGGACACCCTGCCAGTGATCATCAAGAGGGGATTGGAAGAAGGGCAGGAGGCGCGCTTACAACAGGTGCTGCGCAGGAACCAGCGCGCCATTGGATGGACTCTTGCTGATCTGCGCGGAGTGAGCCCAGACGTGTGCATGCACCGAATTCTGTTGGAAGATGGCGCCAAACCATCCAGGGAGGCTCAGCGCAGGTTAAACCCAAATATGATGGAGGTCGTGCAAAAGGAAGTTCTGAAGTTGCTTGACGCAGGGGTCATTTACCCAATCTCAGACAGCAGATGGGTCAGCCCGGTGCACGTTGTGCCAAAGAAAGGAGGAATCACGGTGGAGGAGAATGCGCAGGGCGAGCTAGTTCCCAAGCGCATACAGACTGGCTGGCGCATGTGCATCGACTACAGGAAGCTGAACGCTGTAACGCGCAAGGACCACTTCCCGCTACCCTTCATGGATCAAATGCTGGATCGCTTGGCAGGTAAGCCTTACTTTTGTTTTTTGGACGGATATTCAGGTTACAATCAGATACCCATAGCTGCGGAGGATCAAGAGAAGACCACGTTCACATGCCCCTTCGGAACTTTCGCGTTTCGGCGTATGTCTTTTGGGCTGTGCAACGCGCCAGGTACGTTCCAACGCCTCGTCATGAGCATTTTCTCCGATATGATTGGTATATGTATAGAAGTGTTCATGGATGATTTCACTGTATATGGGAGTACCTTTGATGCATGCTTAATACATCTAGATAAAGTCTTAGCGCGCGGCATCTCTAAGAACTTAGTGCTAAACTACGAGAAGTGTCATTTCATGGTAACGCACGGAGTAGTACTAGGTCATATCATTTCAGAGGAGGGTATTAAGGTAGACAAAGCTAAGATAGATATTATTTCTAATCTGCCTTATGCCACCAACGTGCGCGACGTGAAATCGTTCTTAGGGCATGCTGGGTTTTACAGGCGTTTTATTAAGGATTTCTCTAAGATTTGCATACCCCTGTCTAACCTGTTGCAAAAAGACGTGTGCTTCGATTTTACTGATGAGTGCAGGGCGGCGTTCGATAAGCTGAAAGAAGCGCTGACCAGTGCGCCAGTGATGCGCGCACCAGACTGGAACCTGCCATTTGAGCTGATGTGTGACGCAAGTGACTACGCAGTGGGAGCAGTCTTGGGGCAGCGCGAGGACAAGAAGCCGCATGCCATCTACTATGCATCGCGCACACTAGACTCCGCGCAGAAGAACTACACCACCACGGAGAAGGAGCTTCTGGCAATTGTATTTGCGCTGGAGAAGTTCCGAGCATACGTTCTAGGCGCCAGAGTCATCATCTACACGGACCACGCAGCTATCCGCTACCTCATATCCAAGAAAGAGACCAAGCCGCGCCTGATGCGCTGGGTACTTTTGCTTCAGGAATTCGATTTGGAGATCAAAGATAAGAAGGGCACAGAAAATACCGTCGCTGATCACCTGAGCAGGATCATAAAGGATGAGGAGCCCGGGCAGATCAAGGAGACATTCCCTGACGAGCATCTGATGGCGCTAACAGGTAAGGTACCATGGTATGCGCATATCGCAAATTACCTGGTCACAGGTGCGTTCCCTCCTCATTTCAATAAAACTCAGTGCATGCGATTGAAACATGAGTCCAAGCATTACCTTTGGGATGATCCTTACATGCTTAGAATAGGTCCAGATCGGATATTAAGACGTTGCGTGCCTGACCATGAGATTAACTCTGTATTGATGTTTTGTCATGCGCACGCCTGTGGAGGACATTTCGGTCCCAAGCGCACGAGCAGGAAGATCTTGGACTGTGGATTCTACTGGCCGCACCTATTCAGAGATGCCTATAACCACTGCAGGAAGTGTGACAGGTGCCAGCGCACTGGAGGAATCTCCGCGCGCAACGAGATGCCGCAGACCCCGATTCTGGTGGATGAAGTGTTCGATGTTTGGGGAATCGACTTCATGGGTCCATTTCCCCCATCTGCCGGGTACGAGTACATACTGGTGGCCGTGGATTACGTATCCAAATGGGTCGAAGCTAAGGCCACGCGCAAGGATGATGGTAAGACTGTCGCTGATTTTCTCAGAACTAACATATTTTGCAGGTACGGAGTGCCTAAGGCAGTTATCAGCGACCAAGGGACGCACTTCTGCAACAGAGTTGTGGCGCAAGTCTTCAAGCACTATGGGGTGCGCCACAAGACGTCCACCGCTTACCATCCGCAGACGAATGGACAGGCCGAAGTTTCTAACAGAGAGATCAAGCGCATCTTGGAAAAGACTGTGAGGCCGTCGCGCAAGGATTGGAGCCAGCGCCTGGATGATGCGCTATGGGCATACCGCACGGCACACAAGACACCCATTGGAACCTCACCATTCCGGCTGGTCTATGGGAAGGCATGCCACCTGCCAGTGGAGCTCGAGCACAAGGCATATTGGGCCTTACGTATTTGCAACTTGAACTTGGAAGAGGCAGGCCAAGAACGCGCATTTGAGCTGAGCGAACTAGAAGAGCTGCGCCTGGACGCCTATGAGGGACTGCGCGATTACAAAGCGCGCACCAAGGCGTTTCATGACAAGCACATCCTCCGGCGCACATTTGAACCAGGCGATCAGGTATTATTATTTTCATCACGCCTGAAGCTCATGCCTGGGAAGCTGCGCAGCAAGTGGACGGGACCATACACCGTCACCAAGGTTTTCCCCTACGGCACAATTGAATTAGAAGACGGGCACCAACATCGTTTTCAGGTTAACGGGCAGAGAGTCAAACGGTACTTGGGCGAACCTTGGGATGGCGCCGCACGCAACATTGACTTGGCCGAGCCAGAGATAGTAGACGAGCAAGCTGCTGCGCCAGACGCACCACCAGATGTTTCAGAGGGAGAACTAGCACCCATCGCCTATATCTCCTCTTCCTCTGCATCTGCCCTCCTTACGAATAATGTATCACATGCTGACCTCCCCTTTTATCCTTTGCGCAGGACCACTGAGATCGTAACACGAGCACTGGCGCAGGGACACTCAGGAGCAAGAGTGGGGGAGGCTGCAGACGCACTACTTGGCACGTAACGAGGTACCGTCGAGCCAACGACGTTAAACAAAGGCACTTGTCGGGAGGTAACCCGACACATTTTGTTTTGGCACATTTTATTCTGCTTGTTTTGTTTTTTTTGAGTGTTTTTAGCTTAGTTTAGGGTTTGGTAGTTTTTAGTCACACAAGTGCGCAGGACCGTGCGCCTCTCAATGCGCAGGTCAGTTGCGCCAGCCATAGGGGGTATATAAGGCCAGACTTAGAACAATTCCCAGCACTTTTTCACTCGACCGTTACACACAAGCTCCCGCCCTCAGACCTCTGCCGTCGATCAGCGCCCATCCCACCGTCCGTCTAGAGAGATTCAAGGACAACACGACCGCACAGCACCCAGGTAACCCCCGATCCCGCTTTGAGCCGCTTCTGTTAGGGTTTGCGCGGAGAAGACAGTTTTTAGGGTTTTGAAATCGCACCAGGCTAGAGTGCGCGGCTTGGAGTGCTGTTTTGTGCGTTGTGTAGGCGACCAGTAGGCGCTCGTTCGGTGCAAATTTCGGAGGATTCTGAGCAGTTTCGATTTTTAGGGTTTTGGGGAGCATTGACCACGGTTGACCAGAGCCAGCGCACGATGAGACCCGCCGCAGACCAGGTAACCCCAGCGGCTTTCGCTAACAAGTACGCAGCATTCATTAGCTTGGACATGTACGGGACACCGTACATCTGTCGAGATTTCCTGCGCGAGGTAGGGTTAGAGGACCTCGTGGCGCAGAGGCTAGCGATTGCCGGCTGGGAGGCGCTAATGGACCTCCGCAGCGCATCAGACCAGGAGGACACGTGTGAGTTCCTGGCATCTATGGAGGCGGGGGACAGGGAGATTAGATATAGACACAGGGGTGTCTGGTTCATAGCCTCGGAAAGGAGGCTGAGGCGCGCATTTGGGTGCGCCAAGGTGCGTGAGGAAGAGTTAGACACGCACACTAACCAGGAGGCTTGGAGGGACATGGCAACAGGGTCAGCGTTCGCCGCGGGGCGCAGCAGGGGCCGAGAGCTGCGCGACCCGTGGCTGTTCTACTTATGGCGCATCGTGGCCTACGCAATCATTGGCCGTTTCAATGGCGCACCAAAAATCAGCCTCCTGGATATGGAGATTTTGACGGGGCTTTATTATGAGCGGAAGGTGCTGTTCATCCTGAACATGGTGCACCATTGGAGCCGAGTCAGCATGAGAGGGCCGCTGACGTGTGGAGGGCTTATCACGCACTTGCTGCGGAGCTTACATGGAGAGCCCGAGGTGCCCGAGCACACCTTGGTGCAGCCTATACCTCTGGACCGCGCTCACATGCTGCAAATCAGGGCGGTAGCCGTTCGGGACGATGGCACACTAGAGTGGTGCTACCATCTGCAGCCAGCCAGACCACCGCGGGCCAGAGTAGAGAGCAGTGCGCGGGCCAGGGCGGAGAGCAGTGCGCAGGGCGCAGCTGCAGGCGCAGCAGCAGCTGCAGCAGCCGCAGCAGCAGACGAAGAGATGGAGGAGGCCCTAGAACCAGAGGTGCCTCTAGTCAGGCGCCCAAGGACTCGGGCGCAGACTGGAGCACAACAGAGGGCCCGTGCACCACAAGGGGAGCCAGTAACCATTGCCATAGAGGACTCTCCCCCGCGTGCACCTGCCAAGCGCCCAAGGACTGAGACTGAGGCGGCGCCTGAGGAGGCCACTGCCGAGCAGCGCATGTTGTTCAACGTCATGCGCGTGCTCGAATACTTAGCGCCAGAGGGGGCGGATTTAAGTATGAGTCCACCATCCGGGTGGAAATTTGGAGACGCAATTCCCCCTCTCCTCAGCCTGCACCATCCACCTCCTACCCGAACCCCAGAAACTTCAGCAGCTCCAGCACCAGCTCCAACTCCAGCTCCAGCACCCTCCCCAGCTCCAGCACCAGCTCCAACCCCAGCCCCAGCAGAGCCTACACCCGCACCAGCAGCCCCAGTAGCAGAGCCCACCCCTGTCCCAGACCCAGTACCACCACCAGCCGTTTCCCCTGCCCGGCCTTCTGTTCCGGAGTCCCCAATTAACTTTCCCAGCGTCAACTCCGATTCCTTATGGGAGTCACTCTCCGAGGATGAGCAGCCTGACCCCCTCACCATTGTACCCCCATCCTCCAGCACCGCCTCCACGACTGATTCTTCAGAGGCTGTAGCGCAGGATTCAGAGGCTGCATCTAGCTCGGAGGACTTCTAAGGCCAAGGGCAGGCGCAGTGATTTTACTTTAGGGTGGTGTCTTTTATTAATTGCTGCGTCTAGTGACTATTTTGTGCGCTGAATATTTGAGCCCTACATTCTGTGAACCCCTTGCTATATTTTGTGTGACTATTCGTGTTTACTCTTATGTTCTTTATTGTCGTTGCATTGCGTGCATGTGCGCCGCCTCCGTGCGCTTGAGCTTGAGTCGTGGGGACACGTCTCTGTTCAAGTGTGGGGGGGGGGGGGGGGCGTTACTCTTACATTTTATGTTTCTGAGCATTTTTTTAGTATAGCTTAGTTTAAGTTGAAGAGAATTAGTAGCAGTAGTGCGCTAAGGTGCAGGATGCGCATGCGCTCTAGCTTGTTTTGCGCTATCCGTATTGTGTGCACTGCTATCTACTGTTTTAGCATAATTTTTTCGTTTTTTCTGCTCCTGTTAGTTGGGATATACAGGGGATGTGGAGTTGATAGAAATGCTCCAGAGAGGCGGTTAGTCGCTTCTGCTTCGAAGGCGAGGTATATGGTCGAGTGCGCTAGTGGAGGCCGGTGCTTCGCAACCTTCGGAACAACAGAGCGCGCTCAGTCACGCAGATGCAAAAAGGCAAAATACCCAAGCGTGGCGAGGTGGGAAAACAGACCACCTTCTCTCTGGAAATCAAGCTAAGGAAAGCGGGCGCGGATGTAAACGCGTGCGCCGACCGGCGCAGACAGACCAAGGAGGGAGAGCGGAACGAGTTCCATAGCTGCTATCCGAAGGCTGAGATTGGAACTGTTCTGGGAATGAAAAATAAAATTGGATAGGAAGCTGAACAAAAGAAAAATATCAGCAGAAGCAGATGATTTGCGTTACAAAGAATCAGCATGCGCACTACTTAGTACCTGCGTGCGCAAGACCACAAGGATATCATCAAAGGCTCAGGTTCCCAGGAAGTGTGCGAACGAATCACGCACTGGAAGAAGCTCGCGCAAGAAACCATATACCTATCTTCGGAGCGGGAGCTGACAACCAGGAGCCTAAGAAGAGCTATCTCCCAGTCATCCAAAGATCTTCATCCTGGCTGAGAGGTAATGAATTTTCGGAATTATTATACTAGAACTATTGAGTGCAGTTGTGCGCAGGTGATAGAGCAGCACAAGTTGAGCAACTGTGCATCTTGCGCCAGAATGCGAGGCTGTGCGCTAGTCTCCAGAAAGGTAATTGTATCCGCGTTTCAGTACTTGTTCGGGACGAACAAGGGGCAAGTGTGGGGGGTTTGATAGAGCCTAGTTATACACGTTATTTAGATCATAACCACTTGCTTATTTGCAATATTTTATGGGCAAGATTACTCGTTTCCAATGTTTTTGTATATCAGGTCAGAACGAGCCCCTGAGTCGGATACGCGCTAACAGGCAGCGTTCTAGGAGTGAAAGATCAGCCTGTGGAGCTAGCGGCGCAAACAAAAGAAGAAATGGCGAAGGACAGCAGAGGTGCGCTACCCGATTGCGCTAACCAATGCCGTGCGCCAGGCGCAAAGTCCCAGTGACCAGATTTGGAAGCTGCCAAAAGATGAACCTCCTGAGCAGTATAAGAAGAAAGAGAGTCTAGGGTTTCAAGGAGTTCGAAAAGACTGCTGTTCCAGAGGCACCAGAGGACGCAAGGAGGCACTGTGCAGCAGGACTGGAAAACACACGGACCTGTTGAGAGGATTTGCGCCAGCCGACTGCGCCGGCCGAGAAGACAAACTGCACGCTCTGTTTGCTACCGTTTTCTCCGATACATTAGATGTTATCTTACTATTTTATGATGTTTACCACTAGCATGTCTAGCTAAACACTTAGTGTTGGTCGGGCATGAATCTGTGATGTATTCCTTTGAGACTTGAGCTTAATGCATAGTTTATTTACTTGTATTAATTCTGTGCGTATTGAGACAGTTAGTTGCATAAGTAGGGGAAGCCTTGAACCGCAAACTTGCCTGTGTAGCTCGCTTGTCACATGTTAAACTAGTTGCATGCGTAGGGGAAGCCTTGAACCGCAAACTTACCGTGACAATTAGGAGTAACGAGTTAGGGTAGGCAGCTGCTACTGTGACAGGATTCGCAGCTGTTTAACCTAGTTCTAAGGATTAATAGCACATGAACTTTGAACGGAACATGCGCAGGTGTTAGGAAGCCTTTACCGGACACTAACCCAAGTAAAACACAAGCTATAGACGTTTAGAGTAGATGATAAGGAATGCATTCATAGAGGATTGTCTGCCCAATACTTCTCATAAATATAGTACCTCATCTCTACTGCTTGCGCACGTCTAGTGCAATTTCCCGCGTTACGACATTTGCTGTTACTCGCGCATCACGCAAAACCCCCAATCACTCACGCAACCCCCGTTTTCTTAAGTGTAGGTTACTAGCTAAGACTCACTGCTTGCTCCCTGTGGAGATCGACCCTTACTTAACCGCTGTACTAGTGGGAGAGGAAGGAATTATATTTGACGCGCACAACGACGCGCGATCAGACACAGATTTGTTCACCCAGTTCGGCCAATCTGCCTACGTCTGGGGAGGACTTTTCTCCAGTCCTCAATCCACTCAACCAAAGGTCCAAAGCACACTTGGTTACAACGCACGCAACCTATGCTACTTTAACCCCGTGTGGACTACTCAACACAATCAGAACAAGCTCTGATTTATGCCAGCACACCCTCTACAATATGTCAGTCTAGAATAGCTACAATCCTCTCCAAGAACTCAGCCTATTCTATCCTACACTACTCAGCAGGGTTGCTGCAGCAACAGCTGTAACACCAGCTGAAGCACTCTGTCCGCGTCGCTGCAAGGCCTCCTGCCGAGCCGATCGAACCACTCCAAGAGCGCTGCACACTCTGAGTAACTCCCCCTCACTCAGTGACCACCTGCCACTAGTGAGTTCTTCCGCACGAACCTCGACCGAGCCTTCCACCCGTCAGTTCTCCCGCGGCTGCCTTTGATCAACCAACAAGCTCCACAGCTCTAAATTGGCTTCCAGATCAAAGCACGAATCAGTCTCTGCAAGACCTGACTCTCTTCTGCAATACGCACCACAGCTCTGCGCTCAACGCTCTGCCCGTGTGTGTTGATCGAAGAACAACTTCCGTAGCACACCCAGAAAATCCTCTCTCTGAATTTCGTGTGTACTCTCGTGTATCACTCAGCTTCGATCACCCTCTACAGCCCTCGAACCTTCTGCTTAAATACCCTCACCACTTTAAGCAATTTCCAGGTTTAGGCCATAATCCCACAAGATCAATTATCTCCTAAAATCTAGGAGATTAGATTTGATTAATATCTTCAATGCCAATCTTCTTTTCTGACAAGTGAACCGTGCTGGAAAAATGCTTAGCAGCATTTTAGAAAACCTCCTAAGAGCAAGAACACAAACTGCCATACCTCCAAAACGCACCCAGCACAAACTGTTACTCGGACAGATGAACCAGCACTTGAACCAGCACCTGCTGCAGCACCCCTGCTGTATCTGTTGCTAGCTGTTCTGCTTGATTGCTTGAGCTGCAGCAGCTCCTTGTTCACAAATGACATATGTTGGTTTTGGCAAACCTGCCACACTTGCATTATCAATCTCCCCCTTGGCATTTTGACAAAACCACTTCATAACTCCACTTCTCAGCCTGCTCTTTCTTCTCCCCCTTTTTGGAACAAATGACGAGGGGGTGTCTCTGCTGGGAGCACTTATGACGGCAATACACAGAGCCCGAGAGAGGCCCTCAGGTCTTCAAACCGGGCTGCATCCAGAGCTTTGGTGAAGATATCAGCAAGTTGTTTGGCAGACACAACATGCTGGAGCGTGATTACTTTCTGTTCAACAAGGTCACGGATGAAGTGATGACGGATGTCAATGTGCTTGGTTCTACTGTGCTGGACAGGGTTCTTGGATATGCTGATGGCACTCATATTGTCACAGTAGAGAGTCATGTCATCTTGAGCAACCCCATACTCACTCAGCATTTGCTTCATCCACAACATTTGTGCACAGCAGCTCCCAGCAGCAATGTACTCAGCCTCGGCAGTGGATAGAGAAATGCTGTTCTGTTTTCTGCTGAACCAAGAAACCAGGTTATTCCCCAAGAAGAAGCATCCTCCCGAGGTGCTCTTTCTGTCTTCTGAGCACCCTGCCCAGTCTGCATCACTGTATCCTACCAGATTTGCCTTTGTGTCTCGAGTATACCATAGGCCATAGCCCACAGTTCCCCCGACATACCGAATAATGCGCTTGACCAACTGCATATGGCTGTCTCTTGGGCTGGCTTGGAATCTGGCACAGACTCCTACTGCATAGGAAATGTCAGGACGGCTGGCAGTCAGGTAAAGAAGGCTCCCTATCATGCTTCTGTAGACAGTCTGACTTACTTCCAAACCTTGCTCATCTTTAATGGCTTTCACATGAGTAGCAGCAGGAGTACGCTTGTGACTGGCTGAGTCGAGCTGGAATTTCTTCACAAGGGCCTTGCTGTATTTGCTTTGAGCAATAAAGATCCCGTCCATTTTCTGAGTAATCTCCAAACCAAGAAAGTAGGAAAGTTCTCCTACCATGCTCATCTGAAATTCTTGCTGCATGTGTTGCACAAACTGCTTCACCAAGTGCTGGGACTTTGATCCAAAGACAATGTCATCCACATATATTTGAGCAATGATCACATCAGACCGAGTTCTTTTGACAAACAAGGTTTTGTCAGCTCCCCCTCGGTTGTAGCCATGATTTTCCAGGAAGGTTGTCAATCGCTCATACCAAGCCCGAGGAGCCTGTTTCAGCCCATATAAAGCTTTCTTCAATTTATACACCTGTTCTGGATGATGAGGATCTTCAAAACCTTTTGGTTGAGAGACATAGACTTCTTCAGAGAGATCTCCGTTCAAGAACGCACTTTTAACATCCATTTGATATAATTTGAATCCCAGGCAGCAAGACATTGCTAGAAGCAGTCTGATGGCCTCCAGGCGAGCTACTGGAGCGAATGTTTCTTCAAAGTCAAGACCTTCAATCTGAGAATATCCCTGGGCAACCAGTCTGGCTTTATTTCTTGTAATGTTGCCCTTTTCGTCAGTTTTATTTTTGAACACCCATTTTGTGCCGATGATGTTTACCCCTTTAGGTCTGTCTACCAAATCCCAGACATCGTGCCTTTCAAACTCTGCCAACTCCTCTTGCATAGCCATAATCCAGAATTCATCACTCATGGCCTCCTTGAAGTTCTTTGGTTCAAGACTGGACATGAAGCATGTATTGAGGTAGGCATGGCCTCTGGTTCTTCTTCTATCTGAGGGATTCCCAATCACATTTGTCAAGGGATGATCCTTCTGTATCTTCTTTGGGGGCTGCCTTGAAGGTGGATCAGGAGCTTCAGTGTGGAAATCCTCAGACAGACTCTCTGCTTGGTCATCTGGAATCTCTGCTTCAGCACTTGCTGTAGCATCTGCTGGAGCCGCAGCTTGTTCACTTCTGGTCTGTCTATCAGACATTTCTTCAGGATCAGAGTCTTCTTCACCAGTGTCAGACTCAGAGTTAGGTGCTTCATCTACATCTTTGACAACCACATTTATTGATTCCATGACAGTCTTTGTTCGCTGGTTGAACACACGATATGCCCTGCTGTTTGTTGAATATCCCAAGAATATTCCAGGATCACTCTTTGGATCGAGTTTCTTTCGATACTCCCGGTCTCTCAGAATGAAGCAGTCACTTCCAAAGATATGAAAGTACTTAACAGTGGGCTTTTTCTGATTCCAGAGCTCATAGCAGGTCTGCATGGTACCTCTTCGCAAGGTAACTCTATTGATGATGTAGCAGGCGGTATTCATGGCCTCTGCCCAGAATTTCAGAGGAATCCTCTTAGCATGGATCATTACCCTGGCCATTTCTTGAATTGTTCGGTTCTTCCGTTCCACCACACCATTTTGCTGAGGAGTAATGGGAGAAGAGAACTGATGTGTTATACCCCTTTGTTGACAGAACTCATCCATGTCTTTGTTTTCAAATTCTCTGCCATGATCACTGCGAATGCTGCTGATTCTAAGATTCTTTTCTTGCTCTAGCCGAGACACCAGAGACACAATGACACTCACAGTATCTGATTTTTCTCTGATAAACTCAATCCAAGTGAATCTAGAATAGTCATCAACACAGACAAATGCATACCTTTTCTTGCCTAGGCTCTCCACTTCCATTGGTCCCATCAGATCCATATGGATCAGCTGAAGAGGCCTGATGGTACCAATATCTTTGACCCGAGGATGTGAAGCCTTCTTTTGTTTCCCAATCTGACAGTCTCCACAGATGGAGTCTGTCTCTCCTTTCAGCAGTGGAATTCCTCTGACCAGCCCTTCTGTGGCAATTCTCTTTAGAGTTCTCAGGTTAACATGTCCCATCCTTTTGTGCCATAAGGTCATTTCCTCGGCCTTTGTCAGCATACATTTCTGAATCCGTGAGTTTGAACTCACATTGAGAAGGTAGCAATTGCTCTTGGATCTGGCTCCTTCCATTATGCACTTTCCAGATTTATCGAGAACTTGGCATGAGTCTCTTGTAAACTTAACTTGTTTAGTCCCATCACACAACTGGCTGATGCTGATAAGATTAGCCTTTAATCCTTCCACCAAAAGAACATTGCTCAGATTTGGCATTCCTTCTACAGCCAAAGTTCCTCTTCCCAGAACCCTTCCTTTCAGGCCATTACCAAACTTCACATTTTGTTCCAGACAGGGAGTAATATTCTTCAGAAAGGATCTTTCTCCTGTCATATGGCCTGAACAGCCACTGTCAAAGTACCAGCTTATCTTGTCTGAGGTGCTAGCTGTGCTGACAAGGGCGAGGAGCTGAGTCTGCGCATGTTTCTGCTTGGCAGATTCCCTGGGCGATGTAATTCTGGCATGAGCTGAGGAGCAGTTTCTTTGAATATGTCCTCTGCGACCACAGCTGTAACATTTCTTAAACTTCAAAGCTCTCTTGTTACGGTGAAATAGACATTGCTGCAGCAAGTCCTGGTTCACTCCTTTTTGTGTTTTTGTGCCTCTTCTTGCTGACCTGTATCTGGCCATGTTGCATTCATCTTCACTCAGATCTTCACTTTCACTGGCAGAAAGAGCTTTCTTTTTCATCCGTTTGCTGGTGCAGTTGATCTGTCGATGGCCGTAGCCTGCACAATTCCAGCATTGGACTCCTTTCTTCACTTCGTTCTTTTCTTCTTCACTCTGAGCTGGTTCCTTACCTTTCCTTTTGCTTTCACCGCCCCTCCTGAATTGTTTTCGCGAAGAAGATCTTCTCTCAGTTCTGGATTCCATGTTTTTCAGAAGCTTTCCGAGGTTCTTAACCAGCATGTTTATCTGATCATCTGGATCTGTCTGCTTGCTTTCCGCTTCTGCCTTCAAGCCAACATTCTTATCCTGGGAGGTGGTGTCTCCTTTGACCAGTTTCATCTCAAATTGTTTGAGAGACCCCATCAGCTCTTCCAACCTCATGAATCTGACATTTTGTGCTTCTTCAATGGCTGTCACCTTCATGTCAAATTTTGTAGGCAGCGATCTGAGCACCTTTCTGATAAGCTTTTCTTCTGGGATGGGCTCACCAAGGGCATGAGCTTCATTTGCAAGATCACAGAGTTTAGCATTAAACTCAGTGACTGTTTCTTCATCCAGCATCCTCAGATTCTCAAATTGTGTGGCAATTATCTGGAGTCTTGACAGCTTCACTCTATCAGTTCCCTCATGGGCAGTTTGCAGAATCTCCCATGCTTGCTTGGCCATGTCACAGTTTGAGATCAACCTGAAGTTATTAGCATCAACTGCAGCAAAAATTGCATTCAAGGCCTTTGAATTACCAGTTGCTGCAGCACCTTCTTCAACAGTCCACTGCTCTTCAGGTTTTATTCTTGTCACTCCTTGCTCATCTATGGTGATTGGGGGAGACCACTGAATCACAACAGCTCTCCATGTCTTCTCGTCAATGGCCCTGAGAAAGGCCTTCATCCTAGCTTTCCAATAACCATAGTTGCTCTCTTCCAGAAGTGGAGGTCTACTCGTGCTCTGTCCTTCCTTCATTGTCTTGGCTACTTCAGAGACACTGTAGGACCTTTTAAACTCTGTGTGTCGAGTTCCTGCTCTGATACCAATTGAAATTTCAAGTGTCTCTACTTATGCAGATTTGTGAACTAGCAGTTGCTGCAGCACACTCTTGTTCACTTAAATGTAGGCACAACAGACAATGAATGGGACACAGATTTGTTCACCCAGTTCGGCCAATCTGCCTACGTCTGGGGAGGACTTTTCTCCAGTCCTCAATCCACTCAACCAAAGGTCCAAAGCACACTTGGTTACAACGCACGCAACCTATGCTACTTTAACCCCGTGTGGACTACTCAACACAATCAGAACAAGCTCTGATTTATGCCAGCACACCCTCTACAATATGTCAGTCTAGAATAGCTACAATCCTCTCCAAGAACTCAGCCTATTCTATCCTACACTACTCAGCAGGGTTGCTGCAGCAACAGCTGTAACACCAGCTGAAGCACTCTGTCCGCGTCGCTGCAAGGCCTCCTGCCGAGCCGATCGAACCACTCCAAGAGCGCTGCACACTCTGAGTAACTCCCCCTCACTCAGTGACCACCTGCCACTAGTGAGTTCTTCCGCACGAACCTCGACCGAGCCTTCCACCCGTCAGTTCTCCCGCGGCTGCCTTTGATCAACCAACAAGCTCCACAGCTCTAAATTGGCTTCCAGATCAAAGCACGAATCAGTCTCTGCAAGACCTGACTCTCTTCTGCAATACGCACCACAGCTCTGCGCTCAACGCTCTGCCCGTGTGTGTTGATCGAAGAACAACTTCCGTAGCACACCCAGAAAATCCTCTCTCTGAATTTCGTGTGTACTCTCGTGTATCACTCAGCTTCGATCACCCTCTACAGCCCTCGAACCTTCTGCTTAAATACCCTCACCACTTTAAGCAATTTCCAGGTTTAGGCCATAATCCCACAAGATCAATTATCTCCTAAAATCTAGGAGATTAGATTTGATTAATATCTTCAATGCCAATCTTCTTTTCTGACAAGTGAACCGTGCTGGAAAAATGCTTAGCAGCATTTTAGAAAACCTCCTAAGAGCAAGAACACAAACTGCCATACCTCCAAAACGCACCCAGCACAAACTGTTACTCGGACAGATGAACCAGCACTTGAACCAGCACCTGCTGCAGCACCCCTGCTGTATCTGTTGCTAGCTGTTCTGCTTGATTGCTTGAGCTGCAGCAGCTCCTTGTTCACAAATGACATATGTTGGTTTTGGCAAACCTGCCACACTTGCATTATCACATCACATGCCCAAGTTCCACGGGATGAACAACGAAAATCCAGTCAAGCATGTGCGAGAGTTCCTAGTCATTTGCGAGAACATGAAGACCGAAGGGGAAAGCGATGAAGCGCTGAAGATGAAAGCGTTCCCATTTTCACTGTGTGACACGGCCAAGCATTGGCTAATGAACTTACAAGCAGGATCAATTCACACATGGGAGCAGCTGCAGAAGAAATTCCTGGACAAATTTTATCCCGCAGCAAAGATCGCGCTACTCAGGAGGGAGCTGGCCGCACCTAGGCAGAGCGCAGGAGAATCGCTATCAGAGTATTACGAGCGTTTCAGGGAGCTGGAGGCCAACTGCTACAATCACGGCCTGCCCCAGAATGTGCTGATAGAGAACTTTCTGAATGGATTTCTGCCCATGGAGTTGAGATTTCTGAACGCATGCGCAGGAGGCGACATTTGCAACATGTACCCAGAAGACGCGTGGCAGTTGATAGAAGAGTCTGCCGGGCAGATAAGACATCAGCTAACACTTGAAAATAGTCGTGCTCACTCTGTGCATCAGGTAGAAACAAGTGCTGAGATCAAGGAAATGAAGGCCATGCTGCAGAAGTTGATGAGTGCGCAAAGCGCATAACCAGTTGCGCCAAAGGTATGCGAATTCTGCAATTCCACCGAGCACAAAACCGATGCATGTCCCACGCTTTTTGAGGAATCTGGAGATGTCAATGCTCTTGGAGGATGGGATAACAGAGGGCCTCAGAGACAGAATCAGCCGCGTTTTGGACTAGCCGCAAATGGGTTCAGATGGAAGGAGGAAAACCATTTCCAGAGGCAGTCCACGGATCAGCGCGCGCCACAACAGACGCAACAAGCTGCGCTCTACAATCCACCGCATCGCCGCACTGACGCACCAGCGCATAACAACCAGCAACCGAGGCGATCTTTGGAAGATATCGTGGGGCAGCTAGCAGACACAGTGCGCAAAAATGACGAGAAGTATGACAAGCGGTTCGAGTCCATTGAAAAGCAGCTATCACAGATCGCTACCACGGTGTATGAGCTAAAGAAGAGCGATGACAACCTGCCTTCGCAAGTGATTCAGAACCCCAAAGGAGGAGTCAATGCAGTGACCCTGAGGACTGGACGCACGATAGGAACAGAGCAGACCACGAAGGCGCCTGCGCAAGTCCTGAATCCAGCAGAGCAGAATGCGCAACCGGAGCAAAATGCACAACCAGAAGTGCCAGCCACAAGTCAGTAGGGCGAAGCGCCAGGTATAACATAATTAAAAGACAAGGGCACGAATCGTACTAATATACCTGCACCTTTCCCTGTGCAGGCTCCATCGGCTAGGAAGGAAGCGCTGGATAAGGAGCTCTACGAATTATTCAGTAAGGTGGAAATAAACATTCCACTTATTGAAGCAGTTCGGCAGATCCCTAGGTACGCCAAGTTTTTAAAGGAGCTGTGCACAAACAAGCGAAGGAAAGGCGAGTGCGCACAGGTAATGCTAAATGCGCAGGCCTCAGCCATCGTGCAACATAAGGTACCACATAAGTGCCGAGACCCAGGTACGTTCACCATCCCATGCACTTTAGGTAAGACCACACTGAGCAATTGCATGATTGATTTAGGCGCATCCATAAATTTGCTACCCTATTCCCTATATGCGACGTTGCGCCTTGGACCACTAAAGCCTGCAGGTCTCACCATTCAGCTAGCAGATCGGTCGTGCAAACAACCTACGGGCATGATAGAGGATGTTCTTGTGCGAGTAGGAGAGCTGGTGTTCCCAGCAGATTTCTATGTGCTAGAAATGGAAGGTGAATCGAGCACCAGCAGTGCGCAGATCCTACTGGGCAGACCTTTTCTGATGACCGCGCGCACAAAGATAGACATGTGGAGGGGCACGCTCTCCATGGAGGTTGATGGCGAAGAAATTCATTTCAACATATTCAAAGGGATGCAGCACCCTCATGAAGACGCCACAGTGCACGCAATGGACTGCATAGACGACTTGGTCGCAGATGCGCAATGCGCAAGCGCAGTAGACGAACCTATAACACTGGCACAAGCAGAGTTGGAGGAGCAGGAGGACGAGCTGAGCAGTGCTGAACAAGAACCCAGACAGGTACACAATATAGTTCATGTTTGCACTGCTAATAAAATCTTGCCCTCTATTGAACAGGCACCCAAGGTCGAGCTGAAGCAACTCCCAGAGCACCTCAAGTACATATTCCTGGGAAACGAAGACACCCTGCCAGTGATCATAAAGAAAGGATTAGAAGAGGAGCAGGAGGCGCAATTACGGCAGGTGCTGCGCAGGAACCAACGCGTAGTGAGCCCAGACGTATGCATGCATAGAATTCTATTGGAAGATGGTGCCAAACCATCCAGGGAGGCTCAGCGCAGATTAAACCCGAATATGATGGAGGTAGTGCAGAAGGAGATTCTAAAGTTGCTCGACGCAAGAGTCATTTACCCGATCTCAGACAGCAAATGGGTCAGTCCAGTGCACGTTGTGCCAAAGAAAGGAGGAATCACAGTAGAAGAGAATGCGCAGGGCGAGCTAGTTCCCAAGCGCATACAAACTGGATGTCGCATGTGCATCGACTACAGGAAGCTTAACGCAGTCACGCGCAAGGACCATTTCCCGCTACCCTTTATGGACCAGATGCTAGATCGATTAGCAGGGAAGCCCTACTTTTGTTTCTTGGACGGATATTCAGGGTACAACCAGATACCCATAGCTGCGGAGGATCAAGAGAAGACCACGTTCACCTGCCCGTTCGGTACGTTTGCGTTTCGGCGCATGTCATTTGGGCTGTGTAACGCGCCAGGTACGTTCCAACGTCTAGTCATGAGCATTTTTTTTTGATATGATTGGTATATGCATAGAAGTGTTCATGGATGATTTCACCGTATATGGAGGTACCTTTGATGCATGCTTAACACATCTTGATAAGGTCTTAGCGCGCTGCATATCAAAAAACCTAGTGCTGAATTATGAAAAATGTCATTTCATGGTATCACATGGTGTAGTACTAGGACATATCATCTCGCAGGAGGGGATCAAGGTAGATAAAGCTAAAATTGATCTTATCTCTAATCTACCTTATGCCACTAACGTGCGCGATGTGAAATCATTCCTTGGGCATGCCGGGTTTTACAGGCGCTTTATAAAAGATTTCTCTAAAATTTGTATACCCTTGTCTAACCTCTTGCAAAAGGATGTGTGTTTCGAATTTACTGATGAGTGCAGGGCAGCGTTTGATAAGCTGAAAGAGGCACTGACAAGTGCGCCAGAAATGCGCGCGCCAGACTGGAGCCTACCATTTGAACTGATGTGCGACGCAAACGATTATGCAGTAGGTGCAGTCCTGGGGCAGCGAGTGGACAAGAAGCCGCACGCCATTTATTATGCATCGCGCACACTGGACGCTGCGCAGAGGAACTATACCACCACGGAGAAGGAGCTTCTGGCAATTGTGTTTGCGCTGGAGAAGTTCCGCGCATATGTTCTAGGCGCTAGGGTCACCATATACACAGACCACGCAGCAATCCGCTACCTAATGTCCAAGAAGGAAACCAAGCCGCGCCTGATGCGCTGGGTGCTCCTACTTCAGGAATTTGACTTGGAAATTAAAGATAAGAAGGGCATGGAGAATACAGTTGCTGACCACCTGAGCAGGATCGTTGATCGCGCGTCGTCGTGCGCGTCAAATATAATTCCTTCCTCTTCCACTAGTACAGCGGTTAAGTAAGGGTCGATCTCCACAGGGAGCAAGTAGTTCAGTTCTAGCCAGTGACCTACACTTACGAAGATTGGGAGGGGTGTGTGAGTGATTGAAATGCGCGATGCGCAAGTGAACAGTAACTAGTGTAACGCAGGAAATTTGCACTAGACGTGCGCAAGCAGTAGAGATCAAATACTATGATTATGAGAAGCATTGGGCAGACAATCCTCTATGAGTGCATTCTGTTGTTGCAAGTATGGCAGTGCTTGACAAAACCAGCATAAGTGAACTAGGAGTTGCTGCAGCTAAATCAATCAAGAAGGCAAGCTGAAAGGAACTAGCAGCAGCTGCAGCAGGGGATGCTGCAGCAGGTGCTAGTTCAACTGGCCGGTTCAACTGTCCAAGGAGCAGCAGATGGCTGGGCTTGTTCGAAAGGGCTGGAAACATTGCAGAGCATCTGAAGAATTTCTAAAATGCTGTTGAGCATATTCCAGCAAGGTTTACTGGTCAGAGGAAGGAGATTTGCATTGAAGATATTAATCAAATCAAATCTCCTAGATTTTAGGAGATAATTGATCTTGTGGATCAATGGCCTAAGCCTGGAAACTGCCTAAAGTGGTGTGGGTACTTAAGCAGAAGGTGTTAGGGCTGAAGAGGGTGATCGAAGCGGAGTGATACACGAGAGTAGACACAGATTGCAGAGAAGGGATTTTCGGTGTGCTACGGACGTTGTTCTCCGATCAACACACACGGGCAGAGCGTTGAGCGCAGAGCTGTGGTGTGCATTGCAAAAGAGAATCAGGTCTTGCAGAGACTGATTCGTGTATTGATCGGGAAGCCAATTCAGAGCTGTGGAGCTTGTTGGTTGATCAAAGGCAGCCGCGGAAGAACTGACGGGTGGAAGGCTCGGTGGAAGTTTGTGCGGAAGAACTCACTAGTGGCAGGTGGTCACTGAGTGAGGGGGAGTTACTCAGAGTGTGCAGCGCTCTTGGAGTGGTTCGATCGGCTCGGCAGAAGGCCTTGGAGCGACGCGGACATTGTGCTTCAGCTGTGTGCTGCAGCAACCCTGCTGAGTAGTGTAGTATAGAATAGGCTAAGTTCTTTGAGAGGATTGTAGCTATTCTAGACTGACATATTGTAGAGGGTGTGCTGACACAAATCAGAGCTTGTTCTGATTGTGTTGTGTGATCCACACGGGGTTAAAGTAGCATAGGTTGCGTGCATTGTAACCGTGGGTACTTGGAACCTTTGGTTGAGTGGATTGAGGACTGGAGAATAGTCCTCCCCAGACGTAGGCAGTTTGGCCGAACTGGGTGAACAAATTTGTGTCTTTGTTCATTGCTTGCTGAGATTATTTCTTGTGAACAAGAGTGTGCTACAGCAACTGCTAGTTCACAAATCTGCCTAAGTGAGACGCTGTGAAATTTCAATTGGTATCAGAGCGGGAGCTCGACACAGAGAGTTAAAGATCCTACAGTGTCTCTGAAGAAGCCAAGACAATGAAGGAAGGACAGAGCACAAGCAGACCTCCATTATTGGAAGAGAGCAATTATGGATATTGGAAAGCTAGAATGAAAGCCTTTCTCAGGGCTATTGATGAGAAGACATGGAGAGTTGTTGTGATTCAGTGGTCTCCTCCAATCACCATGGATGAGCAAGGAGTGACAAGAATAAAACCTGAAGAGCAGTGGACTGCTGAAGAAGGTGCTGCAGCAACTGGTAATTCAAAGGCTCTGAATGCAATTTTTGCTGCAGTTGATGCTAATAATTTCAGGTTGATCTCAAACTGTGATATGGCCAAGCAAGCATGGGAGATTCTGCAAACTGCTCATGAAGGAACTGATAGAGTGAAGCTGTCAAGACTCCAGATAATTGCCACACATTTTGAGAACCTGAGGATGCTGGATGAAGAAACAGTCACTGAGTTTAATGCGAAACTCTGTGATCTTGCAAATGAAGCTCATGCTCTTGGTGAGCCCATCCCTGAAGAGAAGCTTATCAGAAAGGTTCTCAGATCATTGCCCACAAAATTCGACATGAAAGTGACAGCTATTGAAGAAGCGCAAAATGTCAGATTCATGAGGCTGGAAGAGCTGATGGGGTCTCTCAAACAATTTGAGATGAAACTGGTCAAAGAGGACACCACTTCCAAGGACAAGAATATTAGATTGAAAGCTGAAGCAGAAATCAAGCAGACAGTTCCAGATGATCAGATGAGCATGCTTGTTAAGAACCTTGGGAAGATTCTGAAAAACATGGAATCCAGAACTGAGAGAAGTTCCTCCTCGCGAAGACAATTCAGAAGGGGCGGTGAAAGAAAGAGGAAAGGGAAAGAACCAGTTCAGGATGAAGATGATAAGAAAGAGATGAAAAAGGGAGTTCAATGCTGGAACTGTGAAGGGTATGGACACATTGAGGCTGACTGTCCAAGCAAATCCTTCAAGAGCTCAGAGAAAAAGAACAGTAAGTCCATGACAGCAAAATGGAGTGACTCTGAGGAAAGTGATGAAGAAAAATGTGTGGTGCTGACCAGTATATCTGATTTCAACCTCAAGGAGATAAAGAAGGATAAAATCCACTATGGAATTGTAGTATCTGAAAGTGAAGATGAGGGTGACTCATCTGCCAGTGAAGATGAGGAGGACTTACCTGGTAGACTTGTTGACTATCTGGAGAAGATACTCAAACAGTGTGAAGCAGTCCTTCAGACAAATCAAGCATTGACTGACAGAGTAAATCTCTTGGAAGAAGAACGAAAGAAATGTCCTCTCCCCGTCCACAGTCAAGTCACCATTCTGAAAAGGGAAGACACTAGAAGACAGGCTACAAATATTGGCGATTCATCAGCAACAGCCAAGACAGATATTTTCCAGAAAAATATCTTGGATGAGATCTTGTCTTTCCAAAGGTTTGGTAAAGGAAGAATGGGACTGGGGTATACCGGTGACGAAAGCTCGAGAGGGACGGTTTTTGTTAAAGCCTCGAGTGTTGTGGTAGATGAAATGAGAAATTCAGCAGACTCCCCGAAAACTGCAGACAAAGTTGGAACCAGACATGTGAACAAGGGGATGCTGCAGCACCGGGCACATCATTTTTCTGAAACAAAACTAAAAACTCAGAATAAACAGAGTACTGGTACAAGTGTTGGGAATCAGAAGATCAATTCCAAACTGAGGAAGCAGCACAGAATCTGCTCAGGTGAAAAAGAGCGAGCAGACTTCAGAACCAGCTCACGCTGCATAAAGACTCCGGTTCATGCTGCTTCACAAAAAGCTCTTTGCCTGAAAGAATCACAGAGAAGGCTTGCTAAGACGGTTGTACAAGGGCACTGGATTGCTAAAAACAAGGGTAAATCACAGGTGTTACAGATATGGAAACCCAAACATGACAAACGAAGAGATGGAAGGCTGGAAGATCACAAGAAGAAAAACTCTGGTTTATCTCAGGTGTGGGTGAAGAAAGTTCCATCAGAATCTTTTAAGGATCCTCCGAGCATAGCTGCAGTCTGAACTAAATAAGTGAACCAGCTCTCATGTGCTATAGCAACTGGGTCTTGGATTAAGCTTGTTCACATGTTTTGGTCGCTAATAATGGGAGAAGGCACATGGGAGGCACGTGTGTTAACAAGCCTAAATTGGAATAACGGATATATCAAATTCAAGAAAATAAACGGGTAAATATTTTTCTAGGGCAAAGACAAAGGTGCAAAGGGATCTCCAAAAATCACTGCCGATCATCCTCTGTGCGCTCCTCAAACCCTCCACATCTCTGCAAAAATGGTGAAGACACGCGGGTTGAAGAAGAATCTGGCAGCAGACAGGCAGGGCAGGTCTGAGAGAAGGACCAAGGCATGCAACGAAGACCCTGCTCAGCGGCTGGATGTAGTGGTGTGGGAACCAGCTCCTTCTCCCGTGTCGCATAACGAGCCTATTTCTCCCGCAGTAACACCCCAGAAGAGGAGGCGGCTGATTCGTGATGGAGAACCTGTCTCCAGTACTGCTGTGCTGCCAGAAGAGGCTGTGACTGAAGTTGCCTCTGAAGAAGGACAAGCAGCAGAGGCTGCTGTAGCAGCCTCTGCAGAAGAGGAGTACAGATCTCTCGTTGTGTCCCCAGGCATTATTGGTGAAGGGGTTGAAACAGTTGCTGAGTCTCCTGAACAAGAACCTGCTGCAGCACATCCTCCTCCCCCTTCAGACAAGGGAAAAGCCCCTATCTTGATCCCAGTCTCCAGCAGTGAAGGAACAGACAGTGAAGAAGAAGAAGAAGGTTCTCTTGGTGGACCTTCTGAGAGAGGACCTCCAGCGGTAGACTTGTCTGCTCTCACAGTGGGAGGTACATGGTTCAGAAATAGAAGTGCCTCTCAATCCTGGAGTGCTGTTGAGAGGAAACACATTGTGTATGAGAAGAGACTGGTCCTCGACAAATACAGATCAGCTGCTATGATTCAGCTTCTGACAGAGGTAAATCTTCTCAAGTCCCTAACCTTTCCTCACCGATTCAATATTATTCTGGTTAGAGAATTTATTGTGAATATGGAGGAGAAATTTGGAGATGAAGGAGCGGCTGAGTATGGGAAAAGCTGGGTACGGGGTAAGTCAGTGGTTATTACCCCTGAAATTATTGATGCATTTCTTGGAATTTCTGAGAATGCAAGAGCTCCCACTGATGTTAAGCCAGAGTTTGTGGCGAAGATTCTGACAGGGGGAGTGTGCCTGTCATGGGGTGGTCCTAACCTCAATGCTGCTGAGCTTACCTCCAAGTTTGCCCTGCTGTATCATCTGGGCATTCGAAACTGGATCCCTAGCTCTCACAGGGGGAAGGTTAACAAAGACTTTGCTAACCTTCTCTACTCTATTGGGAAGAAGAGGAAGATCAGCCTGGGCAGTGTTATGTTCCCTCAGGTGGCCACTCATGCCGGGAGTGCCTCCTCCAGCAAGCCTATTGTGCTACCCTCTCTCATCTATGGGATCATGGTCTCTCAGCACCCAGAGTTTGGTGAGATTTCTGAAGGTTTATCTGAGGAGCTGCAGGTCTTCACAGTAGATCACAAGCTGTTCAAGGGAAAACATGTCGTGGATGTTGCTTATGAGGATCTTCTAATGGTTGGTTCTTCAGGTCCAGCTCCCCTGGAGGACTCTCTTCCTCCTGCTGCATCCATTCAGCCAGCTCTTCGTGCCAGAATTGTGAGTCATCTCAGGTCTGAGCTGCTCATTCTTGATACTGAGGCCAAACGGAGGGATGCCAGGCATGGCCAGATTAGGAGCCTAATCAGAGACTTGGAGTTCCTGGAGGATGAGGAGCAGGCCCCTTGAGCATCTATGACAAAAAGGGGGAGAGAAGATGTTTTTATTTTGCTGAACTGCTGCTGATGAACATTGTTTTTATTTTGCTGCTGCTGACCCTGCGTGGTCATGCTATGGCCATCTGTGGCCTCACTTACTTACTCTCTATTATTTCTATTTTGAGTTTTTTTTCTGGTTCATGGAAGAGTGCATATGCTCCAGAGGTTTTGTCAAAATGCCAAGGGGGAGATTGTTGTTGCAAGTATGGCAGTGCTTGAAAAAACCAGCATAAGTGAACTAGGAGTTGCTGCAGCTAAATCAATCAAGAAGGCAAGCTGAAAGGAACTAGCAGCAGCTGCAGCAGGGGATGCTGCAGCAGGTGCTAGTTCAACTGGCCGGTTCAACTGGAGCAGCAGATGGCTGGGCTTGTTCGAAAGGGCTGGAAACCTTGCAGAGCATCTGAAGAATTTCTAAAATGCTGTTGAGCATATTCCAGCAAGGTTTACTGGTCAGAGGAAGGAGATTTGCATTGAAGATATTAATCAAATCTAATCTCCTAGATTTTAGGAGATAATTGATCTTGTGGATCAATGGCCTAAACCTGGAAACTGCCTAAAGTGGTGTGGGTACTTAAGCAGAAGGTGTTAGGGCTGAAGAGGGTGATCGAAGCGGAGTGATACCCGAGAGTAGACACAGATTTCAGAGAAGGGATTTTCGGTGTGCTACGGACGTTGTTCTTCGATCAACACACACGGGCAGAGCGTTGAGCGCAGAGCTGTGGTGTGCATTGCTAAAGAGAATCAGGTCTTGCAGAGACTGATTCGTGTATTGATCGGGAAGCCAATTCAGAGCTGTGGAGCTTGTTGGTTGATCAAAGGCAGCCGCGGAAGAACTGACGGGTGGAAGGCTCGGTGGAAGTTTGTGCGGAAGAACTCACTAGTGGCAGGTGGTCACTGAGTGAGGGGGAGTTACTCAGAGTGTGCAGCGCTCTTGGAGTGGTTCGATCAGCTCGGCAGAAGGCCTTGGAGCGACGCGGACATTGTGCTTCAGCTGTGTGCTACAGCTGTTGCTGCAGCAACCCTGCTGAGTAGTGTAGTATAGAATAGGCTAAGTTCTTTGAGAGGATTGTAGCTATTCTAGACTGACATATTGTAGAGGGTGTGCTGACACAAATCAGAGCTTGTTCTGATTGTGTTGTGTGATCCACACGGGGTTAAAGTAGCATAGGTTGCGTGCATTGTAACCGTGGGTACTTGGAACCTTTGGTTGAGTGGATTGAGGACTGGAGAATAGTCCTCCCCAGACGTAGGCAGTTTGGCCGAACTGGGTGAACAAATTTGTGTCTTTGTTCATTGCTTGCTGAGATTATTTCTTGTGAACAAGAGTGTGCTGCAGCAACTGCTAGTTCACAAATCTGCCTAAGTGAGACGCTGTGAAATTTCACATTCCTTATCATCGACTCTAAACGTCTATAGTTTTCGGTTTACTTGGGCTAGTGTCCGGTCAAGGCTTCTAACACGTGCGCATGTTCCGTTCAAAGTTCATGTGCTATTAATCCTTAGAACATAGACTAAAACAGCTGCGAATCCGTTCAAAGTAGCAACTGATCATCCTAGCTCGTTACTCCTAGTTGTCACCGTAAAGCTATCAACTAGTTTAACATATGAAAAGCAAGCAACACAAGTAAGATTGCGGTTCAAGGCTTCCCCTACTCATGCAACTGGCTGTCTCCGTATGCACAGGATTAATACAAGTAAGTAAACTATGCATTAAGCTCAAGTCTCAAAGAAAATACATCATAGATTCATGCCCAACCAACACTAAGAGTTTAGCTAGACATGCTACTGATAAACATCATAGAATAGTAAATAATGACTAATGTGTCTAAGAAAACAGTAGCAAACAGTGCGTGCAGCTTGTCTTCTCGGCTGGCGCAAATCCTCTCAACAAGTCCGTGTGTTTTCCAGTTCTGCTGCGCAGTGCCTCTTGGTGATCTCTGATGCGTCTCCAGAAAGTCTCCTGTTTCCTCCCTCTGTTGCCCTAGCCTTCCTCTTGTTTATTTACTGCTTGGGAAGCTCACTTTTGGCAACTTCCAAATCTGGTCACGTCAAGATTAGGCAGTATTGGTCTTTGCACTTGGCGCACGGCATCGGCTAGCGCATGGACTAGCGCACCTCTGCTGACTCTCGCCAACTTCTCTCCTGTTTGTGCTGCTAGCTCCGCAGGCGGATCTTTCACTCCTAGAATGCTGCCTGTTAGCGCGTATCCGACTCACAGACTCGTTTTGCCCTGTAATACAAAAACACTAGAAACGAGTAATCTTGCTCATAAAATATTGCAAACAAGCATAGGGTTATGATCTAAATAATGCGTACAGATAGCCTCTATCAAACCCCCTCACACTTGCCCCTTGTTCGTCCCGAACAAGCACTGAAGCGCGGATACAATTACCTCTTCTGGAGTTTAGCGCACAGTCTTGCACTCTGATGCAAATGCACAATTGCTCAACTCGTACTGCTCTATCACCTGCGCACAACTGCACTCAACAGTTCTAATATAATAATTTCGAAATTGATTACCTCTCAGCCGGGATGAAGATTTTTGGATGGCTGGGAGATAGCTCTTCTTAGGCTCCAGGCTGCCAGCTCCTACTCCGAAGATAGGTATATGGTGGATAACGCGGCTTCTTCCAGTGCGTGATTCGTCCGCGCACTTCCTGGGAACCTGAGCTTTCTGATGATTTCCTTATGGTCTTTGCGCATGTTGATGCTTGTGCGCATGCTGATTCTTTTGTAGCGCGTATCATCTGCTGGTATTTTTTCTTTTGTACAGCTTTCTCTTTAATTTCTCACATTCCCAGAGCAGTTCCAGTCTCAGCCTTCGGATAGCAGCTACGGAACTCGCCCCGCTCTCTCTCCTTTGGTCTGTCTGCGCAGGTCAGCGCACGCGTTTACATCCGCGCCTGCCTTCCTTAGCTCGATTTCCAGAGAGAAGGTGGTCTGTTTTCCCACCTCGCCACGCTGTGGGTATTTCGCCTTTGGCATCTGGGTGACTGAGCGCGCTCTTTTGTCCCGAAGGCTGCGAAGCACCGGCCTCCACTAACGCTCTCGACCATATACCTTGCCTTCGAAGCAAAAGCGACTAACCGACTCTCTGGAGCATTTCTGTCAACTCCACATCCCCTGCATATCCCAACTAATAGGGAAAAAAACGAAAAAAATATACTAAAACAGTAGATAGCAGCGCACGCAATATGGATAGCGCAAAACAAGCTGGAGCGCATGCGCATCCTGCACTCTAACGCACTACTGCTACTATTCTCTTTAACTTAAATTAAGCTACACTAAAATGCTCAAAAATGTGAAATGTACATGTAACGCTCCCCCCCCCCCCACACTTAAACAGAGACGTGTCCCCACGACTCAAGCTCAAGCGCACGGAGAACGCGCACATGCAGAACATAGGCATGCAAGCAAAATAGAGAACAATATAAAAAAAAACGTGTAAAAGTAAAACGAGTCGGGTTACCTCCTGACAAGTGCCTTTGTTTAACGTCGTTGGCTCGACTGTACCTCGTTACGTGCCCAAATGTGTGCCAGCGACCTCCCCCACTCTTGCTCCTGAGTGACCCTGCGCTTGTGCATGTGCTGTGTTCTGCTTGGTCCTGCGCAAAGGGTAAAAAGGATAGTCAGCATGGATAATATGTGAGAAGTTTGCAGTAATGAGGGTAGATGAAGAGGAAGAAGAAATGTAAGCAATAGGTTCCAGTTCTCCCTCTGGTGCATCTGGTGGCGGCTCTGGCGCAATGCTCATGCGCCGTCCAGTCTGAATGCGCTTGGGAACAAGCTCGCCCTGCGCATTTTCCTCCACTGTGATTCCTCCCTTCTTAGGCACAACGTGCACTGGATTGACCCATTTGCTGTCCGAGATTGGGTAAATGACCCCTGCGCCAAGCAATTTCAGGACTTCCTTTTGCACTACCTCCATCATATTTGGATTCAACCTGCGCTGAGCCTCTCTGGATGGTTTGGCACCATCTTCCAATAGAATCCTATGCATGCACACGTCTGGGCTCACTCCGCGCAGATCGGCAAGTGTCCATCCTATGGCGCGCTGGTTCTTGCGCAGTACCTGCAGTAAGCGTGCCTCCTGCTCCTCTTCTAATCCTTTCTTTATGATCACTGGCAGGGTGTCCTCATCTCCTAAGAAAATGTATTTGAGGTGCTCTGGGAGTTGCTTCAGTTCGATCTTGGGTGCCTGTTCAATAGAGGGTAAGATTTTGTTAGCGGTGCAAATATGAACTATATCACGTACCTGTGTGGGTGCTGGTTCCGCACTGCTCAGCTCTTCCTCTTGCTCCTCCAGCTCTGCCTGTGTCAGTAGCTCTGGTCCTACGGTTGCGCTCGCACATTGCGCTTCTGTGACTATATCGTCAATGCTATCCATTGCGTGCACTGTAGCGTCCTCATGTGGATGCTGCATCCCCTTGAATATGTTGAAATGGATTTCTTCGCCATCTACCTCCATGGAGAGCGTGCCCCTCCACACGTCTATCTTTGTGCACGCGGTCATCAGAAACGGTCTGCCTAGGAGGATCTGCGCTCCGCTGGCGCTTGATTCACCCTCCATTTCGAGCACATAAAAATCTGCTGGGAACACCAGCTCTCCTACTCGAACTAGGAAATCTTCTATCATGCCTGCAGGTTGTTTGCACGATCTGTCTGCTAGCTGAATGGTGAGACCTGCAGGCTTTAGTGGTCCAAGGCGCAATGTCGTATATAGGGAATAAGGTAGCAAATTGATGGATGCGCCTAAATCGATCATGCAATTACTCACTGTGGTCTTACCTAGCGTGCATGGAATAGTAAATGTACCTGGATCTCGGCACTTAGGTGGTACCTTTTGCTGCACGATTGCTGAGGCCTGCGCATTTAGCATTACCTGTGCGCATTCGCCCTTCCTCCTTTTGTTTGTGCACAGCTCTTTTAAAAACTTTGCATACCTGGGAATCTGCCGAATAGCTTCAATGAGGGGAATATTGATTTCCACCTTGCTGAACAACTCATAAAGCTCCTTGTCCAACGCTTCCTTTCTGGCCAATGGTGCCTGCACAGGGAAAGGTGCAGGTATGTTAGTACAATTATGTCCTTGTTTCTGGACTGAGGCATACCTGGCGTGTTGCCCTGCTGGTTTGTGGCTGGCGCTTCTCGTTGTGCATTCTGATCTGCTGGATCCGGGACTTGCGTAACTGGTTGCGCGGGCGCCTGCGCGGTCTGCTCTGTTCCTACTGTGCGCCCAGTCCTCAGTGTCACTGCATTGACTCCTCCTTTAGGGTTCTGAATCACTTGCGAAGGCAGGTTGCCATCGCACTTTTTTAGCTCATATACGCATTATTTTCTAGTTCGAGTAGGAGAGCTGGTGTTCCCAGCAGATTTTTATGTGCTCGAAATGGAGGGTGAATCAAGCGCCAGCGGAGCGCAGATCCTCCTAGGCAGACCGTTTCTGATGACCGCGCGCACAAAGATAGACGTGTGGAGGGGCATGCTGTCCATGGAGGTAGATGGCGAAGAAATCCATTTCAACATATTCAAGGGGATGCAGCATCCACATGAGGACGCTACAGTGCACGCAATGGATAGCATTGACGATATAGTCACAGAAGCGCAATGTGCGAGCGCAACCGTAGGACCAGAGCTACTGACACAGGCAGAGCTGGAGGAGCAAGAGGAAGAGCTGAGCAGTGCGGAACCAGCACCCACACAGGTACGTGATATAGTTCATATTTGCACCGCTAACAAAATCTTGCCCTCTATTGAACAGGCACCCAAGATCGAACTGAAGCAACTCCCAGAGCACCTCAAATACATTTTCTTGGGAGATGAGGACACCCTGCCAGTGATCATAAAGAAAGGATTAGAAGAGGAGCAGGAGGCACGCTTACTGCAGGTACTGCGCAAGAACCAGCGCGCCATAGGATGGACACTTGCCGATCTGCGCGGAGTGAGCCCAGACGTGTGCATGCATAGGATTCTATTGGAAGATGGTGCCAAACCATCCGGAGAGGCTCAGCGCAGGTTGAATACAAATATGATGGAGGTAGTGCAAAAGGAAGTCCTGAAATTGCTTGGCGCAGGGGTCATTTACCCAATCTCGGACAGCAAATGGGTCAGTCCGGTGCATGTTGTGCCAAAGAAAGGAGAAATCACAGTGGAAGAAAATGCGCAGGGCGAGCTAGTTCCCAAGCGCATACAAACTGGCTGGCGCATGTGCATCGACTACAGGAAGCTTAACGCCGTAACGCGCAAGGACCACTTCCCGCTACCCTTCATGGACCAGATGCTGGATCGCTTAGCAGGTAAACCTTATTTTTGTTTCTTGGACGGATATTCAGGGTACAACCAGATACCCATAACTGCGGAAGATCAAGAGAAGACCACATTCACATGCCTGTTCGGTACGTTTGCGTTTCGGCGCATGTCTTTTGGGCTATGCAACGCGCCAGGTACGTTCCAACGCCTTGTCATGAGCATTTTCTCTGATATGATTGGTATATGCATAGAAGTGTTCATGGATGATTTTACCGTATATGGAAGTACCTTTGATGCATGCTTAACACATCTAGATAAAGTCTTAGCGCGCTGCATTTCTAAGAACTTAGTGCTAAATTACGAAAAATGTCATTTCATGGTAACGCACGGAGTAGTACTAGGTCATATCATTTCAGAGGAGGGGATCAAGGTAGACAAAGCTAAGATAGATCTTATTTCTAATCTACCTTATGCCACCAACGTGCGCGACGTGAAATCATTCTTAGGGCATGCTGGGTTCTATAGGCGTTTTATCAAAGATTTCTCTAAAATTTGTATACCCCTGTCTAACCTTTTGCAAAAAGATGTGTGCTTCGACTTTACTGATGAGTGCAGGGCTGCGTTTGATAAGCTGAAAGAAGCGCTGACCAGTGCGCCAGTAATGCGCGCACCCGACTGGAACCTGCCGTTTGAGCTGATGTGCGACGCAAGTGATTATGCAGTAGGTGCAGTCTTGGGGCAGCGCGTAGACAAGAAGCCGCATGCCATTTACTATGCGTCGCGCACACTGGACTCTGCGCAGAGGAACTACACCACCACGGAGAAAGAGCTTCTGGCAATTGTATTTGCGCTGGAGAAGTTCCGAGCATATGTTCTAGGCGCAAGAGTCATCATCTACACTGACCACGCAGCTATCCACTACCTCATGTCGAAGAAAGAAACCAAGCCGCGCCTGATGCGCTGGGTGCTCTTACTGCAGGAATTTGACTTGGAGATCAAAGACAAGAAGGGCACGGAGAATCCAGTTGCTGATCACCTGAGCAGGATCGTGAAAGAGGAGGAACCAGGGCAAATCACGGAAACATTCCCTGACGAGCATCTGATGGCGCTGACAGGTAAGGTACCATGGTATGCGAACATCGCAAATTACCTGGTCACAGGTACGTTTCCTCCGCATTTCAATAAAACTCAGTGCATGCGATTAAAACATGAGTCCAAACATTACCTTTGGGATGATCCTTACATGCTTAGAATAGGACCAGATCAGATATTGAGGCGTTGCGTGCCTGACCACGAAATTAATTCTGTTTTGATGTTTTGTCATGCGCACGCATGCGGAGGACACTTCGGTCCCAAGCGCACAAGCAGAAAGGTCCTGGACTGCGGATTCTATTGGCCGCACCTGTTTAGGGACGCCTATAATCACTGCAGGAATTGTGACAGGTGCCAGCGCACAGGAGGAATATCCGCGCGCAATGAGATGCCGCAAACCCCGATTCTGGTGGATGAAGTGTTCGATGTTTGGGGAATCGACTTCATGGGGCCATTTCCTCCATCTGCAGGTTACGAGTACATATTGGTGGCAGTAGACTATGTCTCCAAATGGGTTGAAGCTAAGGCCACGCGGAAGGATGATGGTAAGACTGTCGCTGATTTTCTCAGAACTAACATATTTTGCAGGTACGGAGTACCTAAGGCAGTAATCAGCGACCAGGGGACACACTTTTGCAACAGGGTCGTGGCGCAAGTTTTCAAGCACTATGGGGTGCGCCACAAGACGTCCACCGCTTACCATCCGCAGACGAATGGACAGGCCGAAGTTTCTAACAGGGAGATCAAGCGCATCTTAGAAAAGACTGTGAGACCATCGCGCAAAGATTGGAGCCAGCGCCTTGATGATGCGCTATGGGCATACCGCACTGCGCATAAGACGCCCGTTGGGACCTCACCATTTCGTCTGGTCTATGGGAAAGCATGCCACCTGCCAGTAGAGCTCGAGCACAAGGCATATTGGGCCTTACGCATTTGCAACCTGAACTTGGATGAGGCAGGAAGGGAGCGCGCATTTGAGCTGAACGAACTAGAAGAGCTGCGCCTGGACGCCTATGAGGGACTGCGCGATTACAAGGAGCGCACCAAGGCCTTTCACGACAAGCATATCCTCAGACGCACTTTTGAACCAGGAGACCAGGTATTACTATTCTCATCACGCCTGAAGCTTATGCCTGGAAAGCTGCGCAGCAAATGGACGGGACTATACACGGTCACCAAGGTTTTCCCCTACGGAACAATCGAGTTAGAAGACGGGCACCGGCATCGTTTTCAGATTAATGGGCAGAGAGTCAAACGGTACTTAGGAGAACCTTGGGATAGCACAGCACGCAGCATTGACTTGGCCGAACCAGAGATAATAGATGCACAAGCTGCTGCGCCAGACACACCACCGGATGTACCAGAGGGAGAACTAGAACCTATTGCTTATATCTCTTCTTCCTCTGCATTTACCCTCGTTACGCATAATTTATCACATGCTGACTTCCCATCTTACCCTTTGCGCAGGACCAATGAGATCGCAACACACACACACTGGCGCAGGAACACTCAGAAGCAAGAGTGGGGAGGTTGCAGGCACACATTTTGGCACGTAACGAGGTACAGTCGAGCCAACGACGTTAAACAAAGGCACTTGTCGGGAGGTAACCCGACACGTTTTACTTTTGCATAATTTATTTTCTACTTGTTTTGTTTTTTTTTAGTTTTTAGCTAGTTTAGGACTTGGTAGTTTTTAGTCATGCAGGACCGTGCGCCTAGCACTGCGCAGGTCAGATGCGCTAGCCAGGGGAGTATATAAGGCAGGACTTAGAAAAAAATCCAGCACTTTTCACTCGACCGTTGCACACGAGCCCCCGCCTTCAGTCCTCTGCCCGTCGATCTGCGCCCAACCTAGCGTCCGTTTAGAGTGATTCAAGGACCACACAGCCGCACTACCCCCAGGTGACCTCTGCCTCCGATTTGAGCAGCTTCCGTTAGGGTTTGTGCGGAGGAGAAGTTTTCTAGGGTTTTGAAATCGCACCGGGTAGAGTGCGCCGACTGGAGTATTGTTTAGTGCGTTGTGTAGGCGAGCAGTGGGCGCTCCTTCGGTGAGAATTTCAGGGATTTCTGTGCAGTTTGGATTTTTGAAGTTGTTGAGGGTGTTGACCACAGTTGACCGCAGCCCTAGCGCATCATGAGACCTGCCAAGGACAAGAAGACCCCAGCTGCGTTCGCCAGCAAGTATGCGGCGTTTATAAGCCTGGAAATGTACGGACCCCGTACATCAGCCGAGCGTTCCTGCGCAAGGTTGGACTAGCGGACCTCGTGGCGCAGTGGCTGGCGCTCGCAGGCTGGGAAGCGCTGTTGGAACTCAACAGCGCATCTGACCAAGAGGACACGTGCGAGTTTTTAGCGTCTCTGGAGGTAGGAGACAAGGAGATCAGGTACAGACATAGAGGTGTTTGGTTCATAGCCTCGGCAAGGAGGCTGAGGCACGCGTTCGGGTGCACCAAGGTGCGTGACGAGGACTTAGACACGCACACTAACCAGGAGGCCTGGCGCGAGATGGCGACTGGGCCAGCATTTGCCGCGGGGCGCAGCAGGGGCCGAGAGCTGCGCGACCCGTGGCTGTTCTACTTGTGGCGCATGGTCGCCTATGCAGTCATTGGCCGTTTCAACAGCGCACCGAAGATCAGCCTCCTGGATTTGGACATTTTGAAGGGGCTGTACTATGGGCGGAAGGTGCTTTTTATCGTGAACATGGTGCACCACTGGAGCCGCGTCAGCATGAAGGGGCCGCTGACTTGCGGCGGAGTCATAACGCACCTGTTGCGGGCATTACATGGAGAGCCCGAGGTGCCAGAGCACACTTTGGTACCGGCTGTCCCTCTCGATCGCGCCCATATGCTGCAGATCAGGGCGGTAGCTCTGAAGGAAGATGGCACGTTGGAATGGTGCTACCGCCTGCAGCCGGCCAGAGTTCCGCGGCCCAGAGCAGAAAGCAGTGCGCAGGGCGCAGCAGCCGCGCAGGACATGGAGGAAGATGAGGCCTCAGAACCACAGGTGCCTCTGGTCAGGCGCCCAAGGACCCGGGCGCAGACTGGAGCGCACCAGAGGGCCCGTGCACCACAAGGGGAGCCAGTGACCATTTCCATCGAGGATTCTCCCCCTCGTGCACGTGGCAAGCGCCCAAGGACTGAGGCTAAGGAGGCGCCCGAGGCAGCAACCGCCGAGCAGCGCATGATGTTCAACGTCATGCGTGTGCTCGAATACTTAGTGCCAGAGGGGGCGGATTTAAGTATGAGTCCACCATCCGGGTGGAGATTTGGAGACGCGATTCCCCCTCTCCTCAGCCTGCACTGGCCACCTCCAGGTCCCCCTAGCCAGCCAGCCAGCCCTCCTACCCGAGCCCCAGCAGCCTCAGCAGCCCCCGTCCATCCAGCATAACCCTCTCCAGTACCACCACCACCACCAGCACCAGCACCGGCAGCCCTCGCAGCAAAACCCACCCCCGAACCAGAACCGATACCACCACCAGCAGTTTCCCCTGCCCGGCCTTCTGTTCCGGAGTCCCCCATAGCCTATCCCAGCGTAGACTCCGATTCCATTTGGGATTCCCTTTCCGAGGACGACCTCGTAGCGCCGCCTGACCCCCTCACCATAGTGCCACCAGCCTCGGACACCGACTACGTGACAGATTCTTCAGAGGATGGGGCGCTTGGCTCAGCAGCTGCGTCTAGCTCGAAGGACTTCTAAGGCCGAGGGGCAGCAGCATTAGTTTTTCTTTAGGGTGGTGTCTTTTATTTTGCTGCGTCTTATTGGATATTATGTGCTGAATATTTGTGCCCCATATTTTGTGACCCTGTGCTATCGTTTATGCTGTGTGACTATTTTTTTTTGTTCTTATGTTCTTTATTTTGGCATTACTTGCATGTGTGCGCTCTCCATGCGCTTGCGCTTGAGTCGTGGGGACACGTCTCTGTTCAAGTGTGGGGGGGGCATTACATTCACTTTTCACGTTTTTGAGCATTTTAGTGTAGCTTAGTTTAAGTTTAAGAGAATAGTAGCAGTAGTGCGCTAGAGTGCAGGATGCGCATGCGCTCCAGCTTGTTTTGCGCTATCCATATTGCGTGCGCTGCTATCTACTGTTTTAGTATAATTTTTTCGTTTTTTTTGCTCCTGTTAGTCGGGATATGCAGGGGATGTGGAGTTGACAGAAATGCTCCAGAGAGGCGGTTAGTCGCTTTTGCTTCGAAGGCTAGGTATATGGTCGAGAGCGTTAGTGGAGGCCGGTGCTTCGCAGCCTTCGGGACAAAAGAGCGCGCTCAGTCACGCAGATGCCAAAGGCGAAATACCCATAGCGTGGCGAGGTGGGAAAACAGACCACCTTCTCTCTGGAAATCGAGCTAAGGAAGGAAGGCGCGGATGTAAACGCGTGCGCTGACCTGCGCAGACAGACCAAAGGAGAGAGAGCGGGGCGAGTTCCATAGCTGCTATTCGAAGGCTGAGACTGGAACTGCTCTGGGAATGTGAGAAATTAAATAAAAAGCTGCACAAAAGAAAAAAATACCAGCAGATGATACGCGCTACAAAAGAATCAGCATGCGCACAAGCATCAACATGCGCAAAGACCATAAGGAAATCATCAGAAAGCTCAGGTTCCCAGGAAGTGCGCGGACGAATCACGCACTGGAAGAAGCTGCGTTATCCACCATATACCTATCTTCGGAGTAGGAGCTGGCAGCCTGGAGCCTAAGAAGAGCTATCTCCCAGCCATCCAAAAATCTTCATCCCGGCTGAGAGGTAATCAATTTCGAAATTATTATATTAGAACTGTTGAGTGCAGTTGTGCGCAGGTGATAGAGCAGTACGAGTTGAGCAATTGTGCATTTGCATCAGAGTGCAAGACTGTGCGCTAAACTCCAGAAGAGGTAATTGTATCCGCGCTTCAGTGCTTGTTCGGGACGAACAAGGGGCAAGTGTGGGGGGTTTGATAGAGGCTATTTGTACGCATTATTTAGATCATAACCCTATGCTTGTTTGCAATATTTTATGAGCAAGATTACTCGTTTCTAGTGTTTTTGTATTACAGGGCAAAACGAGTCTGTGAGTCGGATACGCGCTAACAGGCAGCGTTCTAGGAGTGAAAGATCCGTCTGCGGAGCTAGCAGCACAAACAGGAGAGAAGTTGGCGAGAGTCAGCAGAGGTGCGCTAGCCCATGCGCTAGCCGATGCCGTGCGCCAAGCGCAAAGACCAGTACTGCCTAATCTTGACGTGACCAGATTTGGAAGTTGCCAAAAGTGAGCTTCCCAAGTAGTAAATAAACAAGAGGAAGGCTAGGGCAACAGAGGGAGGAAACTGGAGACGCATCAGAGATCACCAAGAGGCACTGCGCAGCAGAACTGGAAAACACACGGACTTGTTGAGAGGATTTGCGCCAGCCGACTGCGCCAGCCGAGAAGACAAGCTGCACGCACTGTTTGCTACTGTTTTCTCAGACACATTAGTCATTATTTACTATTCTATGATGTTTATCAGTAGCATGTCTAGCTAAACTCTTAGTGTTGGTTGGGCATGAATCTATGATGTATTTTCTTTGAGACTTGAGCTTAATGCATAGTTTACTTACTTGTATTAATCATGTGCATACGGAGACAGCCAGTTGCATGAGTAGGGGAAGCCTTGAACCGCAATCTTACTTGTGTTGCTTGCTTGTCATATGTTAAACTAGTTGATAGCTTTACGGTGACAACTAGGAGTAACGAGCTAGGGTGATCCGTTGCTACTTTGAACGGATTCGCAGCTGTTTTAGTCTATGTTCTAAGGATTAATAGCACATGAACTTTGAACGGAACATGCGCATGTGTTATAAAGCCTTGACCGGACACTAGCCCAAGTAAACCGAAAACTATAGACGTTTAGAGTCAATGATAAGGAATGCACTCATAGAGGATTGTCTGCCCAATGCTTCTCATAATCATAGTATTTAATCTCTACTGCTTGCGCACGTCTAGTGCAAATTTCCTGCGTTACACTAGTTACTGTTCACTTGCGCATCGCGCATTTCAATCACTCACACCCCCCCCCCCCCAATCTTCTTAAGTGTAGGTCACTGGCTAGAACTGAACTACTTGCTCCCTGTGGAGATCGACTCTTACTTAACCGCTGTACTAGTGGAAGAGGAAGGAATTATATTTGACGCGCACGACGACGCGCGATCAGTAACCTCTCCCCCCGATTTGAGCCGATTGCATTAGGGTTTGTGCGAGAAGAGGGGTAACCTAGGTCTGAAATCGCACCAAGCTAGCGTGCACCGATTGGAGGTTTGGTTAGTGGGTTTTGGAGGCGGGGAGTAGGCGCCCAATTGGTGACAATTTCAGGGCCTTTGGAGGAGTTTTGATTTTCTGAGCTTTAGAGGGTGTTGACCGGAGTTGACCAGAGAGTCGCAGCCACAATGCAGCCTGCCGTGGACCAAGCTACCCCAGCTCACTTCGTCAGCAAGTATGCGGCCTTCCTGAGGCTTGAGATGTACGGGACTCCGTACATCAGCAGGGAGTTCCTGCGGGAGGTCGGTATGGAGGACCTCATCTTGGAGAAGCTCGCGCTGGCGGGCTGGGAGGCGCTGTTGGAGATCAACAGCGCAGCAGACAGGGAGGACACCTGCGAGTTCCTGGCGTCGTTAGAACCAAGTGATATGGAGATAAGGTACCGACACCGAGGGGTATGGTAAATTGCCTTGGCTAAGAGGCTGAAGCGCACACTGAGGTGCGTTAAGGTGCGAGAAGCTGACATGGACGCGCACACGAATCAGGAGGCGTGGCGCGAGATGGCGACCAGGTCAGTTTTTACCGCGGGGCGCAGCAGGGGACGAGAGCTGCGTGACCCGTGGATGTTCTACTTGTGGCGCTTGGTCGCCTATGCGATTATTGGGCGTTTTAATGGTGCGCCGAAGATCAGCTTGTTGGATATGGAGATTTTGAAGGGGTTTTATTATGGGAAGAGGGTGCTTTTTGTCCTGAACATGGTAATCCACTGGAGCCGAGTCAGCACCAAGGGGCCGCTGACTTGAGGAGGGATAATTACGCACCTACTGCGTGCGTTGCATGGAGAGCCTGAGGTGCCCGAGCACACAAGGGTGCCGGCTGTTCCTCTGGACCGCGCCCACATGCTGCAGATTAGGGCGGTAGCCGTGAGGGAGGATGGCACATTGGAGTGGTGCTACCGCCTGCAGTCGGCCAGAGTGCCGCGGCCAAGAGCGGAGAGCAGTGCGCAAGCAGCAGAGGCTGCGCAGGAGATGGAGGAGGACGAGGCCCCAGAGCCAGTTGTGCCTCCAGTCAGGCGCGCGAGGACCCGCGCGCAGACTGGAGCGCACCGGAGGGCCCGTGCACCGCAGGGGGAGCCAGTTACCATTTCCATCGAGGATTCTCCCCCGCGTGCACAAGGGAAGCGCCCGAGGACCGAGGCTGAGGAGGCGCCTGAGGAAGCATCAGCAGAGCAGCGCATGATGTTCAACGTCATGCGCGTGCTCGAGTATTTAGCGCCAGAGGGGGCGGACTTAAGCATGAGTGATCGCGCGTCGTTGTGCGTGTCAAATAGAATCCTTCCTCTTCCACCAGTACAGCGGTTAAGTAAGGGTCGATCTCCACAGGGAGCAAGTAGTTCAGTCTTCAATCCTGTCGTCTACACTAAAAATGGGGGTTGTGTGAGATTGGGGTGCGCGATGCGCAAATGAACAGTAGCTAGCGTAACGCAGGAAATTGCACTAGACGTGCGCAAGCAGTAGAGATTAGATACTATGACTATGAGAAGTATTGGGCAGACAATCCTCTATGAACGCATTCCTTATCATCGACTCTAAACGTCTATAGTTTTCAGCTTACTTGGTTTAGTGTCCGGTCAAGGCTTCCTAACACGTGCGCATGTTCCGTTCAAAGTTCATGTGCTATTAATCCTTAGAACTAGACTAAACAGCTGCGAATCCTGTCACAGTAGCAACTGCCTACCCTAACTCGTTACTCCTAGTTGTCACGGTAAGTTTGCGGTTCAAGGCTTCCCCTACTCATGCAACTAGTTTAACATATGACAAGCAAGCAACGCAAGTAAGTTTGCGGTTCAAGGCTTCCCCTACTCATGCAACTAACTGTCTCAGTGTGCGCAGGATTAATACAATTAAGTAAACTATGCATTAAGCTCAAGTCTCAAAGGTAATACTTCATAGATTCATGCCCGACCAACACTAAGAGTTTAGCTAGACATGCTAGTAATAAACATCATAGAATAGTGAATAAGGTCTAATATGTCTGAGAACACTGTAGCAACAGTGCGTGCAGATTGTCTTCTCGGCTGGCGCAGTCGGCTGGCGCAAATCCTCTCAACAGGTCCGTGTGTTTTCAGTGTTGCCGCTCTCTCTGATGTGCGTTGTCCAATGACGGCCGTGATGTCTCTCTCTTTCTGTGTGCCTCTCGGCCTTCAGAAAAGTCTCCCCGAAACCCTAGACTTCCTCTCCTTTATATACTGCCCAGGAAGCTCATCTTTGGCAACTTCCAAATCTGGTCACTGGATTTTGCGCCTGGCGCATGGCATTCGGCTAGCGCACCGCTACCGACTCTCACCAACTTCTCTTCTGCTTGTGCTGCTAACTCCGCAGGCTGATCTTTCACTCCTAGAACGCTGCCTGTTAGCGCGTATCCGACTCAAGGATTCGTTTTGCCCTGTAATACAAAAACACTAGAAACGAGTAATCCTGCTCATAAAATATTGCAAACAAGCATAGGGTTATGATCTAAATAATGCGTACAAATAGCCTCTATCAATGAGCCCACCATCAGGGTGGAGATTTGGAGACGCGATTCCCCCTCTCCTCAGCCTGCACCGACCACCTCCAGGTTCCCTCAGCGAGCCGCGCCAGCCAGCCAGCCCTCTTACTCAGCCCCCAGTGCATCCAGCAGAGCCCTCTCTAACTCCAGCCTCAGCACCAAACCAACCCCAGCACCAGAGCCAGCACCAGCAGCCCCAGAAACAGAACCCACCCCCGAACCAGAACAAGTACCAGCACCTGCACCTTCCCCTACCCAGCCGTCCATTCCGAGGTCCCCTGAAGTCGAACCCATCATTAGCACCAGCTCAGACTCGCTTTGGGACCCCATCTCAGAGGACGACGTCGTGGCGCAGCCTGCCGCCCTTTTTGCTGTACCGCCTTCCTCCAGCACCGAATATGTGACGGATTCTTCAGAGGAGGAGGCGCATGGTTCAGCGGCTGCGTCCAGCTCAGAGGACATCTAGAGCTGCAGGGGGGGCGCATTATTTCTTTCGGGTGGTGTCTATTCTCTTTATATGCTGAACATTATTCGATATTATGTTGCTCTATTTGTGCTGAACTTTTGTTCTAAATAGATTGTGACCCTTTGCTATATTGCGCTGCTTTGACTATATGTTTTTAGTTTTTATGTTCTTTGTTTTGATTGCATGTGCGCGTTCTCCGTGCGCTTGAGCTTGAGTCGTGGGGACACGTCTCTATTTAAGTGTGGGGGGGACCGCTACCTTTATCTTTACATTTCACGTATTTTTTTTGAACTTTATAGTGTAGCTTAGATTAATTGAAGGAAACAGTAGCAGTAGTGCGCTTGTGTGCGGGCTGCGCATACTGTCAGCTTGTTTTGCGCTATCCATATTGCGTGCGCTGCTATCGACTGTTTTAGTATATTTTTTTCGTTTTTCTGCTCCTGTTAGTTGGGATATACAGGGGATATGGAGTTGACAGAAACGCTCTAGAGAGGCGGTTAGTCGTTCGCGCTTCGGAGGTGAGGTATATGGTCGAGAGCGCTAGTGGAGGCCTGTGCTTCGCGACCTTCGGAACAAAAGAGCGCGCTCAGTCACGCAGATGCCGAAGGCGAATACCCATAGCGTGGCGAGGTGGGAAAACAGGCCACCTTCCCTCTGGAAGTCGAGCTAAGGAAGGCGGGCGCGGGTGTAACGCGTGCGCTGACCTGCGCAGACAGACCAAGGAGGGAGAGCGGAGCGTTGTTCCATAGCTGCTATCCGAAGGCCGAGACTGGAACCATTCTGGGAACGTAAGAAATTGCAGAGAAAGCTGTACAAAAGAAAAAATACCAGCAGATGATATGCGTTAAATAATCAGCATGCGCACTACTCAGTACCAGCGTGCGCAAGTTCACGAAAAAGAAAAAAAATCATCAAAAAGGCTCAGGTTCCCAAGAAGTGAGAGCTCACGGGAAGAAGCTTGTGTTATCAACCATATACCCACCCTCGAAGTGAGAGCTGACAACCTGGAGCCTATGAAGAGCTATCTCCCAGCCATCCGAAATGATCTTCATCCTAGCTGGGAGGTAACGAATTGCGAAATCATTATACTAGAACTGCTGAAGGCAGATGTGCGCAGGTGGTAGAGCAGCGCAAGGTGATCAGTAGTGCAGATCGCGCCAGAGTGCAAGACTGTGCGCTAGACTCCAGAGAGGTAATGGTATCTGTGCTTGAGTGCTTGTTCGGGACGAACAAGGGGCAAGTGTGGGGGGTTTGATAGAGCCTATTTATACACATTATTTAGATCCTAACCCTATGCTTGTTTGCATTATTTTGTGTACAAGATTACTGGTTTCCAGTGTTTTTGTATTACAGGGCAAAATGAGGGCCTAAGCCGGATACGCGCTAACAGGCAGCGTTTAGGACGTGCATCACACAGCCTGCGGAGCTAGCGGCGCAAACAGAAGAATTGGCAGAGTCGACCACGGTGCGCTAACCGTTTGCGCTAACCAAGATGCCGTGCGCCATGCGCAGATGGTGGTGTTTCCAAATCCTGACACCACCAGATTTGGAAGTTGCCAAGAATGGGCCTCTGAGGAGTATAAAAAGAAGAGAAGAAGGCTAGGGTTTTAACAACAACAATCAGAGATCATCATATCATCATTCAGAGAGGACCACAGCACATGGGAGAACGGCAGAACTGAAAAACACACGAGCTTGCTGAGAGGACCTGCGCTAGCCGACTGCGCCAGCCGAGACTGCAACCTGCACGCACTGTTTGCTATTGTTTTCTTGGACACTTTAGATGTTATTTACTATTTCTATGATGTTTACTACTAGCATGTCTAGCTAAACGCTTAGTATCGGTTGGGCATGAATCTATGAGTATTTCCTTTGAGACTTGCGCTTAATGCATAGCTCGTTTGCTTGTATTAATTCTGTGCACATTGTTGGCAGCTTGTTACATGAGTAGGGGAAGCCTTGAATCGCAATCTTACTCTTGTTGCTTATTGTTGTATGTTAAACTAGTTGAATAGCCTGACGGTGCCAACTAGGAGTAACGCGCTAGGGTAATCAGTTGCTACTGTGACAGGATTCGCAGCTGTTTAGACTAGTCTTAAGAATTAATAGCTCATGAACTTTGATCGGAACATGCGCACATGTTAGGAAGCCTTGATCGGACACTAACATTAGCAAACCGAGCTATAGACGTTTAGAGTCGATGATAAGGAATACACTCATAGAGGATTGTCTGCGCCGATACTTCTCATAGTCATAGTACTTAATCTCTACTGCCTGCGCACGTCTAGTGCAATTCCTGCGTTTACTACTGTTTACTCGCGCATTGCGCAACCCCAATCACTCACACCCCTAGTTTTCGTAAGTGCAGGATACTAGTTAAAGCTAATCTACTGCTTCCTTGTGGATTCGACCCCGACTTAACCGCTCTACTAAGTGGAAGAGGAAGGAATTAATTTGACGCGCACAACGACGCGCGGATCAGAGAGGATGGCACATTTTTAATGGTGCTACCGCCTGCAGCCGGCCAGAGCGCCGCGGCCAAGAGCGGAGAGCAGCGCGCAAGCAGCAGAGGCTACGTAGGAGATGGAGGAGGACGAGGCCCGAGAGCCAGTTGTGCCTCCAGTCAGGCGCCGGAGGGCCAGTGCACCGCAGGGGGAGCCAGTTACCATTTCCATTGAGGATTCTCCCCCGCGTGCACAAGGGAAGCGCCCCAGGATGGAGTCCGAGGAGGCGCCAGAGGAGGTACCGGAGGAGCGGCGCATGATGTTCAACGTCATGCGCTTGCTCGAATATTTAGCGTCCGAGGGGGCAGATTTGAGCTTGAGCCCACCATCAGGGTGGAGATTTGGAGATGCTATTCCCCCTCTCCTCAGCCTGCGCCGGCCACCTCCAGGGTTCCCCAGCGAGCCGCAGCAGCCAGCCAGCCCTCCTACCCAGTCCCCAGTGCGTACAGCAGAGCCAGCTCCAGCACCAGTACCAGCTCCAGTACCAGTACCAGCCCCAGCACCAGAGCCCACCCCAGCACCAGCACATGCACCACCCCCTGCACAGTCGTCCATTCCGTGGTCCCCTGAAGCAGATCCCGTCCTTAGTACCAGCTCAGATTCGCTATGGGATCCTGTCTCAGAGGACGACCTCGTGGCTCAGACCGCCGCCATTTGTGTCGTGCCGCCAGCCTCCAGCACCGAGTACGTGACAGATTCTTCAGAGGAGGAGGCGCACGGGTCCGAGGCTGAGTCCAGCTCCGAGGACATCTAGGGCTGCAGGGAGGGCGCGCATTTCTTTCGGGTGGTTTCTTTTTCTTATCCTTTTAAAAACTGTTGCTCCATGTTGCTATATTTTGCTAACTATTGTGCTGAATATTTTTTGTGCCCCTTGCTATATTGCGCTGCTTTGGCTATTTGTTTTTATGTTCTTTGTTTTGCTTGCATGCATGTGTGCGCGTTCTCCGTGCGCTTGAGCTTGAGTCGTGGGGACACGTCTCTGTTTAAGTGTGGAGGGGAGCGTAGCATTTACATTTCACGTTTTTTTTTTAGCTTTATAGTGTAGCTTAGTTAGTTGAAGGAAACAGTAGCAGTAGTGCACTTGTGTGCGGGTTGCGCACACTGTTCAGCTTGTTTTGCGCTATCCATATTGCATGCGCTACTATCAACGGTTTTAGTATATTTTTATTCGTTTTTTTTGCTCCTGTTAGTTGGGATATACAGGGGATGTGGAGTTGACAGAAACGCTCTACAGAGGCGGTTAGTCGTTCAAGCTTCGGAGGTGAGGTATATGGTCAAAAGCGTTAGTGAAGGCTGGTGCTTCGCGACCTTCGGAACAAGAGAGCGCGCTCAGTCACGCAGATGTCGAAGGCAAGTACCCAAAGCGTGGTGAGGTGGGAAAATAGACCACCTTCCCTCTGGAAGTCGAGCTAGGGAAGGCGGGCGCGGGTGTAAACGCGTGCGCCGACCTGCGCAGATAGACCACGGAGGGAGAGCGGGGCGTTGTTCCATAGCTGTTATCCGGAGGCTGAGACTGGAACCGTTCTGGGAAACATAGGAACCGTAGACAAAGCTGTACAAAAGGAAAAAATACCAGCAGATGATATGCGCTACAAAAGAATCAGCATGCGCACAAATACGTACCAGCGTGCGCGAAAGTCCACAAAGAAAATCATCAAAGGCTTGAGTTCCTAGAAAGTGAGCGGAAGAATCACGCACCGGAAGAAGCTTGCGCTGTTAACCATATACCCATCCTCGGAGTGAGAGCTGACAACCCGGAGCCTATGAAGAGCTATCTCCCAGCCATCCGAAATGATCTTCATCCCAGCTGAGAGGAAATGAATTACGAAATTATTATATTAGAACTGTTGAAGGCAGTTGCGCGCAGGTGGTAGAGCAGCGCAAGGTGATCAGTAGTGCAGATCGCGCCGGAGTGCAAGACTGTGCGCTAGACTCCTGAGAGGTAATGGTATCCGTGCTTGAGTGCTTGTTCGGGACGAACAAGGGGCAAGTGTGGGGGGTTTGATAGAGCCTATTTATACACATTATTTAGATCCTAACCCTATGCTTGTTTGCATTATTTTGTGTACAAGATTACTGGTTTCCAGTGTTTCTGTATTTCAGGGCAAAGCAAGGGCGTAAGTCGGATACGCGCTAACAGCCATGCGCAGATAGTGGTGTTTCCAAATCTTGACACCACCAGATTTGGAAGTTGCCAAGGTTGGGCCTCACGAGCAGTATATAAAGAGAGGAAGGCTAGGGTTTGAGAGTATCAGATCAGAGCATTAGAGACACAAGATATCAGAGAGAGAGAGCCAGATTCAAAAACACACGAGCTTGCTGCGAGGACCTGCGCTAGCCGACTGCGCCAGCCGAGACACTGCAACCTGCACGCACCTACTAGTTGCTGTTTCTTTGATACTTTAGATATTATTTACTGTTTCTATGATGTTTACTACTAGCATGTCTAGCTAAACACTTAGTATCGGTTGGGCATGAATCTATGAGTATTTCCTTTGAGACTTGCGCTTAATGCATAGCTTGTTTGCTTATATTAATTCTGTGCACATTGTTGGCAGCTAGTTGCATGAGTAGGGGAAGCCTTGAACCGTAATTTTACTCTTGTTGCTTGTTGTTGTATGTTAAACTAGTTGAATAGCCTGACGGTGCCGACTAGGAGTAACGCGCTAGGATAATCAGTTGCTACTGTGACAGGATTCGCAGCTGCTTAGACTAGTCTTAAGAATTAATAGCTCATGAACTTTGATCGGAACATGCGCACATGTTAGGAAGCCTTGATCGGACACTAACATTAGCAAATCAAACTGTAGACATTTAGAGTCGATGATAAGGAATACACTCATAGAGGATTGTCTGCGCCGATACTTCTCATAGTCATAGTACTTAATCTCTACTGCCTGCGCACGTCTAGCGCAATTCCTGCATTTTACTACTGTTTACTCGCGCATTGCGCAACCCCAATCACTCACACCCCCAGTTTGCGTAAGTGCAGGTTACTAGTTAAAGCTAATCTACTACCTCCCTGTGGATTCGACCCCGACTTAACCGCTGTACTAAGTGGAAGAGGAAGGAATTAATTTGACGTGCACAACGACGCGCGATCAACGGGACCTTACACGGTCACAAAGGTTTTCCCGTATGGAACTATCGAGTTAGAGAACGAGCGCAAGCATCGCTTTCAGGTTAATGGGCAAAGAGTCAAGAAATACTTGGGAGAACCGTGGGATGAGGCCACGCGCGAAGTTGATTTGGCGGAACCAGAAATAGAAGATGCGCAGGCTGCTGCGCCAGAAGTACAACCCGATGCACCGGAGGGAGAACTAGGAGCTACTGATTATATATTGAAATTCGCAGTGTCTCAGTCAGACAGATTTGTGAACAAGCAGTTGCTGTAGCACACTCTTGTTCACTCGGAAATTGTCTCAGCAAACAATGAACAAGACAGAAGTTTGTTCACCCAGTTCGGCCAACTGCCTACGTCTGGGGAGGACTATTTTCCAGTCCTCAATCCACTAAACACAGAGGTCTCCAAGTACACTCGGTTACAACTCCACGCAACCTATGCTAGTCAACCTCGTGTGGATCACTGGACACAATCAGAACAGGTTCTGACTTGTGTCTGCACACCCTCTACAAATGTCAATCTAGAATAGCTACTGTCTCCCTGACACTCAGCCTATTCTAAACTACACTCAACTCTGCAGGGTTGCTGTATCAACTGCTGTAGCACACAGCTGATGCACAAAAGTCCGCATCGCTCCAAAGCCTTCTGCCGAGCCAATCGAATGATTCCACGAGCGCTGCACACTCTGGAATACTCCCCCTCACCCAGTGACCTCCTGCCACTAGCGAGAACTGCCGCTTAGACACTCGACCGAGCCACACACCCGTCAGTTCTTCCGCGGCCTTCCTTGATCAACCAACAAGCACCACTGCTCTGAATTGGCTTCCAGATCAAGCTCGGATCAGACTACGCAAGTCCTGATCTCCTTCTGCTTCTGTTACCACAGCTCTGCACTCACGCTCTGCTCACAGGTGATGATCGAAGAACTCGTCCGTCGCACACCAAAATTGCTCTCTCTGAATTCTGTGTATGCACTCGTGTATCCCTCAGCTTCGATCAGCCTCTCTGCTCTGAACTCCTCTCTCTTAAATAGCAGCATCAACTTTAAGCAGGACCAGAATTTAGCAATGTCCCAAAAAGAACAATTATCTCCTAATTTTTAGGAGATTAGAAATGTTTTTGATCTCCAACACAAATCTCCTTTTCTAGCTAGGAATACCCACTGGAATATTCTCCACAGCACTTTAACATATTCTTCTGGGGTTCTCTGCAGAGCTGTCAGGCCTTCTAGCCAAGCCCAGGTTGCTGCTGCTTCGCGGATAGATGTTGCAGCAACTTGAACAAGCTCCTGCTATAGCATGCCCTGATGTAGCTGCTCCTTGTTCACTTGTGCTGGTTTTGTCAAACATTGCCATACAGCATCATCAATCTCCCCCTTGGCATTTTGACAAAACCCTATACCAGATTCAATACAGAGAATTTTTTTCTTAACTTCCCCTTCTTCTCCTTCTCTTCTCCTCCCCCTTTTTGGAATAAATGACAAGGGGGTGCTCCTGGCTGCCCTAGGGAGGTAAAACACAGAGCCCCAGAGAGGCTCTCAGATCTTCAAACCGGACTGCATCCAGAGCTTTTGTGAAGATATCAGCAAGTTGTTTGGTAGACACCACGTGCTGTAGCGCAATGATATGCTTTTCTACTATATCACGGATGAAGTGATGACGAATGTCAATGTGCTTGGTTCTGCTGTGCTGAACCAAATTCTTAGATATGCTGATGGCACTCATGTTGTCACAGTAGAGAGTCATTTCATCTTGGTCGAGACCATACTCACTCAGCATTTGCTTCATCCACAACATTTGTGCACAGCAGCTCCCAGCAGCTATGTATTCAGCCTCGGCTGTGGATAATGAAATGCTATTTTGCTTCCTGCTGAACAAGGACACCAGGTTATTTCCTAGAAAGAAGCATCCTCCCGAAGTGCTCTTCCTGTCCTCTGAGCATCCTGCCCAGTCCGCATCACTGTATCCTACCAGATTAGCATTTGTGTCCTTAGTATACCATAAACCATAGTTCACAGTTCCTCCAACATACCGAATGATTCGCTTGACCAACTGCAAGTGACTATCTTTGGGACAGGCTTGAAATCTGGCACAGACTCCTACTGCAAAGGAAATGTCGGGGCGGCTGGCAGTCAGGTACAACAAGCTCCCAATCATGCTTCTGTAGATTGTCTGACTCACTTCCACTCCAAGTTCATCTTTGATTGCTTTGACATGAGTGGCAGCAGGGGTTCGTTTGTGACTGGCCTTGTCTAGCTGAAATTTCTGCACAAGATTCTTGTTGTATTTGCTTTGTGCAATAAAGATGCCATCTTCTTTCTGGGTAATCTCCAGACCAAGAAAATATGACAGTTCTCCGACCATGCTCATTTGAAATTCCTGCTGCATGTGATCCACAAACTGCTTCACCAGGTGCTGAGACTTTGATCCAAAGACAATGTCATCCACATAGATTTGTGCAATGATCACATCTGACTTAGTTCTTTTTACAAATAGAGTTTTGTCAGCTCCCCCTCGTTTGTAGCCATGTTTTTCCAGAAACACTGTCAACCTCTCATACCATGCCCGAGGAGCCTGTTTCAGTCCGTATATGGCTTTCTTCAACTTGTATACATGCTCTGGGTGATGAGGATCTTCAAAGCCTTTTGGCTGAGAAACATATACTTCTTCAGAGAGGTCTCCGTTCAGGAACGCACTTTTGACATCCATTTGATACAGTTTAAACCCTAGGAAACAAGACATGGCTAGAAGGAGTCTGATGGCCTCCAGACGAGCAACTGGAGCAAACGTTTCTTTAAAGTCTAGGCCCTCAATCTGAGAGTATCCTTGAGCAACCAGTCTGGCTTTATTTCTCTTAATGTTTCCCTTTTCATCAGTTTTGTTTTTGAAGATCCACTTGGTGCCTATAATATTCACTCCATTGGGTCTATCCACCAGGTCCCAAACATCATGTCTTTCGAACTCCGCCAGTTCTTCCTGCATCGCCATCATCCAGAATTCATCACTCATGGCTTCCTTGAAGCTCTTAGGTTCAATGTTGGACAAAAAACATGTATTGAGATAAGCATGGCTTCTGGTTCTTCTTCTTTCTGTCGGGTCTCCAATCACATTTGTCAAGGGATGATTCTTCTGTATCTTCTTCGGAGGCTGCCTTGAAGGTGGATCAGGAGCCTTAGTATTCAGGTCTTCAGACAGGCTTTCTAATTTTTCATCTGGATTTTCTGCTTCAGCACTTACGTTTTCTCTTGCCGCTTTAGTTTTATTTATTATTGCTATGATGTTTGTTTCTAGCATGTCTAGCTAAACACTTTGTATCGGTTGGGCATGATTCTATGAAGTATTTCCTTTGAGACTTGTGCTTAATGCTTAGTTCGTCTACTTATATTAATTTTATGCATATGGGTGATAATTAGTTGTGCGAATAGGAGAAGCCTTGAACCGCAATCTTATTCTAACTGCTAGTTATTGTATGTTAAACTAGTTGTTAGCTTGACGGTGACAACTAGGAGTAACGCACTAGGATAATCAGCTGCTACTGTGATAGGATTCGTAGCTGCTTAGACAAGTTTCAGGAATTAATAGCTCATGGACTTTGATCGGAACATGTGCGCACGTTAGGAAGCCTTGATCGGACACTAACTTAAGTAGAACTGCACTATAGATGTTTAGAGTCGATGATAAGAGATACATTCATAGAGGATTGTCTGTACCGATACTCTTCATAGTCATAGTACTTAAAATCTACTGCCTGCGCACGTATCGTGCAATTCTGCTTTCACTACTGTTCATTCGCGCACCTGCGCAACCCAATCACTCACAACCCCAATTTTGTAAGTTGTAGGTTGCTAGCTAAGACGAGCCTGCACGCTCCTTGTGGGATCGACCCTGACTTAGCCGCTATACTAAGTGGAGAAGGAAGGATTAATTTGACGCATACAACGACTGATAGCGCGCATCGTTGTGCGCGTTCAAATTAATTCCTTCCTTCTCCACTTAGTACAGCGGCTAAGTCAGGGTCGAATCCACAGGGAGCAAGTAGATTAGCTTTAACTAGTAACCTGCACTTACGAAAACTGGGGGTGTGAGTGATTGGGTTGCGCAAGTGCGCGAGTAAACAGTAGTGAACGCAGGAATTGCACTAGACGTGCGCAGGCAGTAGAGATTAAGTACTATGACTATGAAAAGTATCGGCGCAGACAATCCTCTATGAATATATTCCTTATCATCGACTCTAAACGTCTATAGTTTGGTTTACTGATGTTAGTGTCCGATCAAGGCTCCCTAACATGTGCGCATGTTCCGATCAAAGTTCATGGGCTATTAATTCTTAAGACTAGTCTAAAAAGCTACGAATCCTGTCACAGTAGCAACTGATTATCCTAGCGCATTACTCCTAGTTGTCACCGTCAAGCTATTCAACTAGTTTAACATATAACAAACAAGTAGCAAGAGCAAGATTGCGGTTCAAGGCTTCCCCTACTCATGCAAAGAATTAATACTCATAGAAGTAATGCGGTTGTGCACAGAATTAATATAAGCAAACAAACTATGCATTAAGCACAAGTCTCAAAGGAAATACTCATAGAATCATGCCCAACCGATACCAAGCGTTTAGCTAGACATGCTAGTAGTAAACATCATAGAAACAGTAAATAATATCTAAAGTATCTAAGAAAACAGCAACAAGCAGGTGCGTGCAGGTTGCAGAGTCTCGGTTGGCGCAGTCGGCTAGCGCAGGTCCTCTCAGTAGTCCGTGTGTTTTTTATTCTGGCTCTCTCTCTCTGATATCTTGTGTGTCTCTTCAAACCCTAGCCTTCCTCTTTTTATATACTGCTCATGAGGCCCAACCTTGGCAACTTCCAAATCTGGTGGTGTCAAGATTTGGAAACACCACTATTCTGCGCATGGCGCACTGCACATTGGTTAGCGCAATCGGTCTGCGCACCGTAGTCGACTCTGCCATTTCCTATCCCATTTGCGCTGCTAGCTCCGCAGGCTGTGTGTTGCGCTCCTTAAACGCTGCCTGTTAGCGCGTATCCGACTTAGGCCCTCGTTTCGCCCTGAAATACAAAAACACTGGAAACCAATAATCTTGTACACAAAATAATGCAAACAAGCATAGGGTTAGGATCTAAATAGTGTGTATAAGTAGGCTCTATCAACGACGCGCGATCAACGATCATCTGGTCATTCTGCTCGTCTACTGTTCGAACCCATTTAACAACCGTGTCAAAATTTGTTTCCTGCAATGTGTCCATAAATCCGAGCAATCTTCCAATGATTCATTACAATCCCCGAATAGATTTTTCATTGCCTGTTGCTTGGCCTGCCAAGCCTCCAAATACCTAATTTCATAAATCATAATCTTTGAATATTCTGGTTCTTATTTCCCCAGGAGATAATCTCAACCTTTCGTTAATGACATCACCAATCTCATTTGCTATAAAATGTGGGGTTAGGTGCACATTTGACTTTATCATTTGATCGTTGTCGCATGTATGATCCCCTCTGTATTTACCAACCTCCCAGTATGAACAATTTTTTTTCATTGCAATCCTTACCCGCCAAGGACAGTTCTTCTCACCTTCTCGACAATGAAGTACCAATAACTATGGTTCTGATTTCTTCTTCAAATATTCGACATGGTTCAATATAGAAAACTTTTGGATGGTGTAAATTGCTTTCGCCTGCTAAATGTTGCTCTGACACTAAGAGACGGAATCTGTCCTTAGTTACCACCCAAATATTCATTTATAGGATTATTCGCGTCCCACACTGATATATCACTGAATGCGGAAATATTCCATACCCGTTCCGGTTCGGGAACCGGAAAAACATCATCATTATCTAATTCTTCAAGGAATTCCATTTCTTCTCGGTCAAACTCGTCCATCACTGGCATTTCAAGTCGCAAAGCTAGACATAACGATTGGATCTGAATCCATATTATCCATATATGTTACCTTCCCTGAAAAATTAACAAATAATTTCACATCTCCATATAACATCAACCTAAAAATTACCAAACCAACAAATTAATATACATACTCTTCAAACCATTGATAACAGGCTCACACACTTTCAGATCCAGTGTATCACACATCCATTTACATGCAATTCGATTCACATATCAAATTATCACATACATTCACAAATCACGCACCCATTTACGCTAACTTAGACTGATCTTTACCTACAACCATCTTTCACACCAGTCGCAGCTTCAAATCACGGACAGAGAGGGCTGTCGGTAGGGTGGAAGAAGAGTAGAAAAAAGGAAGAGGAAGGAGCAGATGAGGAGAATGAACTGGCTGTGGGTTTCAAGCGGCCGGTCTTAAGTTTCTTACTAGCCGGTCTTTTTCAAAACCGCCCGGTTAAAAAGCCCAAATAAACGACCTAACTTCAATTATATTTGTATGCGGCCGATCTTCACAAGAACGGTGGCAGGAGAAAATCGAAATGACAGATTTTAATAAAATTGATCGCTTAAAAAAACGACAAATTAGAAATATTTTCAAAAAGTACCGCATGTCAATACCAAAGTTATCGAAACAATGCAGTTATAAAAAATTTTCTAGGACGTTTGGTTTTGAGCAGCTTTAAGTGTTTTTTTTTTCACATGGGCTTACTGGGGCTGATAACTGGGCTTTGTCATCTTCTCCAAGCCTCCCCAGTTGCTAAAGTTTGTATCTTTGTGACTGGATCGGACGATCAGTTTCATCTTCACATTCTTTCATCTGGAAAACCATGGTTAATTCAAGTAAGCCAAACTCATTGCAGAATTTGCCTTTATGTAGGAAATTTCTTGACGAGTATGAGAGCAGCAAGTGCCCACAAAATTATAGCTGTGGAGTGAAATAACGTCTTTACTTTGTTGCTCACCCAAAGACGCAACAGTCACTTTCAGGTTTCTTACATTAACAGACTGCTTGTGGCGTGGAAACTTCATGTTTTGGAAAGCTTGAAGAATATCTGTGAATCTGCAAGGGTTTTTGTTCACTGCACTCAACAAGGTTTCATCTTCTTTCTCTTGATATTTTTGGTTTTTGCTGCTTGGGTTATTCCATGTTGCATGTACTTTGTTCATTTTACTAGTTTTGATGATGCTACCCAGATTTATTGGTAATGATACTTATGATTTTGATGAAATTTTGCTTCTGCGTGTTTTCAACTTGATGGGATGGGATTTGATGGATTCTGTGCTTGGTCCCCAAACTCTGAATAAGCTTTAATTTAGTATGCTATGTAGACCTCTTTGATATTTTCGTTTTGATTGATCGATCTTTAATATACTCATGAGAAATAGAAGTGAAGTTTGAAGCTTTTATGAGTTTTGGTCCGGCTAACAAGTAACAATGGCTATACACAAGGTGCTTATCTGCCAACAATTTAAAGAAGGCAATTTCTTTGCATTGATTACTTGCGTATTAGGCCCGGTATGCTTGTTGAGTACTTTCGTTTCATCTACTAAACACCTTAAGATGGCAAATAGAAGGTCACTTAATAGAGAAAAGAAGCATTGTTTGATTCTGGGCTGAACTCATTTCATCAAACCATACTAAATGCAAACCGTTTGGTTGTGCATTTCATCACCTTTTAGGAAATGGTTTAGGAATTAGGCATGTTTTCCATAAATGGATTGTTGGATTTATTTTAGAGTTGAGTGGATTTTTGTTCGTCTAAATGATTTGGATCCTTTATTTTGATACTATTGTCTAAGATGGGGCAAAGATTTATTGGGCTGCGCTTCCTTTCTTTGGCGTTGGCATTTTCTCTTCTATTTGCATCCTGTACTGGTTTGGTGAGAGTTGGGTTGAAGAAAAGGCCGTTGGACATTGGTCAGATTATAGCTGCTAGAGATGCTAAACGACTGGAACCAGGTTTATTGGGTATGGTACGTGGTCTTGGAGATGATTCTGGTGGTGATCCTGTAATTTTGAAGAATTATTTAGATACACAATACTATGGAGAGATCAGCATAGGGTCACCTCCCCAAATGTTTACAGTCATCTTCGATACTGGAAGTTCCAATCTTTGGGTTCCATCATCAAAATGTTATTTCTCTGTGAGTAATAAATGAAAGAAACCTTAACTGTTGAGTATCTGAGCTCATGAGTTAAATACTAAATAATAACAATCATGCAGATTGCCTGTTTATTCCATTCAAAGTTCAAGGCCAGTCGCTCCTCTACATACTCGAAAAATGGTATATGGCATTACATTACACAGCTGTCATACATGCATTTGGATATAAACCCTTAACCTCCTCATTTATGCCACAAAATCATTGTCACTGGTCAGGAAAATCTGCTAAAATAAATTATGGGTCCGGCTCTATTTCTGGTTTCTTTAGCGAAGATAATGTTGGGGTTGGAGATCTCATAGTAAAAAGTCAGGTGTGTTCTTTTATGTTCCATCCTGCACAACTTATTTTGTTTTGGCTGCCTGAACTGAAACTTAATGTGATTTCTATCGTCAGACTTTTATAGAAGCTACAAGAGAAGGGAGTCTCTCATTTGTGGTAGGGAAGTTTGATGGAATACTTGGGTTGGGATTTCAAGAAATCTCTGTAGGAAAGGCAGTGCCATTCTGGTAATATATTAGACCATATGTTAGTTACTGAAGTATGATCTAAAGGATTCTTCAAGTCAGTTCCCTTTTTTTTCCATGTACGATTCTTTGTTCAACATTCCGTGACACTGCAGGTATAATATGGTGGAACAAGGTCTTGTGGATAAAGAAGTCTTTTCTTTTTGGCTCAACCGTGACCCATCGGCACCTGTTGGGGGAGAGATTGTTTTTGGTGGCGTTGACCCAAATCATTTCAAAGGGGAGCATACATACGTATCAGTTACTAAAAAAGGTTATTGGCAGGTGACAAGATCGAATTTCATTTTTATCTTGTAGTGAGTCGTGTGTTTATTTAGTCTCAAATTCCTAAAACAATTGTTTGCTACCTTCTTATCAGTTTGAAATGGATGATTTCATTATCGGAAACCAGTCAACAGGTGATATTTCAAAAAATCTCTAATCTTCAAAATGATAAATTTGACATTTAGCATTTATTGATTGGCGAGTTTGTAATATTTCTGTAATGTATGATTGACTAAAGTACAATAGCATCATAAAATGTTTGGTTGGCTACTATTGTCAATTGCTTAAGACTTTAATAAATGATATGTTTCTCTCAGATTTTTGTGAGAATGGGTGTGCTGCTATTGTGGATTCAGGAACGTCCCTTCTCACTGGTCCAACAGTAAGTACTTACTAATTATATATGACTGTAATAACTCCAGCAATTGCATCTTTTTTTCTGTAGCTCCTGCCTTTTATTTCTTTTTCTTGTAACCATCTGGCGGCATGTTCTACAGGCTGTCATAACTGAAGTCAACCATGCGATAGGAGCAGAAGGTGTTGTAAGCATGGAATGTAAAGAAGTCGTTTCGCAGTATGGGGACGTGATATGGGAGCTTCTGGTCTCAGGAGTGAGTTCGTCTAGCAAATATTGTGATGTTGCTTGGTTGTTCGTTAATTTCTCATTTTGTGTTGTTATTGTTGGCTATGATTTCACAATGTGTTTCATATCTGTTAGGTAAAACCTGGTAAAGTGTGCTCACAGATTGGTCTTTGTTTCTTTGATGGAGAGCGTTATGTGAGGTACTGACATCTTTAATCCCTCTTTTTGTATAATTTTTCTAACTTCAAAAGCAATAGTTTTCGGTGTCATTTGTTTTGCTCTGAACATCTGAAACCAACCTCTTGCAGCTCTGGAATCAAAACAGTAGTTGAGAAACAAAACATGCAGAATTTCACCCTCGGGGCCAATTCTGCTACGTGCACTGCCTGTGAGCTGGCCGTCGTGTGGGTTCAAAATCAGTTGAAAAATGAGGAAACGAAAGACAAAGTGCTAAGCTATGCGAGCGAGGTGACTTACTCGAAAACCAAATCTTATTTTTTCAGATCCCCTGGCTAACTCATGTTTGCTTTAATCAACTTGTAACTACTGAAATTTTCTGTAGCTATGTGAGAGCCTGCCCAGTCCCACGGGAGAATCAGCAATCGACTGCAATACCATCTCAAGCATGCCAAATATTACATTCGTGATTGGAAGCAAACAGTTCACTCTTACCCCCCAGCAGGTTAAAAATCTTCCAACACAGCAATATTTCTTCTGCACTCAGAAGTCGTAACTCATATAAATCATTCATTCTCTTTTGAGAAACAATTTTATGAAAATTATGTTTACAGTACATACTGAAAATCGGGGAAGGTCCTTCAACTGTGTGCCTCAGTGGTTTCACTGCCTTAGATGTTCCGCCACCTCGAGGCCCTCTCTGGTACATTTCCATTTCTAGATTGAAGACAGTATGTTGTTTCGAATTTCTGTCAGTACCCTCGATTTTCATATGCAGGATTCTGGGAGATGCGTTCATGGGAGTGTACCATACTGTGTTTGATTTCAACAATCTGCAAGTGGGTTTTGCTGAAGCTGCTTAATTAGACCTGCAGGGCTCTGGATTTCGTGTAAATCAATAATGGAACATTTAGCTCGGTACTTATTGCTGAAAAAATTTTGTTAAATGGATGAATTTAGTCATAGTTTTGGACTATACTCCGATTAGATGTGTTGTTTTTGTATTTCATTTAACTAGGGTTTTATGCACGTATAAATAAATACCTAACAAGGTGGTGTTAAATTTATAGTATTTATGCATTGTGAAGAAATACTTGTCTACAGTGTGATGTGCAGGATTTATTTGGAAAGACATTATCTTAGGTGTTGAACTAACTATATAAATACCTAATAAAATGTCCAATACAGCCGATCTGTTAAACTCATTTGGTTAAAATTGTTGTGTTTAATTTCCCTAAGCCAAATTATTAAAGTTGTAGCATCCTCCGATGGATCCTTTTGATTTCAATCCCCCCTTGATTCAATCTGATTGAGATCTGTTGAATCGATTGAATCGATAGGTAGCTGTCCCTCCTAGGTAACTGATTTGTGTGTTATCCGACAGGTATAGCAGCAGTGGAATATTAAATGCGGGAAAAAGAAAAATGGCTTATTCGGCGATTTAGAATGGAAACCTCAGTACTAATCGAGTAACTGAGTCAAACCACTACCTTCCAGTATTCCCTGAAAAGATGTGTCTGTTGCTGTGTTTAGGATATACTTGTAGAGAACAAACGACTAAGTTATTCACTAGTATACTCAGTATAAAGTCTAACTTATCTTTGATACTATGACTCAACCCAACTCTCGAACAGATTTCTTTCACCCTCGAACTTGACCGTCCAAGCTTTTGGAGTTCAAAAGAAGCTTTTCTTCCTTTTGCACGCTCTGTCTTTTTCTCTCTCAAGGTCGTGCTTGATCTGACCCTCGTCTGTTTGTAGCTTCTTGTGAATCCATGGATATCTTGGCTTGATTGCCAAGAATTTATTTGATTGAGATTTTTCAATCATAACCACCGTCCGAATATTAATCTCTTTTATTTAAATAAGGAAATTTATCTATTAAATTAGATTTGTTTTTCCATATTTATCAAGGAGATATATTCGTTGTTGTCAAAAATATATCCCATGGTATATTTTGGAATTGATAATAACTTTCCATAAAGTTGTCATCAATATTTTTCGAATTTATTTAAAATATACTCGATGATTCACCCGAATATTCTGTTAAAGAATCTGTCCTTATTTATCTTCTTGCATTCAATGCAATTTAAAGTCTTATATACCTCACCACGTACATATTCATGGGACAACAAGAACTGAGATAGCCTTTCATACCAGGCTTGAGGTGTTTGTTTTAGTCCATAGAGAGCCTTTTCGATAATGTAGACATGGTCTGGATGAAAAGAGTCTTCAAGAAGGTATTCAATCACCACCTCTTTTAGGGCGCATTCAAGAAGGCAGTCTCTAAGTCCATTTACTTGTTTCTTTCAAACTGGTGTAGTTCCTCTTGCCTAGCGTTCACCCAGTCTAGATCCTTGAGAGCTTCAACCACTATTTTGGATTATGCAAGCGAGACAAAAGATGCAACAACACAATATGAAGATAGATGTGTAGGAATTGAGTTTGAGTCTTCCACTTATCCTTGGGAGTCTAGCACTTATAGTCTATCATCCTAAGTGATGGCTGGACTATTCTTCCACTGTGTGTTGCTCTGGGTTCAGACTGTTGTGTTCCCTGTGATGTGTTGCTTTGAGTTTGTACCTCACTCGGTACTGGTGCTTCTGTTTCTTCCTTCGGATGTAATACATCCTCCGTTTCCTCATTGGGCTCCAGAACAGTGTTGGCTTGATATGGTGGATTTTAAGGGATTATCTCTGTTGGTGATGTCGGAAGAGATTCCATTTCATGTTCAGGCTGAGACGTAATATGAAGTTCTTCCTCCCTTAGTAGAGGTGAGGAACCTGACTCCTGCACCTGATCATCAGTCATCACATTTTCAATATGAATTTTGTCAGAAATACTTACCTCTCCCAGACCTAGAGTTTGTATCTTACTCTTATTTCCGAAGAATATGTACCCTCCGGAATGTTGTTGGAGTGAGTTGAACCATCACTGATTTCCATTCATGTGTTTCGAGCATGTGCTGTCAATGTAACAGGGACGGAACCTCACTCCTATCTGCAAGAGAAATATCAATTTTTACGTACCCAAATAATCTTGGGCTTATAGGGTTTAGAAGAGAGCTTGGATTTAGTAGCAGTATCAGTTAGCTCAATCTTAATTCTTGGAGTGATTATTGGTTTCTTGTTGGTAGATGTTCATGGACTTTTTGATTCTTTTCTTCAAGTTTCCTTAGCTAGAGGCTGTCTCTCCTGTAATGGCCTTCCTTACCACAGGACAAGCATATGCGATGACACTTTGGTCCTACATATTTAGTCCTTCCGGCAGGGACAAATTTGTCTTTCTTTCTGGCTTGAAAGTCAATGTTGAATGGCTTCTTATTCATAGCTTGCTTCTTCCATAACGCATATGCCTTCATTGCGTTGAAGGGAACAGAGTTCTCAGAGTGATACTTATTCTTTGTTGAGAGTCTGTTACCTTGTTGGGCATTCTGGCAGGAGCAGTCACATGTATCCTTCACTGGTGTAGCAGCTTTGGATGTTGTTGCGTTGGTTATTGCAGCCTTTTCTTCTAAGAATCCAATTCCAGGTCTAATGAAATGCTTTGAGAAGTTCTTGCATTTATGATCTCTTCCCCCATCTTTTATTGTATCTTTCTTTCCGCCTCACCTTCTCTGGTACTTTTTAGGGAGTGTAGCAGTTCTGCGTTGTTGGTCTTTAGTTGTGTCAGGCTGGTATCCAGATGCACGATGTTGAGCAGATGTTCTTCACAGGTAAGGCACTGATCCTTTTGCAGTTCCCTGTTGATAATGTAGTATGGCAGTGTTTGACAAAACCAGCACAAGAGAATAAGGAGTTGCTACAGCACAAGTAAACAGGCAGGCCAGCACAAGTGAACTAGCAGCAGCTGCAGCAGGGGATGCTATAACAGGAGCTTGTTCAACTGGCTGCATCATCTGTCCGAGAAGCAGCAACTACCTGGGCTTGTCTAGAAGGGCTGGAAACTCTACGGAGAGCATATGAAGAAGGTCTAAATTGCTGTGCAGTATATTCCAGTGAGGTTTACTAGTCAGAGAATGAGTTTTGCATTGTAGATAAAAATCAAATCTAATCTCCTAGATTTTAGGAGATAATTGTTCTTTTTGGGACATTGCCTAAACCTGGACATTGCTTAAAGCTGGTGTTGCTATTTAAGAAGAAGGGGTTTAGAGCAGAATGGTTGATCGAGGCTGAGGGATACACGAGTGCATACACAGAATTCAGAGAGAGCAATTTTGGTGTGTGACGGACGAATTCTTCGATCATCACCCGAGAGCAGAGCGTGAGCGCAGAGCTGTGGTGACAGAAGCAGAAGGGAATCAGGACTTGCAGAGTCTGATTCGAGCTTGATCTGGAAGCCAATTCAGAGCAGGTGTGCTTGTTGGTTGATCAAGGGCAGCCGTGGAAGAACTGACGGGTGTGTGGCTCGGTCGAGTGTCTAAGCGGTGGTTCTCGCTAGTGGCAGGTGGTCACTGAGTGAGGGGGAGTATTCCAGAGTGTGCAGCGCTCGTGGAATCGTTCGAACGGCTCGGAAGAAGGCTTTGGAGCGACGCGGACAATTGTGCTTCAGCTGTGTGTTACAGCAGTTGCTACAGCAACCCTGCTGAGTAGTTGTAGTTTAGAATAGGCTGAGTTTCGAGGAGACAGTAGCTATTCTAGATTGACATATTGTAGAGGGTGTGCAGGCACAAGTCAGAGCTTGTTCTGATTGTGTCAAGTGATCCACACAAAGGTTGAGTAGCATAGGTTGCGTGGAGTTGTAACCGAGTGTACTTGGAGACCTTCGTGGTTAGTGGATTGAGGACTGGAGAATAGTCCTCCCCAGACGTAGGCAGTTGGCCGAACTGGGTGAATAAACTTCTGTCTTGTTCATTGTTTGCTGAGACAATTTCCGAGTGAACAAGAGTGTGCTGCAGCAACCGCTTGTTTACAAGTCTGCCTAATTGAGATGCTGTGAAATTTTAATTGGTATCAGAGCAGGAGCTCGACACACAGAGTAAAAGATCCTACAGTGTCTCTGAAGTTGCCACGACAATGAAGGAAGGACAGAGCACAAGCAGACCCCCATTGTTGGAAGAAAGCAACTATGGATATTGGAAGGCTAGGATGAAAGCCTTTCTCAAGGCCATTGATGAGAAGACCTAGAGAGCAATAATGGTCCAGTGGTCTCCCCCAATTACCATGGATGAATAGGGAGTCACACGGATAAAGCCTGAAGAACAATGGACTGCTGAAGAGGGAGCTGTAGCAACTGGTAATTCAAAGGCTCTGAATGTAATTTTTGCTGCAGTTGATGCTAACAATTTCAGGTTGATATCGAACTGTGACATGGCCAAACAAGCGTGGGAAATTCTGCAAACTGCACATGAAGGAACTGATAGAGTGAAGCTGTCAAGACTCCAGATCATTGCTACACAGTTTGAGAATCTGAGAATGCTGGAAGAGGAGACTGTGACTGAGTTTAATGCTAACCTCTGTGATCTTGCAAATGAAGCCCATGCTCTTGGTGAACCCATCCCTGAAGAAAAGCTGATCAGAAAGGTTCTCAGATCGCTGCCCACAAGATTTGACATGAAGTTGACAGCCATTGAAGAAGCTCAAAATGTCAGATTTATGAGGCTTGAAGAGTTGATGGGGTCTCTCAAACAATTTGAGATGAAGCTGGTTACAGAAAACATCGCTGCTAAGGACAAGGATGTTAGACTAAAAGCTGAAGCAGAATCCAAGAAGCCAGTTCCAGAAGATCAGCTGAGTATGCTTGTTAAGAACCTTGGAAAGCTCCTGAAGAACATGGAATCCAGAACCGGGAAAAGCTCTTCCTCGCGAAAACAATTCAGAAGGGGCCGTGAAAATAACAGGAAAGGGAAGGAACCGGCTCAGAATGAAGGCGAAAAAAAAAAGAAATGAAGAAGGGAGTCCAATGCTGGAACTGTGCAGGCTACGGTCATCGACAAATCAACTGCACTAGCAAACCGATGAAAAAGAAGGCTCTCTCTGCCAGTGGAAGTGAAGACGAGAAAGAGCTGAGTGAAGATGAATGCAACTTGGTCAGTTACAGGTCAGTCAGAAGAGGCAGAAAAACACAAGAAAGATTGAACCAGAACTTGCTACAGCAACCCCTATATCACCGTAACAAGAGAGCGTCAAAGTATAAAAAAATGTTACAGCTGCGGTCGCAAAGGTCACATAAAAAGAAACTGTTCCTCAGCTCATGCTGGAATAGTTTCTGCCAGGGAACCTGTCAGGCAGAATCATGCACAGACTCAGCTCCTCGCTCTGGTCAGCACAGCTAGCACCTCGGACAAGATAAGCTGGTACTTTGACAGTGGTTGTTCAGGACACATGACGGGAGAAAGATCCTTCTTGAAAAACATTACACCCTGTCTGGAACAACGGGTGAAGTTTGGTAACGGCCTAAAAGGAAGAGTTCTGGGAAAGGGAACTTTGGCAGTTAAAGGAATGCCGAGCCTGAGCAATGTTCTTCTAGTGGAAGGGCTAAAGGCAAATCTCATAAGCATTAGTCAGCTGTGTGATGGAACTAAACAGGTAAAATTTACAAAAGACTCATGCAAAGTCCTCGACAAATCTGGAAAATGTATAATGGAAGGAGCTAGATCAAAGAGTAACTGTTATCTTCTCAATGTGAGTTCAAACTCACCGATTCAGAAATGTATGCTGACAAAGGCCGAGGAAATGATTCTATGGCACAGAAGGATGGGGCATGTTAACCTGAGAACTCTGAAGAGAATTGCTTCAGAAGGTCTAGTCAGAGGAATACCGCTGCTAAAAGGGGAGACAGACTCTATCTGTAGAGACTGTCAGATTGGGAAACAAAAGAAGGCTTCGCATCCAAGAGTCAAAGATATTGGTACCACCAGGCCTCTACAGTTGATTCACATGGATCTGATGGGACCAATGGAAGTCGAGAGTCTGGGCAGAAAAAGGTATGCATTTGTCTGTGCTGATGACTACTCCAGATTCACCTGGATTGATTTTATCAGAGAAAAATCAGATACTGTGAGAGTTATTGTGTCACTGGTGTCTCGTTTAGAGCAAGAGAAAAACCTCAGAATCAACAGCATTCGCAGTGATCATGGCAGGGAATTTGAAAACAAAGATATGGATGATTTCTGTCGACAAAGGGGTATCTCACATCAGTACTCCTCTCCCATTACCCCTCAGCAGAATGGTGTAGTGGAACGAAAGAATCGAACAATCCAAGAAATAGCCAGAGTCATGATCCATGCTAAGAGGGTTCCCCTGAAATTCTGGGCAGAGGCCATGAATACCGCATGTTACATCATCAATAGAGTCATTTTACGGAGAGGAACCAACCAGACCTGCTATGAGCTCTGGAATCAGAAGAAGCCCACAGTTAAATACTTTCACGTCTTTGGAAGTGACTGTTTTATTCTAAGAGATCGGGAGTATAGGCAGAGATTGACCCAAAAAGTGATCCTGGTCTATTTTTGGGCTACTCAACAAACAGCAGAGCTTATCGAGTCTACAACCAGCGGACGCATACAGTAATGGAATCCATAAATGTTGTTGTCAACGATGCTGAAGAAGTGCCTCCCTCTGATACTGTCACTGATGATGAAGACTCTGATCTTGAGGAGGTGTCTGTCAGTCAGAACAGACGTGAACAAGCTGTGGCTCCAGAAGATGCTACAGCAAGTGCTGAAGCAGAAAACCCAGGTTCACAATTAGAAAGCTTATCTGAAGATGTGAACTCTGAGACTTCTAATCCTCCTTCAAGGCAGCCTCAGAAGAAGATTCAGAAGAATCATCCCCTGACAAATGTTATTGGAGACCCGTCAGAAAGAAGAAGAACCAGAAGCCATGCTTACCTCAATACATGTTTTATGTCCAGCATTGAACCCAAGAATTTCAAGGAAGCCATGAGTGATGAATTCTGGATAATGGCGATGCAGGAAGAATTGGCTGAGTTTGAAAGACATGATGTTTGGGATCTGGTAGACAGACCAAATGGAGTAAATATTATAGGCACAAAGTGAGTGTTCAAAAACAAAACCGATGAAAAAGGCAACATTACAAGAAATAAAGCCAGACTGGTTGCCCAGGGATATTCTCAGATTGAGGGTCTAGACTTTGAAGAAACATTTGCTCCAGTGGCTCGGCTGGAGGCCATCAGACTTCTTCTTGCAATGTCTTGTTTCCTGGGGTTCAAACTATATCAAATGGATGTTAAAAGTGCGTTCCTGAATGGAGACCTCTCTGAAGAAGTCTATGTCTCTCAACCAAAAGGTTTTGAAGATCCTCATCACCCAGAGCATGTATATATATTGAAGAAAGCCTTATACGGACTGAAACAGGCTCCTCGGGCATGGTATGAGAGGTTGACAGTGTTCTTAGAAAAACGTGGCTACAAACGAGGGGGAGCTGACAAAACTCTATTTGTCAAAAGAACTCAATTAGATGTGATCATTGCTCAAATATATGTGGATGATATAGTCTTTGGATCAAAGTCTCAGCACCTGGTGAAGCAGTTTGTGAATCACATGCAGCAAGAATTTCAAATGAGCATGGTAGGAGAACTGTCATACTTCCTTGGTCTGGAGATTACCCAGAAAGAAGATGGCATCTTTATTGCTCAAAGCAAATACAGCAAGAATCTTGTGCAGAAATTCCAGCTAGATAAGGCCAGTCACAAACGAACTCTTGCTGCCACTCAGGTTAAAGCCATTAAAGATGAGCACGGTATGGAAGTGAGTCAGACTATCTACAGAAGTATGATTGGGAGCTTGCTATATCTGACTGCCAGCCGCCCTGACATTTCCTTTGCAGTAGGAGTCTGTGCCAGATTTCAAGCTTGTCCCAAAGATAGTCACTTGCAGTTGGTCAAGCGCATCATTCGGTATGTTGGAGGAACTGTGGACTATGGCTTATGGTATACTAAGGACACAAATGCTAATCTGGTAGGATATAGTGATGCAGACTGGGCAGGATGCTCAGAGGACAGGAAGAGCACTTCGGTAGGATGCTTCTTCCTAGGAAATAACCTGGTCTCTTGGTTCAGCAGGAAACAAAACAGCATTTCTCTATCCACTGCCGAGGTTGAATACATAGCTGCTGGGAGCTGCTGTGCACAAATGCTGTGGATGAAGCAAATGCTGAGTGAGTATGGGATTGCTCAAGATGAAATGACCCTCTACTGTGACAACATGAGTGCCATCAGCATATCTAAGAATCCGGTTCAGCACAGCAGAACCAAGCACATTGACATTCGTCATCACTTCATCCGTGATCTAGTTGAAAAGAATATCATTGCGCTACAGCATGTTGTGTCTGCCAAACAACTCGCTGATATCTTCACAAAAGCTCTGGATGCAGCCCGGTTCGAAGACTTGCGAGCCTCTCTGGGGCTCTGTGTTTTACCTCCATAGGACGACCAGCAGACCGCCCCCTTGTCATCTTTCCAAAAAGGGGGAGGAGTCGATAAGGAGAAGAATGAGAGGTTGAGAAATTTTATTCTGGAAACAAACTCTCTATGGTTTTGTCAAAATGCCAAGGGGGAGATTGATAATGTAGTATGGCAGTGTTTGACAAAACCAGCACAAGAGAACAAGGAATTGCTACAGCACAAGTAAACAGGCAGGCCAGCACAAGTGAACTAGCAGCAGCTGCAGCAGGGGATGCTATAGCAGGAGCTTGTTCAACTTGCCGCATCATTTGTCCGAGAAGCAACAGCTACCTGGGCTTGTCTAGAAGGGCTGAAAACTCTACGGAGAGCATATGAAGAAGGTCTAAATTGCTGTGGAGTATATTCCAGTGAGGTTTACTAGTCAGAGAAGGAGTTTTGCATTGTAGATAAAAATCAAATCTAATCTCCTAGATTTTAGGAGATAATTGTTCTTTTTGGGACATTGCCTAAACCTAGACATTGCTTAAAGCTGGTGTTGCTATTTAAGAAGAAGGGGTTTAGAGCAGAACGGTTGATCGAAGCTGAGGGATACACGAGTGCATACACAGAATTCAGAGAGAGCAATTTTGGTGTGTGACGGACGAATTCTTCGATCATCACCCGAGAGCAGAGCGTGAGCGCAGAGCTGTGGTGACAGAAGCAGAAGGGAATCAGGACTTGCAGAGTCTGATTCGAGCTTGATCTGGAAGCCAATTCAGAGCAGGTGTGCTTGTTGGTTGATCAAGGGCAGCCGTGGAAGAACTGACGGGTGTGTGGCTCGGTCGAGTGTCTAAGCGGTGGTTCTCGCTAGTGGCAGGTGGTCACTGAGTGAGGGGGAGTATTCCAGAGTGTGCAGCGCTCGTGGAATCGTTCGAACGGCTCGGAAGAAGACTTTGGAGCGACGCGGACAATTGTGCTTCAGCTGTGTGTTACAGCAGTTGCTACAGCAACCCTGCTGAGTAGTTGTAGTTTAGAATAGGCTGAGTTTCGAGGAGACAGTAGCTATTCTAGATTGACATATTGTAGAGGGTGTGCAGGCACAAGTCAGAGCTTATTCTGATTGTGTCAAGTGATCCACACAAAGGTTGAGTAGCATAGGTTGCGTGGAGTTGTAACCGAGTGTACTTGGAGACCTTCGTGGTTAGTGGATTGAGGACTGGAGAATAGTCCTCCCCAAACGTAGGCAGTTGGCCGAACTGGGTGAACAAACTTCTGTCTTGTTCATTGTTTGCTGAGACAATTTCCGAGTGAACAAGAGTGTGCTGCAGCAACTGCTTGTTCACAAGTCTGCCTAATTGAGACGCTGTGAAATTTCACCTGTCTTTCAAGCCTCATTGCTTTACCAGCCCATAACTTGTTGTTTTCTACCATTCCTACAATTGTCTCATCTTTTTGCACTTGGAGTTGATTGATTCTTTCATTTTACCTCAGCAGACTTTTATAACATCAATAAAATCTAAATCAGTATAAACAGAATCGGTGGGTAAGTCAGGAGTGGTTACCTCAGAGGTGTCTATATGAGCCATCAAGCAATCATCCCTTGTTGATTGACCACCATCACACTCTTCATCAAATTCTCTCCAAATTGCCAGCATGGCTCATTCACTCTTCTGAGTTGGGGCTCTCCATTTCTTTTTCTGATACAATTTTTTTACATGTGCCCTTTCCGTTGACAGTGATAACATAAGATATCCTTGCTTTCCTCAAAGGTGTGTCTCTGTTCTGGTTTTTTCTTGGCAAAGTTCTGTGTGCCATTAATTCTAGCCACTTTGAATGCTCTTGTCATTTGTGCGGTTGTCTCATCCTCTTCCTCATCGTGCTCATCAATTTGCGCGCGATCAAAAGGCTTTTCGATTTTAAGGGTAATGGAGTGAGTTTTGTCCGGCTCGCGTCTAGCAATCTTTCTTTCTATGATTTCGGCATTGCTTTGGGAGCTTGCGACTAGTTCTCTGACAGAGCCAACGTGAAAGCATCCCATTTGTCAGTAAGTGCTTGTAGGAAGTAATGTGTCACTTTCCACTCAGGGAGAGTTCCCCGAGGAACTTCATTTGACCGACATATGATTGGAGCCTAGTGTGAAAGTCTTCTAATGGCTCGTTCTTTCCCTCTATAGAGTTATCATAGTCTTTGGAAGCTGCGAGTATTATGTTCCTTTTGATGTCATCATTTCCCCCATGTAGCCGTAGGAATCTGTTCCAGATGTCTTGAGCAGTTTTGTACTTCAAGACCCTTTTCAAATGTTCGGAGGTGAGAGCTGCGTATAGCACTTTCTTTGTTCGGTAATTTTTCTCAAGAGCTCTATAATCCTCATCCTTGTGATATTCTTTCTTTTTATCTTCGGTGGGATTGGTGCTATCCTTGATGGTATTGGTCCTTATTCAATTACCCTCCAGATTTGTCCATCCAAAGAACATATGTGGGTGTCAATCTGCTGAGTCCACTACTCTCCCGAGTTAAGCACTGGTGGTTTCCTGATGAAGTCATTGATTGAGTTACTTGCGGCGATTTTTCTACAAAGCTAACTTGAAAAATCTAGAGCCTTGGCTCTGATACCAATTGTTGGATCGTAAGTTAGTCCTCTGAGGTAATAGAGTTGTGTGTTACCCACCAAGTGGAACAGATGTGGACTTCAATCTACTGAGTCTACTAGTCATACTCTCACGAGTTCAACACTGGTGGTTTCCAGAAGAAGTCATTGATTGAGTTACTTGCGCCATTTTCCAGCAGAACTAACTTGAAAAATCTAGGGCCTTGCTCTGATACCAATTATTGGATTGTAAGTTAGCTGTCCCTCCGAGGTAATAGAGTTGTGTTACCCGGCAGGTATAGCAGCTGCGGAATATTAAATGGGAAAAAAATACTTACTCAGCTATTTAGAGTGGAAAGCTCAGTACTATGCGAGTAGTTGAGTAAAACTACTACCTTCCAGTATCACGTGGAAGGATTTGTGAAATAGTCTGTTGCTATATTTAGGATATGCTTGCCGAGAACAAACGACTAAGTTACTCACTAATACACTAAGTACAAAGTCTAACTTATCTTTGATACGTCGGCTCAACTCAACCCTCGAACAGATTTCTTTCACTCTCGAACTTGACCATCCAAGCTTTCGGAGTTCACAAGAAGCTTTTCTTCACTTTGCACGCTCTGTCTTTTTCTCTCTCAAGGCCGTGCTTGATTCGACGCTCTAACTCGTCTATTTGTAGCTTTTTCTGATTGTCATATCGTTGTTTTCTAAAATATATCCCATAATATATTCTGGAATTGATAACAACTTCTCATAGAGTTGCCATCAATATCTTTCAGATATTCGTTAAATATCCTCGATGATTCACTCTAATATTCTACTAGAGAATTTGTCCTTATTGTCTTCTTGCATTCAATGCAATTGAAAGTCTTTTTCCTGCACGTTAGTTGAGTATTTGTAATCGTCAAAACTTTAGGAATCCAACAAGATCTATCTTGTTTTTGGTTCGTCTGTCCCTTGTCCTTCGCTCTTTTTGTTTTTTTTGTTGGTATTTCTTTCGTTTGGATTTGAAATTTTCTTTGGTTAACTTTGACATTCAGTTTCTTCACTTTCTCCGAAATGTTTTCCAATTTTCTTTGGTTAACTTTGACATTGAGTTTCTTTGACTAACTTATATCAAACAACCCTCCTTTCCAAATTATTTTCCAAAATGCCCCTCTTTGGCTAATGAATCCCCTCTATATATTCTAACTTATGAATAATTTTCATTCTATTAATTCTCATTATGTCGTTTGATGGTCTAGACAGACATTCGTTGGTGGAAACATTATTATTATCGTCAATTATGATTTGGGAATCTGATGTAGGAAATATATTGTTTCCAATCCTCCAGATTCGCCCATTTTAGATTGCGTCGTGCTTTGTCTCAAGCAGCAACTGATGATGTTACTCAAGATTGTGCTTTTTTTCGTTTCATTTTGGTCCATCCAGAATGGGACCCAATTTGTCCCAGTTTCAATCGTGTATCTATTGAAGAAACTTTGAATCCTACCCCTGAGAATGTGCTTTCATGTTTCTGCCCTAAAAAAAATGTTTTAATTATATTTGGTGTTGACCACTTTTGTTTTTTTTTTTTCCGATTAATATTATTTCTTTGAGTAAAACATTTTTGGTTTAATATATATAGTCCATACCTTATGCCCCTTGGTCAAAAAGAAAAAAAAATTGAAAATCAATGAGCCTTCAAAATTATCGCTAGCTATACACAAGTACATTTATTATTATTGTTGTATATGTGACATTCTTGTTATAAGACCCGGCCTTACAAGTTGAACCTTTGTTCGGTATTTTAATAAAATATTTTTTAAGACTGAGACATCACTTTTGGAACTAAACTTTCAAATAAAGATTGGTATCTTTACGTGTAAACTGATCAACTAATAAGGAAATTTTAATGGCTTAATCAAAAATAGAATATAATCACGAGTGATTGACAGTTACAAAGCAAGTGGCTTTAAGCATCTTGTTCTTTGAGAAAATTGTAGCCGGCTATTGTCTAATATTAGGTTAGTTATCAATGACTTAAAGTGTCATTGGTTATCCTCTAATATTTGGTTAGTTATTAATGACTTCAAGCGTGGGTAAGGATGCTTACCGGAAAAGGGTGCTTTTATTTTGTGTGAGAATTTAAGATTCTGTTTGGATCTCGAAAATATTAATGGAACGAAAAAAAAATGAAAAAAACGTTGGAACTGACTTTTCCATTGAAAATTATATAAAAAAAAAATTTGTACTGTGTTCTTTCATTTCATTTTATTTTCATTTTTTATGAAACAAATATAAAAAATTATTTTCCTTCAAATTTTCTTTTCATCCATTAAAGTTTATAAAAACCATACAGTGTCTAAAGGAACTTGCCCTGTATGCCCATCAAGAAAACATGGGATAATATTTATTTATGCGAATACTTCTAAATTTTGCTTGAGCATTTATTCTAACAAGTTCTGGCCACAACCTTGACGACCAGAAATAACATTTACAGCAGACAATTTGTTTGAACTTTCCTATGATCATGCATGTATATTCAGGTATTAACCTAGTTGTTGAATATGAGAGTAATAATTAATAAATAGTTGCAGACAATATCGGAATGCGTTTTTCATAAATCACATTACAAACTGATACTGAATTGGTACGTGTTTTTCTGATTTTTTGAATAAATGTTGATGCAACTAATTAATTATTTTTTATGCTGGCTTACAACAATGTGATATAATTAGTAGTATATAAACATGCAAAGTGCCAAAAAAAAACTTTGTGACTATAATTATGGCTATGGGAGAGACATTGGTTCAATAACATAGCAAAAGTGAAACATACGCGTATAATGAAATTCAGAGTTGTAATATCTCTTTTGATTTCTCTAGAGTAAGATTAATATTTTCTAGTGTGTTCAATCAATCTTGAACAACGACGGATACTTAGTTGTAACACACATTAAACTATCAAAGAAAAAGACATGTATAAATGATAAGCTCACTAGGTTATGTATAAATGATAAGTTGGGCAAATTTACACTACGTCAAAAAACACCTGATGTTACAGAGGTAAAATAAAGGCATAAAGTGCCCAATATGTCGTATATGTTCTAAGTGACTGTCTGATTGACTCTTCGTCGCATCTTGACGCCACGTCGTTGCGTGCGCCAAATTTATATTTGTAGAGACCTACTACATTAGCAAGCGATAAGTAGGGTTGAACCCAAAGAGAGCAGTTAGTTATAGAGTGTTAATCCCATGATTATGTATGTCATTTTTGTGCAAAGAGTTGTTCAAGTAAGTTAGAAATATGCGTAGAATAGTTAGATATTAAAACTGCAAAACTGAAGTCAGGAGATGCTACGCAAGATGTTAGAGCAAGTGCTAAAGTTCGTACTGACTGTGAACTGAAGGAGTATATCCGCATATTCCGAGAATCAAGAATCTGCAGATTCCGAGAATCAAGAGGTGTGAAGCATATCCGCAAGATCGCTGAAGTCTCACAGCTACACAGCATATCCTCAACGACATCTTTGATACGCAATCGCTTGAAATGGAAACAAGATAGAATCTACAGATTCCAAGAATCAAGAGGTGTGAAGCATATCCGCAAGATCGCTGAGGTATCGGCTACACAGAATATCCTCAACGACATCTTTGATACTCAATCGCTTGGGATGGAAACAAGATAAGATCAACAAATATTCTAATTAAATATTTAATTAAGATCTTCTAGGAGATTAGCGAGCGCTTTAAAAAGAAGTGGAACGGAGTTGAAGTGATCATCCAGAAAATATTCAAGCAGCTCTCTTGCATTATAGCAATATACAAGAGAGGTCGAGGTCAAGTGATTGAGTGCACCCGAGAAAGATTGGAGCTAAGTTATCACTCAAACACGAGGACCAAAAGTATTTGCTGCAGCAACACGTTTAACAAACCCGTTTGCAAAACAAACCTGTCCAGATATCCAGGAGAACATTGAGTGGACAAGCATATGTTCGGGAGAACGAAGTTGCTGTGACAAGGCATAGAGAGGGATCTCTACACTGAGGGGAGTTCAGTGCGCATCCAGATGAGTCGGTGGTAGAAGGACTCGAAGAGGGAGTCTTGCAAGTTTGTACTTCATTGTCCGAGTTACTAATGGATTGGTGCTTGTTGGGGTTATGAGAACCCCTCCACATTACGGACACATTGTCCCAAAGTAGGTTACCAAATCTTTGTGTCTCGTATTTATTTTTCATTATTTACTTTTACTAAAACATTCCTAACGAGTTTCATTAGAAGTTGTCATCACAACAGGTGAGATAAGTTCTACCGTCCGCACTAGAACTACAAGTGGTATCAGATACACAGGGTGATCGGAGGAAACTCAGAATGAGTGAAGAGACATTGGGAGACCTCACAGCTTGGAGGAAGATGAATTTGGCTACTTGAAGTTGAAAATGAAAGCTTAGAAGCGTCTCTGAGTTGCAAATTGTGTACAAGCAGTTGCTATAGCACACTCTTGTACCGACGGATCTTTTGCAGCAAGCTAAAATAATGAACAACAATTTATTCACCCAGGCCAAGTGTCCGCCTCTGGGAAAGACTAAACCTCAGTCTTTCAATTCACTAGTCTTAAGGTCTGTTGTATTACACGGTTCGACTCCATGCAACCTATGCTACTCAACCTTAGCTAGTCGATCACACACAATCAGAACACGCTCTGACTTGTGTTTCACACACACCTACTCACTTGAATTAATTCAGTATATCTCGACCTCTGATTCTACAGACTCAGCCTATTCTAATTAATACAACGAGAGTAGATTTGCTATAGCACCCGCTGTATTAACTAGGTGGTGCAAGTTCTGTCCGCGTAGCTCCAAAGCTTTCCGCCGATCAAACTCTTCCACGAGCACTGCACACTCTGAAATACTCCCCCTTACTCAGTGACCGTCTGTCACTAGCGAGACCTGGCCTTCTGCAGATTGTCCGAGTTCCTCCACTCGACAATTCTCATGCGGCCTGTGTTGATCAACCAATAAGCCCGTCCTGCTCTGAATTGATTTCTATGATCAAGATTTGATCAGACTCTGCAAGTCTCGATCAGCCTCTACTGTAGTCACTCAGTTCTGCGCGAACGCTCTGCTCTTCATAACTCCCCGACTCTCGTTGCGGTATGTAAGTTCTTCGTGTATGTGCTCTCAAGCTTTCTCTATTCTCTGCACGCCTTTGTGCACTGACCTTGCCCTCCTTAAGTACTCAACTGATCAGCAACCGAATTACACTTTTGGAAGTTCCTTAAAGCAACAATCTCTCCTAATTTATAAGAGATTAGATTTGATTGGAGAAATAAATCTTACCCCAACCAAATCTTCTCTTGGATATGGGAATTTCCACTGGGATATTCTCTCTGAATAATTAAAAGCTCATCGTCACTCTACTACTCCTTGTTCATCCTTTGAAAGCTCTCCTCGAAGAATGCTGATCTGCTGGTATAGCTCCCTGCTACAACACCTGCTATAGCTGCTGCTTGAGCACTGCGCTTGTTCACTTGTGCTGGTTTTGTCAATAGAATGTCATACAGCATTATCTCCCCCTTGGCATTTTTGACAAAACCCTTCATGCACAGAAATCAGTATTTAAAGGACCAATATTTGTTCAAGACACATATGACCACATGCGGTCTTAAATCATCGCATTTTCCACACAGGGAAACAAAGACAAAAAAAAATTCCAAGAATCTCTTCTTCCTTCTCCCCCTTTTTATCATAAATCCTTAGCGATCTTATTCGGCCGGGGCACACCTTCCTCCTCTGGATATTCAAGATCCTTGAGCAACTCTCTGATTTGAGTTTTTCTGACATTAATCCGTTTTGCTTCAGCAGCTAGCAAGTTCAGCTCAGACTTCAGATGGCTCAATATCTTGGCTTTGAGGGTAGCTTGTATCGCCGGGGCTGTGAGATGTGCTTCCTCCAGAGAAGATGGATCAGAAGGAGCAACCAGTAAGGGGTCCTCTTGGGCAATATCCACTGCATGTTTTCTCTTGAAGAGTTTGTGGTCTACCACAAACACTTGTAGCTCTTCAGACATCCCCTCTGTAATGGACATCAGCTCCGGATGTTGTCTAATGATCAATTCTTAGATGAGGGAGGGAAGGACAATGGCTTGAACAGACTTGATGGAGCCAGCATGTGCAGCAATCTGAGGGAACTTCACCTCTCCCATATTCACCCTTCTTCTCTTTCCAATGGCACACAGAAGGTTTCCAAAGGTTCTACTAACCTTTCTTCTATGTGAGCTGGGAATCAAGTTTTGAATGCTAAATTGTACAGCAAAGCATTCTTGGATGTGAGTTCAGAGGCATTCAGATTTGGTCCTGCTCACGACATGCACACCCCTCCTGTGAGAACTTTGGCCAGTACCTCATGATTAACATTTGTAAGCTCCCTTGACTCACTATCTATCTCCAGATAGTCATTTATCTTCTCGGAGGAAATTACCACCAACTTGCCTCTTACCCAGCTTTTCCCATAGTTTTCTCCCTCTTCATCACCAAACTTATCCTCCATATTGGCTACAAATTCTTTGACTAAGGGAATACTGAATCTTTTAGGAATAGTCAAAGATCTCAGAAGGTTTACCTTAGTTAGAAGCTGGATGATTACTGCAGATTTGTATTTTTCAGAGACCAATCTCTTTTCTGGTACAATGGTCTTCCTTTCAACAATCCCCAATGATTGTGAAGAATGCTTGTTTCAGAACCTGATGCCTCCTACAGTGACCCCTTCCCTGTATTCTGGAAGGGTAGCTTGTATCTCAGATTGCTTCCTTGAAGGTTCTCCCTGACTGTCACTGCCAGAGTTAGTCGATGCTTCTTCATCACTTGAGTCTGGAATATGATGCGAGCCTTTCCTTTTTTCTGGCTGAGGAGGAGGAGATACTTTAGCCGCTTCTAGTTCAGATGACTCCTCAGACCACGATTCTTCAGGGTCTTCTTTTGAGCCTGGGGTACAGACCACTGTGCTGCTTGGCTCTTCTCTGGCTCCCTGAGATGCTGTAGCACCCTCTGGAACTTGATCCACAGAGAGGGCTTTCCCCTTTATTTGGTGGGCACCTTCTTCAAACGCTGTAGATGGTTCAGCCAAAGATTCTTCGACATGCTCTACTCTCCTCCTTTTTGACGAAGGCCTTTCAGAGGGTGTGGGATTCCGTGACCGAGATTGCTGTGGAGGTTGCCAGATGACCAAATCACGACATGGTTCTGCTGATGTGTGCGGTGGCACAGACTTTTGACTACTCCTGGCTTGACGGGCGGCTCCCAGGTTCTTCTTCAGCCCGCGGGTTCGCACCATTGTGGATTTGAGCAGTACAGGTTTGGTCGGTATGAGGTTCGGAGGAGATGAACGAAGCTTTTCAAATATGCCCTAGAAATTCAATTTCCCCGCTGATATTTTGTTTTTCACAGACGCACGTGCCCCGCACGAGTTCTTTCTTCCGTTTAAACCTCCACACATTTTTGTACAAGGTCATGTTTGTGTCACGTTGGTATAGCAACTCGACCTTGCACAGTTGTCTATTCTGAGTGTAGCTCAGCACCACCCAGTTTTCCTCGAGCTCCGGACTCTTCTTTCTTCACCCAAATTAGGGTTGGTCTGCATTTCCACTACTTCTGATCGTTATAACAATCATACTGCCTTTTTTTCCATCTGTCATATTTAGGTCTCCACATCTGATTTTCCCATGATCCCTTTTTGATTGTTTTCCTCCAATGTGTTGTTCATGCGTCTTCCTGACCATTCTTTAATTTTCTAACCAATTGTGGTCACTTACTGGACACACCATCCTGAAAGACACTCGACAGCGTGACTTGGTCTTCGGTTTCTTCCTCCAGTTTTCAATCCTGATTGCCTTTTGAGGTATCCAGTGCTTTTTCAACCTTGGACATTTGCTTTGAACATCTCCCTCTTGTCCACATACATCGCATATACACCATCTTCCGCTGAGAATGCTTTTTGTGACAGGTGGTAGATACAAGGGTTGCTGAAGCACCCCCTTGTTCAGACTGTTGAACTTTTCTTCCACCATCAGTCTTTGGCAGACACCTCCTCCCTTTTCCTGATTACCGACAATCTCTATTTCAGTAGCTTTAACAAAGACTGTCACCCCTGTGCTTTCTTCACCAGTATATCCAAGTCCCATTCTTCCTCCTCCAAATCTTTGATAGGAAAGAATCTCATCCAGAATATTGTTCTGAGCTTCAGGCAACCTTTCTGGTGTTTGAAGGGGGAAAGGATCAATGCTCTCAGCAATTGGAACTTCTTTCATTTGCTGGGTGACTTGCTTACTGAGTGAAGACAGTTTGCCGAGTAGCTCTTCACGCTCTTCTTCAAGTTTGTTCACTCTGTCAGTCAATGTTCTGTTTTCTTATAGCGCTTCTTCACACTGCTGTTGGATATCTCCTTGATTCTCTATCAGGTTTTCCATTGTATCATCCTTATCTTCACTTTCTGACACTTCAATCCCATAATTGAAATCTTCCTTTATTAATTCTTTAGAATCACATTTGGATATAGTAGTTAATACAATAAGTTTTCTTCTTCACTCTCCTCAGAGTCACTACACTTGGCTGTCAGAGAATTGTTACCCTTTTTCTCAGTACTCTTGATCTGTTTGCTAGGGCAGTTAGCTTCTCAATGTCCATATCCTTCACAATTCCAGCACTGAATCCCCTTTATTTTCTCTTTCCTCTCGTCTTCATCCGGGGTTGGTTCCTTCCCTCTTTTCTGACTTCCTCCACCCCTTCTGGATTGCCTTCGAGAGGATGAGGTCTGGCCAGAATTTGTTTCCATGTTTTTCAAGAGCTTACCAAGATTTTTCACCAGCAAACCCAGTTGATCATCAAATGAAAGTTCTTCTCTTCTGTTTCAGCTTTCATTCCAACACTCTTGCTTTTGGGAGATGTGTCTTCCTTGACCAGCTTCATCTCAAACTGTTTGAGGGATTCAATAAGCTCCTCTAGTCTCATGTGCTTGACATTCTGAGCTTCTTCAATGGCTGTCACCTTCATGTCAAATCTGGTGGGCAGTGATCTAAGAACTTTCCTTATCAACTTTCTTCGGGAATTGGTTCTCGAAGAGCATGAGTTTCATTTGACAAGTCACACAGCTTGGCATTGAACTCAGTGATGGAGTCCTCTTCTTGCATCTTTAGGCTTTCAAACTAAGAAGTAATGATCTGCATCCTGGATGTCTTTACTTTGTCGGTTCTTTCATGAGCTACTTGCAAGATTTTCCAGGGTTGTTTTGCAATGTCTCAGCTGGAGATCAATCTGAAATTATTAGCATCTACTGCAGCAAAAATAGCATTCAGAAAGCTTTTGAGTTACCAGTTGCTGCAGCCTCCTCTTTAGCAGTCCATTGTTCTTCAGGCTTCTTTCCAGTAATTCCCTTCTCATCCATTGTTATGGGAGGAGACCATTCAGCCACAACAGCTCTCCAGGTTCTTTCATCAATTGCTTTGAGGAATGCTTTCATACTAGCCTTCCAATAACCATAGTTACTTTCTTCCAACAAAAGTGGATTGCTTGTACTCTGACATTCCTTCATTGTTTCTCGCTTTCTCCAGCAGACGCTCAGGATCTTTACTCTGTGTGTTGAGTTTCCGCTCTGATACCAAGTGAAATTCGCAACGCCTCTGAGTTGCAGATTGTGTACAAGCAGTTGCTATGGCACACTCTTGTACCGACGAATTTTTTACAGCATGGTAAAACAATGAACAACTATTTGTTCACTCAGTTTGGCCAAGTGCCTGCCTCTGGGAAAGATTGAACCTCAGTCTTTCAATTTATTAGTCTCAAGGTCTGTTGTACAACACGGTTCGACTCCACGCAACCTATGCTACTCAACCTTAGCTAGCGATCACACACAATCAGAACACGCTCTGACTTGTTTTTCACACACACCTACTCACTTGAATTAATTCAGTATAGCTCGACCACTGATCCTGCAGACTCAGCCTATTCTAATTAATGCAACTAGCTGGTGCAGGTTCTGTCCACGTCGCTCCAAAGCTTTCCGTCGAGCCGATCAAACTCTTGCACGAGCACTGCACACTCTGAAATACTCCCCTCACTCAGTGACCGTCTGTCACTAGCGAGACCTGGCCTTCTGCAAATTGTCCGAGTTCCTCCACTTGACAATTCCCTTGCCCGTCCTGCTCTGATTTGGTTTCTATGATCAAGCTCTGATCAGACTCTACAAGTCTCGATCAGCCTCTGCTGCAGTCACTCAGCTCTATGCGCACGCTCTTCGTGACTCATTGACTCTTGTTGCGGTATGTAAGTTCTCCGTGTATGTGCTCTCAAGCTTTCTCTATTCTATGTATGCCTTTCAGCACTGACATTGCTCTCCTTAAGTACTCAACTAATCAGCAACCGAATTACACTTTTGGAAGTTCCTTAAAGCATCAATATCTCCTAATTTGTAGGAGATTAGATTTGATTAGAGAAACAAATCTTCCCCAACCAAATCTTCTTCTGGATACGGGAATCTTCACTGGGATATTCTCTCTGAATAATTAGAAACTCCTCGTCAATCTGCTGCTCCTTGTTCATCCTTTGAAAGCTCTCCTCCAAGAATGCGGATCTGCTGCTGCAGCTCCCTGCTACAGCACCTGCTATAGCTGTTGCTTGAGCACTGGGCTTGTTCACTTGTGTTGGTTTTGTTAATCGAATGCCATATAGAATTATCAAGATCAATAAATGAGTATGCATGGAAGGCAGTTGTTGAAGGCTGGGTTGCACCATCAGGCGCAACAGATGCTCTTGGAGTAAAAGCACCGAAGCTAGAAAAAGACTGTACTATAGAAGAAAAGAAATTATTCCAAGGAAATAGTCAAGCCTTGTATGCTATTATCGCTGTAGTTGATAAACGAAACTATAAGTTGATTGCTGGTGTTGAAATAGAAAAAGTTGCGTGGACCATTTTGGAAATAACTTTTGAAGGAGATGCTAAGGTAAAGAAGACCAGAATGCAGATGCTGAGGCTTAGCTATGAACAACTAGTGATGAAAGATGATGAGACCATAGCTGACTTCAACAACCGCCGGTTGTTCAACTCGGAAAGTATGTATCAGGAAATGGGATACTGTACAAGTTGAAAAAGTTCTTAGGTCACTTCTTCAAAAGTTTGATGTCAAGGTAACAGCCATTGAGGAAACGGCTGATTTGGAAAAAATGAAGTTGGACTCCCTCATGGGATCTCCCAGAGTCTATAAGATGAAGATGAACAGCAGAAAGTCAGAAGAGAAGAAGACTAGATGAAGGCGATCACTTTTGCAGCTTGCTCAATCTTGCTGTTTTTGATCTCGATCGACCGGAATTCATTCAGATTTTCTTCGGGCCACTTCATATTGTGTAATACATATTTTAAACCTGAAATGGGCAAAGAAAACATCAAATGACTTTATAAAATAGCGGAACAAACAAGAAGGGGAAAATTATGGACAAATATAAGGTCATTTGTCCGCTTATCAGATGAGTTTTGAGTATGGACATGTATGGGCCAAGGGGAGCCTGATCAAGATTACTCGAGAGGATATTAATGAGTTTTATGCCATAGATGTTGAGGAGGTTGTTGAAGTTAATGTTGAGGAGAATGCTGACTCGGGTGCAGTAGCAAGGAAGCTGGTAATATCTGATCCCCTCAATCTATAAAATATTTTATCTCTTTCAGTTGTTGGAACTTTAAAGCTTGTATCCCCTTGCCGAGTTTGTGGCAAATAGGGGGAGAATATTCGGGGGAGTAGTTCTAACTTGAACAACTAACTTTGTAATTTGTCATAAACTGCCAAAGGGGAGATTGTTAGTCCCATGATTATGTATGACATGTTTTTGTGCAAAGAGTTATTCAAGTAAGTTAGAAATATGCGTAGAATAGTTAGATATTAAAACTGCAAAACTGAAGTCAAGAGATGCTACGCAAGATGTTAGAGCAAGTGCTGAAGTTCGTGCTGGCTGTGAACTGAAGGAGTATATCCGCACATTCCGAGAATCAAAAGGTGTGAAACATATCCACAAGATTGCAGAAGTCTCAGCTACATAGAATATCCTCAATGACATCTTTGATACGCAATCGCTTGGGATGGAAACAAGATAGAATCTACACATTCCAAGAATCAAGAGGTGTGAAGCATATCTGCAAGATCGCTGAAGTCTCGGCTATACAAAATATCCTCAATGACATCTTTGATACGCAATTGCTTGGGATGGCAACAAGATAAGATCAACAAATATTCTAATTGAATATTTGGTTAAGATCTTCTAGGAGATTAGCGAGGGCTTTAAAAAGAAGTGGAACGGAGTTGAAGAGATCATCCAGAAAATATTCAAGCAGCTCTCTTGCATTATAGCAATATACAAGAGAGGTCGAGGTCAAGTGATTGAGTGCACCCGACGAAGATTGGAGCTAAGTTATCACTCAAGCACGAGGACCAGAAGTATTGTTGCAGCAACACGTTTAACAAACCCTGTTGCAAAACAAACCTGTCCAGATATCCGAGAGGACATTGAGTGGACAAGCATATGTTCGGGAGAACAAAGCTGCAGTGACAAGCCATAGAGAGGGATCCCTACACTGAGGGGAGCTCAGTGCGCATCCAGATGAGTCGGTGGTAGAAGAACTTGAAGAGGGAGTCTTGCAAGTTTGTACTTCATTGTGGTTCGGACACATTGTCCCGAAGTGGGTTACCAAATCTCTGTGTCTCGTATTTACTTTTACTAGAGATAGTCAAAACATTTCTAACGAGTTTCCTCAGAAGTTGTCATAACAACAGCTGGGACAAGTTCTACTGTCCGCACTAGAACTATATAGAGTTCTACTAACAATTATCAGACTAAAAGGGGGTTTGCAAGAAGATTGTTGTTTATCAATTTCAAAAAGATTCAATTCAATTAGTCACTACTGTTCTAGTCTAACAATCATGTTAAGGTAATGCCGACTTCAATGTTCTACCTACTCTTAACCGCTAAGTTCTCGAATAGATTAATTATTATTCGACTAGTATCAATCTAATGGCCATCGTATACAACATCAAGATTAGTTCTTTTTTGTTGTTGTTGTTGACAAATAGTATTATTATTTTTATGTATTTGAGCCTATAATTGCGAACTGTTAATTTTATTTAGAAAATGTTTTTCTGAACATAAATGAACTTGATACATCGAGCAACCATTTTTGTATGAAGATATTGCATATGTATTACACATGGAATAGTCTTTAATTTTTGTGAGTCACTAATGTCCATGGATAATAAATTAACAATTAGTATCAATCTGATGGCCATTGTATACAACATCAAAATATGATAATCAAATCAAATTCTTTTTCTGTTTCAGCTTTCAAATATTTGCGAACTTGTTCTTAAAAATGTGAAGCGCAATAACAAAATTTAATTAACAAGGCTTCTATAGTTTCATGACATCTATGAGTTACACCAACTAAAGTGCTACTTGCTGCCTTTACATATTGCTACAGATCATGTTGAAATTAAAACAGTAAGAAAAAGAAAAAAGAAAAAAGAAAACTGTACTGACATCATAAAAAACCACCAACAGTAAAACAACCTAGGCAGGAAAACTGAACCCTCCCCAGTGAACAGAAACTTGAAGGAGGCATGCACTGATTCAAGCAATGCTAGATTTTTAATATCACGTACGATTGAGACAAAAAAAATAATCAGAAAATGCAGCAAAACAAAGTCCTCCCTCGCCCGGTCATCAGACAAATACGGAAAAAAGAGGATAAATCATCTAATCTAATTCAGATCGTGCAGTAAAATACTTGGTGGATCCTTTTAATCAATATCAACACAGAATAACAATCCAACAAGAAGAGTGAAACGAACAAGACAGATAACGGAATCGGGGTAGAGCAGTCGTACCGAGGGACGGAGAGCTAGCGCAATGTGGATGCCGAGGCCGAGTCTGGTCGAATAGAATTTGTGATCCTGATGATGATGGAGAACAACAACAACAAGAAGAACAAATTGTGCCTCGATGAAACCCCATAATTTTCGGATCTGGACAACTTCCCCGATCGGACTGCCGTTACGAGCCCTAATCCCCTTTCTTCCTTCTTCCCTACGATTTGAGCCTATAATTTTAAACTGTCAATTTTATTTTCAAAAAATAAATTGTGCAAGAATTTCTTTTAATCATGGCACATTGATATTTCATATGTATTACATATGGAATACAGCTGACACTATAAAATTTTCATTTTTGGTGAGTTCAATACAATCCATAATGAAATTGTTCAAAGAAAAGTAAAGAAAGTAAAGTAGTAGAGAAGTAGGGTTTAGAATAGGAATAGAGTTGAATGATGTTGTAGAGTCTTCAATTTTTGGTGTCTTCTTCAAATTCTCGACGATTCTCCAAGTTCTCCAATTAGGGTTTCGTTCCAAGAGATGAACCCTAGGCGCCAGAGGCACCCCAAGGGATAATCTAATTTTTACCCGCCGCTTAATGAGTTGATTCGGATAGAGTGTCCAAATGAAACTCTCAGTGTTGTTTCGGAGCTGGGCGAGTCACTTTTCCTTGGGCGAATCACTTTTGATTCGGCAAAGCATTGAATTCCTCTCGGCCTGTTTGACCCTTTAAACATTCGAATTATGTCTTAATGCAAACTACACAGTTGTAATCCTTGGAATTAGCTTTTCAACAAGCTATAACACGCCTCAATCGGATAAGAATCATGCATTCGGCAAGCGTTCGAAGGTGAACAGGTCACTCTGCCCAGATTTGGTCTCGGGCGAATTCTTCTAGAGTCATTTTTTATCCGGGCAGCGTGGAGGTTGATTCGACCAAGGGTGCACGAATCATATGTGATTCATGCACCCTCCTGGCCGAATCAAATCTCCCTTGGGCGAATCACTTTTGCTCAATTTTTCTAGTTTTTGCTCTCGATCGATCGGAATTCAACCTGATTTTTTTCGGGCCACTTCATATCATGTAATAGACATTTTTAACCTGAAATGGACAAAGAAAGCATTAAACGATTTCATAAAACAACGAAACAAACCAGAAGTAAAGGAAAAATATGGACAAATATAAGGTCATTTATCCGCTCATCATCGACATACAACAAACTCATAGCGTACAAGATTCATTCCATCTCGCAGAGAAGTAAGGAGTGCCGCATCTGAAAAACAAAATCTACGAAAATATCATAATGATGCTTTTTTGTAATGAAGAAAAATATTTATAACTAACTATTCACACAAAATGTGTACAAGATATAATGCAACAAAGTGAGATAGATAAATGTGCGACAACATAAGATTGTACTAGTAACTCCATAGAGAATACATAATGCATAAAAGTCAAGAGACCGGTCCTATAATTGGAAAACATAAAAGTTCTGAAATTTTACATTTGAGGAGTGAAGCCATGTTACATTACTGCTCGTGTCAATAAGACATCGAAGATCCTCGATTGAGTGCCAACTCTCAACTTTGTAAGATAAAAACTTGAAATCAATCACAAACAAATAATAAACAATTACTTTAACATTTTAGATTTAAATGCTAAAACTACATAAAGGCCATTCACCTAAGTGTCAAAATATCCAAGTTGAAAATATCAAGTTTTATAACTTTCGCGTCTTCATTTCTGATAGGCCGCTCATATCCACGAATAATAAAATAAAGATGAATATCAATTCGATGGACATCGTATATAACAATAATTTTGGTTCATTTATTTTGATAAACAATAATATCATTTCTACGTCTATGAACCTTTAATTTTGAACTGCCTATTTTATTTTGAAAATGTTTTCATTTACATAAATGAATTGGATACATTGAGCAAGCATCTTTTTAATCGTGGCGCATTCATATTGCATATGTATTACAAATGGAATACAACAAACGCTTATATAGTCTTTATTTTTGATGAGTCACTAATGTTGGTCCATCCAAGCTAGAGCTAAATCATACCCAAAGACGATGTGTGACGGGAATTAAATTGTTGAAGAATTGGGAAGGAACACGTTGAAGTGGATTACGTCCGACACCATATATCCAATTGAATTAGTTCCATCTTTGTAACGAATGTTAAAAGTGCAAGGCATCCCGTTTGAACAAAAGTCAATTGTGGCAGTGCTTTAATTGGACACGTTAAAGAAGTTATGGTGAGTCCACAAAGTTTTATACAACGTTAAATCACACAAATTTCAATTTTGAATCGTGTTGAAAATAAATATAACCAAAAATCACATAATATAATTTATGAAGTCTTACATTTCAACAGTCAATCCATTAATAACATTAAAAACCCTTGGTGGAGTGCCAATACTGCGCTTTGTAAAATAAGAACTGCACATAAATCAGAAGCAGATACAAAATAATTAATTTAACATCTCAGATTTAAATGATAAAACTACATAAAGGCCATTCATTCACCGGAGTGTCGAATTATCAAAGGTGAAAAATCTAACTTTATAACATGTTCCATCCTCATTTCTGAAGAGTCACTCAAGTCCATGGATAACATAATAAGAACGACTATCGATCTGATGACCATTGTCTGTCACATGAAAATTGGTAAGAAATTAATCGCCGCTACTTTACGGATTAGACTTGAAGGTATAAATTTGTTAAAGTTAAAAATCAGGGTCGACCATAACTTTAACTACCACCGCCAAGTCTAGTCGAAACAAATATGATAATCAAATCAATTTTTTTTTTGTAGTCAACTTTCATATATTTCTGAACTTGTCCTTAAAAATATAAAGCCCAACAATAAAATTTAATCAACAAGGCTCCTATAATTTCTTGCCATTTATGAGTTATCTGTTCTTTTAAGTTATTTACTTAAGTACTTAACTTAACTTATCTTAACTTAAGTTTACTTAAGTACTTAAAATTTAAGTGCAAAAGAACAGGGCCTAAGAATACCAAATTAGTTCTACCGCTAGGCTTAGCTAATAGGGCAGTCAATCCTAGTATCACGTAATAGATATCAATTCAGTACCGCTAGGCCATGCTAACTTGATAATCTGAGCATACAATTCAAATGAAAAACAGTAATTCACTAAATCGAATTACGAAACGTAAATATCTCAATCGATTTAGTGAATTCACTTGCTCATATTTGGTCTATCTTCGTCCAATTGCGCAATAAAGTTTCAAAGCGTTCTTGATACACCTGCGATGCGAAACACTACAAAGAAGTATCTATCACATGCAAAATGCAACTAAACGATGGCAATAAATAACTACGCTCCATCAGCAACAATAATTGTATGGTTGCATAAGTGATATCACACTAACCATCATATGCTACATCATGATCTGTCGCATAAGGGATGTTGCATTAGCCTTCATATGCTACATGAGATTCAGCGACGTGCAGCAGCTCGTAAACCGCAGATCGACCTCACCAAAAATTCCAAGTTCTCTTCTGTGATGTCTTGATTTGAGACTTTGAAGCTCTATTTATATTGCTAGGATCTCTATCTTTCTATTGGATCTTCTTGCTTCCTAATCAAGAAACTTAGAAAGATAATCACAAGACCAAAGATAAAGATATTTCTAAATATTTGAATTATGATCACGAAATATCTAAAAGAGAAACCTAACAATATTTTGAATATTCTTAATTATCTTATTTCTAAACAACAAAAGATATGCATCTAATCAATATAGATATAGAATGTAATATTCAAAGATATGCATAATCTAATAGATTTAGAAATTTAATAATTAATGCAAGAATATTCTGCTGATGTTTGTTCCATCAAAACTTGCTTGGTACATGTCCCCACATGTCCCAACACATCTACTGTAACATAAACTAGTCGCCTAAACCTTTTTTCCCAATATTACATTTTAATAACAATTTTTAAAGAAAGAAAACGTGCTGTCTTTTAATAAATCAAAATGTGGAGTTCTGAAACATAATGTGAAGATCCTTCGATTTGTAGGTCAATCATTTGTATAATAATCCAATGAAGTTCTTGATATCGTGTGTTTCTGACATACTTTGTGTTGTCACCCAATTGTCTTTAAAATAAATTTATTAGTAACCCACATTAATCATATACCATTTAGTAATCTACAATATTATTGCATACCTTTCAATAAGAAACATCTAGTTATATGGAAAGGACCCTTCACTAAAACATGATCATGAAGATGAATCATAAGGGTTGAATCCATTTGTTTCTAGTCCAAGAAGCACATTCCTAATCTCGTTGCAAAGACTGGAAATTTTATGTCAAACCCCCTCCGAGGGATGTCTCAAATCACCATCACTTATAACTATTTCCACATGCTACTACACTTCCTTTCATGTGTGTCGCGACCTATAAAGGTGTTGTAGGCTGGGAGTCAAAGGAAAATATCGAACCACATTATATGTAATCTTGCTACTATTTTTAGTGTGTTCATACCTTGGCTCTTTGCACATGGGGCAACTATCTACATTCATATACTCTTTATAGAATAGTAAACAACCATGCTCACATGTATGTATAACCTCATAACCTAATTCCATGTTCTTCAAAACTATTTTAACATCTCGATAAGAATCATGATACTTGTTCTCAAGAGGAAGCAGTTCCTTAATTAGCTGTAAATGATCATTAAAACTCTCATCCAACCATCGATTCTCCACTTTCACTTGCATTGCCCTCAAAATAGTTTCTAGTACAGTTTTGTCACTACCGATGTAAATATGATTCTGACCTTCGGCTACAAGACTTTAATACTTCTGAAAAACAATATTTCTAAACCGTCTAATTCAACATCCTCATCCATGTCGTGTAGACCCGTCTCATACCTATCTCAAAAAAAAAAAAAAAGCATCATGAAGAATCTCCATAGTGAGATTATCGTGATGGCCATCAAAACCACTTTGGGTGCTTGACGAATCTCCACTCATCTAGGCTATATATTATCATCTCATCCTATACATTGAAGGTATGTCACCGAGTTTATCATGCAATGTTTATGTGGTGTATTCTCGCATCATACCGTTTCAAATCAAATGCTCGTACATTTCTTCTAATGTAGTTTTCTCTTTGTGCAACCTAAAATAGATACAAGGACATTGTTGTGTACTCTTAACTCTGTTCTGCTTGAAAAATTCAACGACGCCAGTCATCTATTAGTGTTGCTTCAATCTATGTCACATTAGAGGTATTGTGGTGTTCCATTTGTCTTTTGAAGAGGAACATCTCACTTTGGTGCATATTGTTTTAAGGGTTGTTTTGTTACTGAAAAGCATGCAAGCATAGTTGCATTAATGGAAATTTCACTTATAAAACGTGTTAATGTCAATTAATATGCATACGGCATAGACTCTAAGCATATATGGTATCTTTCAACTTTTGATATGGCAGCTGTATCGCATCTTTCTAAATTACCAAGTCTGTGTGTTAAAAAGATTGAAGAAAGAACTTCCCTCCATGGGAAACCGAAATGGAATAAGAAGACTGAAGACACTTGGGAATGGAGAAAACCATTCACTCCCTGTTCTGTTTGGGTCGGACTAGAAAATGAGTTCCCTTTTCAATAATAATACTCTCTCTTTATGTTTACCAAGTCATTTCATTTCATTCACTGGAGACCATAGATTTTGATCCGAAGCCAAGTCCTCAGAATTTGCTACCCAATATTCTCCCTATAGCTAGGAACAGTAGCCAACCGGCCTTCCTCCTATAAATACTTCTCCATATCAACATAACATAAATTACACTCGACAGAAATACACACATTTGGGTAGATGGGAGGAAACAGGAGGCAACAGAGAAAATCCTCCTCCTCTGGGTTTTCTCTATTCGGCTTTCTAAAGTCTAGATCTAGAAAGCCGCCGCATAAGGTTTGTGAAGAAGAGAGCTGGGACGAAGCGGTGGCTGCCAAGAAGATATGGCCTAGCGATGAAGACAAGTATAGGTGGGTGGGTGACCCAAAGATCAACATTAAGGCAACTGCTTTTATTGACAGGTTCAGAAATCGTGTGTCCCAGTCGGAGCATCAAACTATGGAACCTCATCCATCTCCATATTCATGAACATAAACAATTTGTAGTGCCATTCGAGACCTGCATTTATTTGTTGCTAAGTTTGTGATCGAATACATATTTTAATAATCATAAAATATTTATTTGTGTATCTTTATCACCTCAATCTTGCAAGGAAAAGACGGTAATGGAGCTCAACTTCATACTTGGCCTGGTTCATGATGTTTGAATTCTATCGATCTCTAGAAAGGATCAAGCTAGCAATGTATCCGCAGCAGATATCTGAATTACTCGATCATAAATGACTTGCACACGGCGGATAGATAGGTGGGTTTATCACATGACTAACGAGTGCAATACTAATATTATTCATCAGTTTGAAGTTTATGCTCACTCATTAGATTTATTTATAATTTATATCTTGAAATTTGATGATTACATAAGTTCATGCGCGTGGTAGAAGATGGAAGAGCTAAAATTATAGAGCTGATCCAAAGAGTTGTTGATGAATTATAGAGCTTCATAACAGAACGAAAGAAAGGAATGTATGGGTGATCGCTTCCCTCATAAAGTTTAAATAACTAATTTTTTTTTCATTTACTATGCAATTACCCACAAAGCACTACAAATTTAGAATTATTATACTGCGGTCAACTTCTGTCGTATAAGCATTGGTAAATCGTCAGAAAAATACCGTCAGATAGAGAATAATTGCTTAAAATTTACGACGGAAATATGAGGATAATTACGACAAACAAATATAGTCGTAAATGTGCCGTAACAACGTCGGATATCCGCGCCAAAAATACGGCACTTATACGACGGTTATCCGACGAAAAAGAGTTATGGTTTATGACAGTAATACTGCAAATTGGAATAATTTTTAACCATCGTAACACCCTTGTAAAATCACGACCAGTAATATGACGGTAACCGACAAATATTCATAAAATTTACGACGGAAATACGAGGATAATTACGACAAACAAATATCGTCATAAATGAGTCGTAACGACGTCAGATATTCCGGGCAAAAAATACGGTGCTTATACAACGGTTATCTGACGAAACAGAACTATGGTTTCTGACGAGTAATACTGCATATTCGAGCAATTTTTAACCTTCTTAACACAGTTGTATAATCACGACTAGTAATAGGACGGTAACCAAAAAATATTTGGCATGTTTGGGACAATTATGCGATGGAATTTTGAAAATAAAATGCAATGGTTATTTGATGGCTTTGTATACTATTTACATAATTAGTAAAAATATTAATATTGTTTTATTATGATGATGTAGTATGGCAGTGTTTGACAAAACCAGCACAAGTGAACAAGTAAGTGAACAAGCTGCTGCTACAGTCAAAGTTCAGCACAAGTGAACAAGCTAGTGAACAAGGAGCAGCTATAGCAGGAAGAAGCTTCAGCAGGAGCTTGTTCAGAAGAGCTGTAGCGTCTGTCCGTGCAGCAGCAATCTGGGCTTTTGAAAGAAGGCGTGACAGTTCATCTAAGAGCATCAGGAGAGTTTCTAAGTTGCTGAAGAGAATATTCCAGAGTGGCGATTCTTAGATGAAGTAGGAGTTTTGGTTTGAATCTCAAATCAAATCAAATCTACTAGAAATTAGGAGATATTGACGTTACAAGGGGATTTGCTGTAATCTGATAATGAAGCAGTGGACGCGCATATATAAGAGAGACCCTTCAGAGCGATGAAGGGTGATTGAAGAGGAGAGCTGAAAGAAAGAACACACAGATTTCCGCGAGAGTAATTTTGGTGTGCGAACGAAGTCTTCGATTATCACCGAGAGCAGAGCGTGAGCGCAGAGCTGAGGTGACAGAAGCAGAGGGCGATCAGGACTTGCAGAGTCTGATCCAAGCTTGATCGGGAAGCCAATTCAGAGCAGTGGGGCTTGTTGGTTGATTAAGGAAGGCCGCGGAGGAATTGTCGAGTGGAGGGACTCGGGCAATCGATCGAAGGAAAGCTCTTGCTAGTGACAGGAGGTCACTGAGTGAGGGGGAGTATTCCAGAGTGTGCAGCGCTCGTGGAATCGTTCGAACGGCTCAGCGGAAGGCTTCGGAGCGACGCGGACAATTTGTGTATCAGCTGTGTGCTACAGCAACCCTGCAGAACTTGAGTATTGTTTAGAATAGGCTGAGTTTCGAGGAGACAGTAGCTATTCTAGATAGATATCAGTAGAGGGGTTGCAGACACAAGTCAGAGCCTGTTCTCATTGTGTGCGAGGATCCACCTAAGGTTGAGTAGCATAGGTTGCGTGGGTTGTAACCGTGGGTACTTGGAAACCTTGAGAATAGTGGATTGAGGACTGAGAAGAGTCCTCTCCAGACGTAGGCAATTTGGCTGAACTGGGTGAACAAACTTGTGTCCTTGATCTTTGCTGCTAAAGCAGTTTACTGGTGAACAAGAGTGTGTTGTAGCAACTGCTTGTTCACAAATCAGTTTATTAGAGGCGCTGCGAATTTCAATTGGTATCAGAGCGGGAGCTCAACACACAGAGTAAAAGATCCTACATCGTCTTGAAGAAGTCAAGGAACAATGAAGGAAGGACAGAGTACGAGCAGGCCTCCATTGTTGGAAGAGAGCAACTATGGATATTGGAAGACTAGGATGAAGGCCTTTCTCAAGGCCATTGATGAGACGACCTGGAGAGCTACTGTGGTCCAGTGGTCTCCTCCGATCACCATGAATGATCAGGGAGTTATACGGATAAAACCTGAAGAACAATGGACTTCCCAAGAGGGAGCTGCAGCAACTGGTAATTCAAAGGCTCTGAATGCTATCTTTGCTACGGTTGATGCTAACAATTTCAGGTTGATATCAAACTGTGATATGGCCAAGCAAGCTTGGGAGATCCTGCAAACTGCCCATGAAGGAACTGATAAAGTAAAGCTGTCAAGATACAGATTGTTGCTACGCAGTTTGAAAATTTGAGCATGTTAGAAGAGGAGACGATCACTAAGTTCAATGCAAAACTGTGTGACCTGGCAAATGAAACCCATGCTCTTGGAGAACCTATCCCTGAAGAGAAGGTGATTAGGAAGGTACTCAGATCATTGCCCACAAGATTCGACATGAAAATGACTGCCATTGAAGAAGCTCAAAATGTCAGACACATGAGGCTGGAAGAATTAATTGGATCGCTCAAACAGTTTGAGATGAAGTTAGTCAAAGTAGATGCTCCTCACAAAAACACTAATGTTGGATTGAAGGCTGAAACAGATGAAAAGAAACCCTCAACTGATGATCAACCGGGTCTGCTGGTAAAAAATCTCAGAAAGCTCTTAAAAAACATGGCAACAAGGTCAGGGCAGACCTGAACTTCTCGAAGACAATCCAGAAGAGGTGGAGGAAATCAGAGAAATAGCAAAGAATCAGCTGAAGAGGAAGAAGAAAAGAAAGAAAGAAGAAAAGGGATTCAGTGCTGGAACTGTGAGGGGTACTGATCGCGCGTCGTTGTACGCGTCAAATTAATCCTTCCTTCTCCACTTAGTACAGCGGCTAAGTCAGGGTCGATCCCACAAGGAGCGTGCAGACTCGTCTTAGATAGCAACCTACAACTTACGAAATTGGGGTTGTGAGTGATTGGGTTGCGCAGGTGCGCGAATGAACAGTAGTGAAAGCAGAATTGCACGATACGTGCGCAGGCAGTAGATATTAAGTACTATGACTATGAAAAGTATCGGTAAAGACAATCCTCTATGAAAGTATCCCTTATCATCGACTCTAAGCATCTATAGTGCAGTTCTACTCAAGTTAGTGTCCGATCAAGGCTTCCTAACGTGCACGCATGTTCCGATCAAAGTCCATGAGCTATTAATTCTTGAAGCTAGTCTAAGCAGCTGCGAATCCTATCACAGTAGCAGTTGATTATCCTAGTGCGTTACTCGTAGTTGTCACCGTCAAGTTATCAACTAGTTTAACATATAATAACGAGTAGTTAGAATAAGATTGCGGTTCAAGGCTTCTCTTATTCGCACAACTAATTATCACCCATGTGCATAGAATTAATATAAGTAGACGAACTAAGCATTAAACACAAGTCTCAAAGGAAATACTTCATAGAATCATGCCCAACCGATACAAGGTGTTTAGCTAGACATGCTAGAAACAAACATCATAGAAATAATAATTAAAACTAAGGCAGCAAAGGAAAAATAGCAGGTCGGCGCAATTGCAGATTGCTGTTTTCGGCTGGCGCAGGTGGTTCGCGCAGAATCTCAGCGGCAGTAGCTCGTGTGTTTTTGCTGCTGTGTGTCCTTCTCTCTATATGCCTTCTCTCTCCTTCAAACCCTAGCTTCCCTCTTCTTATATACTGGTCTTGAAGCCTAAGGAATGCTTAGATTTGGCCCGAGAGAATCTTAGCTACTTCGCAAATCTAGGAGATAATGATGATCAATATTTAGAAACTCTGCTATCCTGCGCACGCTGATTGCGCTACTTGCTTCGCGCAGTCGGTTTGCGCACTGTAGCCTGAATCAGCTATCTCTTTTTGCGCTACTAGCTCCGCAAGTCGTGCATTGCGCTCTAAAAACGCCCGTTAGCGCACATCTGACTTATGCTCCTGTTTGATCCTGAAATACAAAAATACCGAAAACTAGTAATCTTGTACACAAAATAATGCAAACAAGCACAGTGTTAAGATCTAAATAGCGCATATAACTAGGCTCTATCAGGTACGGTCACAGAGAAGCTGAGTGTCCCAGCAAACAAACCAAAGACTCGAACAAGAAAGACAACAAGTCACTAACAGCAACATGGAGTGACTCTGAGGAAGGTGATGAAGAAAATGTTATTGTGTTAGCTAGTGTATCCGCTTATGAATCTGAAACAACAATAAAGGATGAGTTCAATTATGGGATTGATGTCTCAGATTGCGAAGAAGAAAATGACTATACTCACAACATGTTAGAAAATCTGCAAGACATTCTTCGCCAGTGTGAGGATGCCCAAACTTTAAATGACAGAGTTAACCATCTGGAAGAAGAGAGGGAGGAGTTGCTTGAGAGACTGTCAACACTCAGTAGACCAGTCATCCTATAGAAAAAAGGAGAAGCTGCCTTCAAGAACCCTACTGCCAGTGTTCCTCCTACAATTGATCCTCAAAAAAATATACTGGATGAAATTCTGTGATATTAAAGATTTGAAGGAGGAAGAATGGGCCTGGGGTATACAGGTGAGGAAACCTCTGGTAAACCAGTCTTTGTTAAGGCTGTAGAAACAAAGAAAATCGAGGATAATGAAGAGAAAGGTGGACTCTGCCAGAAACTAATGGAGGAAGAATTAACTGTCAATCTGAACCAGGAAGTGCTTCAGCAACCACTGTATCAACCTCCTGTAGTAAATGCCCAGCTTCACAAAGGAGGCAATCCACAGCCCTGTGGAAAGGAGAAAGTTCCTCAACGAAAATATTTCAGCTTGCAGGATCCTCTGATGCACAGAAGAGTTACCAGGACCAGGGGTAACTTCAGAAGGAGGAAATCTAAGCTCAACGATCACTGTCAGATGTCCTGCACCTCAGCTTATCTTGACAATTTTCATCAACGATCAGAACTGAAATGGAGAGTCAAAACAATAGAGAAACCAGCTCACTGGGATGGAGCAAGCAAGAGAGTATCAAAGAAAACTCAGAGATGGAAACCCAAAAGCAACAAACTGAAAAACAAGGGGGTAGAAACTCTGAAACGGTGGAAGCTCAATGTGAGCAGCGAACAAACCAGGATCTTGAGGGTCAGAAGAGGGGGAAATCAAGACAAACTCAAGTGTGGGTAAAGAAACAATTATCAGAGTCTCACAAGGATTCTCCCTACAAAGGTGTTATCCAGGATGTGTAGAAGTACCAGCTGCTGCCTGCTATAGCAACCTGGCCTGACGAAGCTTGTTCAAATAATCTGGTTGAAAGATTAAGAGATGCACATGCAGGGCACCTGAGCCCAGAATCTCATATAAAAAGAAAAAAAACAGCGGGTAAAATAAAAATTTTAGGGGTCATTCTGGTGAAGCTTCCCCCAAATCGCATACGCAGATCAACCTGTCTCTTCTGCTCGAACTCCTCCAGCTTATCTGACAATGGTGAAGACTCGCGGTCTGAAGAAAAATCTGGCTGCAGCACGGCAAGGCAGGACGGAAAGGAGGTCCAACCTCCGCAATGAAGCGCCTTCTCAGTGGTTAGACTTGGTGGTCTGGGAGCCCGCACCTCTGCCTGTGTCTCACAACGCTCCTTCTCCTCAGGAAGGAACCTCACTGAAAAGGAGACGTCGAGTCCGTGATGGGGAGCCTACCTCTAGTGCAGCAACAGTGGATGTAGAGGAATTATTTGAAGAAGCCTCAAGAGAAGTACAAGCTGCAGAGGTTGCTGTGACAGGCCACGAGAGCTGCAGATCACCTGTCAAATCCCCAGGGATAGAAGGAGAAGGGGAGGAGATGGAAGCTGAAGGGATTGAACAAGAATCTGCTGCAGCACATCCTCCTCCTCCCTCGGACAAAGGAAAAGCTCCAATCATCATTCCTGATTCCAGTAGTGACGAAGAGGAGTCCAGTAAAGAAGAAGAGTCAAGTGAGGATGCTGCAGGAGAACCTTCCGAGAGAAGACCTGTGGTTCTGAAGCCCTGTGAAGAAGCTGACTTTGTTGCAGTCACTATCGGTGGAATATGGTTCAGAAACAAGAACGCCTCTCAATCCTGGAGCTCAGTAGAGAGGAAGCACATTGTGACAAAGAAGAGACTGGACCTGGACAAATACAAATCTGCATCCATTGTCCAACTTCTTGCTGAGATAAATTTACTCAAGTCCCTCACTTACCCGTATAGATTCAATACGTCACTAGTCAGGGAATTTATAGTCAACATGGAAGAGAAATTTGGTGAGGAAGAAGGGGATGTTTTTGGACAGAGCTGGGTGCGAGGTAAGAAAGTAGTAATCACCCCTGAGAAAATAGATGAATTTCTTGAGATAGACAGAGATGCTAGAGAGCCCACAAATGTCAAACAAGAGGTGTTGGCTAGAGTCCTCACGGGAGGAGTGTGCTTGTCTTGGGGTGGACCAAATCTTAGTGCTGCTGAACTCACCTCTAAAAATGCTCTGTTGTACAACCTGGGCATTAGAAACTGGATTCCCAGCTCCCACAGGGGAAAGGTTAGCAGGTCCTTTGCTAACCTTCTACACTCCATTGGGAAACGAAGAAAAATTAGCCTGGGTAGTGTGATGTTTCCCCTGGTGGCTGCTCATGCTGGCAGTGCCTCCTCCAGCAAGCCCATTGTGTTACCGTCCCTCATTTATGGTATGATGGTCTCTCAGCATCCAGAACTAGGTGAGATTACTGAGGGGTTGTCCGAGGAGCTGCAGGTATTTACAGTGGACCACAAACTCTTCAAAGGAAAGCATGTCGTGGACATAGCCCATGAGGATCCTCTCCGGGTTGGTTATTCAGCCCCATCCTCTCTGGAGGAACCACTTCCCTCTGCCGCTTCTATCGAAGCAGCCCTCTGTGCCAGAATTGTCAGCCACCTAAGATCTGAGCTGCTCACTTTGGAAGCAGAAGCAAAGAGAAGGGATGCTAGACGCGGTCAAATCAGAAGTCTACTTAGAGACTTGGAATTTCCGGAGGATGGAGGACAGGCACCTTGAGCATCTATGACAAAAAGGGGGAGAGGAAGTAAGGAGCTACTGCCTCTGATGGACACCCACTGTTGGAACTTTGAACTTTTTTTTTGCCTTTGGCCCTGCGTGGCTTTGCTAAGGCCGATTGTGGCCATTACTCTTGTTCTAAAAATAACTTTTTAGTAAGTTTTTTCCTTGCCTGTTCATGGAAGTGTGCATCAGTGGCCAGGGGTTTTGTCAAAATGCCAAGGGGAAGACTGATGATGCAGTATGGCAATGTTTGACAAAACCAGCACAAGTGAACAAGCTGCCGCTACAGTCAAAGTTCAGCACAAGTGAACAAGCTAGTGAACAAGGAGCAGCTATAGCAGGAAGAAGCTTCAGCAGGAGCTTGTTCAGAAGAGCTGTAGCGTCTGTCCGTGCAGCAGCAATCTGGGCTTTGGAAAGAAGGCGTGGCAGTTCATCTAAGAGCATCAGGAGAGTTTCTAAGTTGCCGAAGAGAATATTCCAGAGTGAAGATTCCTAGCTGAAGTAGGAGTTTTGGTTTGAATCTCAAATCAAATCTAATCTCCTAGAAATTAGGAGATATTGATGTTGCAAGGGGAACTGCTGTAATCTGATAATGAAGCAGTGGACGCGCATATATAAGAGAGACCCTTCAGAGCGATGAAGGGTGATCGAAGAGGAGAGCTAAAAGAAAGTACACACAGATTTCCGAGAGAGTAATTTTGGTGTGCGAACGAAGTCTTCGATTATCAGCGAGAGAAGAGCGTGAGCGCAGAGCTGAGGTGACAGAAGCAGAGGGCGATCAGGACTTGCAGAGTCTGATCCAAGCTTGATCGGGAAGCCAATTCAGAGCAGTGGTGCTTGTTGACCAAGGAAGGCCGCAGAGGAATTGTCGAGTGGAGGGACTCGGACAAACGATCGAAGGCAAGCTCTTGCAAGTGATAGGAGGTCACTGAGTTAGGGGGAGTATTCCAGAGTGTGCAGCGCTCGTGGAATCGTTCGAACGGCTCAGCGGAAGGCTTCGGAGCGACGCGGACAATTTGTGTATCAGCTGTGTGCTACAGCAGCCCTGCAGAACTTGAGTATTGTTTAGAATAGGCTGAGTTTCGAGGAGACAGTAGCTATTCTAGATAGATATCAGTAGAGGGTGTGCAGACACAAGTCAGAGCCTATTCTGATTGTGTGCGAGGATCCACCTAAAGTTGAGTAGCATAGGTTGCGTGGGTTGTAACCGTGAGTACTTGGAAACCTTGAGAATAGTGGATTGAGGACTGAGAAGAGTCCTCCCCAGACGTAGGCAATTTGGCTGAACTGGATGAACAAACTTGTGTCCTTGATCTTTCCTGCTGAAGCAGTTTACTGGTGAACAAGAGTGTGCTGTAGCAACTGCTTGTTCACAAATCAGTTTATTAGAGGCGCTGCGAATTTCATATTAATTTTTAAATACTAAAAATTGAATATAAATAAAATTGTAAATAATTCGAATGTTTACGACTACAAATATCATTACGAAACTAAATCAAGCCTCACCATCATCAGGTGTTTGGTCTTAGGCGTTGGTGTCATCATCCCATGCTCCAGATGGTGGATGCCTAGGAAAACTTCTCCCACCCTCGTGCAAGGTATCCTAAAGCTATTCCTTCACCACCTCTGCCAGGTTGGCTGTGAATTTTTAAAACATCGCAGTCATCTTCAATTACGCAGCAACGGGTGGGAATGAGAAACTTGGCTGGCTAGCCTCTCCATGGAATTGGCTCCTCTGAACCATAGTAGCTATTCCTTTGGACGCCACAGTGCACGCAATGGACAACTTAGATGATTTAGTCTCAGATGCGCAATGTGCAAGCGCAACAATAGAACCAGAGCCACTGGCACAGGCAGAGTTGGAGGAGCAGGACGAGGAGCTGAGCAGTACTGAACCAGAACTCAAAAAGGTACACGACATAGTTCATATTTGCACTGCTAATAAAATCTTGCCCTCTATTGAACAAGCACCCAAGGTCGAGCTGAAGCAACTGCCAGAGCACCTCAAATACATTTTCTTGGGAAATGAGGACACCCTGCCAGTGATCATAAAGAAAGGATTAGAAGAGGAGCAGGAAGTGCGTTTACAGCAGGTGCTGCGCAGGAACCAGCGCGCTATAGGATGGACACTGGCAGATCTGCGTAGAGTGAGCCCAGACGTATGCATGCATAGAATTCTATTGGAAGATGGTGCCAAACCATCCAGGGAGGCTCAGCGCAGATTGAACCCAAATATGATGGAGGTAGTGCAGAAGGAAATTCTAAAGTTGCTTGACGCAGGAGTCATTTACCCCATCTCGGATAGCAAATGGGTCAGTCCAGTGCACGTTGTGCCTAAGAAGGGAGGAATCACAGTGGAAGAGAATGCGTAGGGCGAGCTAGTTCCCAAGTGCATCCAGACTGGATGGCGCATGTGCATCGACTACAGGAAGCTTAACGCAGTAACGCGCAAGGACCATTTCCCGCTACCCTTTATGGACCAGTTGCTGGACAGATTAGCAGGTAAGCCTTATTTTTGTTTCTTGGACGGATATTCAGGGTACAACCAGATACCCATAGCTGCGGAGGATCAAGAGAAGACCACGTTCACCTGCCCGTTCGGAACGTTTGCGTTTCGGCGCATGTCATTTGGGCTGTGTAACGCGCCAGGTACGTTCCAACGCCTTGTCATGAGCATTTTCTCTGATATGATTGGTATATGCATAGAAGTGTTCATGGATGATTTTACTGTATATGGAGGTACCTTTGATGCATGCTTAACCCATTTAGATAAAGTTTTAGAGCGCTTCATCTCTAAGAACATAGTACTCAATTATGAAAAATGCCATTTCATGGTAACGCATGGTGTAGTGCTAGGACACATCATCTCAGAGGAGGGGATCAAGGTAGACAAAGCTAAGATAGACCTTATTTCTAATCTACCTTATGCCACGAACGTGCGCGATGTGAAGTCATTCTTAGGACATGCCGGATTTTACAGACGTTTTATAGAAGACTTCTCTAAAATTTGTATACCCCTGTCTAACCTCTTGCAAAAGGATGTGTGCTTCGATTTTACTGATGAGTGCAGGGCCGCATTTGATAAGCTGAAGGAAGCGCTGACCAGTGCGCCAGTGATGCGCGCACCAGACTGGAACATGCCATTTGAACTAATGTGCGACGCAAGCGATTATGCAGTAGGTGCAGTCCTGGGACAGCGTGTCGACAAGAAGCCGCACGCCATCTATTATGCATCGCGCACACTGGACGCTGCGCAGAGGAACTACACCACCACGGAGAAGGAGCTTCTGGCAATTGTGTTTGCGCTAGAGAAGTTCCGTGCATATGTTCTAGGCGCTAGGGTCATCATATACACAGACCACGCAGCCATCCGCTACCTAATGTCCAAGAAAGAAACTAAGCCGCGCCTTATGCGCTGGGTGCTCCTACTGCAGGAATTTGACCTGGAGATCAAGGATAAGAAGGGCACGGAGAACACAGTTGCGGACCACCTGAGCAGGATCGTGAAGGAGGAGGAGCCAGGGCAGATCACTGAGACATTTCCTGACGAGCATCTGATGGCGCTGACAGGTAAGGTACCATGGTTTGCGCACATTGCGAATTACCTGGTCACAGGTACGTTTCCTCCGCATTTCAATAAAACCCAGTGCATGAGATTGAAACATGAGTCCAAGCATTACCTGTGGGATGATCCTTATATGCTTAGAATAGGACCAGATCAGATATTGAGGCGCTGCGTGCCTGACCATGAATTTAACTCTGTTTTGATGTTTTGTCATGCGCACGCATGTGGAGGACACTTTGGTCCCAAGCGCACCAGCAGGAAGGTCCTGGACTGCGGATTTTACTGGCCGCACCTGTTCAGAGACGCATATGACTATTGCAGGAATTGTGACAGGTGCCAGCGCATAGGAGGCATATCAGCGTGCAACGAGATGCCGCAGACGCCAATTCTAGTGGATGAAGTGTTTGACATATGGGGAATTGACTTCATGGGGCCATTTCCTCCATCTGCCGGATACGAGTACATATTGGTGGCAGTGGACTATGTCTCCAAATGGGTCGAAGCTAAGGCCACACGGAGGGATGATGGTAAGACGGTCGCTGAGTTTCTGAAAACTGACATCTTTTGCAGGTACGGGGTGCCTAAGGCAATCATCAGCGACCAGGGGACGCACTTTTGCAACAGGATCGTGGCGCAAGTTTTCAAGCATTATGGGGTGCGCCACAAGACGTCCACTGCTTATCATCCTCAGACAAATGGACAGGCCGAGGTCTCTGATAGAGCCTATTTATACGCATTATTTAGATCATAACCCTATGCTTGTTTGCATTATTTTATGTACAAGATTACTGGTTTCCAGTGTTTTTATATTTCAGGGCAAAACGAAGGCCTAAGTCGGATACGCGCTAACAGGCAGCGTTTAGGACGCGCATCACACAGCCTGCGGAGCTAGCGGCGCAAACAGAAGAATTGGCAGAGTCGACAACGGTGCGCTAACCAATTGCGCTAAGCAGATGCCGTGCGCCAGGCGCAGATGGTGGTGTTTCCAAATCCTGACACGACCAGATTTGGAAGTTGCCAAGGATGAGCCCCTGAGCAGTATATAAAGAAGAGAGGGAGGCTAGGGTTAAGAGACGATTCTCAGGATTCACAATTCGTACACCCAGGAGGCACTGCGCAGCAGGACTGGAAAATACACGAGCTTGTTGAGAGGATCTGCGCCAGCCGACTGCGCCAGCCAAGACAGCAACCTGCACGCACTGTTTGTTATTGTTTTCTTGGACACTCTAGTTATTATTTACTGTTTCTATGATGTTTATCACTAGCATGTCTAGCTAAACGCTTAGTATCGGTTGGACATGAATCTATGAGTATTTCCTTTGAGACTTGCGCCTAATGCATAGCTTGCTTGCTTATATTAATTTTGTGCACATCACTGGCAGCTTGTTACATGAGTAGGGGAAGCCTTGAATCGCAATCTTACTCTTGTTGCTTGTTGTTGTTTGTTAAACTAGTTGAATAGCCTGACGGTGCCAACTAGGAGTAACGCGCTAGGATAGGCAATTACTACCTTGATCGGATTCGTAGTTGTTTAGTCTAGTGTAAGAATTAATAGCACATGAACTTTGATCGGAACATGCGCACATGTTAGGAAGCCTTGATCGGACACTAACATTAGCAAACCAAACTATAGACATTTAGAGTCGATGATAAGGAATACACTCATAGAGGATTGTCTGCGCCGATACTTCTCATAGTCATAGTACTTAATCTCTATTGCCTGCGCACGTCTAGTGCAATTTCCTGCGTTACGATACCACTGTTACTTGCGCATCGCGCAACCCCAATCACTCACCCCCAATCTGCGTAAGTGTAGGTTACTGGCTAAAACTGAACTACTTGCTCCCTGTGGAGATCGACCCTTACTTAACCGCTGTACTAGTGGAAGAGGAAGGATTATATTTGATGCGTACAACGACGCGCGATCAAATTTTGGCGCCGTTGCCGGGGAGCAACACCGCTAAGTTTTAGCTAGTTTACGTTTTTTCCTTTTTTAAGTAACTAGTTATTTTCAGTTTGTTTTGTTTTCTCGTTGTTGTTTCTGACAGCGCGCAATCACCATCAGCCTGCGCAACCTTGAAACAGTTGCGCTGCGCAGATTCTAGTTGCGCACTGACAGACGCAGCAGCATTAGTTATCTTTTAATTTCGTCTTCTTTGAGATTTAGAACAGCTCATGAAGGATAACAGTGTCGTTGGGGACAACTTAGGGGACAGAACCCCAAAGGAAGCAAGAGCACATAACCGCACAGCCCTGTTCAGAGAGGAAGTGCAGCGCGAGGTTGAAGCAAGGAGGGCCGCTGAAGTGTATCATGCGCCACCCGTGCAACAGGCCGCGCGACGCAGAACAGTGCGCGAGATGTCAGCCCCACTCACAGTTAACCAGCCATGGTGCATCGTGCTTCCGCCAGGCGGTCATTTTGAACTAAGAAGCTCGCTCATTCATCACATGCCCAAGTTCCACGGGATGAACAATGAAAATCCAGTCAAGCATGTGCGAGAGTTCTTAGTCATTTGCGAGAACATGAAGACCGAAGGGGAGAGCGATGAGGCGCTGAAGATGAAGGCATTCCCATTTTCACTGTGTGACACGGCCAGACATTGGTTGATGAACTTACCAGCCGGATCAATTCGCACATGGGAGCAGCTGCAGAAGAAGTTCCTGAACCAATTTTATCCCGCAGCAAAGATCGCGCTACTCAGGAGGGAACTGACCGCGCCAAGGCAGAGCGCAGGAGAGTCACTGTCAGAGTATTACGAGCGTTTCAGGGAGCTAGAGGCCAACTGCTACAATCATGGCCTGCCCCAGAATGTGCTGATAGAGAACTTCCTGAATGGACTGCTGCCCATGGAGCTGAGGTTATTGAACGCATGCGCAGGAGGCGACATTTGCAACATGTATCCAGAAGACGCGTGGCAGCTGATAGAAGACTTTGCTGGTCAGGTAAGACATCAGCTCACACTTGAAAATAGTCGTACTCGTTCTGTGCATCAGGTGGAAACAAGCGCTGAGATCAAGGAAATGAAGGCCATGCTGCAGAAGTTAATGAGTGCGCAAAGCGCACAACCAGTTGCGCCAAAGGTATGTGAATTCTGCAGGTCAACCGAACACAAGACTGATGAATGTCCCACACTTTTCGAAGAATTTGGAGATGTCAATGCTCTGGGAGGATGGGATAACAGAGGACCACAGAGACAGAATCAGCCGCGTTTTGGACTTGCTGCAAATGGGTTTAGATGGAAGGAGGAAAATAATTTCCAGAGGCAGTCCACAGATCAGCGCGCACCACAGCAGACGCAACAAGCTGCGCCCTACAATCCGCCGCATCGCCGCACTGACGCACCAGCGCATAACAACCAGCAACCGAGGCGATCTTTGGAAGATATCGTGGGGCAGCTAGCAGACACAGTGCGCAAGAATGACGAGAAGTATGACAAGAGGTTCGAGTCCATTGAAAAGCAGCTATCACAGATCGCTACCACGGTATATGAGCTGAAAAAGAGCGATGGCAACCTACCTTCGCAAGTGATTCAGAACCCCAAAGGAGGAGTCAATGCAGTGACACTGAGGACTGGGCGCACAATAGGAGCAGAGCAGACCACGAAGGCGCCCGCGCAACCAGCTGCGCAAGTCCTGGATCCAGCAGAACAAAATGCGCAACCAGAGCAAGATGCGCAACCAGAAGTACCAGTCACAAGCCAGCAGGGCGAGGCGCCAGGTATAACACAAATAAACGACAAGGGCACGAATCGTACTAATATACCTGTACCTTTTTCTGTGCAGGCACCATCGGCTAGAAAGGAAGCGCTGGACAAAGAGCTATACGAGTTATTCAGCAAGGTGGAAATCAACATTCCCCTTATCGAAGCAGTTCGGCAGATTCCCAGGAACGCCAAGTTTTTAAAGGAGCTGTGCACAAACAAGAGGAGGAAAGGCGAATGCGCACAGGTAATGCTCAATGCGCAGGCCTCAGCGATCGTGCAACATAAGGTACCACCTAAGTGCCGAGACCCAGGTACGTTCACTATCCCGTGCACTTTAGGTAAGACCACAGTGAGCAACTGCATGATTGATTTAGGCGCATCCATCAATTTGTTACCTTATTCCCTATATGCGACATTGCGCCTTGGACCACTAAAGCCTGCAGGTCTCACTATTCAGCTAGCAGATCGGTCTTGCAAACAACCTGCAGGCATGATAGAGGATGTTCTCGTGCGAGTAGGAGAGCTGGTGTTCCCAGCAGATTTTTATGTGCTGAAAATGGAGGGTGAATCAAGCACCAGCAGTGCGGAGATCCTACTGGGCAGACCTTTCCTGATGACCGCGCGCACGAAGATAGACGTATGGAGGGGCACGCTCTCCATGGAGGTTGATGGCGAAGAAATCCATTTCAACATATTCAAGGGGATGCAGCACCCACATGCGGACGCCACAGTGCACGCGATGGACAGCATTGACGATTTAGTCTCAGATGCGCAATTTGCAAGCGCAACAATAGAACCAGAGCCACTGGCACAGACAGAGTTGTAGGAGCAGGACGAGGAGCTGAGCAGTGCCGAACCAGAACTCAAACACGTACACGATATAATTCATATTTGCACTGCTACTAAAATCTTGCCCTCTATTGAACAGGCACCCAAGGTCGAGCTGAAGCAGCTTCCAGAACACCTCAAATACATTTTCTTGGGAAATGAGGACACCCTGCCAGTGATCATAAAGAAAGGATTAGAAGAGGAGCAGGAAGTGCGTTTACAGTAGGTGCTGCGCAGGAACCAGCGCGCTATAGGATGGACACTGGCAGATCTACGTGGAGTGAGCCCAGACGTATGCATGCATAGAATTCTGTTGGAAGATGGTGCCAAACCATCCAGAGAGGCTCAGCGCAGATTGAACCCAAATATGATGGAGGTAGTGCAGAAGGAAATTCTAAAGTTGCTTGACGCAGGAGTCATCTACCCCATCTCGGACAGCAAATGGGTCAGTCCAGTGCACGTTGTGCCTAAGAAGGGAGGAATCACAGTGGAAGAGAATGTGCAGGGCGAGCTAGTTCCCAAGCGCATACAGACTGGATGGCGCATGTGCATCGACTACAGGAAGCTTAACGCAGTAACGCGCAAGGACCATTTCCCGCTACCCTTTATGGATCAGATGCTGGACAGATTAACAGGTAAGCCTAATTTTTGTTTCTTGGACGGATATTCAGGGTACAACCAGATACCCATAGCTTCGGAGGATCAGGAGAAGACCACGTTCACCTGCCCGTTCGGTACATTTGCGTTCGGCGCATGTCATTTGGGCTGTGTAACGCGCCAGGTACGTTCCAACGCCTTGTCATGAGCATTTTCTCTGATATGATTGGTATATGCATAGAAGTGTTCATGGATGACTTTACTATATATGGAGGTACCTTTGATGCGTGCTTAACTCATCTAGATAAGGTCTTAGCGCGCTGCATTTCTAAGAACCTAGTGCTTAATTATGAAAAATGCCATTTCATGGTAACGCATGGTGTAGTGCTAGGACACATCATCTCAGAGGAGGGGATCAAGGTAGACAAAGCTAAGATAGACCTTATTTCTAATCTACCTTATGCCACAAACGTGCGCGATGTGAAGTCATTCTTAGGCCATGCCGGATTTTACAGGCGTTTTATAAAAGACTTCTCTAAAATTTGTATTCCCCTGTCTAACCTCTTGCAAAAGGATGTGTGCTTCGATTTTACTGATGAGTGCAGGGCCGCGTTTGATAAGCTGAAGGAAGCGCTGGCCAGTGCACCAGTGATGCGCGCACCAGACTGGAACCTGCCATTTGAACTGATGTGCGACGCAAGCGACTATGCAGTTGGTGCAGTTCTGGGGCAGCGAGTGGACAAGAAACCGCACGCCATCTATTATGCATCGCGCACACTGGACGCGGCGCAGAGGAACTACACCACCACGGAGAAGGAGCTTCTGGCAATTGTGTTTGCGCTAGAGAAGTTCCGTGCATATGTTCTAGGCGCCAGGGTCATCATATACACAGACCATGCAGCCATCCGCTACCTAATGTCCAAGAAAGAAACTAAGCCGTGCCTGATGCGCTGGGTGCTCCTACTACAGGAATTCGACCTGGAGATCAAGGATAAAAAGGGCACGGAGAACACAGTTGCGGACCACCTGAGCAGGATCGTGAAGGAGGAGGAGCCAGGGCAGATCACTGAGACTTTTCCTGACGAGCATCTGATGGCGCTGACAGGTAAGGTACCATGGTATGCGCACATTGCGAATTACCTGGTCACAAGTACGTTTCCTCTGCATTTCAATAAAACCCAGTGCATGAGATTGAAACAAGCATTATATTTGGGATGATCCTTATATGCTTAGAATAGGACCAGATCCGATATTGAGGCGCTGCGTGCCTGACCATGAATTTAACTCTGTTTTGATGTTTTGTCATGCGCACGCATGTGGAGGACACTTTGGTCCCAAGCGCACCAGCAGGAAGGTCTTGGACTGCGGATTTTATTGGCCACACCTGTTTAGAGACGCATATGACTATTGCAGGAATTGTGACAGGTGCCAGCGCACAGGAGGCATATCAGCGAGCAACGAGATGCCGCAGACGCCAATTCTAGTGGATGAAGTGTTTGACATATGGGGAATTGACTTCATGGGGCCTTTTCCCCCGTCTGCAGGATATGAATACATATTGGTCGCGGTGGACTATGTCTCCAAATGGGTCGAAGCTAAGGCCACACGGAAGGATGATGGTAAGACGGTCGCTGAATTTCGAAAAACTAACATCTTTTGCAGGTATGGGGTGCCTAAGGCAATCATCAGCGACCAGGGGACGCACTTTTGCAACAGGATCGTGGCGCAAGTTTTCAAGCATTATGGGGTGCGCCACAAGACGTCCACTGCTTATCATCCTCAGACAAATGGACAGGCCGACGTCTCTAACAGAGAAATCAAGCGTATCCTGGCGAAGACTGTGAGACCATCGCGCAAGGATTGGAGCCAGCGCCTGGACGATGCGCTGTGGGCATACCGCACTGCGCATAAGACACCAATCGGGACTTCACCGTTTCGGTTGGTCTACGGAAAAGCATGCCACCTACCAGTAGAGTTAGAACACAAAGCATATTGGGCCTTACGCACTTGCAACCTAAACTTAGATGAGGCTGGAAACTATTGCTCACATTTCTTCTTCCTCTTCATCTACCCTCGTTACTGCAGACTTTTCACATATTATCCATGTCGACTACCCTTCTCACCCTTTGCGCAGGACCAAGCAGAACACAGCACATGCACAAGCGCAGGGTCACTCAGGAGCAAGAGTGGGGGAGGTCGCTGGCACACATTTGGGCACGTAACGAGGTACAGTCGAGCCAACGACGTTAAACAAAGGCACTTGTCGGGAGGTAACCCGGCTCGTTTTACTTTTATATGTCTTTCTTTTAGTCTTTCTAGTGTCTTTTAGTTAGTTTAGGTCTTGTAGTGTTTAGTCGAGCAGCAGTGCGCAGGTCCGTGCGCCAGTCCGGGGGGTATATAAGGGCAGGACTTAGAAAATTTCAGCACTTTTTCACACTCGACCGTTACCAGCAGCTCCCGCCTTCACACCTCCGCCCGCTGTCCGGCGCCCAACCCAGCTCTAGGTTAGAGAGATTTGCAGAGCACACAGCCGCACTCCCCTCAGGTAACCTTTCCCTCAGACTTGAGCACGATTAGTAGGGTTTGTGCGGTGGAGGAGTGTTCTAGGGTTTTGGAATCGCACCAGGCTAGAGTGCGCCGATTGGAGTACTGTTTAGGGGGTTTTGTAGGCGAGCAGTAGGCGCTCCATTGGTGAGAGTTTCAGGGCATTCAGAGGAGTTTTGATTTTTGGAGTGTTTTTGGAGTGTTGACCAGAGTTGACTAGAGTTGACAAGAGACATGCAGCCTGCCGAGGACCAAGCTACCCCAGCTCGCTTCGCCAGCATGTACGCGGCCTTCCTGAGGCTCGAGATGTACGGGACTCCGTGCATCAGTCGGGAGTTCATGTGGGAAGTCGGTTTGGAGGACTTCATTTTGGAGAGGCTCGCGCTGGCGGGCTGGGAGGCGCTGTTGGAACTCAACAGCGCCGCAAACAGGGAGGATACCTGCGAGTTCCTGGCGTCATTAGAGCCAGGAGAGATGGAGATAAGGTACCGGCACCGAGGGGTGTGGTACATCGCCTCGGCCAAGAGGCTGAAGCGCACATTAAGGTGCGCTAAGGTGCGAGAAGCTGACATAGACGCGCACACCAACCAGGAGGCTTGGCGCGAGATGGCTACCGGGCCAGTGTTTGCCGCGGGGCGCAGCAGGGGACGAGAGCTGCGTGACCCGTGGATGTTCTACTTGTGGCGCCTGGTCGCCTATGACATCATTGGGAACTTTAATGGTGCGCCGAAGATCAGTTTGCTGGATATGGAGATCTTAAAGGGGTTTTATTATGGGAAGAGGGTGCTCTTTGTTCTGAACATGGTGCACCACTGGAGCCGAGTCAGCACCAAGGGGCCGCTGACTTGCGGAGGTATTATTACGCACCTGCTGCGGACGTTACATGGAGAGCCCGAGGTGCCAGAGCACACATTGGTGCCGGCCGTCCCTCTGGACCGCGCCCACATGCTGCAGATCTGGGCGGTAGCCGTGAAGGAAGATGGCACATTGGAGTGGTGCTACCGCCAGCAGCCGGCCAAGAGCAGAAAGCAGTGCGCAAGCAGCAGAGGCCGCGCAGGAGATGGAGGAGGATGAAGTCCCAGAACAAGTTGTGCCTCCAGTCAGGCGCGCGAGGACCCGCGCGCTAACTGGAGCGCACCGGAGGGCCCGCGCACCACAGGGGGAGCCGGTCACCATTTCCATCGAGGATTCTCCCCCGCGTGCCCCAGGGAAGCGCCCAAGGACTGAGGCTGAGGCGGCGCCTGAGGAAGCATCAGCAGAGCAGCGCATGATGTTCAACGTCATGCGCGTGCTCGAATATTTAGCGCCAGAGGGAGTGGACTTAAGCATGAGCCCACCATCAGGGTGGAGATTTGGAGACGCAATTCCCCCTCTCCTCAGCCTGCACCGACCACCTCTAGGGTCTCCCAGTACGCCGCACCAACCAGCCAGCCCTCTTACTCAACCCCCAGTGCAGCCAGCAGAGCCCTTCCCAGCACCAGCAGCACCAGCACCAGGAGAACCCACCCCCGAACCAGAACAAGTACCCGCACCTGCACCTTCCCCTGCCCAGCCGTCCATTCCAAGGTCCCCTATAGCCGAACCCATCCTTAGCACCAGCTCAGACTCGCTATGGGACCCCGTTCCAGAGGATGACGACGAGGCGCAGCCTGTCGCCCTATCAGTTGTACCGCCTTCGTCCAGCTCCGAATATATGACGGATTCTTCAGAGGAGGAGGTGCATAGTTCAGCGGCTGCGTCCAGCTCAGATGACCTCTAGAGCTGCGGGGGGGGGGGAGCGCATTATTTCTTTCCGGTGGTGTCTATTTTCCTTTATATGCTGAACTTTATTTGATATTCTGTTGCTATATTTGTGTGCTAAACTCCTGTGATACATATTTTGTGCCCCTATGCTTTATTGCGCTGCTTTGACTATTTGTTCTTAGTTTGTATGTTCTTTATTTTGCTTGCATGCATCTGTTTTGCATGTGCGCGTTCTCCGTGCGCTTGAGCTTGAGTCGTGGAGACACGTCTCCGTGCGCGTTACATGTACATTTCACGTTTTTTTAGCATTTTTAGTGTAGCTTAGTTTTATTGAAGGAAACATTAGCAGTAGTGCGCTTGAGTGCGGGCTGCGCGCACTGTTCAGCTTGTTTGCGCTACCCATTTTGCGCCGTGCGCTATCAACTATTTTTAGTATATTTTTTTCGTTTTTCTGCTCCTGTTAGTTGGGATATACAGGGGATGTAGAGTTGACAGAAACGCTCTAGAGAGGCAGTTAGTCGTTCGCGCTTCAGAGGAGAGGTATATGGTCGAGAGCGCAAGTGGAGGCCTGTGCTTCGCGACCTTCGGAACAAGAGAGTACGCTCAGTCACGCAGATGCCGAAGGCGAAATACCTTAAAGCGTGGCGAGGTGGGAAAACAGACCACCTTCCCTCTGGTAGTTGAGCCAAGGAAGGCGGGCGCGGGCGTAAACGCGTGCGCCAACCTGCGCAGACAGACCAAGGAGGGAGAGCGGGGCGGTGTTCCATAGCTGTTATCCGGAGGCCGAGACTGGAACCGTTCTGGGAAAGATAGGAATCAAAGACAAAGCTGTACAAAAGAAAAAATACCAGCAGATGATATGCGCTACAAAAGAATCAGCGTGCGCACAAGTACCAGCGGGCGCAAAATTCACAGAAAATCATCAAAAGGCTTGAGTTCCCAGGAAGTGCGCGAAAGAATCACGCGCGGGAAGAAGCTTGCGCTGTTAACCATATACCCATCCTCGGAGTTAGAGCTGACAACCTGGCGCCTATAAAGTGTTATCTCCCAGCCATCCGAAATGATTTTCATCCCAGCTGAGAGGTAATGAATTGCGAAATCACTATACTTAAACTGTTGACAGCAGTTGTGCGCAGGTGGTAGAGCAGCGCAAGATGATCAGTAGTGCAGATCGCGCCAGAGTGCAAGACTGTGCGCTAGATTCCAGAGAGGTAGTAGTATCCGTGCTTGAGTGCTTGTTCGAGGACGAACAAGGGGCAAGTGTGGGGGGTTTGATAGAGCCTATTTATACGCATTATTTAGATCATAACCCTATGCTTGTTTGCATTATTTTATGTACAAGATTACTGGTTTCCAGTGTTTTTGTATTTCAGAGCAAAACGAAGGCCTAAGTCGGATACGCGCTAACAGGCAGCGTTTAGGACGTGCATCACACAGCCTGCGGAGCTAGCGGCACAAACAGAAGAATTGGCAGAGTCGACAACGGTGCGCTAACGAATTACGCTAAGCAGATGCCGTGCGCCAGGCGCAGATGGTGGTGTTTCCAAATCCTGACACGACCAGATTTGGAAGTTGCCAAGGATGAGCCCTTGAGCAGTATATGAAGAAGAGAGGGAGGCTAGGGTTAAGAGACGATTCTCAGGATTCACAATTCGTACACCCAGGAGGCACTGCGCAGCAGGACTGGAAAACACACGAGCTTGTTGAGAGGATCTGCGCCAGCCGACTGCGCCAGCCAAGACAGCAACCTGCACGCACTGTTTGTTATTGTTTTCTTGGACACTCTAGTTATTATTTACTGTTTCTATGATGTTTATCACTAGCATGTCTAGCTAAACGCTTAGTATTGGTTGGACATGAATCTATGAGTATTTCCTTTGAGACTTGCGCCTAATGCATAGCTTGCTTGCTTATATTAATTCTGTGCACATCACTGGCAGCTTGTTACATGAGTAGGGGAAGCCTTGAACCGCAATCTTACTCTTGTTGCTTGTTGTTGTTTGTTAAACTAGTTGAATAGCCTGACGGTGCCAATTAGGAGTAACGCGCTAGGATAGGCAATTACTACCTTGATCGGATTCGTAGTTGTTTAGTCTAGTGTAAGAATTAATAGCACATGAACTTTGATCGGAACATGCGCACATGTTAGGAAGCCTTGATCGGACACTAACATTAGCAAACCAAACTATAGACATTTAGAGTCGATGATAAGGAATACACTCATAGAGGATTGTCTGCGCCGATACTTCTCATAGTCATAGTACTTAATCTCTATTGCCTGCGCACGTCTAGTGCAATTTCCTGCGTTACGATACCACTGTTACTTGCGCATCGCGCAACCCCAATCACTCACCCCCAATCTTCGTAAGTGTAGGTTACTGGCTAAAACTGAACTACTTGCTCCCTGTGGAGATCGACCCTTACTTAACCGCTGTACTAGTGGAAGAGGAAGGATTATATTTGACGCGTACAACGACGTGCGATCACAGGCATTGGATATTCTGAAGACAGCTCACGAGGAAGCTGACAAAGTGAAAAGTTCAAGAAGATCACCTCGAGGTTTGAGAACCTGAAGATGTTGGAGGAAGAGACCATCCCAGAATTCAATGCTCGTCTATATGACCTGTCCAACGAAGCCTATGCCCTTGGAGTCACGGTGATCGGCCGCATCAGTATGACTATCAGGGTGCGCACCGGAAGTGCCTGGCTGACAAGTTGGATCAATGTGAGGTAGGCCAGTGTCTTCGGCGAGGGATGGGGAGGCTGGAGGGTCTGGATATGAATGAGCTCCGGCATGTAGTAGGGTTTGAAGAGCACCATGAATCCATCATTGGGAGGCTCGGTGATAGTCTCGCTCAGCTGCGAGGGTCGACTCAATACGAGTTAGCCTCTCTAGTAACTCATCCGGACTCTCTGGGCGGTGGCCCTTCGAATGGCGCGGGGGGGCCTCAGTTGGGTGATCTGAACGCTCAGAAGTCTCACCTAAGGTAGCAGTCGTCGTAGCCTCCACATGCTCAGGCTGTGATTCTGAAATCTGCGGCACTGGGTAGAGTAGTCTGATAAAGCCAAGTGCGGCAGTCTGCAGGGGATATCATATGTTGAGCGATCAGCGAGGGTAGGTCAAGCTGGCGGAGATAGACGGTATCGAGGCCGGAGAGGTCAAGGCCAAGGCTAAGGGCATTCCCAGTGATAAATGCGCCGCCTCCTAGGATCCTGGCTCTCAACTTGGCCGCTCATTTGGTGACGCAGTGACCAAGGAGTGAAGCTGTGTTGAGCCTAATAGAATGCGAATGTCACTCTCGCACACAAACGCTATCTAAAATAAACATGTTTGATCTTCTAAACAACCTAAGTTCAATTCTTATTCCATCCTTAGATGTTTCATTAATTCTTACTCATTCATGCGTTTCGTCAAACACTTGGTGTGCATAAAATTAATATAAAGATAAAGCATGGGAATTTTCAATCCAAAAACCTCATTCATAATAAAATTGCATGTCTTGCATTACAATCTAACCTAAGGGATCCATAAGGATTCCCACTACTAAATGACTACTCACTCATGGTGAGTTCAATACAAAACATAATGAAATTGTTCAACAATGAAAAATAAAGAAAGTAAAGTAGTAGGGAATGAGTAAAGGGATGTTGTGGAATCTTCAATTTAGGATTTTTTCCAAAAGAGGAACCCTAGGCGCCGCAGGCACCCCAATGCATCATCTAATTTTTTCCATCTTTTTTCTATTTATATTTACCAGCCGTGCCCGATTCAAAAGTGATTCGGGGTAGCCTTATTGAGTTGATTCTTGCAGAGTGTCCGAATCAAAGTCTCAGTGTGTTTCATGGCTTGGCGGATCACTTTTCCTTGGGTGGATCACTTTTGATTCGCCCAGGCTTGAATTTCTCTTGGGCAAATCAACTTTTCAGTGCTTGAATTACCCTCTAAACCTTCGAATTACGTCTTGATTTAAACTAAAAAGTTGTAGATATTTGAATTAGCTTTTCAACAAGCTATAGCACACCTCAATCGGATAAGAATCATGCGCTGGAGACTTTTACGATGAACAGGTCAATTGATGCACGCGTCGTTGTGCGCGTCAAATTAATCCTTCCTTCTCCACTTAGTATAGGGGCTAAGTCAGGGTCGATCCCACAAGGAGCAAGCAGATTCGCTCTAACTAGTGACCTATACTTACGAAAATTGGGGTGTGAGTGATTGGGTTGCGCAGGTGCGCGAGTAAACAGTAGTTAACGCAGGATTTGCACTAGACGTGCGCAGGCAGTAGAGATTAAGAAGTATCGGCGCAGACAATCCTCTATGACTGTATTCCTTATCATCGACTCTAAACGTCTATAGTTCGGTTTACTGAAGTTAGTGTCTGATCAAGGCTTCCTAACATATGCGCATGTTCCGATCAAAGTTCATGAGCTATTAATTCTTGAAACTAGTCTAAGCAGCTACGAATCCTGTCACAGTAGCAACTGATTATCCTAGCGCGTTACTCCTAGTTGTCACCGTCAAGCTACCAACTAGTTTAACATATAACAAACTAGTAATAAGAGTAAAATTCATATGATGAGTTTACTTAGATATGCTCGTGTAAATCAAAAGGCATGAATTAGTGTATTGTAGTACTTGAAAAAGGTTTCAAACAAATGCGAATAAAGTTACAAAATTCCCAAAGACAACCGACTATAGTTATGCTCAAAACTGCTGAATTAGAATTGATTCGTGGTGCATATAAAGTGATCCGACCACAGCCTGGTCGAATCAAAGCAGTTCGGATAGCTTGAGCTTCCCCGAATCAAAAAAGATTCGGGTAAGGCAAAAAAAGTGATTCGGACAGGGTGGTCGAATCATACTAGCTCGGATAGTGTGAGGTTCCCCAATTCAAAAGTGATTCGAGCAAGGCAAAAAAAAGTGACTCGGCCAGGTAGTCCGAATCAAACTTGTAGTGTAGTCCGAATTAGTGTTCTCAGGGAAAAACTGCCAAATAAAAACAATACAAGTTCGAAAACCATCTGTTATGCAAAAATATCACGGCGAAGCACGTCAAAATACAAATGAACTAGTCAAGCAAATTACATAACAAGAATACCAATACTAGTCACTACATACAAAGACGCAACCTAAACATCAACGGTTTACCCCACACTTAAAACTTCTACATATCGATAATCAAACCAAAGGGGTAATTCGAGGGTATACAAACACAAAATCCCTTAAACCACCAATCAAACATTTGGCACACGGCGTAACACAAATTCCACAAAGATTCTATACTACAATCACGTAAAAATAAAAGCATAAATACTCACAAGCCTAGTTTAACATCTTAGCTAAGACGTAGCCGATCCCCTTCTTCATAAGAAACACACTTGAGAAGTCCTTTGCGAGGATCCCTTCTCAAGTGGCATGCGTTGATAATGTAAGAATCGAGAGCGGTCGTCGAGCTTGAAGTCTCCAAGCTACAACCGGTCTCTCATCTTCCTCTTGCAAAAGAGCGGCATTTCCTTCACTTCTCGGGTTCGGTTGATCCATAATTTCTGTTGGTGGTCCAATCACGGTACATAAACAATATTTATAATTTGAGTGACCTCAGGTCGAACCCAAGAGAAAAGCCTAGATTAGTCTAAAGCTAGCTAGTAATGCTTAACGCGGGTCTACTAAATAAAAATGGGGGTTTTTCCTCTATGCAAGGTATCTCTAGGAATACTAATGATAAGATCAAATTTGTTTGAAAGAAAGTAATAAAGAAAACGTAGTTGGAATCCTATTTCACCCGTAGGTCATGCGATTAGCAATGCAAAACGGAAATATATTCATGAGTTAATTTGATTGATTATTCTAGGCTAAAGTATCAAGCATTCTAAATTCAACTCTCGCTCCTTCTCTAGAATGAGAATGATACCTAAGGGACACAATTCTCAAACTCTCGCTCTGTCGAACCATGTAGAACCAAAGTTTCCAAATCTCAACCTCTCGGTCTATTGATAGTTAACTTAAGTCCGCTATATGCTTAGCTTAATAGAAAGCGAATGTTACTCTCGCGCACAAATGCTATCTAAAATAAACATGCTTGATCTTCTAAACAACCTAAGTCCAATTCTCATTCCATCTTTAGGTGTTTTATCAATTCATACTCATTCATGTGTTTCGTCAAACACATGGTGTGTATAAAATTAACATGAAGAACAAACATGAGAATTTTCAATCCAAAAACCTCATTCATATAGATAAATGAACATGTTTTGGATTACAATCTAACCTAAGGGATACATAAGAATCCCTACTACTAAAAGACTCCTCACTCATGTGTCCCTCATGTTGAGTTTGAAACAAGACATGATGAAATTGTTCAACAAGGAAAAGTAAAAAAAGTAAAGTAGTAGAGAAATAGGGTTTAGAGTAGTGAAATTTCACAGCGCTGCTGAGATGCAGATTGTGTACAAGCAGTTGCTATGACACACTCTTGTACCGATGGCTCTTGTGCAGCAAGAACAATGAACAAACAATATGTTCACCCAGTTCGGCCAACTGCCTACGTTTGGGAAGGACTGAACTTCAGCCCTTAATCCACTAGTCTTAAGTTCCCGAGTACAACACGGTACAACGCACGCAACCTATGCTACTCGACCTTTACTAGTACGACAATCAGAACAAGCTCTGACTTGTGTATCACACACCTACACACTTGATTTAATTCAGAATAGCTACACCACTATTTTCACAGACTCAGCCTATTCTAATTAAACCAATGTTATCGTAGGTTGCTATAGCACACCCTTGTGCCACTAGCTTGTGCCGAATCTGTCTGCGTCGCTCTAAGCCTTCCCCTGAGCCGATCGAACCTCTCCACGAGCGCTGCGCACTCTGGAATGCTCCCCCTCACTCAGTGACCACCTGTCACTAGCGAGACCTGGCCTCCTACCAATTGCCCGAGTACCTCCACTAGACAATAGCTCTGTCGCCTCCCTTGATCAACCAACAAGCAATCGCTGCTCTGAGTTGGCTTCCCAGATCAAGCGCTGATCAGACTCTGCAAGTCTCGATCACGCTTTGCTCTTGGTGATGATCGAAGCACGGCTCACACACAATCTCCCTCTGTGGTATTCTCTGTATGCTCTCGGTGTTTTCATTCTCTCAGCTTCGATACTTTTGACGCTCTGCCCAACCTCTTTTAAATAGGAACCCCAAGTTCCATAAATATCAATTTTTAGGAATTTCCCCAAATCATTAATATCTCCTAATTTGTGGGAGATTAGATTTGATTAGAAAATCTAATCTTCCATAAACAAATCTTCACCCTGGGACGGAATCTACACTAGGATATTCTCTGCTGAATATTTAGAAGCTCCCCGTAAGCTCTGCTCTTCATGATGGATCGTTGAAAGCAATCTCCGAATGGGCGCTGATCTTCTACTACAACTCCACGCTCCAAGATCTGCTATAGCAGCAGCTTGTTCACGTGTGCTGGTTTTGTCAATTGAATGTTATACTGCATCATCAATCTCCCCCTTGGCATTTTGACAAAACCCCTTCATAGATGATTCAATGTTTCGATTGATCCTCCTCCGGTCCCTCGACTCCCCCTGCTCTTTTCTTTCTCCCCCTTTTTGGAACATATTCCAAGGGGAATGGGTTTGGGACTGGCTTACGGTCCCAAAGCATAGAGACCCAGAGAGGATCTCAGGTCTTCGAATCTGACTGCATCCAGAGGCTTGGTGAAGATGTCTACAAGTTGTTTTTCGGTCACAATGTGCTGAAGAGCAATGACTTCTTCTCTACCAGATCTCTGATGAAGTGATGCTGAATATCAATGTATTTGGTTCTGCTGTGCTGAACTTGATTCTTGGAGATGCTGATAACACTCATGTTGTCACAGTAGAGGACCATTTCACCCTGATTGAGGCCATACTCAGCCAACATCTGCTTCATCCAATTCATCTGCGCACAACAACTTCCTGCTGCAATGTACTCTGCCTCAGCCATGGACAAGGAGATGCTGTTTTGTTTTCTACTAAACCAGGATACTAGGTTGTTTCCTAGGAAGAAGCAACCTCCAGAGGTGCTCTTCCTATCCTCAGCGCAACCTGCCCAGTCTGCATCACTATATCCTACCAGATTTGTATTTGTATCCTTAGTATACCACAACCCATAGTTTACGGTACCTTCAACATACCAGATGATTCTTTTAACCATCTGCAAGTGACTCTCTTTTGGACAGGCTTGAAATCTTGCACATACTCCTACTGCAAAGAAGATGTCGGGACGACTAGCAGTCAGATACAGCAGGCTACCAATCATACTTCTATAGATAGCCTGATTTACTTCCACCCCGTTTTCATCTTTAACGGCTTTGATATGGGTGGCAGCTGGTGTTCGTTTGTGACTGGCATTATCTAGCTGGAATTTCTTTACCAGGTTCTTGCTATATTTGCTTTGTGCTACAAAGATTCCATCCTCTTTCTGGGAAATTTCCAGTCCGAGGAAATAAGTCAGCTCCCCTACCATGCTCATTTTGAATTCATTATGCATGTGATCCACAAACTGCTTTACCAGACGCTGGGACTTCGAGCCAAAGAGAGTTTTGTCAGCTCCTCCCCTTTCATATCCATGATTTTCAAGGAAGACGGTCAGTCTCTCATACCATGCTCTAGGAGCCTGTTTAAGCCCATACAGAGCTTTCTTCAGCTTGTACACATGCTCCGGGTAATGAGGGTCTTCAAACCCTTTAGGGTGAGCTACATAAACTTCTTCAGAAAGATCACCATCAGAAATGCACTCTTGATATCCATTTGATACAGCTTAAATCCGAGGAAGCATGACATGGCCAGGAGCAGTCGGATGGCTTCCAACCGAGCAACTGGTGTGAAGGTTTCATCGAAATCCAGGCCTTCAATTTGGGTGTACCCTTTTGCAACCAGTCTGGCTTTATTCCTTGTGATGTTTCCCTTCTCATCAGTCTTGTTCTTGAAGATCCACTTGGTGCCTATGATGTTTATTCCTTTTGGTCTGGCAACTAAGTCCCACACATCGTGTCTCTTAAACTCAGCTAGTTCATCCTGCATTGCTATCATCCAGTATTCGTTGTCCATGGCTTCCTTGAAGTTCTTTGGTTCTGTACAGGACAGAAAACAGGTGTTGCATATAGACAGGCAGGTGTTGAGATGTGAGTTACTTCAAGTTCTTTTTCCTTCTATCGGGTCTCCAATCACGTTAGTCAGGGGATGATTCCTATGAATCTTCTTTGGGGGTCGCGTTGATGTTGTGGGACGGACTTCACTATCCTGTTCTTCATCCGGGCAATCCACATGTTCATCTAGGCTTTCTGCATCAGCGTCTGCTGTAGCATCCTCTAGTGCAGGGGCTTGTTCATTTCTATTCTGTCTCACGGGTGCAGCTTCAGTGCCTGAGTCTTCGTCATCTAGGCCAGTGGGGGTTGCTTTTTCAACATAATTGACGACTACATTAATGGATTCCATCACTGTCTTCGTCCTCTCATTGTAAACTCGATATTCCCGGCTGTTTACTGAGTAGCCCAAGAACATGCCAGCATCACTCTTGGGGTCAAGCTTCTTTCAGTATTCCCGATCCCTTAGAATGTAGCAGTCACTCCCAAAAATGTGGAAGTATTTAACCGTGGGCTTCTTCTGATTCCAGAGCTCATAGCAAGTCTGATTCGTTCCTTTCCGTATGGAAACTTTGTTGATGATGTAGCAGGCTGTGTTCATTGCCTCAGCCCAAAATCTCAAGGGGACCTTCTTCGCATGAATCCTGACCCTGGCCATTTCTTGGATTGTTCGATTCTTCCGTTCCAAGACACCATTTTGCTGAGGAGTGATTGGAGATGAGTACTGATGAGTGATACTTCTTTTTCTACAGAACTCGTCTACTGTTTCATTCTCAAATTCCCTTCATGATCACTTCGGATGCTGGAAATTCTGAGTTTCTTTTCTTGCTCTAGTCGGGACACCAAAGAGACAATTACTCCTAAAGTGTCTGATTTCTCCCTGACAAAGTCAATCCACGTGAATCTGGTAAATCATCAACACAGACAAATGCGTACCTCTTCCTTCCAATGCTCTCGACTTCCATAGGCCTCATCAGGTTCATGTGTATCAATTGAAGAGGCCTGATTGTATTAATATTTTTGACCTTTGGGTATGAAGCCTTCTTCTGTTTGCCAGTCTGGCATTCTCCACAGATGGTGCTTGGTTCACCTTTGATTAATGGAACTCCTCTGACTATCCCTTCTGTTGCAATTTTCTTCAAGGTTCTCAGGTTGATGTGACCCATCCTTCTGCGCCAGAGATTCATTTCTTCCATGTTGGTCGGCATGCATGTTGGTGAAGAGGTTGTTGTACCATCTTTGAGAAGGTAACAGTTGTTCTTTGATCTGGCCCTTGCATTATACACTCTCCTGATTTGTTGAAGACTTGGCACGAATCTTGAGTGAACTTTACCTGCAACGTTCCATCGCACAGCTGACTAATGCTTATGAGATTTGCCTTTAACCCTTCTACCAGCATTACATTCCTCAGCTTGGGCATCCCTTTGATTGAAATGTTTCTTCGCCCATAACTCTTCCTTTCAAGCCATTTCCAAATTTTACCAGCTGTTCTAAGCATGGAGTTATGTTCTTCAGGAATGATCTTTCTCCAGTCATATGCCCTAAGCATCCACTGTCAAAGTACCAGCTTACTTTGTTTGAAGAACTTGCTGTGCTGACAAGTGCGACATGCAGGGTTCTCTCATGTTTCTACTTTGTAGGATTTTTGGTTGTATTTTCCCTAGTGAATGTCGATGGACAGTGCCTTTTAATGTGTCCCTTGTGTCCACAGATATAGCATCTTCTGCATTTGTACTTTAAGCACTCTTTAGTACTAACACGGTGATACAGATGTTGCTGCAGCAGAACCTTGTTCATCTTTTCTTGTGCCCTTCTCCCTTTCTTAATTGATCTGTATCTAACTATGTTGCATTCATCTTCACTGTGATCGGTCTCGTCTTCATTTCAGCTAGCTAGAGAGAACTGTCACTTCTTTGCTCAGATTTCTTCATTGGTTTGCTGGTAAAATCGACTTGTCGGTGACCATATCCATAACAGTTCCAGAGCTGAACACCCTTTCTCTTTTCTTTCTTCTCATCTTCATTCTGAGCAAGTTCCTTTCCTCACCTCTGATTTCCTCCACCCCTTCTGGATTGTCTACGACAAGATGAGCCTAGCCCAAACTTTACTTCCATGTTCTTTAAGAGCTTCCCGAGGTTCTTCACTAGCAGACTCAGTTGATCATCAGGTACAGGCTTCTTTTCTTCTATTTCTGCTTTTAGTCCTACATTCTTGCTTTTGGGAGAAGTGTCTTCCTTGACCAGCTTCATCTCAAACTGTTTGAGGGATCCAATCAATTCCTTTAGTCTCATGTGTCTGACATTCTGAGATTCTTCAATGGCTGTCACCTTCATGTCAAATCGGTGGGCAAAGATCTGAGAACTTTCCTAATTAGCTTCTCTTCAGGAATTGGTTCTCCAAGAGCATGAGCTTCATTTGACAGGTCACACAGCTTGGCATTGAACTCGGTAATAGTCTCCTCTTCTTGCATCTTCAGACTCTCAAACTGAGAAGCAATGATCTGTAACCTGGACTTCTTTACTTTGCCGATTCCTTCATGGGCTACTTGCAAGATTTCACAGGCTTGTTTTTCAAATTTCGCAGTTGGAGATCAGCCTGAAATTCTTAGCATCTACCGCAGCAAAAATAGCGTTCGGTGCCTTTGAATTACCGTTTGCTGCCGCATCCTCTTCAGCAGTCCATTGTCCTTCAGGTTTCACTCGAGTAGCTCTCCTTTCATCCATGATGGGAGATGACCATTCAGCAACAACTGCTCTCCAAGTTCTTTCATCAATAGCCTTGAGGAATGCCTTCATTCTCGCCTTCCAATAGCCATAGTTACTTTCTTCCAGCAACGATGGACGGCTTGTGCTTTGTCCTTCCTTCATTGTTCCTTGCTTCATTCAGCAGACGCTCAGGATCTTTACTTTGTATGTTGAGTTTCCGCTCTGATACCAATTGAAATTTCACAGCGCTGCTGAGATGCAGATTGTGTACAAGCAGTTGCTATAGCACACTCTTATACCGATGGCTCTTGTGCAGCAAGAACAATGAACAAATAATTTGTTAACCTAGATCGGCCAACTGCCTACGTCTGGGAAGGACTGAACTTCAGCCCTTAATCCACTAGTCTCAAGGTCCCGAGTAACACGGTACAACGCACGCAACCTATGCTACTCGACCTTTACTAGTAACACAATCAGAACAAGCTCTGACTTGTGTATCACACACCTACACACTTGATTTAATTCAGAATAGCTACACCATTGTTTTCACAGACTCAGTCTATTCTAATTAAAACAATATTTCTGTAGGTTGCTATAGCACACCCTTGTGCCGAATCTGTCCGCATCGCTCCAAGCCTTTCGCTGAGCCGATCGAACCTCTCCACGAGCGCTGCACACTCTAGAATGCTCCCCCTCACTCAGTGACCACCTGTCACTAGCGAGACCTGGCCTTCTGCCAATTGCCCGAGTACCTCCACTAGACAATTGCTCCGCGGCCTCCCTTGATCAACCAATAAGCAGTCGCTGCTCTGAATTAGCTTTCCAGATCAAGCACTGATCAGACTCTGCAAGTCTCGATAACACTCATCTTTAATCACCTCAGCTCTGCTATCACGCTCTACTCTTGCTGATGATCGAAGCACGGCTCACACACAATCTCCCTCCGGGGTATTCTGTGTATGCTCTCGGTGTTTTCACTCTCTCAGCTTCGATACCTTTGACGCTCTGCCCAGCCTCCTTTAAATAGGAACCCTAAGTTCCATAAATATCAGTTTTTAGGAATTGCCCCCAATCATTAATATCTCCTAATTTATAGGAGATTAGATTTGATTTGAAAATCTAATCTTCCACAAACAAATCTTCACCCTGAGACGAAATCTACACTAGGATATTCTCTGCTGAATATTTAGAAGCTCCCCGTAAACCTTGCTCTTCATGATGGACCATTGAAAGCAATCTCCGAATGGGCGCCGATCTTCTGCAGCAGCTTGTTTACGTGTGTTGGTTTTGTCAATTGAATGTCATGCAGCAGCTTGTTTACGCTGACCTCAAAGCCTTCCTGCTGCTGCATGTATATCTCTTCCTCCAACTCACCATGAAGGAAGGCTGTCTTCACATCCGAAATTCACAGCGCCTCTGATAAACAGATTTGTGAACAAGCAGTTGCTACAGCACACTCTTGTTCACTCGGAAACTGTTTCAGCAGGGAAAAACAAGGAAAAAAGTTTGTTCATCCAGTTCAGCCAAATTGCCTACGTCTGGGAAGGACTCTTCTCAGTCCTCAATCCACTAATCTCAAGGTTTCCAAGTACACACGGTTACAACCCACGCAACCTATGCTACTCAACCTTAGGTGGATCCTCGCACACAATCAGAACAAGCTCTGACTTGTGTCTGCACACCCTCTACTGATATCTATCTAGAATAGCTACTGCCTCCTCGAAACTCAGCCTATTCTAAACAATACTCAGATTCTGCAGGGTTGCTATATCATCTGCTCTAGCACACAGCTGATGCACAAACTGTCCGCGTCTCTCCAAGCCTTCCGCTGAGCCGTTCGAACGATTCCACGAGTGCTGCACACTCTGGAATACTCCCCCTCACTCAGTGACCTTCTGTCACTAGCAAGCACTGCCGTCCAGACAGTCGACCGAGTCACTCACCCGTCAATTCTTCTGCGGCTGCCCTTGATCAACAAACAAGCATTACTGCTCTGAATTGGCTTCCAGATCAAGCTTGGATCAGACTACGCAAGTCCTGATCACCTTCTACTTTTGTCACCATAGCTCTGCGCTCACGCTCTGCTCTCGGTGATAATCGATGACCTCGTCCGCACACCAAAGTTACTCTCTCGGATATCTGTGTGTTCTCGCTTTCAGCTCTCTTCTTCAATCACCCTTCATTGCTCTGAAGGGTCTCCATTATATAGGCGCGTCCACTGCTATCATTATCAGATTGTAGCAGTTCCCCTAGCAACATCAATATCTCCTAATTTCTAGGAGATTTGATTTGATTTGAGATTCAAATCTCCCACACTCAAATCTCCTACTTCAGCTAGGAATCTCCACTGGAATATTCTCTTCAGCAACTTAGAAGCTCTCCTGAAGCTCTTAGATGGACTGCCACACCTTCTTTCCAAAAACCAGATTGCTGCTGCACGGACAGACGCTACAGCTCTCCTGCTATAGCTGCTCTTTGTCCAGCTGCTTGTTCACTTGTGCTGAACTTTGGCTGTAGCAGCATCTTGTTCACTTGCTTGTTCACTTGTGCTGGTTTTGTCAAACACTGCCATACTGCATCATCAACATTCATTTGTTGAAGATGCAGATTTTCCTTTGCCACTAAGCCAAAGACACGAACGGTCACCATCTTGACTACCGGAGAGAAGATCTCAGTGTAGTCAATCCCTTCTTTCTGCTGGAACCCTTTAACAACCAAACGAGCTTTATAACGTTTGCTTCCATCGTGCTCCTCTTTTATCCGATACACCCATTTGTTGTGCAATGCTCTCTTATCCCCCAGAAGCTCAGCCAGCTCCCATGTCTCATTTGACATCAACGAGTCCATCTCATCTTTCATTGCCAACTCCCACTTGCTCGATTCATCAGCTTTCTTTGCTTCAGAGAAACATTCGCGTTCTCCTCTGTCTGTGAGCAGGATGTGGTTGAGTGACTGCAAGAATCTCTGAGTCGGTCTTCTAACCAGAGAAGATCGCCGTAACTGTGTTTGTTGCCCTGAGCTAGAGTCAACGTCTTCATCAGCTTCTTCTCTATCTCCCGAATGCTCTTCTTGAGCTACTTGTTCTTCTTCTTCCAAACCAACTCGTTGTGACTTATGTACCGGGATTTCTCTCAAATCCACTATTGCTGATTTATCATTCTCGAATACTCTACTTTTCGGAATCTCTTTCAGCCTGTCTTTGTAAAACACCTGCTCATTGAAGATGACATCTTTGCTGCGGATGATCTTTCGATTCTCCTCATCCCAAAAACGATAGCCAAATTCAGAATCACCATATCTAATAAAGTAACACTTCTTGGATTTCGCATCAAGTTTGCTTCTAGACCTGTCATCCACATGAACATAAGACAAGCAACCAAATACTTTCAAGAAAGAAAAGTTTACCCTCTTTCCTCTCCAAGCCTCTTCCGGAATTTTGAAATTCAGTGGAACAGATGGTCGTCGGTTGATCAAATACGCCGCGGTGTTAACCGCATCAGCCCAGAACGTCTTTAGCAGCCCAGAATACAATCTCATGCTTCTTGCTCGCTGATTCAATGTTTGGTTCTTTCTCTCTGCTACTCTATTTTGCTGAGGTGTTCCCGGAATAGTCTTCACCATCTTTATCCCATTCTCTGCACAGTACCGCCTGAAATTACTGTCAAATTACTCTCCGCCATTTTCTGACCTCAAACTCTTCAATTTCAAGTTCGTCTCATTCTCAACGAGAGTTTTCCACTTCTTAAAGACATCAAACACATCAGATTTCTGCTTTAAGAAATATACCCGAAGCTTTCTAGTTGAATCATCGATAAACATCACATAATGATATGACCCACCAAGTGAAGCTACCGTGGAAGGTCCCCACAAATCAGTATGTACCAATTCTAACCTTTTGGTTTTCAGCTCCCTTCCTCCGGTTGAGAAACTAACTCGCTTCTGTTTCCCAAGAATGCAGCTTTCACACATGTGATGATCCACCGATTTCAACTCCGAAATCTTCCCTTCTTTTACGAGAATCTTCATACCCTTCTCGCTCATATGTCCAAGCCATTGATGCCACAACTCCGTCTTCTTGATCAGCTTCCAGCTCTGCGTAGGGTCTCAGTAGTGCGTCTGTGCAGATTAGGCTTCACACTCAACAAAACGGGTTGCTGGTCAATAATCACGAGCTTTGCTCGTGAGCCGTGGTGTTTTTCGACCAAATTCCATCGTTTCGACCTCCGTTTTTACGCTTTATCACTTTTCAAACTATAGGGCCTTTTCTCAATTATCCGTTTTTTTTGGTTGTTTTAGGTATTTAAACTGATCTTAGGGTTTGCAGAACGCATTTTTTGAGAAGTAGAATGATAAGTCATTCTTGTTTCCAACTATCGTATTCTCACAAATCAACGATAATTGATGCCTTAAACCTAGCATTCGCGCGACTCAATCAACAGGTTCTTGAAGATCAGTACTGGTATTGCGCGAGTAATCAACAGTCTCCTGATTCTCCCATCCTTATCAAGCTTCCGCTACATCAGTTGTTATCAGGATCAGACCATTTCTGGATATAATCATGCCGCGTCGAAAAGAGCAGCGAGTGGATGAGGCTACCAATCTTGACATTCTGCGTGAGGTTGAGCAACGTTTTGACGACATGGAACAACGTATGGAAGAGCGACTGGCTCGTTTGATGGAGCAGGTGACGGCATAGATGGGTGTCGTAATGGGCAATCACCACAGAGGTGCCCTGGCCCCTATTCACAACCCGCATATGCCACAGGATCGGGTTCCTGCGTTCGTGGATGAGGAGAATGATGAAAACCTTGAACAAGTTCCACTGGAGCGGCAGCGAGAGCGCGTTGATGATAATAGGCGACGCTGGGAGAGTGGTATGCGCATCGATATCCCGGAATTCCGAGGGGGCCTCAATTCCGAAGACTTCCTTGATTGGCTGGCCAAGGTGGAAGAGATTTTGGAATTTAAAGAGGTATCGGCCGATAGACGTGTACCCTTGGTGCCAACCAAATCTCGTGATTGCGCAACGGCATGGTGGCAACAATTTAAAGTGACCCGGAGTCGGCTTGGCAAACCAAAGATTGACTCGTGAGAGTAGTTGAAGAAGCATATGAAAGTTGCGTTCCTGGCATTTAATTTTCAGAGATTATTGTATGAAAGGTTGTAGAATTTAAGGCAAGGTACCAGATCCGTGGATGACTATACCACATAATTTTTCCAGTTGATTGCCCGGAACGACATGCAGGAGACTGAGGATCAGATCATAGCACGCTATATTGGTGGGTTACGGGTGGCCATTCAAGACACGGTTAATTTGTTTGACCTAGCATCCCTTTCTGTCGCGCACCAAAAGGCGTTATAGATTGAGAGACATAATCGACGCACCAGCATCTTTGGGAATTCGACGGTGGCCAGTTCATCTGGCAGTGGCAGCCACTCAAACCTCGACGTGAAACCTGTGAGTGGTACATACGGTCGAGGTACATCTTATCTTCTCACAGTTCCTAAACCTGTTGGTACAAGTACTTTGCATTTTTTTGTTTATGAGTAACCAGGTCATCATCAGGCAGATTGTCGCAAAACAGCTGCCAAGAAAGCTCTCTTTGCAAAATCAGATGATGTTGATGAACAGTTTGAGGTTGTGGGTGATCCGATTTATGATAAAGAGCTGGAAGAGGAAATTGTTCCCGGTGATACTGGCATTGCTCTGGTAGTCCGACGCGCTTGTTTGACACCCAAAGTCGCCGACGAGAATTGGTTGCGTAGTAATATCTTTCACTCTACTTGCACTATTTTGAGCAAAATTTGTCGCTTTGTTATTGATGCAGGGAGTTGTGAAAATATTGTTTCCGCCGAGGCAGTTCAAAAGTTGGGTATTCCGATGGAGCAGCATCCTAAGCCTATAAATTGGCATGGCTTAAAAAGGGTGGCGAGGTGAGTGTCTCATTACGTGCTTTAGTACTGTTTTTCATTGGTGCAAGGTATCGTAATTCTGTTTGGTGTGATGTGGTTAACATGGATGCCTGCCACTTGCTGTTGGGACGCCCTTGACAGTTCGATCGAAAAGTCATACATGATGGGCGTAATAACACTTATAGTTTTGTATTCGAAGGTGTTAACATTGTTTTGTAGCCTAGTCGTGGTGTCGAGACACCGAAGACCGTGGAGAGTAGTACTAATATGTTATCCCTGGCAAAATTTGAAGATGAGCTGCTGACTTCGGAAACAGTATATGTGCTTATTGGAAAAGAAACAAGTGCAGAAGCAGTAAAAATACTAGTCCAATCACGGTGTTAAAACAATAATTAAAATCCGAGTGACCTCGAGTCGAACCCAAGAAAAAAGTCTAGATTAGTCTAAAGCTAGCTAGTAATGCTAAATGCGAGTCTACTAAATGAAAGCAGGGGTTTGTCCTCTAAGCGAGGTATCTCTAGTGAATACTAAAGACAAGATCAAATTTAGTTTGGAAGAAAGTAATAAAGAAAACGTAGTCGGAATCCTATTTCACCCCTAGGTCATTCGATTAGCAATGCAAAATAGAAATATATTCATGAGTTAATTTGATTGATTATTCTAGACTAAAGTATCATACATTCTAAATTTAACTCTCACTCCTTCTCTAGAATGCGAATGAAACCTATGTGACATAATTCTCAAACTCTCGCTCTACTGAATCGTGTAGAACAAAAGTCTCTTAATCTCAACCTCTCGGTCTATTGATAGTTAACTAAAGTCCGTTCTATGCTTAGCCTAAGAGATTGCCAATGGCACTCTCGCGCACAAAAGGTATCTAAAATAATCATGCTTGATCTTCAAAACAACCTAAGTTCAATTCTCATTCCATCCTTAGGTGTTTTATCAATTTATACTCATTCATGCATTTCGTCAAACACTTGGTGTGCATAAAATTAACATGAAGAACAAGCATAAGAATTTCCAATCCAAAAACCTCATTCATAATAAAATTTCATGTTTTGCATTACAACCTAACCTAAGGGATCCATAAGAATCCCTACTAGTAAACAACTACTCACTCACTCATGGTGAGTTTGAAACAAGACATAATGAAATTGAATAGCAACGAAAAGTAAAGGATGTAGAGTAGTAGAGAAGTAGGGTTTAGAGTAGAAGGATTGATGTAGAATCTTTAATTGCGTGTGTCTTCTCCAAATCTTTGACAATTCTTCAAGTTTTCGATATAGGGTTTGTTCCAAGGAGGAACCCTAGGCGTCGGAGGCACCCCAAAGCTCTATCTAATTTTTCCATCTCTTAACCTATTTATATTTAGCCGTCGTGCCCGAATCAAAAGTGATTCGGGCAAGGCTTAATGAGTTGATTCGGGCACTCCTCTCAGTGCTGTTTCGGAGCTGGGCGAATCACTTTCTCTTGGCTGAATCACTTTTGATTCAGTCAACCCTTTATTTGATTCGGTCAACCCTTGGTCCATGAGATGAAATCCTTCTCCTTGGCGGAATCACTTTTGATTCGCCCACTGCTTGGGCGGATCAAAACTGCAGCATTAGAAACTCGCTCGTTTGATCCTTTAAACTTTCGAATAACGTCTTGTCGTAAACTAAGAAGTTGTAGCCCTTTGAGTTAACTTTCCAAAAAGCTATGGCACGCCCCAATTGGATAAGAATCGCGCGCTCGGAAAGTCTTCGATGATGAACAGGTCAATCTGCCCAGATTTGATCTACAGGCGAATTCTCCACAAATCAAGTGATTCTTGCAGCCCAATAATTTGATTCGACCGAATCATAATGTCAGTGCTGTAATGAAGCTGTGAGATTCAATTTCTTCTTGGACGACTCACTTTTCTTTGGCCGAATCAAAAGTGATTCGGGCTAGCCGGAATTGCTCTTTGGGCGAATCAACTTTGCAGTGCTAGAATCTCGCCTGTTCTGACCCTTTAAACTTGAAATTGAAATTGTTGAAATTGTTGCCAACCACAGCAGCAAATATTGCATTCAAAGCCTTAGAATTTCCTGATGCTGAGGCTACCTCATCAACAGTCCACTTGTTTTCAGGTTGCTTGTGTGTAACTCCTGAGCTATCTACGGTCATTGGGTGAGACCATTATGATATGACTGCCCTCCAGGTCCTTTCATCAATGGCTTTAATAAATGCCTTCATTTGCGCCTTCCAGTAACCATAGTTTTCTCCCTCAAGCAGTTGCGGTCTGCTGGTGCTTTGTCCTTCTTTTATGGTGGCCATAGATAACAGCAACGCTCTTCCAAATCACACTCTGTATGTTGAGTGATCGGCTCTGATACCAATTGAAATTATGGAGCATTGCTGTTGCGGAGTTATAGCTTCTGCTTAAGCACTATTTGTATCTTTCTGCGGAATTTTTCTACTCTTAGAATAAGAAAGACACAGTAATTTGTTCACTCAGTTTGGCAATTTGCCTACATCTTGGGAGGATACACCGATCCTCAAGATTCCACAATCTCAGTTTGAAGTACAAAGGACTCACACCAATACTTCTTACCTTGCCAAAATCTTTCGCTCAGTCTAATCACCTAGACTAGCTAGCAGTCTGTTCACACAGACTCTCTTCATGCAACTTACACACTCTCAGTAATAAATAGCTACAGACCTTACTCTTTGACTTAGCCTATTCTATTAAAATTTGTAGCTAATAGAATGCTTAAGCACTCTCTTCACCAAAGTTGAGGTATCTCCAGTCAACAACTATTCTAGCTCTCCCGCCAACCAGTAGGACCCTTTGAGTTCTACAAATTCAGTCTCTGCTCCCCCTCAATCAATGACACACTTTGTCAGCATCGAGTAGCTTCGATCAATGCTCCTCAACTCGTAACGCTCCTTGTCCGCGGTTGACCACCGAGCTTTGAATGATCCTTCAACGAGCAGCGCTCCAGTTGAACCTTGGATCAATACTGAATCCAACTCCATGAGTTCTGATTCCCTCAACACGACACAAGTTTTCAACTCAGTGTGTAAACCCTGCTACCGTAAGTTGATCTCTGTGTGTTTTTGTATCTCTATATGTTTGTGCGTGTGTGTCTCTTTCTGAATGCTGCCTCTGCATTCCTTTTGCATCAATCAGCCCCGTGATCTTTTGGCACCCGCATAGCACAGAATCTTCTACTGGATTCTTGCAAGGTTACTGAAGATTCCGTTGCCTAATCTGGATTTTTGAAGCTTTATCTTTTCCGAAAGCTTCTACCCATTGCTGACGTTTTGGATGACGTTTGGAAAATTATCTCCGTGCATCTCCAATTTAATCGGGCATTCTATTCTAGCTCTGAATCAACAGGGAGTGCTGAAGCAGACTTTGTCTCTTCATTGCTGTTGCTTGTTGCAGCTTTACTAGTCTTCAGATTGTGCTCCAGCCACCAATCTTTACGGAGTGCTTCAGTAGTCTCTTGAGTAGTTTTGTTAAGGATGTCATATCCTCAACAGAAGCTGCTAGCCCAGAACTTGTATATCAAATGCTGCTCGATTTTGTACATCACCTCCTATACAAAGCAGTAAAGAGAACTTTGCGCTTTGCTCAATCTTATATGTACAGCGCCAACAATGCCGAGAAATGAAGACGACAAACAGATTTCTTGTTGAAGACTATTGATTTCTTAATTAAATATAAAACACTTTACGTGGTAGAGAAAGGCAGTCTCAATCGCATAATATACTCGTTGTTGAACAACCGCCATCAATGCAAGCCTCATATTTATAAATATGTACTTTCAAACTTACAGATGCCAACGTGGCAGTTCAAATAGACTGTACTGTCACTTAACAAATGTCTCATAAGAATAGATGTGGGATGCACATTGTGTTGTCGAGCAACTGAGTAACTGTAGTCGCTTAACGTTTTCACATAAGATGTCATATGCAACTGAGTAAATTACTCTGTCGGATAAGGCATCCTATGCGACAACTTCTAATTGTGTAACCACAAAGGTATTTTTGTGCATTACCTATTCCTTGATACACCAAATCTATCATCGGCATAAGCACAACCAAAAACGACAGATGTTCCTTGACCCATGTGGCGAAGTAATCCACTATGCTGATGAAGGTGCCTATGGGAGGAGGTAACCAGTTCCTAAGATGGGGATTGGGGAAGAATTCACTTGAGGAGGAGTGAGGACAAAAATCCTACAAGTTGAGCTGGAAAGAAAATCTAAAGTTTGTATTTTTTTTCTTTGAGTTTTTTGATATACGGAAACTAAAACATTTTTTACACTACAGCGAAAACTTATTAAAAATGTCCCTTTTTAAGTTTTTTTCTTCAAGAATGCCTCTCTTAAAGTTTGTTTCGGATTTGCATCTTTATAAAAGATGGTTTCTGTCTTTTTTGTACAATCAATAATAACATGGCATCGATTTGGAAACTTCTTGACAAACTATTTTTAAAAAATCAATTCTTTTAACAAACTGCTCTTCAAAAGTGTGGTTTGTTTTATTAAAATCGGTTTGCCACGAAGTTTTTAAATTGATGCCATGTGAGTACTAATTGTACGTAACAGGCCACAAACTATCTTTTTTAAAGGTGGTTTATCAAGAAATAGCAAATTCGAAATAAACTTAAAAAAGATGGCATTCTTAATAATTTTTTCGACTACACCCCATTCAACAACAACGCTATGTGATTCTTCTTCAAATCTCTCTTGCATAGAAATTAATAGACAGTGAGAAATCTTGTACGAAGAATATATTGTCGTAAAATCAGATTGGAAAAATGTGGCCGTCTTTACCATAATTGAAGATCCTAAACAGTCGTTTAATGTAGTACAAGACTTGGACATCTTAATATTCTTTGAGATCCCTTTTGAAGATTTCTTTGGTTGCTTCTTGTAATTATTTTGAAGGCTTTGAGAGTGAAATGATCACTTTTTACTACTCCATTATTGGACTTTGGTATCTTGAGGGTTCTTGACGAGCGTAGCTAGGGAATAGCAGTGAGAAACTATCCTTCTAGAGTACCTGAGCAAGTAAAGGCCTTGGAGTTCCTAGTTGATTAATAAGTTCTTCTTAATCTGTATATAAAGCCGTTTAGCGTTCCTATTCAGAAATTATTAGTAAGAAAATTATGGCGTGTGACTGGAGAACTATCAATCTGATTTTTGTAGACAACGGGTAAAATGAGCTATTATTAATTAGTTCAAGCCAGAGAGTGAAAATCTTATCGATTTATTAAAAACTACATTTTTTTTTTTGTTGAACTAGAAGATTCTTATTGGTAAAAAAACAATGTCGAAGCTTTAATTTAAACACCAACAACGGGTCGAAGAGGCTTGAGTTAATATATCAGTCAGTACCTTTATTGAAGAATCAAGTATCCATAGCTGAAGGTGCTCTCAACTTGTTCCTTGGCTTCGCCTCCCATTTTTCTTTCTTCAAGTCAAACTCCTCAAGTAACTGAATTTTTGGATTCGTAGTTCGGCATATCAAATGTCCAGAGAAAGGAGCCATATACCGAGAGATCCAATCTTAAATATCTATCAATTATTAATTGCCATTTTGTTTCGGTTCCTAATGCCAAACCAAATTATAAACTAACGGAACTAAACCTAACCAACTTTCTATACATGTTAGCTAGTTTGTTTCAAATAAAATTTGGAAATTTCTACTCTTCATTGCACCTCATTTCGGATATCATTCCCAAACTCAGTTTTAGGTTCCATTATATATATATATTAGAGGATTTGGGCAATGCACTTTTTCTACTATATGTAGTAATTACTAATTTATTTGAGCATATATGTAACAATGTACTTTAGGTATTTAGAGGATTTCATATAATGCATTACATTAGGAGCTTAAACTCAATGCACTTTGTGTGCATTACATATCTAAGTTTCATTTATATATAGAAGCGCTCAAATATGACCAGCCTCTTTTGGTACATCCCTGAGACCTTTCTGTGGCCATTACTATTCCCACTGTTATTTGGAGGATTTCATAAAATGCATTACATTAGGCGCTCAAAAGAACCAACAACACACATGTTGTCATGTGTCCACTACTATTCCCACTATTATTGAATTTCTAATTCTAAATGAACTAGAAGAGCAATTAAGTCTTTACTCATTCGTCTTTTCCCGATCCCTTGCACTATTTCAAGTGTCATTTCTTATAATTCTCTCTCCATTCCATCATGTGTCTCACTATTCCATGCATCTTCGTTCATCTTCCACTTTTCCAACTCAATTTCTTCATTGCATCGTCTATCCTTTATTCATCGTCGTCGAAGCTCTTCCTCATGGATATAAAGTTCATCGTCGACTTCGTTGTAATTTTAGATTTTTCTTTCCTCCTACGAATGCTATTCTCGTTGCTCATTAAATTCATCGTCTATAGCCGCTTCACTTGGGGTATATGATGCACAACCACACACTCTAAGTCTACTATAGTCCACTAGATGGCTACTCCAAACCTGCATTGGTGTCTTCAAACCTATAGCTGATGAAGGGCACCTATTGATCGAATAGCAAGCAATTTACACTGCCTCGGCCCAAAACACCTTAGGCTACCCTGACAAAAATAATTTACATCTCACTCTTTCTAGGATAGTCCTATTGCGCCTCTCAACTAGGCCATTCAATTAGGGATTGTAGGTGATAGTATGTGAAATTTGCAGCGCCCCTGAGATACTGATAGTGTACAAGCAGTTGCTACAGCAACTCCTTGTTCAGCCGAATCTGGTGCAATAAGAAACAAAACAGTGAACAGAGATTTGTTCACCTAGTTCGGCCAATCTGCCTACGTCTGGGGAGGACAATACTCCGGTCCTCAATCCACTAGTCTCCAAGTACTCCGTACGACACAGACTCGACTCCTCTACAATCTATGCTACCCGACCTCAACTAGCACACAATTAGAACACCCTCTGATTCGTGTCTCACTCACCTACACACTTTAGTTAATTCAGAATAGCTACTCCTCTGACCACACAGTCTGAGCCTATTCTAATTAACACAATGTCTAAGTAGGTTTGCTATAACACACGCTTGTGCAACTAGCTTGTACAGGTTCTGTCCGCTTCACTCCAAAGCCTTCCGCTAAGCCGCTCGAAGTCTGTCGTGAGTGCTCCTCACACTGGGATGCTCCCCTCCACTTAGTGATCGCCTGTCACTAGTGAGAACAGGCCTTCTGCAGATTGTCCGAGTTCCTCCTCTCGACAACTCTCCTGCTGCCTCCCTTGATCAATCAACAAGCACGCCCTGCTCTGAAGGTCTTCTCCCATCAAGCACTGACCAGACACTGCTAGTCTGCAATCAGTCGATACAGAAACCACGCTTTGCTCACGGTGGTGATCTGACTCTTCTAATCTCCATTTTGCAATCTTCGGTGATAGAATCTCTCTCTGTGTTTTTCTCTCTATTCGGATGCCCTGTCATGCTCTGCCCAGCCTCCTTCAAATAGGAACTCCATGTTCCATCAATATCAACTTTAGGAACCCTTTCCCAAAAGATCTTCAACAAGATTCTATCTCCTATTTTTTAGGAGATTTGATTTTCCAATCAAATCTTCAAGTTTCCATTGAGACACGAAGATCTTTATTGGGATATTCTAAGAATATTTGGAAGCCTCCCGTTGCACTGCTACTTCATATCTAGGCAGATTTTTCATCGGGCCAAAACTGTTGCTCTGCTGCTACAGCTCCCTGCTACAGTTCCTGCTGTAGCAGCTGCTTGTTCACTAGGCTTGTACACTCTGACAGGTTTTGTAAATGAATGTCATTTGCATTATCAGTGTGGTGTTTAGATATACCTAATCTCGTACATAATTTAGGAAATCCTTACTCAAATACTTAAGCCCATTGTCTGTCCTAAGCCTCTTAACCATCTTGTTGGTCTGATTCTCAACAAACATTTTACATATCTTATAAACATTCAAGGCCTCCCCCTTAGAACTCAGAATGTACACTCAAATCTCCCAGAAAACTCATCTATGAGTGTCATAAATACCTCATACTGACCTAGTCCTAGAAGGCCCTCATAGATCAGAGTGTATGTAGTCGAGGATATCACTAGTTTTATGAGCCCCTTCACCTTGCTAGCTTTTCCTAGCACAGATGTTTCACAAAAATCAAGCTTCCATGCATGATCAGTACCAAAACTACCAAGTTCATGCAATTAGACAATCTTAGATCATTTACATGTTCAAGTCTCAAATGCCATAGCTCTATCAGTTTTAGATTTAGAAATATCATTAGGGACTTTCAAAGTATTACCAATAATGGTCTACAAGTCAATAGTTCTATTAACTTTCATAACAACTAAAGAACCGATAAAAGCTTTGATTTCACCATTTTCAGCCTTAAACATATAACCTTGTTGGTCAAGCATGCTAAGTGAAATGAAGTTCCTCTTTAGTTTAGGGACATACCTCACACCAGAGAGTTTGATCATCTGGCCATTCCACATCCTCAGTACAACTAATGCCACACTGCAACCTTTGTTGTTTCCCAGTAGAACTTTGCCTCCATTTTCAAGATTCAAATCTGCAAACCAAGATTTGTCAAGAGCCATATGAAAAGAACATCCACTATCTAATACCAACCAGTGGTAGCATCATTTTCTGTCACAGCAAAAACCTCAGCACTTTCATAGCCTTCTTCCACCACATCTGCTGGACCATGATCAAACTTCTTCAAATAATGACCTTTCTTCCTTTTAGGACAATCCTTCCTGAAATGACCTTCCTTATGACAATGAAACACTTCAAGCCTCCATTCTTGGAACTCTGAGATGAACCAGGACCTTTCTTGAACTGGTTTTTGGAGCCAAACTTGGTCTTGGGAGCATTCTTCTTCACTGACTTAATAATGAACACCTTGCCTTAAGAATCAGACTTTGTGATGTATTAATGTGTTTTCATTATTATAAATACTTTTTGATGATGCAATATGTTGTGTAAACTATGAGCAGATTGATGTACACATGATGGCAAATATATGGATATTCATAAAACTCAATTTTGTTTCAAGTCCGATTCAAAAATAAATATGAAAGAAAATAAACCAGACTTGTTTCCATTCATGTAGTTGAACTATCTAACTAATTTTATCAACATAAATCAATGTAGATCAGGTGAGACAACACAAAATGTTTCTGGGATCAATCGAACACGAAAAGAAAAAAACTGAATCACACATCTTGTTTACCATTACGCTCTCTGAATAGCTGAAAAAAATTAAATCGCTCATATCCAAAAGTTTTAATTTCTATAAATGTATGAATCGCCAAAAAATTGAAGCTTGTGATTGAGATTGTGAATGAATAGCCGAAAACAAAGAAACTTGAGCATTCGATTTAATAACTAGTTTGCCCTTATCTTAAATAATATTGAATAAAATAACAAAAATATCTCAGCCATTAAATTATAAAATCCAATAGTTGAGATTAGTTCGAAGTTTGAATCATCCCAATAAGCGCTCAAATGAGGTCATCCAAATAAGGTTTATTCCTAAGGTCTCTTCTAGCTGTTGGATCAAAAGACCCAACAAACTCACATATTGTCATGTGTCCACTACTACTCCCACTATTAGTTTAACTTCCTCTTTGAAATTATATAGAAAAGGGCATTTGGCCTTTACCCATTCATCTTTTATCAATCATATGTTACTATTCACACGTTCATTTTTTAATCTCTCTTCCATCAAGTGTCACACTATTCATGATATTATTTCAATCAAATTTCAATTCATTTTACCATAGTCCAATTATTTATACCAATGCACTTTAGGATTTTATAAGATTTGGGCATAGCTTTTAGGCAATGCACTTTTGCTATATGTCACAATTTGCTAGTTTATTTGAGCACATTTGTAAGGATGCACTTTAGGTATTTGTAAAATTTCACATAATATGTAGCAATGCACTTTGCTACTATTTGTACTTTGCTAATTTATTTGAACATATATGTAGCAATGCATTTTAACAATGAACATTAACAATACACTTTCCAACAAACTATAATAGTTAAGTCATTACATCCATAACTTAAACTCAATGCACTTTGTGTGATTAGAACATCAAAATTCAATGTAGTAAAATGGGTTTTGCGACATTGAAAGTTTGATGATATTAGACTGAAGAGAGAAAATTAAAGTGCAAATTGACTCTACTACCCTTTGATGTTAACAAGTTACTCATTTGATTCCTTCCTTCCATGTCACTTAGCAATATGTGAGCCAATTGATAAAATGATCAAATGAATCACAAAGTACATTAGGGATGTACCTTATTAGGGGGCTTCAATTGAGCACCTTTTATATATATATAAATGGGGACGCTCAATTGAGGCTCCCTACAAGGTACATCCCTAAAGTACCTTATAGGTATTGATGCTCTTTGATCCAAAGGCTAGGGAGCTGCCAAATGTCCCACTACTTGTTATTCCAAACAGTGTACGAAACATTGAAACGGGTAAATGGGTAATTCGTGTACTTTCCCTCCTAAACCTGTCAACTCATCAATGGCTTCTCTTACTCATTGCACTTCTCCACGCTCTGCACTTACGACCTAGCTCTGCTCTTCCTTGTCCTGCTTTGACTGCGACCTGTTGGACTAAACCTAGAACCATACCTAAAACCAATCTAACCTGCACCTCTGCTTTTACGACGCCAAAATCAGTCTGTTCAGCATCATGTTTCTTCGATTTTTGTGCACTTTGTCAACGATGTATTCAATTTGAACTCCTCTATCTCTTCTTTATTCACCCTCTGCACTTCTGCGACTCAGATCAAAACTTATACTTTTGTGTTAGGTAATAGATATGCCCTTTATATTAGTGTGCTACCAATATGCATTTAGGGTTTAGGTACTGCTCGGAAGTACTTTTAACATATATAGCAATGAAAATTATGTTCTACAAAATATATGATGGCAAATTGATAGGAATACAACGAGAGTAAGAGAGAAAGGCTAATCTTATTATGATGAGTCTTCATTACTAGCTCGATCGTTGCTCCGTATGCTCCAAAGGGCTCCTTGCTTGAGGCTTCTGCTCTCTAGCTCTTCTCAACACTACAAGAATAGGATTTGAGGTGCAAATCTCAAAAGAAGAATGCTTTTCATGAGTTGCCATTTATAATAAAAATGAGGTGTCTCCTAGAGGCTTCTCAATTTGTCAAGGCATTGCCTAGTAAAGCAAAGTGTCGCTCGATAATGTCGTAAAAGACTAAGGTGTCCCCTGGATAATTCTGCAATAGTGAGGCGTCGCTTGACCATAGGTGAGGCATCACCTAATGATGGTAAGTGTCGCCTGAAGCTTTCCCAAACAATAAGGCATTGCCTTGTTGAGAGAGGTGATGCCAAAATGTCCTCAATGGTATGAGGCACTGCCTGGTAATGGTGAGGCGATGCTTAGGCGTTTGCAGGCGCTTTTTGCTCTGTTTGAGTGTTCCATCCTATGGATTCTCCTTGAAGTACAAGTGTCCTAAAAGGCAAGCTTACACATATCAAACAGAAAAAAGTTTGAAATCGGCAATGTGTTACTGTAGACGACAACCCATGGTTTGCATCAGCAACTTCTTCCGCCAAGCTACTGACGCTCTGCTTCTGCCAAAACTGTAGAAAACAAACAAGTTTGTTCACCCAGTTCGGCAACAGCGTACGTCTGGGAAGGACTACGCTCAGTCCTCAAGACTTCACTATCTCAGTTAGAGTACAATGGTTTCCAACAACTCAGGCATCGCTAGTTGATGGAGCATATTTATACGCTCCATTGAGTTGTTTATTCCCATAATTTTATTACATTTTTTGTGAATCGATTACTCTTTTGTAGTGTTTTCGTATCGCAGGAATGTTCAAGATCGCATTGGAATTTATCGCATATTCGAAGCATTCATCCAAGATCAAGAAGTCAACAGCAGTCAAAGTCAACAACAGTCAACTCTGCTGGTTCAATTAGAAATTAGAAGTGGTTCAATTTGGTTCATTCTGGTTCAACCCAAACCCAAAAACCCTAAACCTAAGACATGGACAAAAGAGGAAAAAAAACATCTCACTTGACTGGACAACTTTGTACGGCACTATTCACGGCAGTGGAGTGGAGTCCGAGCTAGAGAGTGAAGCTGCTGGAACTGGCGCTGGAAGTCGCCGGAAAACACTATTCACGGCCGGTCACTGTTCATTTACTGTTCACCACTGTTCATTACTGTTCCGGCCGGAAAACACTATTCACTCAGATATGTTTAGTTCAGCTTTTGTTCTCTAACTTATTGTAGTGTAATGAACTCATCTTTATTGTATTCCATGGATAATATGAGTAGCTAAATCCTAATTTCAGTTTGGGGTTTATAATGCAACATTTGGTTTGAGGTCAATGAATGCATGATTCGAGCTATTGATTTGCTCGCCCTTGTATGAGTGAATGAATGCTTTGATTGTCAGTTTAGTGCAGCTTAGCGGTGAGCTATATTGATGTCAATTGTGTTATACTTGATTGGATTGCATTGTTGGGGAGAACCTAGCAGTAGAACCGATTTTGTGGTGTTGGTTGAGTAACTGTTGCACTTGTTCGAAAACCTAGCGGTTAAGAATAGGTAGAATTTGATTGTCGACATATCTTTAGCGGGAATGTTGAACTGAGGCAGAATTCATTAGCTTATTCATGTATTCGATCGGTGATAACTAGTTGCATTGTATTCCCCGAACTGATTTTCTCTGAATTGATATTCTTAGTTTGTTCCTTTTTCTGTGACTTTCATTAGAACTCTAACCTACTTGCTCTCTTTGGGTTCGACCTTGCTTACCGCTTGCTAGTGTGTTTACAGGAGTTATAAATTCAAATTTGAGGCGCACGACGACGCGCTGTCACTAGTCTAATAACTACTCCTAACCCAGTCGAAGTCTCCGCTCAATCTGTCAAAGAGACTTCTCCAAGCTCTCCCTGCTGAGTAGTCGGACACTCTGCTTTGCTCCCCCTCAATCAATGACCTTCCGTCACTACCAAGGTGCATGCTGGGACAGTCCACGTAAGCTGCACTTCTTGACAGTCAACCGTTTGGTCTGTCAACTAGACTACGCTCTAGTAAATCTCCTCGAATCAATATAGCAATCAGACTACTCTAGTCCAGATTAATCCTCAGCTCTCACACAACTTGCACTCCAGCACTCTCTACTTCCACGCATTCTGGCCTCTGCTCAGTGTGTGTGTTCTTCGATATCGGGTCTCTTTTGTTCCTCATTCGAATTCACCTCAGCAGAGGCCCTTGCTTCTGCCTCAATTCCAAAATATTCATGGATCATAGCAGGTGTGATCAAAGCTTCCATTCCTCTCACATAGCATCTTCCGTATCTCAACTTCCCCTAAATACTCAGGCAGATTAACTAGCACTTCTCTGACTAGCTGATCACAAAATTTTTTTGACAAAGTAACTGATTTAAACAGGTTTACCTCTCTAAGCACTATCATTATTTCGCTTCCTTGACCTAGTGCTTGTGCTTGACTTGGTGGTCTTTCCGCCTCTGGTGCGCACCATTTCGCTTCCTCTGGTGCGCATCATCGTTGTTGAAGCAGCAAAAACAAGCCCTAAAAAATCCGTTAAACTCCTTTTCCTCTTTAAACTTTTCTGGGACACATTCCAATTTTCACATCGCCAGCTTCGAGCGATTGAAGTTGCTGCAGAAACTTTAGTCTATTTTCACTGGGACCTTCTCTTCTGAGTTTTGTTGCACTCTCTTCTGTCAAAGGCATATGAGTATGGTCATTATTCATCACGCCAATCTTTCGTCTCCACTTGGTCTGTATAAAAGCACGAGTTATGTGACGGAATTCTTTGTCACTTCTTACATTTGTCTTCCGTTCTTTCTTTCTCCACTAACCTTGCTCACTTCTACTTCGTGCTATGGGATTTCAGGATCTTTTCTTCAGCTCGTCCACGAGAATAACAGTCTTTATCCAAGGTAATTTGTGAACATCAACAGTTCCCTTGCCGAGCACTCTTCCTCATTTTCGATTCTCCGAGGTCACATACATTTTTCTACAGGGAAGACTGATAATTTTTCTTACCTCCTCTGTGCCTCAGGTGAGATTTTCTGTGTGGCTTTCAGAACCTTTCTCAAACAAAGCAATCAAGTTGAATATGCCCTCATTGATCGCAGAAGTAACACCTGCATTTGTTCAAAGATGTTCTACCTGGGAACGGATTCTTCTGGACTTTTTCTTCCGAACCTGTTTTCTTACTCGGTGGGAGCCTCCTTCCTCTGTTATTCTGGATTAACTGATTTTGTATCCATGGCTTTGACAAAGGTTGTTACACTAGAGCCACTTTCTCTTGTGTATCTAAGATCGGCTTTTCCACCCCCATACCTCTGGTGGGATAAGATTTCATCTAGGATTGTTGATCTGCATTTGTCTCTCTTCTCTGTATCACAGTGCACACTGACCTTTTCAATTTTCTAATCTTCTATCTCCAGCTCCTTGGTCTGATCTGAAAAGATGGTAATGGTCTTCTGGAGTTCATCTCTCTTTCTCAACAATGACTAGCTTGGCCTGTAGCTCCTTAGCGATCTCAACAATTTTCAGCCGTTGTTCATGTAGCAAGGCAAAGTCCCTTTCAAGTGAATTTCTCTAAGAACTCTTCATCATCACTGCTATCTGACTCAACAATCCCATTGACAATCTCAGAATTTATTAACTATGAATATTCAATAGCAGTACAGTGGTAAAGGAAAAGTTACTTTTCTTCTCAGTTTCTTCTCCACTATCCTCATCGCTCTAGTTAATAGCCAGAGACTTGTTGTTCTTCTTTTGATAGCTGGGGCATTCTGACTATCTGGGACCATATCCCTCACATTCCCAGCATTGAATTCCTAGCATAGCAAGGTATCTATTTGATGGCCTCCAATAAAGAGATGTTGATTTCCACTTTGCTGAAAAAGTCCCACACTTCTTGATCTATCTCTTGCCTCTTAGGGGTCTTGACCTGCATAGGAAAAGGCAAAGTGGGGTCAGAAGGGCGAAATTCAAAATCTGAGACAGGCTTCACCGCGCCAGGTGAAGACATTAGGGGCGCGCTGGGTGAAGACATTAAGCTCTCGCGCGCCTGGGTAATTTTCTCCTGGGGCACTTGATCCTCTGAGCCCACTTCCTTCGTTGCCTCTCCTACACCCTTGAGTACCTTGGCTTGCCTCAGGGTCATTGCGCTCACATTTCCCTTTGGGTTCTGAATTAGAAGGCAGCTTGCCCGTATCGCTCTTCATCTCATAAACCGTGGAAGCTAGCTGCGACATTTGCTTGGTTAGCTCGACGATTGCTCCATCAGTTTTGGCCTGGTTTCTTTGCATGGTGCTCTCCAAGTCCTTGAGAGCATCTTCCCATGATTTGCCAGTGCTCGGGCCTGCTTGGTTGAAACTCTTCCCTGGGTACTAATTATTCTAATTAGTGTACCTCTCTTGTTGTTGGAACGGGGGGCAGTAGGGTTGCGCTTGACTTTAATTTTGAGGCGGCCCTTGGTTCTGCTGAAATCCCCCCTCGTTTCTCCAACTAAAGCCATTTGCTGCCAGTCCGAACTGTCTCGGCTGCGTTGGCCTGTTGTTGGTTTTGAAGTTCTGATGATTCCCCACTACATTGATATCCATTACCTCTTGTTCTTGGAGTGTAGGGCACTCATCCGTCTTGTGATTGAAGCGCCACAGAACTCGCAAACTCTCACTGTGCTAACTTGGCTCACCGACATCCTCCGGATTGTTTCGTTCAACGCTTTGATCTCCTTCATTAGCTGGATGTCATTCGCCTCAACTTGAGACACACTCCTGAAGTCACTTTAGCATAGTTCCTTATCATTTGATCTCCTTCACCATCTTATCAAGTTAGCATAGTTCTCTTCTCACTTGCGTCTCTTTAGCAGGAGGGTAATGTTTGTTGAGGGACTTCCTTTGCATTTGATACCATGTGCGAATGCTACCTGAAGGCAAAGAAAGAAACCAAGATTTTGCAAGGTCAGTTAAACTCAAAGGAAATACTCTTAGCTTAAACCTATCCTCCGAAGCTGCGTATGGTCTCAATGTTTGGCAGATTCCGGTGAACTCTTGTAAGTTCCTTGTCGCAACTTCTCCCGGTAATCCTCCAAACTTGGGTAGATGGTGCACCACTACGGTCTTGATCTCAAAGTTGTCTTCTTCCGGGTCAGTGTTGATGCACCATGGCTGGTTCAAGAATGTGGGTGTCGAGAGCTCCCTCATAGTTGGTTCATGCCGGGTTGGCTGTCCATATTGTTGCTGAATTGGGTATGGTCGAGATTGTGGCTGAGGTGGGGCATAATCATCATACGCGTCCATTCTTCCACCTCTACCATTGTGTCCTCCCTGGAGATCCATCTTCTGACGATCTTCTCTTTGCCTTTGATTAAATACCCGTTTTGACTCGTCATAGAATGGTGGTATTACATGCGGGGTTCCTCATTGATTTGGTTAGGTACATGGTCGCCATGGACACTCTCGTGGAAACTTCTTGCATTATACATACTGAAAGTCAAGTAAAATGCAAAAACAAACAAACAATGGAAAAGACCAAAATGCAAAAAAAAAAAAACTAAACAATTCAAAATGAAAATGTAAACGATATCGTATGGCTAAAAAAGCACATAGCTCATGGCTTAGGGGATGAATATTGACCGCTGGCCTGTTCCGCTCAGAAAAAGATCCTGATCTCCAATCGGACTCCGGTGACACTATTCACTAGGGTAACCGGCAGCACTGTTCACTATGGTAAAAACTCTCTTTTTTTAAAAAAAAATCTGCACCTGCACCACAATAAGCAAAACAAAGTAAAAATAAGAAAAACAAAGTTCAAACCGTATACTGAATGTTGTTCTCCCCGGCAACGGTGCCAAAATTTGACGGCACGTCGTTGTGTGTGCCAAATTTACATTTATAATCTTCTGTTAACACTTAGCAAGCGTTAAGCAGGGTCGAACCCATGAGAGCGATCAATGATAAAGTTCTACGAACTAACGAATGTCACGATAAAAAGGGGGTTGCAGGCAGAATGTTGTTGTCAAATTCAGAGAAAAGTCATCAGGGATATGCATTGCAACTGATAATCATCGATTGTGACATGCATCAACTAGTAAACTACTGTTCCTAGTCTAACAATCCCGTTAGGGTAATGTCGACTCTAGTGTTCTACCTACTCTCAACCGCTAAGTTCTCGCATAGATTTAACAATTACTCGACTAACGACACCGATTAGGTTATATCGCTAGGCTTAGCTAATAGGGAAGTCAATCCAATATCACGCAATAGATATCAACTAAGTTTCACCGCTACGCTATGCTAACTTAATAATCAGAGCATGCAATTCAACCGAAGAATAGGAATTCACTAAATTGAATTACGAAACATAAGTATCTCAAACCTTACATCGCAATACAAAATCCCCAAACTGAAATTAAGGGTTTAGCTACGAGAATCCATTTAATAACAATAATGAAAAGTAAACTGAGTTCAGAAATAATTACGGAAATAGTGAACAGCAACTCTGCGAGGAATAGTAATCCCGGTGATGAACAGTAACTCCGCCTCAATCCTCTACACGCGCTGCTGCCGCCTCTCCCTTGACTTCCTAAAACTTCCTTTTATTTTTGGGGTGGCAAGTTTGTATTTATAGGTAATGCAGACTTTTAAATCTGATTTTCGGCGGTGGGCCCAATGCTGACGTCATCAATTGTTGTCCGCTCCGGATGAAGACATTAGCTGCTCGCCCAATGAAGACATTAAGGCACATAAAGTGTTCTTCCGGCGCCGTACTTATTGAGATGCACACTTCCTTCAACGTCAATTTCTACATCGACTCTCCAAAAATGCCATAAATCTCGAAAGCGATCTTGATACATCTGCGATGTGAAACACTACAAAGAGTAATCTATCACACGCAAAATGCATTTAAACAATGGGATAAACAACTCAGTGGATCGTATAAATACGCTTCATCACCTATGAACTGGAATTATATGTTGTGGTTCGTGCAATTAAGCATTGGGAGCAGTATCTTTTCCAAAAGGAATTTGTCCTGCTTACGAACCATCAAGCTTTTAAATATATCAATAATCAGAAAGACTTGAATCGCATGCACGCCGTTGGATTTCTTATTTACAGCAACTTACATTTGTGGTGGAGAATAAATCGGGACATCAAAATAAAGTTGTTGATGGTTTAAGCCGTCATACTTCCCTGCTTATAACGATGCACTCCGTTGTCATCGGTTTCGAAACTCTAAAAGACTTATATCTTGATGATGCTGATTTTCAGGATGTATGGTGTAAACTACATGTGGGCCTTCATGATAATTCATATGTGTTACATGATGGCTATTTATTTTATCACCATCGTTTACGCATTCCTCGTGGCTCTTTGAGAGAAAAACTTATTTCTGAACTTCATTGAGAATGTCATTTCGGTAGAGATAAAACAATAGCTCTGGTGGAAGAATGTTACTATTGGCCACATCTTCGGCGGGATGTCAATAAGTTTGTTCAAAAATGCACTACTTGCGCAACTAGGAAAGGACAATCTCAAAACACTGGACTCTACACTCCTCTTCTTATTCCTGATTCCCCATGGGAAGCATATCTATGGATTTTGTGCTAGGGTTACCACGTCTTTGTCGTAGTGGACCATTTTTCGAAGATGGCTGAGTTTGTTGCGTGCAAGAAAACTACAGATGCCTCTCATATTGCTCGATTATTTTTTCGAGAGATTGTCCGCCTTCATGGGATCCCTAAGACCATTGCCTCAGATCGTGATGTTAAATTTCTTAGTCATTTTTGGCGTACACTTTGGCAATTATTTCGAACTGATCTTTGTTACAGCACTGCCTTTCATCCTCAAACGGATGGTCAGACGGAGGTTATTAATCGAACTCTTGGTAATCTCATTCGGTGTCTCTGTGGTGATCGCCCTAAGCAATGGGATATGACCCTTGCCCCTGCTGAATTTGCTTATAATAGTAAGGTGAATAGATCGACAGGAAGAGCTCCATTTGATATTGTATATCGAAGTCCCCCAAAGCTCATAATTGACCTAGTGCCACTGCCCCACATTCCTAGCTACAGCACTGCAGCTGAACAACTTTCCCCCCACATGGATTCTATGCAAAGGGAAGTGAAGAACAAATTGGAGGAATCCAATGACAACTACAAGTTAGCAGCTGACTGTCACAAACGTCCCAAATTTTTGAAGAAGGTGACATGGTTATGGTTTTTCTTCGAAAAGAATTCTTTCCCGCTGGAATTTATAACAAACTGAAACAGAGGAAGACTGGACAGTGTCGCATACTAAAAAGGATTATTGATAATGCTTATGTCGTCGACCTTCCACCTGGCTATGAGATCTCTCCTACTTTTGATGTCTCTGATTTGTGCTTTTTTTGCACGCAACAATCAATTGAACAACACTTCGAACTGATTTATTAGAACAATGTTGAGTTGATGACGGATTCTAGTAGTAATTCAAGCTCAACTAGGCCTTCGTCTTTCTGCGTTTATACGAACAGATCATACTACATGAAGGACGTTCTTCTCTCCAGGTGTTTTTATGATTTCTAAGTGTGAGAGATAAATCATGGCAAAGTTTAGGTTGTTCATTGACAAGCGTAATTTTAATCATTTATAGCTTCAGTTTTACACTTAGGGATCAAGTTATTATAAAAAAAAAATTTATAGCCTTGGTGAGTTCATGGACAGATCAAAGGAGCAAGCGTGTACTTGTACTAAGCAAGAAAGTATTTCTACTTATCTATTCTACCAAAAAAACGATGTAAGTTAGATTTTTAATGTATCCTACTGTAAAGAATGAGATTTGTATTGGTAAAAATATTATTCTAGAATCATACTTCACCATTCAATCATGTAGCAAAACATATAATTACTTAAATCATAAGATGAAAGGCAATAAACCATGTACGTTCAACGTAAGTCAGATACTTCTGGATCATTACGTTTAACGACACTTCTTGTACTACGAGTCCCTCTAGCGAGACATAAACTAGATAGTTCCTAACCATTAATACTCATTCAACATTGGTAACTACTAATTGCGTTAGGAACACATTAAGAACATATTTTTCAAACATTAAGTGTTACATCTCCTACCAAATCATATATTACCAACACGACTGCTATGATTAGATATCAATTATATCTTATATATTTTCGGTTAATTACCTATATTGATTCTTAGCCTAATTATTCTTACGATGAATTTGCATAGAATATAACTGTGGATGATATGGCATCCTTGACAAAACTGCTTAAGAGACTGCTGAAGCACTCCCTTGAGATCGGTAGCTGAAGCACAATCTGAAGACTGACAAAACAACAACAAAGAGCTAGAGTCTACTTCAGCAATCCCTGAAGATCTGAAGTTGAGATACTATTTAAGGAATAGGTGAGAGACAGCTTTGAAGAGAAAGAGTCTGCTTCAACATTCCGTAATGATCCAGAGCTAGAGCAGAATCCTAGTATTACACGGTGAGGCTCCGGCTTGATCCAGCTGGCATCGGAGACGCTCAGAGAGGAATGCATACGTCATCAAGAGCTCAGCAATTGCCAGCACATGGTCTAAGAAGATAAAGATCCAAGAGTCCAAATTTGGCAACGAAATCTTTAACAAACTTGCTAGGAGAAGATTCTGATAATGATCATTGGTGTTTTTGGCGTGCTGAAGAGCTTGAAAAGGAAGGCGGCAACGCAACACACATAGACAGACAATCAGAGAGAAAACGAGCATACACAAAGAGATCAACCACGGTAGCAAGGTATATCCTTTGAGTTGACGACTGGAGTGGTATGCAGAAGGAATCAAAACTCATGGAGTTTGATTAGGACTGATTCGGAGTTCAACTGAGCGCTGCTCTTTGAAGGAACAGTCAGAGCTCGGAGATCAGCCGCGGACAAGCAGTGTCGCAAGCTGCGGAGTACTAATCGAGGCTACCCAATAGTGACGAAGAGTGTCATTGATTGAGGTGGAGCACAGATTGAGTTTGCAGAACTCAGGGTGTCCGACTTATTGGCAGAAGAGCTAGAAGAGTCGCTGACTGAAGATACATCAACTCTGGTGAAGAGTGTGCTGAAGCATTCCGTGAGCCACATATTGTAATAGAATAGGCTAAGTTTGAGAGTCAGAGCTGTAGCTATTTATTGCTGAGCGTTTGTAGGCTGCACGAAGAGAATCTGTGAGTTCAGATTGCTAGCTATTCTAGGTGAGAAATAGAGGTGTGAGTCCTTGTACTTCGAACTAAGATAGTGGAATATTGAGGATCAGAGAAGCCTCCCAGACGTAAGCAAGTTACCGAACTAGGTGAACAAACACTGTGTCTTCTGACAGTAGAGTAATTTCGCAGAAAGATATAAAGAGTGCTTAAGCAGAAGCTATAACTCCGCATCAGCAACGCATCAAATTTGTAATTGGTACCAGAACTATTCGCTCAACATACAGAGAGAGATTCAGGAGAGTGTCTGATAAACAGATTTGTGAACAAGCAGTTGCTATAGCACACTCTTGTTCACCAGTAAACTGCTTCAGCAAGAATGAACAAGGACAGATGTTTGTTCATCCAGTTCGGCCAATTGCCTACGTCTGGGAGGAGTATTCTCAGTCTTCAATCCACTAATCTCAAAGGTCTCAAAATACACACGGTTACAAATCCACGCAACCTATGCTACTCAACCTTAGGTGGATCCTCGAACACAATCAGAACAGACTCTGACTTGTGTCTGCACACCCTCTACTGATATCAATCTAGAATAGCTACAGTTATCTCAAACTAAGCCTATTCTACTGAAAACTCAGATACTACAGGGTTGCTATAGCATCTACTGTAGCACACAGCTGATGCACAAATTGTCCGCGTCGCTCCGAAGCCTTCCGCTGAGCCGTTCGAACGATTCCACGAGCGCTGCACACTCTGGAATACTCCCCCTCACTCAATGACCCCCTGTCACTAGCGAGCACTGCCTCCCAGACACTCGACCGAGTCACTTACTAGTCAGTTCTTCCGCGGCTGCCCTTGATCAACCAACAAGCACACTCTGCTCTGAATTGGCTTCCCGATCAAGCTTGGATCCGACTCCGCAAGTCCTGACGCCCTCTGCTTCTGTCACCTCAGCTCTGCGCTCACGCTCTGCTCTCGGTGAGGATCAAAGATTTCCTCGCACACCAAAAATACTCCCTCAGAATTCTGTGTGTGTGTACTCGTTCACGCTCTCTACTTTGATCAAATTTCTTGCTCTGAAGGATCTTCTTTACATAGGAGCACCCACTTGCATCATTATCAAGATTTAGCAATTTCCCTAGTAATATCAATATCTCCTAATTTTTAGGAGATTAGATTTGATTTGAGATTCAAATCTCCCACAATCAAATCTCCTTCTTCAGATAGGAACCTCCACTGAATTGCCATACTGCATCATCAATCTCCCCCTTAGCATTTTGACAAAACCCTAGGCCATAGATGCACACTTCCACGAACAGGAACATATAACTACTGAAATAAAAACGTTTTAGAGTAAGAGTAAATGATGGCCACATTCAGCCTTAGCTAAGCCACGCAGGGCCAAAAAGAATTCAGTGTTCATCAGTGGCTCCAAAAAGAATTCAGTGTTCATCAGTGGCTCTGGTTAGCTTCTTGCTCTCCCTCTTTTTTGGCACAGATGCTCAAGGAGCCTGTCCTCCATCCTCCGGATACTCCAAGTCTTTAAGTACACTTCTTGCTCTCCCTCTTTTTTAGCATGTCGGATATCCCTTCGTTTGGCTTCAACCTCCAAGCTCATTAGTTCAGACTTCAGGAGACTCACAATTCTGGCTCGGAGGGCGGCATCAATGGAGGAGGCAGTAGGCTGAGTTTCTCTGAGAGGAATAGGATCAGTCGAGATAGTCAGAAGAGAATCCTCTTGAGCTATGTCAACTGCATGTTTGCCCTTGAACAACTTGTGATCAATCGTAAACACCTGTAGCTCCTCGGACATCACTTCAGAGATCTCTCCTAGCTCTGGATGCTGAGCGACTATCAAACCATAGCTAAGGGAGGGTAGGACAATGGGTTTGCTGGAGGAAGAGCTGCCAGCATGTGCAGCAATCTGAGGAAACATCACACTCCCCAGGCTGATTCTTCTCTTTTTCCCAACCGAGTATAAGAGGTCAGCAAAGGGTTTGCTAACCTTTCCCCTGTGAGAGCTTGGGATCCAATTCCTAATCCCCAGATTGTACAACAGAGCATACATAGAGGTGAGTTCTGATGCACTGAGGTTTGGTCCCCCCCCAAGACTGGCACACACCCCCTGTGAGAACCCTGGCCAACACCTCTCGTTGGACAATTGTGGGCTCTCTGGCATCACTATCTATTCCAAGAATTCATCTATTTTTTCTAGGGTAACCAGTACCACCTTACCCCTGACCCAGCTTTTTCCATAATCATCACCCTCCTCTTCTCCAAACTTCTCTTTTATGTTTACTATAAACTCCCTAACTAACCGGCTATTGTATCTGTAAGGATAGGTTAGGGATTTCAGAAGATTTACCTCAGTTAGGATTTGGATGATTCCTGAAGACTTGTATTTCTCCAAATCCAGCTTCTTCTCTGGAATAATGTGCTTCCTCTCTACACTGCTCCATGATTGAGATGCCTCTACGTTTCTAAACCACACTCCTCCTACTGTGACTGTGTCTGTGTTTGTCAGAACTGGTTTTCTCTCTGAAGGTTCACCAACAACATCCTCTTCACCAGTTTCGTCCGATTCTTCGCTGCTTGAGTCATCAATGATGACTGGTGCTTTTCCCTTGTCAACTGTTTGGAGGAGAGGTGTTGTAATAGCTTCTTGTTCAGGACCTTCAGCACCAACCTACTCACCCACACCTATTGTGCCAGGGGGCGAGGTGAGTGCTCTGTCGTGCTCATCAGTACCCAGACTAGCTGCAGCTCCCCCTGCAGCTTGTTCTTCCTTCGAGGTCCTATCACAGCTGGCCTCTTCTGTCTCTATTGCTGCACTGGTCGCAGCCTTCCTGTCACGGACCTGACTTCTCCTTTTCCGTGAAGGTTCTTCTTGAGGAGGAGGAACCTCTTGAGATACTGGGAGGGGCGCTGCCTCCCAGACTACTAGGTCCATTCTCTGAGAGGAAGCCTCAATTTGAGACTTGCGCTTCTTCTCGGTACGGCCTTGGCCAGCAGATGCTAGGTTTCTCTTCAGGCCTCGGGTTTTCATCATGGTTGCGGGTTTGCAGAGGGGAGAGGAGCGCACGAGAGAGTTGATCAGCAATGATTTGGGAAGCGCCTTCAACTGGTTTTGCCCTAGGATTTGATTTACCCGCTGCTTTTGCCCTTTTGATTTAAGATTTTGGTCTCATGTGCCACGCATGTGACCTCTTCCTTCTTTTAGCGACCAAGGCATTTGAACAAGCTTTTACCGGCCAGGTTGCTATAGCAGACAATAGCTGGTTCTCCTACTCATTCTGGATGACTGCTTTGTAGGTAGGATCCTCGTGAGGCTCTGATGATTGTTTCTTCACCATACTTTGGTTAGTCTTGATTTCCCCCTCTTCTGACCCTCAAGACTCCTGTCTTTTCGTTTCTCACATTTGGGTCTCCACACCTGTATCTTCTGTGGCTTTCTACTATTTTTTTCATTCCAGTGGGCTGGTACAGCAGTCTTTGCAATACTCCATAGTGGTTCTTTCCTGTAATGAGCATTTCCCGGATCTATTGGGCAACGAGACTTTATACAGCATGTGTTGGCCCTGGGTTTTGTTCCCCTTTTTTCAGCTATGAAAGTTCTTTGGGTTCTCTGCTGCCGCTACAGGTTCGGGGGTATCTTCTGATTCCCTTTCTTCTGACCTTAGTTATTTGTGCATGAACTCCTTTTATTCTGAGGCTCTGGCTTTGCTACAGATGGATGATGAAGAGGGTGATGTAGCAGCCTCTTGTTCAAGTGTCTGGTTCTGTCTTCCTCTGCAGGTTTTGTGCAAACATCTGATTGTTTATTGTCATATATCATGGCATCCGAGGCTTTTATAAAAACTGTTCCTCTAGAGCTTTCTTCACCAGTGTATCCGAGTCCCGTTCTTCCTTTTCCAAGTCTTTGATATGAAAGAATTTCATCCAGGATATTTTTCTGAGGTTCTGCTGCCTTTGCTGTTGCAAGAGAGGCACCAATGTCGGTGGCTTGGCTTCCTAGGTCTTTCCTTTTTAGTATGATGACTTGTCTGTTGGATGAGGAGAGAAATTGTCCTCGTTCTTCTTCTAGTAGCTTGACTTTCTTAGTCAAAGCTTGATTCATTTGCAGAGCTTCCTCGCATTGTTTAAGTATCTCTCCCAGATAGTCAATTAGGTTGACAGTTGAGTCCTCCTCGTCTTCACTTTCAGACACGACAACCCCATAGTATAATTCATTCTTTATTAACTCTTTGTGGTTGAAATCTGACACACTGGTTAACACAACACAATTTTCTTCTTCACTTTCCTCAGAGTCACTCCACTTAGCTGTCAGGGACTTGTTATCCTTTTTCTCCGAGTTTTTTGAGGGGTTTGCTCGGACAGTCAGCCTCAATATGTCCATACCCTTCACAATTCCAGCATTGAACGCCCTTTCTCATTTCTTTCTTCTCATCTTCATTCTGAGCAGATTCGTTCCCTCTCCTTTTATTTTCTCCACCTCTTCTGAATTGTTTTCGTGAGGATGAGCTTTGCCCAGTTATTGAGTCCATGTTCTTCAAGAGTTTCCCAAGGTTTTTTACTAGCATACTCAGCTGATCATCTGGAGCTGGCTTCTTCACTTCTGTTTCTGCCTTCAGTCCTATATTCTTATCCTTAGGGGTGGGCTCTTCTTTAACCAGCTTCATCTCAAATTGTTTGAGGGATCCAACCAATTCTTCCAGCCTCATGTGTCTGACATTTTGAGCTTCTTCAATGGCCGTCACTTTCATGTCAAATCTTGTGGGCACCGATCTGAGGACCTTCCTAATCAGCTTCTCTTAAGGGATAGGTTCTCCAAGAGCATGGGCTTCATTTGACAGGTCACAAAGTTTTGCATTGAACTCAGTGATCGTCTCCTCTTCTAGCATTCTCAGATTCTCAAACTGCGTAGCAATAATCTATAATCTTGACAACTTTACTTTATCAGTTCCTTCATGGCAGTTTGCAAAATTTCCCAAGCTTGCTTGGCCATATCACAGTTTGATATCAACCTGAAATTGTTAGCATCAACTGCAGCAAAAATAGCATTCAGAGCCTTTGAATTACCAGTTGTTGCAGCTCCCTCTTCAGCAGTCCACTGTTCTTCAGGTTTTGCCCGTGTAACTCCCTGTTCATCCATAGTAATTGGAGGAGACCACTGGACCACTATTGCTCTCCAGGTCTTCTCATCAATTGCTTTGAGAAAGGCCTTCATCCTAGCCTTCTAATATCCGTAGTTGCTTTCTTTCAACAATGGAGGTCTGCTCGTGCTCTGTCCTTGCTTCATTGTTCCTTGACTTCCTCAGAGGCGATATAGGATATTTTACTCTGTGTGTCGAGCTCCGGCTCTGATAGCAATTGAAATTCACAGCGCCTCTGATAAACAGATTTGTGAACAAGCAGTTGCTATAGCACACTCTTGTTCACCAGTAAACTGCTTCAGCAAGAATGAACAAGGACAGATGTTTGTTCACCCAGTTCGGCCAATTGCCTACGTCTAGGGAGGACTATTCTCAGTCCTCAATCCACTAATCTCAAAGGTCTCAAAGTACACACGGTTACAACTCCACGCAACCTATGCTACTCAACCTTAGGTGGATCCTCGAACACAATCAGAACAGGCTCTGACTTATGTCTGCACATCCTCTACTGATATCAATCTAGAATAGCTATAGTTATCTCGAACTTAGCCTATTCTACTGAAAACTCAGATACTGTAGGGTTGTTATAGCATCTGCTGTAGCACACAGCTGATGCACAAATTGTCCGCGTCTCTCCGAAGCCTTCCGTTGAGCAGTTTGAACGATTCCACGAGCGCTGCACACTCTGGAATACTCCCCCTCACTCAGTGACCTCCTGTCACTAGCGAGCACTGCCACCCAGACACTCGACCGAGTCACTTACTCGTCAGTTCTTCCGCGGCTCAACCAACAAGCACACTCTACTCTGAATTGGCTTTCCGATCAAGCTTGGATCAGACTCCGCAAGTCCTGATCGCCCTCTGCTTCTGTCACCTCAGCTCTGCGCTCACGCTCTGCTCTCGGTGAGGATCAAAGATTTCCTCGCACACTAAAAATACTCTCTCAGAATTCTGTGTGTGTGTACTCGTTCACGCTCTCTACTTTGATCAACTTTCTCGCTCTGAAGGGTCTTCTTTATATAGGAGCACCCACTTGCATCATTATCAGGATTTAGCAGTTTCCTTAGTAATATCAATATCTCCTAATTTTTAGGAGATTTGATTTGATTTCAGATTCAAATCTCTCACAATCAAATCTCCTTCTTCAGATAGGAACCTCCGTTGGAATATTCTCTGTAGCAACTTAGAAACTCCTCTGATGCTCTTGGAAGGACTGCCAAGCCCTCTTTCCAAACCAGGCTGCTGCTGCACGGACAGAAGCTACAGCTCTTCTGAACAAGCTCCTGCTGTAGCTTCCTCATGCTATAGCCGCTCCTTGTTCATGTATGCTGCTGGACTCCTGCTATAGCAGCATCTTGTTCACATGTGCTGGTTTTGTCAAAAATTGTCATACTGCATCATCAGTGTTGCTAATACGTATGGCCACTATGAAAGAAGGACAAAGCACCAGCCAACCTCCATTGCTTGAGGGAGTTAACTATGGGTACTGGAAGGCTCGAATGAAGGCTTTCATCATAGCCATTGATGAAAGGGCTTGGACAGCTGTCATATCAAAATGATCCCTCCTAATGACCGTCGACAATGCAAGAGTCATCCACAAGCAACCTGAAAACAAGTGGACTGTCGATGAGGTAGCCTCAGCATCAGGAAATTCTAAAGCTTTGAATGCTATATTTGTTGCTGTGGATGCTAACAATTTCAGGTTGATATCCAATTATGACACTGCCAAACAAGCTTGGGAGATTTTTAAAACTGCTCACGAGGGGACAGACAAGGTAAAGATCTCTATACTTCAGATGATCATCTCGAGATTTGAAAGTTTGAAGATGTAGGAAGAAGAGACCATTGCTGAGTTTAATGCCAGACTATGCGACATATCAAACGAGGCTCATGCTCTCGGGGAGCCCATACATGAACAGAAGCTGGTGAGGAAGGTACTCAGATCACTCACTTCAAAATTTGATATGAAGGTCACAACCATTAATGAAGCACAAGATGTTAAGAACATGAGGCTGAAGGCGTGGATCGGTTCTGATGATGCAAGTATGGCAGTGTTTGACAAAACCAGCATAAGTGAACAAGGAGCTGCTACAGCTCAAACGAACAAGCAAGCCAAGCAGAAGTGAACTAGCAGCAGCTGCAGCAGGGGATGCTGCAGCAAGAGCTTGTTCAACAGGCTGTTTCAACTGTCCAAGAAGTAGCAGCTGTCTGGGCTTGTTCGGAAGGGCTGGAAACCTTATGCAGAGCATCTGGAGAATTTCCAAAATGCTATGGAGTATTTTCCAGCTAGGTTTACTAGTCAGAGAAGGAGATTTGCATTGGAGAGAATAATCAAATCTAATCTCCTAGATTTTAGGAGATAATTGATCTTGTGGGTCAATTGCCTAATCCTGGAAATTGCTTAAAATGGTGCGGCTATTTAAGCAGAAGGTGTTCAGGGCTGAAGAGGTTGATCGAAGCTGAGGGATACACGAGAGCACACACAGATTTCAGAGTGAGGATCCTTGGTGTGTGACGGGAGTTTTCTTCGATCATCACCCGTGAGCAGAGCGTTGAGCGCAGAGCTGTGGTGAGTATTGCAAGAGAATCAGGACTTGCAGAGTCTGATTCGTGCTTGATCTGGAAGCCAATTCAGAGCTGGGGAGCTTGTTGGTTGATCAAGGGTAGCCGCGGAAGAACTGACGGGTGGAAGGCTCGGTCGAGTGTCGTGCGGGAGTACTCACTAGTGGCAGGTGGTCACTGAGTGAGGGGGAGTTGTCCAGAGTGTGCAGCGCTCTTGGAGAGGTTCGATCGGCTCGGCAGAAGGCTTTGGAGCGACGCGGACATTGTGCTTCAGCTGTGTGTTACAGCTGTTGCTGCAGCAACCCTGCTGAGTAGTGTAATTTAGAATAGGCTGAGTTCTTTGAGAGGATTGTAGCTATTCTAGATTGACATATTGTAGAGGGTGTGCAGACACAAATTAGAGCTTGTTCTGATTGTGTTGAGTGGTCCACACGAGGTTGAGTAGCATAGGTTGCGTGGGTTGTAACCGTGTGTACTTAGAACCTTTGGTTGAGTGGATTGAGGACTGGAGAATAGTCCTCCCCAGACGTAGGCAGATTGGCCGAACTGGGTGAACAAACCTGTGCCTTGTTCATTGCTTGCTGTGACAATATTTAAGTGAACAAGAGTGTGCTGCAGCAACTGCTTGTTCACAAAATCTGTCGAACTAAGACACTACGAATTTCAATTGGTATCAGAGCGGGAGCTCGACACACAGAGTTAAAGATCCTACAGTGTCTCTGAAGAAGCAAAGACAATGAAGGAAGGACAGAGCACAAGCAGACCTCCATTATTGGAAGAGAGTAATTATGGATATTGGAAAGCTCGAATGAAAGCCTTTCTCAGGGCTATTGACGAGAAGACATGGAGAGCTGTTGTAGTTCAGTGGTCTCCCCCAATCACCATGGATGAGCAAGGAGTGACTAGAATAAAACCTGAAGAGCAATGGACTGCTGAAGAAGGTGCTGCAGCAACTGGTAATTCAAAGGCTTTGAATGCAATTTTTGCTGCAGTGGATGCTAACAATTTCAGGTTGATATCAAACTGTGATTTGGCCAAGCAAGCATGGGAAATTCTGCAAACTGCCCATGAAGGAACTGATAGAGTGAAGCTGTCAAGACTCCAGATAATTGCCACACAATTTGAGAATCTGAGGATGCTGGATGAAGAAACAGTCACTGAGTTTAATGCTAAACTCTGTGATCTTGCAAATGAGGCTCATGCCCTTGGTGAACCTATCCCTGAAGAAAAGCTTATCAGAAAGGTTCTCAGATCGCTGCCCACAAAATTTGACATGAAAGTGACGGCCATTGAAGAAGCTCAAAATGTCAGATTCATGAGGTTGGAAGAGCTGATGGGGTCCCTCAAACAATTTGAGATGAAACTGGTCAAAGAAGACACTACTTCCAAGGACAAGAATGTTGGATTGAAAGCTGAAGCAGAATCCAAGCAGACAGTTCCAGATGATCAGTTGAGCATGCTTGTTAAGAACCTTGGGAAGTTTTTGAAAAACATGGAATCCAGAACTGAGAGCAGCTCTTCCTCGCGAAGACAATTCAGAAGGGGCAGTGAAAGAAAGAAGAAAGGGAAAGAACCAGCTCAGGATGAAGATGATAAGAAAGAGATGAAAAAGGGAGTTCAATGCTGGAACTGTGAAGGGTATGGACACATTGAGGCTGACTGCCCAAGCAAACCCCTCAAAAATCCAGAGAAAAAGACCAATAAGTCCATGACAGCAAAATGGAGTGATTCGGATGAAAGTGATGAAGAAAACTGTGTTGTGCTGACCAGTGTTTCAGATGTCAACCTCAAAGAGCTAAAGAAGGTAGAAATTCACTATGGGATTGAAGTTTCTGAAAGTGAAGATGAAGAGGACTCCTCTGACAGTTTTGCTGATCTTCTGAGGAAGATACTGAAACAATGTGAGGGAGTTCTTCAGACCAATCAGGCCCTGACTGACAGAGTCAAGCTCTTGGAAGAAGAACGAAGGAAATGTCTAGTCCTATCCAATAATCAAGTTACCATACTGAAAAGGGAAGACTTTGGAAGGCAGATCAACGTTGAATCTTCTCCAGTAACCGCCAAGACTGCCAATCCCCAGAAAAATATCTTGGACGAAATTCTGTCTTACCAAAGGCTTAGAAAAGGGAGAACAGGGCTTGGATATACTGGTGAAGAAAGCTCTAGAGGGACAGTCTTCATTAAAGCCTCAGATGTTGAGATAGATGAGAAAAAGAATTCAGATGACTCTTCAAAAATTGCAGAGAAAGTTGAAACTAGACATGTGAACAAGAGGATGCTGCAGCATCAGGCACAACATTCTTCTCAAACAAAACAAAAGACTCAGAATAAACAGGGTACCTGTACAAGTTTTGGGAATCAGAAGATCAACTCTAATCTGAAGCAGCAGCGCAGAACTTGCTCAGTTGAAAAAGAAAGAGTAAAATCCAGGAACAACACATACTGCATAAAGACTCCGTTTCATGCTGCTTCTCAGAAAAACAGTTCCTGGAAAGAATCACAGAGAAGGATTGCTAAGACTGTTACACAAGGGCACTGGATTGCTAAAAACAAATGTAAACAGCAGTTTTTACAGATTTGGAAACCCAAACATGACAAACGAAGAGATAGGTGGATGGAAGATCAGAAGAAGAAAAACTCTGGTTTATCTCAAGTATGGGTGAAGAAATCTCCACCAGAACCTCTTAAGGATCCTCTGAACAAAGCTGCAGTCTGAATTGAATAGGTGAACCAGCTCACTTGTGCTATAGCAACCGGGCCAAGAATAAAGCTTGTTCACATGTTTTGGTCGCTAATTATGGGAGAAGGCACATGGGAGGCACGTGACCTAACAACTTCAAAATGGAAAAGAAAATAACGGGTAAATCTTTTCTAGGGCAAAGATCAAGTGCAAAGAGCTTCTCAAAAATCTCTGCCGATCATCCTCTGTGCGTTCCTCAAAACCTCTACATCTCTGCAGCAATGGTGAAGACACTTGGTTTGAAGAAGAATCTGGCTGCAGACCGACAAGGGAGATCTGAAAGAAGGACCAAGTCTCGCAACGAAGACCCTGCTCAGCGCCTGGATGTGGTGGTGTGGGAACCAGCACCTCTTCCTGTGTCCCATAGTGAGCCCTCTACACTCAAAGAAACACCCCAGAAGAGGAGGCGGTTGGTACGTGACGGAGAACCTGTCTCCAGTACTGCTGTACTGCCAGAAGAGGCTGTGGCTGAAGTTGTCTCTGGAGAAGAACAAGCAGCAGAGGCTGCTGTGGCAGCCTCTGCAGAAGAAGAGTGCAGATCACTTGTCATGTCCCCAGGCATTATGGGTGAAGGGGTGGAAACAGGGGCTGAGTCTCCTGAACAAGAACCTGCTACAGCACATCCTCCTCCTCCTTTAGACAAGGGAAAAGCCCCTATCTTGATCCCAGTCTCCAGCAGTGAAGGAACAGCCAGTGAAGAAGAAGAAGAAGGTTCTCTTGGTGGACCTTCTGAGAGAGGACCTCCAGCGGTAGACTTGTCTGCTCTCACAGTGGGAGGTACATGGTTCAGAAATAGAAGCGCCTCTCAATCCTGGAGTGCTGTTGAGAGAAAACACATTGTGTATGAGAAGAGTGATAGAGCCTAGTTATACACGTTATTTAGATCATAACCCCTTGCTTATTTGCAATATTTTATGGGCAAGATTACTCGTTTCCAATGTTTTTTGTATATCAGGTCAGAACGAGCCCCTGAGTCGGATACGCGCTAACAGGCAGCGTTCTAGGAGTGAAAGATCAGCCTGTGGAGCTAGCGGCGCAAACAAAAGAAGAGATGGCGAAAGACAGCAGAGGTGCGCTACCCGATTGCGCCGACCAATACTATGCGCCAAGCGCAAAATCCCAGTGACCAGATTTGGAAGCTGCCAAAAGATGAACCTCCTGAGCAGTATAAGAAGAAAGAGAGTCTAGGGTTTCAAAGAGTTGGAAAGACTGCTGTTCCAGAGGCACCAGAGGACGCAAGGAGGCACTGTGCAGCAGGACTGGAAAACACACGGACCTGTTGAGAGGATTTGCGCCAGCCGACTGCGCCAGCCGAGAAGACACACTGCACGCTCTGTTTGCTACCGTTTTCTCTGATACATTAGATGTCACCTTACTATTTTATGATGTTTACCACTAGCATGTCTAGCTAAACACTTAGTGTTGGTCGGGCATGAATCTGTGATGTATTCCTTTGAGACTTGAGCTTAATGCATAGTTTATTTACTTGTATTAATTCTGTGCGTATTGAGACAGTTAGTTGCATAAGTAGGGGAAGCCTTGAACCGCAATCTTACTCGTGTTGCTCACTTGTCACATGTTAAACTAGTTGCGCGCGTAGGGGAAGCCTTGAACCGCAAACTTACCGTGACAATTAGGAGTGACGAGTTAGGGTAGGCAGCTGCTACTGTGACAGGATTCGCAGCTGTTTAACCTAGTTCTAAGGATTAATAGCACATGAACTTTGAACGGAACATGCGCATGTGTTAGGAAGCCTTTACCGGACACTAACCCAAGTAAGACACAAGCTATAGACGTTTAGAGTCGATGATAAGGAATGCATTCATAGAGGATTGTCTGCCCAATACTTCTCATAAATATAGTACTTCATCTCTGCTGCTTGCGCACGTCTAGTGCAATTTCCCGCGTTACGATATTTGCTGTTACTCGCGCATCGCGCAAAACCCCCAATCACTCACGCAACCCCCGTTTTCTTAAGTGTAGGTTACTGGCTAAGACTCACTGCTTGCTCCCTGTGGAGATCGACCCTTACTTAACCGCTGTACTAGTGGGAGAGGAAGGAATTATATTTGACGCGCACAACGACGCGCGATCAAAGAGACTGGTCCATGACAAGTACAGATCAGCTGCTATGATTCAGCTTCTGACAGAGGTAAATCTTCTCAAGCCCCTAACCTTTCCTCACCGATTCAATATTATCCTGGTTAGAGAATTTATTGTGAACATGGAGGAGAAATTTGGAGAGGAAGGAGCGGATGAGTATGGGAAAAGCTGGGTACGGGGTAAGTCAGTGGTTATTACCCCTGAAATTATTGATGCATTTCTTGGAATTTCTGAGAATGCAAGAGCTCCCATTGATGTTAAGCCAGAATTTGTGGCAAAGATTCTGACAGGGGGAGTGTGCCTGTCTTGGGGTGGTCCTAACCTCAATGCTGCTGAACTTACCTCCAAGTTTGCCCTGCTGTATCATCTGGGCATTCGAAACTGGATCCCTAGCTCTCACAGGGGGAAGGTTAACGAAGACTTTGCTAACCTTCTCTATTCTATTGGGAAGAAGAGGAAGATCAGCCTGGGCAGTGTTATGTTCCCTCAGGTGGCTACTCATGCCGGGAGTGCCTCCTCCAGCAAGCCTATTGTGCTACCCTCTCTCATCTATTGGATCATGGTCTCTCAGCACCCAGAGTTTGGTGAGATTTCTGATGGTTTATCTGAGGAGCTGCAGGTCTTCACAGTAGATCACAAGCTATTCAAGGGAAAACATGTAGTGGATGTTGCCTATGAGGATCTTCTAATGGTTGGTTCTTCAGCTTCAGCTCCCCTGGAGGAATCTCTTCCCCCTGCTGCAACAATTCAATCAGCTCTTCGTGCCAGAATTGTGAGCCATCTCAGGTCTGAGCTGCTCATTCTTGATGCTGAGGCCAAACGGAGGGATGCCAGGCGTGGCCAGATTAGGAGTCTAATCAGAGACTTGGAGTTCCCGGAGGATGAGGAGCAGGCCCCTTGAGCATCTATGACAAAAAGGGGGAGAGAAGATGTTTTTGTTTTGCTGAACTGCTGCTGATGAACACTGTTTTTTACTGACCCTGCGTGGTCATGCTATGGCCATCTGTGGCCTCACTTACTTACTCTCTATTATTTTTATTTAGAGTATTTTTTTTCTGGTTCACGGGAGAGTGCATATGCCCTAAGGTTTTGTCAAAATGCCAAGGGGGAGATTGATGATGCAAGTATGGCAGTGTTTGACAAAACCAGCATAAGTGAACAAGGAGCTGCTACAGCTCAAACGAACAAGCAAGCCAAGCAGAAGTGAACTAGCAGCAGCTGCAGCAGGGGATGCTGCAGCAGGAGCTTGTTCAACAGGCTGTTTCAACTGTCCAAGAAGTAGCAGCTGTATGGGCTTGTTCGGAAGGGCTGGAAACCTTATGCAGAGCATCTGGAGAATTTCTAAAATGCTATGGAGTATTTTCCAGCTAGGTTTACTAGTCAGAGAAGGAGATTTGCATTGGAGAGAATAATCAAATCTAATCTCCTAGATTTTAGGAGATAATTGATCTTGTGGGTCAATTGCCTAATCCTGGAAATTGCTTAAAGTGGTGCGGCTATTTAAGCAGAAGGTGTTCAGGGCTGAAGAGGTTGATCGAAGCTGAGGGATACACGAGAGCACACACAGATTTCAGAGTGAGGATCCTTGGTGTGTGACGGGAGTTTTCTTCGATCATCACCCGTGAGCAGAGCGTTGAGCGCAGAGCTGTGGTGAGTATTGCAAGAGAATCAGGACTTGCAGAGTCTGATTCGTGCTTGATCTGGAAGCCAATTCAGAGCTGGGGAGCTTGTTGGTTGATCAAGGGCAGCCGCGGAAGAACTGACGGGTGGAAGGCTCGGTCGAGTATCGTGCGGGAGTACTCACTAGTGGCAGGTGGTCACTGAGTGAGGGGGAGTTGTCCAGAGTGTGCAGCGCTCTTGGAGAGGTTCGATCGGCTCGGCAGAAGGCTTTGGAGCGACGCGGACATTGTGCTTCAGCTGTGTGTTACAGCTGTTGCTGCAGCAACCCTGCTGAGTAGTGTAATTTAGAATAGGCTGAGTTCTTTGAGAGGATTGTAGCTATTCTAGATTGACATATTGTAGAGGGTGTGCAGACACAAATCAGAGCTTGTTTTGATTGTGTTGAGTGGTCCACACGAGGTTGAGTAGCATAGGTTGCGTGGGTTGTAACCGTGTGTACTTAGAACCTTTGGTTGAGTGGATTGAGGACTGGAGAATAGTCCTCCCCAGACGTAGGCAGATTGGCCGAACTGGGTGAACAAACCTGTGCCTTGTTCATTGCTTGCTGTGACAATATTTAAGTGAACAAGAGTGTGCTGCAGCAACTGCTTGTTCACAAAATCTGTCGAACTAAGACACTACGAATTTCAGGTTCACTGAGGCAGTTCGAGATGAAAATTACAGAGACTGCTTCACCACTCTCTGGGAAAGACCTTGGGCTGAAAGCTGAGACAAAAGAGAAAGAGGTTGTCCCATATGAGGTCAACCAACAATCGTCTTTGCTAGTCAAAAACCTTGGAAAGTTCATGAAGAGGATGGACCAGATACCTTCATACTTAGGTTAGTCATCCAGGGGGAGAAATCGAAGAGGAGAAAATTCTCAGAGAAAGAACAAGGATGCTGACAAAGACAATGATGGTGGAAAAGACAAACTGAAAGGAATCCAGTGCTGAGAGTGCGAGGGATATGGACACAGACAGAGTGAATGTCCAAGTTACCAGAAGAAGAACAACAAGTCTCTCACAACAAAATGGAGCGATGAAGATAGTGAAGAGGAGACTGGTCACAAAGGACATGTAGCCCTGACTACTGTATTTCGTAAGGTTGATTCAGATCAAATAAAGACAATTGGTTTATGGGATTGTTGAATCTGAAGCGATGATGATGAGGACTATTCAGTAGAAACTGTGGCTGATCAGTTCAAACTAATACAACAAAAATTTCAGAAAGTCATTGAAGCCAACAGAGAACTAGTGTCAAAGGTTTTGGAATTGAAAGATGAAAGAGACAACCTTCAAAGCATCATTACCTCTCTGTCCAAGAAACAATCAGATGATGCTAAGATAGTTGGTGAGGTATGGGAACGATGAATCACACCTGAAGCACCCAGCGGTGAGTCATCTATTCTAGATGAGATTCTAGCTTACCAACGATATGGAGGTGGGACTGAAGGTCTTGGATACACTGGTGACGAAGGAACAGGTATAACTACATTTGTCAAAGCCACAGAAATTGATCAAAGTGCAAGTGTTCAGAAGGGTTCAGTCACAGTCGATCAAGAAAAGAAGTACAAGAGAGTGTTGAAGCATTCTTTAGATCAGTCACATCTGATAAACTCAGATCAAAGTAGAAGAAACGCTACTCTTGTGATCAATTGGACATCTTCAGAGAAAGTGTCATACACTGACAATGTACAGAGAAACTCTAAGAAGATCAAATGACCGAGTTGTCAGGACAAGAAATCCTCCTAGCAAGTATGAATACTACAGTACACACAGGCAGGTAAACCGAGATTATCGTGTTACTTTGCAGGAAACTTGCAGGAGTACTGAAGAAGCATTCACTCAAAGAAGGAGGCATAGAAAGAAATGAAGCGAATGTCACTCTTCAACAGTCGCAAAAATTAGAAGTAAATTTGAGAAGAACAAGTGTCAAATGCGCTGGGTGGTGGTGAAAAGGAACAATTGTCAAAAGCGCTGCGTTGAGAAACAGCCAAAAAATATCCCCACTTTACAAGAGTTATTTTGTTTCCAGAAAAGATAGCTGAATAGAGTGCTGAAGCACTCTCTGGTGACTCGGAGCTGTAACTTTTTGAATGTTGTCTTCAGAAAATAATGGTGAAGCAGTTTGTGGAGCAAATGCAACTGGAGTTTCAAATGAGCATGGTTGGAGAATTAACCTACTTTCTTGGACTGCAAATCTCACAAAAAGAAGATGACATTTTTATCTCACAAAGTAAGTATGGGAAAAAATTTGGTAAAGAAGTTTGGAATGGACACGGCCAGTCACAAACGCTCTCCTGTTGCAACTTACACTAAAGCCATCAAAGATGAAGCTGGAATTGTATTGGATCAGACATTATACCGAACCATGATTGAAAATCTTTTATATCTAACTGCTAGCCGGCCAGATATTTCCTTTGCAGTAGGAGTTTGAGCCAGATATCAATCCTGCCCAAAGGAGAGCCACATGCAGCTTGTAAAGAGAATCAACAGATATATTGGAGGGACAACCAACTATCGGCTATGGTATACAAAGGACACAAGTGCAAAACTTGTTTAATACTGCGATGCTGACTTGGCAGGTTGTATAGAAGAAAGGAAGAGTACATCTGGTGGATGTTTCTTCCTTGGAAACAATCTTGTATCCTGGTTCAGCAAGAAGTAGAACAATATTTCTCTGTCTACTGCTGAAGCTGAGTATATTGCTGCTGGAAGCTGCTGTGCGCAACTATTATGAATGAAACAAACGCTGGGTGAATATGGCATTCAACAGGGCACCATGACTCTTTACTGTGACAACCTGAATGCTATCAGCATTAGCAAGAATCCTGTGCAGCACTCTCGGACTAAGCACATTGACATCAGACACCTTTTCATCAGAGACCTGGTAGAGACTCTGACTGTCGTACTCAAATATGTAGCTACAGAAAAGCAGCTAGCTGACATTTTAAAGCCTTTGGATGGAGCTCGGTTCAAGGAGCTCAGAGCAGCCTTGGGTTTACTTGTAGTTCCTGAATGAGCTGACAGCAGCCCCTGTCATTTGTGAAAAAAAGGGGAGAGAAATATAATAAGTAGATACAGTTAACTAGTATAGGTGGATTCTCAGTCATCTTTAATTGTGTAGTGTGTTTTGGTGTTTTCAAAATGCCAAGGGGGAGATTGTTGAGGATATGGCATCCTTGAAAAAATTACTCAAGAGACTGCTGAAGCACTCCTTGGAGATCGATGGCTGGAGCACAATCTGAAGACTGATAAAACAACAACAACAAAGAGCCAGAGTCTGCTTCAGCAATCCCTGAAGCTCTGAAGCTGAGACACTATTTGAAGACAGGGCAGGAGACAGCTTGGAAGAGACACAGTCTGCTTCAGCATTCCGTGATGATCCATAGCTAGAGCAGAATCCTAGTATTACACGGTGAGGCTCTGGATTGATCCTGCTGGTATCGGGGACGCTCAGAGAGGTATGCAGACGTCATCAAGAGCTCCGCAATTGCCGGCATGTGGTCTAAAAAGATAAAAATTCAAGAGTCCAAATTTGGCAACAGAATCTTCAACAAACTTGTTAGAATCTATGAGAAGATTCTAATAATGATCCTTGGCGTTTTTGGATTGCTGAAGAGCTTGAAAAGGAAGGCAGGGACGCGACACACATAGACAAATGATCAGAGAGAGCATGAGCGTACACACAGAGATCAACCACAGTAGCAGGGTATATCCTTTGAGTTGAAGACTAGAGTGGTGTGCTGAAGGAATCACAACTCGTGGAGTTTGATTCAAGACTGATTCGGAGTTCAATTGGAGCGCTGCACTTTCAAGGAACAGTTAGAGCTCGATGATCAGCCGTAGACAGGTAGTGTCGTAGGCCGCGGAGCATTGATCGAGACTACCCAGTAGTGACGAAGAGTGTCATTGATTGAGGGGGAGCAGAGACTGAGTTTGTAGAACTTAAGGTGTCCGACTTATTGGCGGGAGAGCTAGAAGAGTGTCTAACTGAAAATACAGCAACTCTGGTGAAGAGTGTGTTGTAGCATTCTGTGAGCCACATATTGTAATAGAATACGCTAATTTTGAGAGTCAGAGCTGCACGAAGAGAATCTGTGAGTTCAGAATGATGAGTTTGGTCTTTGGATTTTTATTTATAACAAAATTGGGCTTGAATCATATCAAATTTGGAAATCTCTCGACTGGGTCGCGTTGACAAGGAAACAACGCTTTGAATAATGGAGGCCTTATTTCAAATTGGTGAGGCGCCGTTTCCGTCAAGAAAATGGGCTATCTTAAGAGATCATCAATTTCTAGGTTCGGTTGCTTTTTGGCGAGATGACGTTTCGACTTAAGTGAAGCGCCTTTTTGATAGGAGAGGTGCCATTTTGATAGGCAAGGCTCCGCTTCGATATGTGAGACACTTTTTTGTTAGGCGAGGCGCCGTTTTGACCCGAGGTGGGTTATCTCAGATTGTTTTCTTGATTCTAGTTTTGGTCACCTCGTTGATTTGACCTTTTAAACCTCCAAATTCGGTCTTAATGTAAACTGAATAGGTGTAGTTCTTTAAGTTAACTTTTCCACAAGATATGGATCATCTCAATCCTTACACGCTCGGCAAGCCTCTGATGACAAATAAGTCATTCTGCCCTGACTTATTTTCGTCCAAATCTTTGTGTATTGCCTTGTTTTGCTCCAAGCGAAATCCAAAGATGTAACTAATAGAATTAGTCCTAAAACAAGAGCAATGTGGTAAAATTACAACGAAAAGTCAGGAAAACAAACGAAATTTTACTATGATTGAGTTTATAATTGGTCCATAAATCGACAGATGGTAGGATTATTGAATGTGTTTTTGTATAAAAAAGAGAAGAAAATAAGGAGAAAAAACACAAATTGGTACATCTCATAACCTCTGTTCTTTTAGTACTCATGCGTCTGATCCTGGTTTCATCAACGTGTTTTTTCCTGTTGGCTTCACTATTTGTTACAGCTTATATATTGTGCTTACAGGGACCATGAATTTGCTCAGTTCTTGTGGAAACAAATACAAATATAGTTTGTCTATTTGTTCATCGGTTATATGTATTATGAACGCACTACTGTCTGCCTCGGACAGAATATCAAAACTTGTTGGATTTAAATGTTGCATCAACGTGGAGATATTCGGTTTCTGCTAAATGTGGAGCCTTCAAGCTTGGAAGCTCAGCTGCTGGCATGGGATTCACTGCTCAAGTGGGGACTAGCTTAAGCAGAGGAGCTCCAGGCATGGGGACTGTTAGCCAGGAAGCACTGGCATTGACAAGGGAAGGCCCTGGGGAGCTTGTGTGGCATTTGTGCTAGTGCGTGTAGGTGTGGCTGACCAGGTTGTGGCATGCACATCTGAGCTCTCATTGACATCATCTGCCATAAAGACAATCTCTCAATTTCAAATGCTGGATCCACCTTATTTGCATAAGAAATCAAAGTTTTACCTGTACTTGAAACTGGATCTCAGCCTGTGCCAATGTCATTGCGAGTATTAAGAAATAGCCATGAAGCCCGTAGACACTGTTGATGATGAGAGTTCACAGATGATGCAATTACAATTAGACGCAAGAAAGTGAAATGGCTTGCTGACCGTGTTGCAGCATGGGATGAGTTCTTGCAAAGCCCGCATCTTCTCATTAATTTTCTCCCACCGCTTCTGTAATGGAACCATTCAATGGGCAAGAAACAAAAGAAAATCAGCTCTCTTGGACCCGGCTTTCATGATGCTAACCGAATCTTCTCCAGCATCCTGTATGAGCAAACACAGGAAATTTTAGAACATAGATAAAGCTTGTTTCAAATTCAAATGTGAGAGCTACATTTACTTTACTCGAGTACTCCCACCTATCGTTCCAGTGTTTTCTCTTCAAATGATGAGTTTGTTTATTTGAATCTCTCACGCCAACATTGTCTGAACAAACAGGAGGAGGTGCAACAGCAGGATCCTTGACCTTCTCCGCGTTCAGCATCTCATATTTTGCGGCTGATGTCTCATGATTCAATAATCTATCACTGGCTCTGCCACCAACGCCGTGTAGACTCTTCTCAGCCCTTGCAACAGGCCGTGAGAAAAAGGAGAACTTATTGGCTTCAGAGCTGTGACCAGCTATAGGAACCACTTCCTTGTCTTGCTTCTTCTGCAAACTCATTTCAGACAACTGATCTCCAAGTGAATCTGACTCAAAAGCATATTTACGCATACCGCAGCCGTCAGCAATACTCGAAACTCTAGACCCAGAGTAGGGAAGGGACATTGAATTTGATCGGTGGTTCTTACTATCCAAGGTAACCGAAGCTGAGTCCTTAAAATGGTTGCTCAGTTCATGAATTGTCGAAAAGTTTGTATAACTTGGAAGCTCATTGCTAGTGACACCAGAAATGTGAGCTAAGAAACCACAAGTAGACTCATGATGTAATGGATCATCTAAATTATAGAACCCAGGAATCTTATAGGCAGCAACAAGTTCATCAAATCCCAAACTAATCCAAGATTTTCCAGTCTTTGAGTTGATGAAGCTATCCTTGCTTGGAAACCTACAAACTTTACCAGACTGATCACCTTTCATCACAGCCTGACCATTTTCCCAAACCAGTTCCCCACAATCAGTATAAGCAGGCCTGCAATATGAACGAACTCAGAAACAACATCATCAACATTCGAGGCACGAAACCTGAATAACATACGACACAACACAACCTAGGAACAATGAGAAGGTGATGTGGAGCTGTACATTGAGGGCTGTGATTGTCTGCAGAACTGGAAAATTTAAGCTGGTCAGGTCTCATTTTTTCGCAGTAGAACTCCGAGAAGGATATGAAAAGAGATGAGAACCGCAAAGTGGGAACAATCAAAACCTCAGCTCAAGGACAGTGACAGACAAACTTGTGGTATGCTCAACGCATCAAGTGTCATTATCCATTCGCAGCAATTACGAAAACAAGAAGATTACAACATTTTTCATTCAAACTTGGAGTGAAAGATTGAATGATCTATGATTTATTCAAACATTTTTCAGCTGATCCATGAGATTTCCCAGATTGAAGAATTCCATCGACATCGTGACCCATCAAAGCAGGTAGCTTTAAGATACAAGTGGAGGTTTAAGAGAATCAAAAAAAATCAAAGCCTAACCCCACACACTCACCGTACTTTCTTAACTCAGCCATGGAAGAGCCACAGAGGCTTGGATTGATTAGATGACGTGTCACTAAAGTATCATCCTTAGTTTTCAGGCACGCAGGTGAAAGATAACTACAAATTGAAATTGCTGCAGTCATTATCCATGATTCTATCTTCAATTTCCTCAAATTATAAATTATCTCAACTTGGGGCACACATTCAATTTCAATGCATGGCAAAATATCATCTCGAAACATACGTCAATAAACTAGAGGAAATCCCCTTTTCAAATGAGTTAACACCGACTGTTAAAAGGCACATCAAATGATGAGAAAGAAATACAGTGCATAATTGTGACAGAAAACGGACTGTTGCAATCCAATATGTTGATGGTTGTCCATTTGGGACCCAGAGAAGGATTTCAGCTTCAGATGGACCCCTTTGGAGTGGGAGAAGATCGAAATACGCATGGAGGAATCTGAGCACGTGAAGTAAGTGCAACGACAAAGGCTGGGACCTAGCTTTATCTGTTCATTTTGGTTTTAACAGTCTGCAGGGACAGCCTCACAAATCACGAAAATAAAAATAAAGAAAACTTACAATATGGGCAACTAGTAAAATGAAGGTCTGGCCTAAACCTTTGAATATATTGCACTGGAGTTGAACTCACAAGTCAAGCAATGGTGTTGAAGTGATAAGTTACCATTCTCCGCGGCACATGATGGGATGAAGATGGAAAGCATGGTTGCAAGTTGCAACTTGCATGAGCCCCGAACTGCAAGAAAAACAAGATACATTGGTTTCCCTACATCAACACAGATTCGGCCATGTCAACCTATGTTATGGCTCTTAAACCTAGCCCACAGAGCACGAAGGGTGCGAGACAGAGGGCTGCATCTGTTGGAAAAATTGTATTGATTGGTGTGAAGAAAATTAATAGTTCAAAACGACGTACTTTTCTGACAAAAAAAGTTGAACGTAAAATGACGTAATTTTGTGGGAAAAAAAGTTGGGCTTTTAAAAGCCCTATCTTCGTATCGTCATTCTTATTTGACCGAGTGATGGAATTAATTTCCTGCCTTTGAGGCAGTTCCAACCACGATGAAAGTGGATAGTTTTCATGAGAGGACGGTTTGAAGATCATCTCCATAAAAGAAGGTTGATTCCTTCTTATAAAATCAATCAAACAACGACTACAATTTTCTCCTTCTCTGTTTTCCTGTGAGTTCGATTTGAGTGCGTATTTGGTGATAGTAGCCTACCTTCGCCTTCTTCATATCGATGCAAGTGAAAGAATGTCCGGTTGTTGTATCCTGGGATGTCGATTGCAGGTTCATACCCAACACCAGACTGGGGCAATTTGACTTTAAAGAAATTGCCTAGCAAGCGCCAACCTAATTCGGTTTGTTTCTCTTCTCTCTGTTTCCTTAACTTTATTATTACTCCCGTTCTCCTTTGATTAATGTGTTTACTAACATTTATTGGGTATCTGTTAGTCATAGATTCGTATGTGCAGTATTTGTTTTGGTGGTAATTTACTGAATAATTCACATAAACATGAACTGTCTTATCATTAGTTTCTAGAATCTTAAAGTCAAATTGAAACTTATAATTGACAGTGCATGTTCATTAGAAACATCTCGCATCTCTCTGCTGCTTGTCCTTTATTTTTTAATCTCTTTGCTGGATATGAGATCCCCTATTTTGAAATTTGTTAACTTTCACCACCACTAACTATTTGATAAAATGCCTGAAAGAGCTTGAATGATATATCTGTTTACCAAGTATACTGAGTATTAAAGAGCTTAAAATGCAGTATGTGTCTTGTCGGTCCCTTTGATTCTTACTGTGTTCATTACCATCTAGCATGTGTCCTATTAACTTATATTAACATCTAGCATGTGTTCATTAATAGGAGTTTAGGTTAACATTTGTCAGGAGAATTCATTTAATGATTTACCTTTATTGCAGATGAAAGCTAGTGTAAGGATATAGGTTGTTTAAGAAGATGTGGTCAATGAAATTATTAGCTTGCTTGTTGAATCTGGTGGTAATTGTGGTAGTAAAAATACTAGTTCAATCACGGTATTCAAACAATATTTATTATCCGAGTGACCTTGAGTCGAACCCAAAAGAAAAGCCTAGATTAGTCTAAAGCTAGCTAGTAATGCTTAAGGTAAGTCTACTAAATAAAAGAGGGGTTTGTCCTCTAAGCGAGGTATCTCTAGCAATTACTAAAGACAATGTGGAATTTGTTCGAAGAAAAGTAATAGAGAAAACGTGGTCGGAATCCTATTTCACCCCTAGGTCATGCTATTAGCAATACAAAACTTGTCTAAATCATGAGTAAATTAAAGTCCGCTCATGAGTGAAGGTTCTAGGCTAAGGTATCACACATTCTAAATTTAACTCTCGCTCTTTCTCTAGAATGGGAATGATACCTAAATGACCCAATTCTCAAACTCTCGCTGTATTGAATCGTGTAGAACAAAAGTCCTCTAATCTCAACCTCTCGGCCTATTGATAGTTAACTAAAGTCCGCTCTATGCTTAGCTTAAGAGATTGCCAATGTCACTCTTGCGCAAAAAAGCAACCTAAAATAATCATGCTTGATCTTCTAAACAACCTAAGTTCAACTCTCATTCTATCCCTAAGTATTTTATCAATTCGTACTCACTTAGGTATTTCGTCAAACACTTGGTGTGCATAAAATTGATATGAAGAACAAGCATAAGAATTTTCAACCAAACTTCATTCATATAGATAAAAATTTCCTTTGAGATAAAAATTTCATATAGATAAAAAACTTCATTCATAAGAATTTCCTTTGAGACTTGTGCTTAATGCTTAGTTCGTCTACTTATATTAATTCTATGCATATGGGTGATAATTAGTTGTGCGAATAAGAGAAGCCTTGAACCACAATCTTATTCTAACTGCTCGTTATTGTATGTTAAACTAGTTGATAACTTGACGGTGACAACTAGGAGTAACGCACTAGGATAATCAGCTGCTACTGTGATAGGAGTCGTAGCTGCTTAGACTAGTTTCAGGAATTAATAGCTCATGGACTTTGATCGGAACATGCGCGCACGTTAAGAAGCCTTTATCGGACACTAACTTAAGTAGAACTGCACTATAGATGTTTAGAGTCGATGATAAGGGATACATTCATAGAGGATTGTCTATACCGATACCTTTCATAGTCATAGTACTTAAAATCTACTGCCTGCGCACGTATCGTGCAACTCTGCTTTCACTACTGTTCATTCGCGCACCTGCGCAACCCAATCACTCACAACCCCAATTTCGTAAGTTGTAGGTTGCTAGCTAAGACGAGTCTGCACGCTCCTTGTGGGATCGACCCTGACTTAGCCGCTGTACTAAGTGGAGAAGGAAGGATTAATTTGACGCGTACAACGACGCGTCAAATTAATCCTTTGCGTTCCGACGAAGGATCAGGAGAAGACAACCTTTACCTGCCCATTCGGTACCTTTGCGTTCCGGCGCATGTCGTTTGGGCTGCGTAATGCGCCAGGTACGTTCCAACGCTTAGTCATGAGCATTTTCTCTGATATGATTGGTTTATGTATAGAGGTATTCATGGATGACTTCACTGTGCATGGTGAGACTTTTGATGCATGTTTGGATAATCTTGATAAGGTCTTAGCGCGCTGCATTACCAAGAACCTAGTTCTCAATTATGAAAAATGTCACTTTATGGTGTCACATGGAGTAGTACTAGGACGTATCGTGTCACAGGAAGGAATTAAGGTTGATAAAGCAAAAATTGATCTTATCTCAAATCTGCCTTATTCCACTAATGTGCGCGACGTTAAGTCATTTCTTGGGCATGCAGGGTTCTACAGGCGCTTTATAAAAGATTTTTCTAAAATATGTATTCCATTGTCTAACCTCCTTCAAAAGGATGTGTGCTTTGAGTTCACTGATGAGTGCAAGAATGCTTTTGATAAGTTAAAGGATGCGCTGACCAGTGCGCCAGTGATGCGTGCACCAGACTGGAACTTACCATTTGAGCTGATGTGCGATGCTAGTGACTACGCTGTAGGCGCAGTACTGGGCCAGCGCGTGGATAAAAGGCCGCACGCTATCTATTACGCGTTGCGCACACTGGACACTGCGCAGAGGAACTACACCATGACCGAGAAGGAGCTTCTGGCAATCGTATTTGCGCTGGAGAAGTTCCGCGCATATGTTCTGTGCGCTAATGTCTAGACTGACCACGCTGCTATCCGTTACCTGATGTCCAAGAAAGAGACTAAGCCGCGTTTGATGCGCTGGTTGCTGCTACTCCAAGAGTTCGATTTAGAGATCAAGGATAAGAAGGGAACGGAAAACACTGTTGCTGATCACCTAAGCAGGATAGTGAAGGAAAAGGAGCCAGGACAGATCACAGAGACATTCCCTGACGAGCACCTGATGGCGCTGAACGGTAAGGTACCATGGTATGCGCATATTGCAAATTACCTGGTCACATGTGCGTTTTCCCCTCATTTCACTCAAGCTCAATGCATGAGGTTAAGACATGAGTCTAAATATTACGTTTGGGATGATCCGTACATGCTTAGAATAGGCCCTGATCAGATCTTGAGGCGATGTGTGCCTGATCATGAGATGAGCTCTGTTTTGAGATTTTATCATGCGCACGCGTGCGGAGGACACTTTGGTCCAAAGCGCACGAGCAGGAAAATCCTAGATTCCGGTTTTTATTGGCCGCACTTATTTCGTGACTCATATAACCACTGCAGGGCTTGTGACAGGTGTCAGCGCACAGGAAATATATCAGCGCGCAATGAGATGCCACAAACGCCTATACTGGTAGACGAAGTGTTCGACTTGTGGGGGATTGACTTCATGGGGCCGTTTCCTCCATCTTGTGGATACGAGTACATACTAGTTGCGGTGGATTATGTCTCGAAGTGGGTTGAAGATAAGGCCACGTGCAAGGATGATGGTAAAACAGTTGTTGAGTTTTTAAGGACTAACATTTTCTGCAGGTACGGAGTGCCTAAGGCAATAATCAGCGACCAGGGGACGCACTTCTACAACAGAATAGTGGCGCAAGTGCTAAAGCATTATGGAGTGCGCCACAAGACGTCCACTGCATACCATCCTCAAACGAATGGCCAGGCCGAGGTGTCCAACAGAGAGATTAAGCGCATTCTGGAGAAAACCGTGAGACCTTCTCGCAAAGACTGGAGCCAGCGGCTGGATGATGCACTTTGGGCATACAGGACTGCGCACAAGACACCGATTGGGACTTCACCATTTCGGTTGGTGTATGGAAAGGCGTGCCACCTACCGGTTGAGTTGGAACACAAGGCATACTGGGCATTGCGCACTTGCAATCTGAACCTCGATGAGGCTGGTAAGGAGCACGCATTTGAATTAAGCGAGCTAGAGGAGCTGCGCCTGGATGCATATGAGGGGTTGCGCGACTACAAAGCGCGCATGAAGGCATTTCACGATAAGAACATCCTCAGACGCACCTTCGAGCCAGGAGACCGGGTGCTGTTGTTCTCCTTGCGCTTAAAGCTGATCCCCGGGAAGCTGCGCAGCAAGTGGACGGGACCTTACACAGTCACAAAGGTTTTCCCATATGGAACAATCGAGTTAGAGAACGAGCGCAGCATCGTTTTCAGGTTAATGGGCAAAGAGTCAAGAAATACTTGGGAGAACCTTGGGATGAGGCCACGCGCGAAGTTGATTTGGCGGAACCAGAAATAGAGGATGCGCAGGCTGCTGCGCCAGAGATACAACCTGATGCACCGGAGGGAGAACTAGAAGCTACTGATTATATATCTTCTCCCTCACTGATTAACCTCGTTACTTATGATGTGCCACATAATTTTGGCCACACTGACCACCCATCTAATCCTTTGCGCAGGACTAAGGAAGACAAAGCACACACAAATGCACAAGAGCGCACAGGAGCAAGTGTGGGGGTGGTCCGGAGCACGACCTTGATCAAGTAACGAGGTACTGTCGAGCCAACGACGTTAAATAAAGGCACTTGTCGGGAGGTAACCCGACACGTTTTCCACGTTTTATTCTTTACCCGTTTTTTTTAGGATTTGCATTTTTAGCTAGTTCAGTACTTGCATTTTTTTGAGTCACGTAGCAATGCGCGGGTTAGTAGCGCAGTTCAGTGCGCAGGACAGATGCGCAGGTCAGAGAGTATATAAGGGCAGGTACTTAGAAAATTCCAGACATTCTGCAATTTCGACAGTTATAGCCTTTCACTGCTGCCAGCCGATCTTTGCCGTCCTCCCACCGATTCCGGCGTTCTTTAGTGAGATTTGAAGGGCACGACATCACCAGCGCACGAGGTAACCTCTCGTTTCTTATTTCAGTCACTTTAGTGAGGGTTTTGTGAAGGAAGCCGACTGAGGACGTAACCCTAGAATCAAAATCGCACCTAGTTAGCCAGCTCCGTTTGGTGATTTCATTGTTGGGTTTTGTTGACAAGAGTGAGGCGCCCATTTAGTAAAGATTTGAGGGTTTGATTCGGAGTTCTGATTTTGGGATCCTTAGTAGAGCGTTGACTACAGTTGACCGCTAGCTTCTTGAGTCGATCGCCGCAAATATGAAGCCAGCAGAGAACCAGGACACCCCGGCATCTTTCGCACGGAAGTATGACGCCTTCTGGAGATTGGACATGTATGGCACCCCGTGCATCAGCAGGGACTTCCTGCGCGAGGTGGGCTTAGAGGACTTGGTCACGGAGAAGCTCCCGCAAGCCGGCTAGGAAGCACTGATGGACATGGATAGCGCAGCCGACAAAGAGGACACTTGTGAGTTCCTGGCGTCCCTGCAGATCACTGACTTAGAGATCCGATACCGACACCGAGGGGTGTGGTACATTGCACCGGCCAAGAGGCTGAAGCGCACCCTACGCTGTGACAAGGTGCGCGAGCAGGATGTGGATACGCACACCAACCAGGAGGCATGGCGCGAGATGGCGTCGGGCAAACCGTTTGCCGCTGGGCGCAGCAGAGATGGCGTCGGGCAAACCTTGGATGTACTATCTGTGGCGCATGGTTGCCTACGCAGTCATCGGGCGCTATAACGGTGCGCCGAAGGTCAGCCTGCTTGACATGGACGTGCTCAAGGGGTTGTATTACGGGAAGAAGGTGAGGTTTGTGTCCGACATAGTGGTGCACTGGGAGCGGCTCAGCACCAAGGGCCCGCTCACTTGCGGAGGTGTGATCACGCATTTGCTGCGTGGGCTGCACGGAGAGCCAGAGGTGCCTGAGCACACGGTTGTTCCAGCCGTCCCTCTTGACCGCGCACACATGCTGCAGTACCGGGCGGTAACTGCTAAGGAAGATGGGTCATTGGAGTGGTGTTACCGGCTGCAGGCTGCTAGGGCACCGAGGCACGCAACAATCAGAGGAGCGCCCGCAGAGAGTAGTGCGCGGCAAGAGGAAGTTGCTGATGAGGAGGAAATGGAGAATGTGGAGGCACCAGTCGTGCAGCCAGCTAGGCGCATGAGGACGCGCGCACAGACTGGAGCGCGCGCGGTCGAGTGGACCGCCAGGGGAAGTTGTGACCATTGACATCAGAGATTCTCCCCCCGCGCGCGCAGGCGAAGCGGCGCAGACAGGATTCTGAGGAGGCGCCAGCAGAGCAGCGCATGATGTTTAACATCATGCGCGTGCTGGAGTACTTGGCGCATGAGGGGGCCGATTTAAGCATCAGTCCACCAGCTGGGTGGAAATTTGGAGATCCCATTCCCCCTCTTCTCAGTCTGCGCAGGCCACCTCCAGGGTCACCCTCAGAGCAGCGCGAGCAATCCAGTTCTCCCGCGCAGTCACCGGCCCAATCCTCAGTGCGCACCCCGGTCATAGACCTACTGCACATGCCGTCAGAGCCCCCTCCGCAACCCTCTGCCCAGATGATCAGATCGCCCTCTGAGGTCACCCCCATCAAAGAGTTAAGTTCAGATTCGATATGGGAGACTAACTCGGAGGAGGAGCCTGCAAACCAGCCCGCGGCAGTTTCAGTTGCGCAACCATCCTCCATCTCTGAGTATGAGACAGAGTCCATGGACGAGGAGGCACAAGGGTCTGCGCAGGACTTTAGCTCAGAGGATCTCTAGGGCTGCACAGAGGGCTAGATACTAATCATTTCGGGTTGTCTTTGTTGCTTTTGAAAACTATCATTGGATATTCTGTTCCTATTTTGTGTGGATATTTTGTGAACTCCTGACCTTGTTTTGTTTGCTGCATTGACTATGTTTTTCATTGTTCATAATGCATTTAGTTTTTAGTTGTCCTAGTAGCTTGCATGTGTGCGCTCTCCATTGCGCTTGAGCTTGAGTCGTGGGGAGACGTCTCTGTTTAAGTGTGTTGGGGGGGGGGGGGGGGGGGGCGTTACATTTACATTTCATATTTATCATTGTAGTTTAGCTTAGTTAGTGTAGTTATAGGAAATAGTAGCGGTTGTGCGCTTGTATGCGGGTTGCGCACACCTTTTGACTTGTTTTTCCTTATTCATCCTACATGCACTGCCATTAACCGATTTAGTATAATTTTTTCGATTTTTGTCTTTTTAGGTGAGATATTCAGGGGATGTGGAGTTGACAGAAAAAGCTCTAGAGAGGCGGTTAGTCGTTTTTGCTTCGAGAGTAAGGTACATGGCTAAAAGCGCTAGTGGAGGCCGGTGCTTCGCAACCTTCAGAACAATAGAGCGCGCTCAGCCACGCAGATGCTAAAGGCGAATACCCAAAGCGCGGCTAGGTGGGAAACAGACCACCTTTCCTCTGGAAGTCGAGCGTGGGAAAGTGGGCGCGGGTGTAACCGCGTGCGCTGACCTGCGCAAGTAGACCAATGAGGGAGAGCGGGGCGTTGTTCCATAGCTGCTATCCGAAGGCCGAGACTCGAAACGTTCTAAGAATATAAGAAAAGTGGACGAAGCCGTATAAAAGGAAAAAACCAGTTGACGATATACGCAAGGAAAAGAAACCAGCGTGCGCACACAACTCCATATCAGCGCATGCGCAAGTCCCAAAGTAAAGAAAATCGTCAAGGACGAAAGGCTTGAGTTCCCAAGAAGCGCGCGAATGAATCACGCACCTGAAAAAATCTGCGCGATTATCCATATACCAGAAATCGGAGTAGGGACCGACAACTAGGAGCCTATGAAGAGCTATCTCCGAATCATCCGAATTAAATTGCATCCCGGCTGAGAGGTAACAAATTTTGAATTTATTATATTAGAATTGTTAAAGGTTTGTGTGCGTGGGTGATAGAGCAACGCAGGGTGAACCGCTGTGCAAATCGCGCATGAGTATAAGGCTGTGCGCTAGACTTCAGAGAGGTAATTGTATATGTGCTTCAGTGCTTGTTCGGGACGAACAAGGGCAAGTGTGGGGGATTTGATAGAGCCTAGTTATAAGCGCTATTTAGATCTTAACACTGTGCTTGTTTGCATTATTTTGTGTACAAGGTTACTGGTTTTCGGTATTTCAGGATAAAACAGGAGCATAAGACAGATGTGCGCTAACGGGCATTTTTAGAGCGCAATGCACGACCCGCGGAGCTAGCAGCGCAAAAGGAGATAGTTGATTCGGACTACAGTGCGCAAACCGACTGCGCGAAGCAAGTAGCGCAATCAGCGTGCGCAGGATAGCAGAGTTTCTAAATATTGATCTCCTAGATTTGGGAAGTGGCTAAGATTCTCTCGGGCCAAATCTAAGCATTCCTTGGGCTTCAAGACCAGTATATAAGAGGAGGGAAGCTAGGGTTTGGAAGAGAGAGAGAGCATATAGAGAGAAGGACACACAGCAGCAAAAACACACGAGCTACTCCAGCCCAGATTCTGCGCGAACCACCTGCGCCAGCCGAGAACAGCAATCTGCACTTGCGCCGACCTGCTACTTTTCTCTTGCTGCCTTAGTTTTAATTATTATTTCTATGATGTTTGTTTCTAGCATGTCTAGCTAAACACTTTGTATCGGTTGGGAATGATTCTATGAAGTATTCCCTTTGAGACTTGTGCTTAATGCTTAGTTCGTCTACTTATATTAATTCTATGCATATGGGTGATAATTAGTTGTGCGAATAAGAGAAGCCTTGAACCGCAATCTTATTCTAACTCCTCGTTATTGTATGTTAAATTAGTTGATAACTTGACGGTGACAACTAGGAGTAACGCACTAGGATAATCAGCTGCTACTGTGATAGGAGTCGTAGCTGCTTAGACTAGTTTCAGGAATTAATAGCTCATGGACTTTGATCAGAACATGCGCGTACGTTACGAAGCCTTGATCGGACACTAACTTAAGTAGAACTGCACTATAGATGTTTAGAGTCGATGATAAGGGATACATTCATAGAGGATTGTCTGTAACGATACCTTTCATAGTCATAGTACTTAAAATCTACTGCCTGCGCACGTATCGTGCAACTCTGCTTTCACTACTGTTCATTCGCGCACCTGCGCAACCCAATCACTCACAACCCCAATTTCGTAAGTTGTAGGTTGCTAGCTAAGACGAGTCTACCCGCTCCTTGTGGGATCGACCCTGACTTAGCCGCTGTACTAAGTGGAGAAGGAAGGATTAATTTCACGCGTACAACGACGCGCGATCAACCATACAGGCCTAATGCACCGGAGCGTACAAGCACTGTAAGTAAAATGACATATTTATATATACTTCATAATACACTTACTGTGCGTGATCTAAACATGTTGTCAAATAGGTCCGGACATTGGTGCTCCACGCTAGGACAGCTGTAGATGACCTGCGGTTGAGTTCTCACCGCATATTCCATTCCGCATACGATGAGCTTGTAAGGCTCGGGGAGCCTGATGCGATTGGTATGGACCCTGCGTCCATTCAACTCAAATATGAAGGTATACATTAACGACTCCATACCTTATGGTTTATTTCAATGTATTTAATGACTAGCGTGCTTCCATCCGCAGCTCACATCGACGGACATGATGAGGAGGAGGAGGAGGATGATGAGAGGGTTCGAGCCAGCAAGCGCCATCTCCTCGTAGATATGATAAACCGGTCAGAGATAGGAGGGCTCCAGATCGTCTCTCTTACAGTTGATTTAAATAATGATCTTGTATGACTTACATTTTGATTTGCTTGCAAACAGTTATGACTTTCATATTACAAGTCTACAAACACTTTTTACGACTATAAATAGGCATTGCATAAATGAAGGCTACAAAATAATGAAAACCAAACTGTCATAAACCATAAATGAAGGTCACAAAATAACTGTTATGACTGCATGCATAAACCACAAACACAAGTTTAAAGTCTACGACAGTAGTGTAAAAATACTTATTACAAGTTGCAAATTTACGAACACAAGTCTGCAAATATTCATTACACTGCCTTCTTATATCAAACTTGTCTTGATGGACATGATCTTCTGTTATGCCCTGTTGTGGGACACAGACCGCATTTATGACCACGTGCCTGTCCTTAGCTACTGGATTCCCAAAAGTCCATCTTGTTATGTCTTCGCTTCGATGATTGGCGTCCAATTTTATCTCGTCTGAAGGCGGGGGCTGAGACGTGCTTTATCCTATCGACTTGAGGCCAATGTTGTTCGTCTGGAATAACAAAAAAGGTGGAGGACCAGGTCGCATTGTACGCGTCTCGTATAGTGGTGATTGACGAATCCATGGTATGACATATTCTGACTTTTACACACTGCCATGGCGTGAGAACATGGATAATGGAATGCTTCCCATTTCCCACAAGTGCACGTACCCTCCTCTAGTTTAACTGCATGTCTGTGATGTTTCCGGAATGTGGTCACTTGGAATACACCTCTAGCTCTGTCAAACACCTGCACTCGGTGATACTGTGCCTTATCCTGAATATCTCGTAACTTCAGCTCTATTTTGGGTAAGAAACTTCCGGCCACATTCTGCTACTCATCTCGCCGCTTACAAAAGTATGTGTTACACTGCATGAAAGTAAACTGAACAAGAGCACATATGGGAAGATCTCGACCGCCCTTCAGAATGTTGTTAAAACATTCTCTAGCATTGGTCGTCATTGATCCCTATTGATCGCGCGTCGTTGTACGCGTCAAATTAATCCTTCCTACTCCACTTAGTACAGCGGCTAAGTCAGGGTCGATCCCACAAGGAGCGTGCAGACTCATCTTCGCTAGCAACTTATAACTTACGAAATTGGGGGTTGTGAGTGATTGGGTTGCGCAGGTGCGCGAATGAACAGTAGTGAAAGAAGAATTGCACTATACGTGCGCAGGCAGTAGATATTAAGTACTATAACTATGAAAAGTATCGGTAAAGACAATCCTCTATGAACGTATCCCTTATCATTGACTCTAAACATCTATAGTGCAGTTCTACATAAGTTAGTGTCCGATCAAGGCTTCCTAACGTGCGCGCATGTTCCGATCAAAGTCCATGAGCTATTAATTCTTAAAACTAATCTAAGTAACTACGAATCCTATCACAGTAGTAGCCGATTATCCTAGTGTGTTACTCCTAGTTGTCACCGTCAAGTTATCAACCAGTTTAACATAAAATAACGAGCAGTTAGAATAAGATTGCGGTTCAAGGCTTCTCTTATTCGCACAACTAATTATCACCCATGTGCATAGAATTAATATAAGTAGACGAAGTAAGCATTAAACACAAGTCTCAAAGGAAATACTTCATAGAATCATGCCCAACCGATACAAGGTGTTTAGCTAGACATGCTAGAAGCAAACATCATAGAAATAATAAGTAAAACTAAAGCAGCCAAGGAAAAGTAGCAAGCCGGCGCAATCGCAGGTTGCTGTTTTCGGCTGGCGCAGGTGGTTCGCGCAGAATCTCGACGGCAGGCTCCCTTGAGCTCGTGTGTCTTGATGGAGCGTATTTATATGCTCCATTGAGTTGTTTATTCCCATAATTTTATTACAGTTTGTGTGAATCGATTACTCTTTTGTAGTGTTTTCGTATCGCAGGAATGTTCAAGATCGCATTGGAATTTATCGCATATTTGAAGCATTCATCCAAGTTCAAGAAGTCAACAGCAGTCAAAGTCAAAATCAGCTGGTTCAATCAGAAATCAGGACCGGTTCAATCAGACGTGGTTCATTGTGGTTCAACCCCAAAACCCTAACCCTAAACTTGGACAAAAGAGGAAAAGAATCCTCTCACTTGAAATTGACTTTTTTGAACGGCACTATTCACGGACAAGTGACAGTGATAGCAGTGGGGGAGTGACTGAACAGCTTGAGAGAGAAGCCGCCGGAATCACTGGAAATCACTGTTCACGGCGGTCACTATTCACTGTTACTGTTCACTGTTACTATTCACAGCACTATTCACGCCGGAACACTGTTCGCGGCAGGATTTCCGAATTATTCAGTTAGTGTTTTAGTCTCATTCCAGTAGTATAACTCAGTATTTTCATTAGTTTTGATGTATTCTATGAGTAACTAAGCTCAACTTAGTTTGGGGATTTATAGTGCAACCATGGTTTGAGATCAATGAATGGATGTTTGAGCTATTGATTTGCTGCCCTTGTATGAATGAAACGAATGCTTTGATGATCAATTTAGTGCAGCTTAGCGGTGAGCTAGATTGATATCAATTGTGTTATACTTGACTTGATTGCATTGTTGGGGAAAACCTAGCGGTAGAACCAATTTGTGGTATAAGTCGGGTGACTATTAAACTTGTTCGAAAGCCTGGCGGTTAAGAATAGGTAGAATTTGATTGTCGACATATCCTTAGCGGGAATGTTAGACTGAGGCAGAATTCATTAGCTTATGCATGTATTCGATCGATGATAACTAGTTGCATTGTATTCCCCGAACTGATTTTCTCTGAATTGATGTCCTCAGTTTGTTCCTTTTTCTGTGACTTTCATTAGAACTCTATCTTACTTGCTCTCTTTAGGTTCGACCCTGCTTACCGCTTGCTAGTGTGTTAACAGGAGTTACAAATACAAATTTGAGGCGCACGACGACGCGCCGTCAAATTTTGGCGTCGTTGCCGGGGAGAGCAACATTCAGTTAGAGTTCTGAACTTTGTCTTTCCTGTTTTTATTTGTTTTTCTTGGTTTGCTTGCTGTGGTGCAGATTAAAAAAAAAAAAGAAAAAAATTTCTAAACCCTGATGAATAGTGTTGCCAGCCAAGGGTGTGAATAGTGTCAACGGAGTCCAATTGAAGATTAGGACACCTTTCTTTGAGCGGAACGGGCACCCGATCAGGACTCACCCTCCCTAGCGTGAGCTGTGTGCTTTTTTAGCCATCCGAGATCGTTTACATTTTCTTTTTGAATTGTTTAGTTATCTAAATTCTGCATTTTGTGCTTTTGAGTTGTTCGGTAGTTTCCCTTTGCATTTCACTTGTTTTTCTAGCATGTCTAATGTAGGAGGTTCCCATGGTAGTGTTCAAGGCAACAATGAGCCTGACCCAATCAACAACCCAGCGATACCCCCTATTATGATGAGCCGGATAGAGTCTTTAATCAAAGGCAAAGGGCAGCTAGTTACAATAGAGAAGAGAGGAGGGAAGACCAAGATGATTATGCATATCCACCCCGTCCTCAACAACAACAACAACATTATGCACCTCATCCTCGACAGAGAAGGAACAGGCCACCTACACTTAGAGAGCTGTCAGCCCCAACCTTCAACAACCAACCATGGTGTATAAACAATGATCAAGATGAAGATGACTATGAAGTGAAAACTGCAGTTATCCACCATCTTCCCAAATTTGGAGGGCTTCCAGGAGAAGTTGCATCGAGGCACTTGCAGGAATTCAATGGGATATGTCGGAATTTAAGGCCATATGCTGCCACCGAAGAGAGGTTCAATTTGAAAGTTTTTCCATTAAGTTTGACTGACCTTGCAAAAACATGGTTTCTCTCTTTGCCTTCAAGAAGTATCAGATCATGGGAGCAAATGCAAGGGAAATTTCTCGACAAGTTTTACCCCCTGCAAAGGCTGCCCAAGTAAGGAGGGAACTGTCCAACATTAAACAAGGCCCAAGTGAGTCAATGTAGGAATATTTGGAAAGATTCAGAGCCTTAGAACACAGCTGTTGCAATTTGAATATGAGAGAGGAGATGCTTGTGGAATATCTGTTGGATGGATTGAGGCCTTTAGAGAGGATGCTATTGGATGCAGCTGCTGGAGGAACTGTTTTGAATCTAACACCTGCTGATGTGCGAGAGTTAATCAATGAAAATGCAGAAAGTGCCAGATTCAGAGATGATACTAGTAGGAGAGACGATACCGGGAGAGCAAGAAATGTCTCACAAATGGATTCCAATGCAAATCACATGGCCACTGAAATTAAGGAGCTCAAGCAAATGGTGCAGAAGCTTATGGTTGGACAAGTCAGTGAAGTTAAAGCTTGTGGACTTTGTGGTGCTGCGAGCCACAAAACAGATGAATGTCCTAGCTTACTTGACAAAGAGGCAGCCGATGTCAATGCTATGGGAGGATTTCAGCAATTCAACAATAGGCAAGCACCAAGGCAATTTGGACTTGCAGCCAACGGTTTCAGTTGGAGAAATGAAGGAGGATTAAATCAAGGACAAAATCAGAATCAGAACCAAGGAAAAGGACAAGGACAAGCCTACCGCCCACCATTTCACCAACTAGAGAGACTCAATGGAAGTGGAAATAGCAATTCTTATGGGCAACAACAAAGGCGCAACTACAACCAAGCTGGCCCGAGCAGTGCAAATCAAGGGAAATCAGTAGAAGAAGTCATAAAGGAGATGGCGATGACTATGCAGAATAATCAAGCCAAGACCGACAGCACCCTAGCCGAGTTGACAAAGCAAATGTCCCAATTGGCGGCTACCGTGTCCGAATTGAAGAATGACAAGGACAAAGGAAAGCTTCCCTCACAAACAATACCCAACCCAAAAGGAAATGTCAATGCGATTACCTTGAGAAGTGGCAAGAAAATTGCAGAAGAGGCGAGACAAGAAACCGAAACAGAGTGTACCGCGCCCCAAGAGAACATTAGCACAGCGCGTGGACCCTTAATGTCTTCATCTGGCGCGGGACATTCTGCCTCAAGTTCTGAATTTGGCCAAACTAACCCTCCCCTTCCATTTCCTATGCAGATATCTAGAGCAAAGAAGAGCCCAGCAATGGATCAAGAGCTGCTAGAGCTATTCAGCAAGGTGGAGATCACTATCCCCCTCCTCGACGCAATCAAGCAAATCCCAAAGTACGCAAAGTTCCTGAAGGATTTGTGCTTAACTCGTAGAGGAGGAGTCAGACCGGAGCAAGTGAGTTTCAAGCCAAACATCTCTGCCATTCTCCAAGGAAAGGTTGCACAAAAGTGCAAGGACCCAGGTACCTTTACAATATCTTGCATCATCAATAAGGTACGAGTGGATAATTGCATGCTAGATTTGGGTGCTTCGATCAATGTTTTGCCTTATTCATTGTATCGAGTGTTGAAAATTGGTCCTCTTAGACCCACAGATTTAATCATTCAATTGGCTGATAGATCATGCACCAAGCCTGAGGGTATGGTAGTTGATGTATTAGTGCATGTAGGCAAACTAGAATTCCTGGCAGATTTCTATGTGATGAAGATGGAAGGTGAGGTACGCACCTCTCAAGTCCTGCTAGCCCTTTATGGTGACTGCAAGGACGAAGATTGATACACATACGGGTGATCTCTCTATGGAGGTAGATGGGAAAGTCATTAAATTTAATATCTATCAATCCATGCGATTCCCACCTGCAGAAATACATGCTCTTGACACCATTGAAGATGCGGCACTAGTACAATGTGGAGAGGACATACCGGAGCTGAACATTGAAGAATTTGGTGATGCAAAAGCAACCTGTGACGCTGCCAGGTTGGAGGTACAAGCAATTGAATTGTGCAATAAAACTAAACTTGTCCCATCTGTTGTGCAGGCCCCTGAAATTCAATTGAAGCCTCTACCGGAGCACCTGAAGTACATCTTTCTAGGAGAAAATGAGTCGTTGCCAGTCATTATTCAGAGTGGACTACAAGAGGATCAAGAAGTGAGATCGGCGCGCGTACTTAAAGAGCATAAAACAGCAATCGGTTGGACATTGGCTGACATTCAAGGAATCAATCCAGCCATTTGTATGCATCGGATTCTGCTGGAGGAAGGAGCTAAACCAGTGAGACAACCTCAGCGGCGTTTAAATCCGATCATGATGGAGGTTGTCCAAAAAGAAGCGCAAAAGCTCCTTGATGCCGGTGTCATCTACCCTATCTCAGACAGTCAATGGGTGAGCCCGGTGCATGTAGTGCCGAAGAAAACTGGGATAACTGTGGAGTTTAATGCCAAAGGCGAGGCTGTGCCGAAGAGGGTACAAAATGGCTGGCGAATGTGCATTGACTACAGACAACTTAATGCAGCCACGCGCAAGGATCATTTCCCGCTTCCATTCATTGATCAAATGCTAGACAGACTTGCGGCTAAATCATCCTTTTGTTTTCTTGATGGATTTTCAGGTTATAACCAGATTCCTATTGCGGCTGAGGATCAAGAAAAAATGACATTCACCTGCCCCTTCGGTACATTTGCATTCAGACGCATGTCCTTCGGGTTGTGTAACGCACCAGGTACCTTCCAGCATGTAGTTATGAGCATATTTTCAGATTTATTAACTGATTGTGTTGAAGTATTTATGGATGATTTTACTATTTATGGAAATACTTTTGATGAATGAATGCACAATTTAGATAGAGTGCTCACACGTTGCATTGATATGAACTTGGTGCTTAACTATGAGAAATGTCATTTCATGGTCACACACGGCATTGTTCTAGGACATATTGTTTCTGAGAAAGGCATTCAAGTAGATAGAGCAAAAATTGATATCATTGGTGGATTGCCTTTTCCTACTGACCCGCGTGCTATCAAGTCTTTCCTAGGACATGCAGGTTTCTATCGCAGGTTCGTTAAAGACTTTTCGAAGATTGCCCTACCATTGTCGCGGCTGCTGCAAAAAGATGTCCCATTCGAGTTTAATGATCATTGCAAGAGAGCTTTTGAAGAGCTCAAGGCAGCCTTGACCAGCGCCCCAATTCTGCAAGCTCCAGATTGGACACAGCCTTTTGAGATCATGTGTGATGCCAGCGACTATGTTGTGGGTGCGGTGCTTGGACAACGGAGTGAGAAGAAACCAGTGGTCATCCATTATGCGTCTAGGACTTTAGACGTCACTCAGAGAAATTATTCCACCACTGAAAAGGAGCTTTTAGCAGTTGTCTTTGCACTTGAAAAATTTCGCTCTTATATACTTGGCTCTAAAGTTATTGTGTTTTCTGATCATGCAGCCATTCGGTACTTAATGACAAAGAAAGAGTGCAAACCGCGGCTGATTAGATGGATCCTTCTTCTTCAGGAGTTTGACGTGGAAATCAAGGATAAGAAGGGGATTGAAAATACAGTGGCTGACCACTTGAGCAGATTGGTGCGAGAAGAAGAGGCGCTGCCCATAGTGGAGACATTTCCCGATGAGCACTTATTCGCTATCAGTGACAAAGCACCATGGTATGCTAACATTGTTAACTACCTGGTGGCAGGTAAATTCCCTCCATCCTTCAGTAGAGCTCAAAGATTAAAACTCAAGCATGATTCTAAGTATTACATTTGGGATGATCCATGTTTGTGGAAGATAGGGGCTGATCAAATTGTTAGACGTTGTGTGCTCGATGTTGAGATCCCATCTGTTCTTTATTTTTGCCATGAAATGCTTGCGGTGGACATTTTGGTCCTAAGAGAACTGCTAGGAAATTGCTTGATAGTGGATTCTTTTGGCCCCATTTATTTAGAGATGCGCATAACCATTGTAAGAATTGTGATAGGTGCCAAAGAGTAGGGAACATTTCTGCTAGGAATCAAATGCCCCAAACCCCGATAGTTGTTGATGAGGTGTTTGACATTTGGGGCATAGACTTTATGGGACCTTTCCCTTCTTCTTTTGGTTACCTATACATTTTGGTTGCGGTTGATTATGTTTCAAAGTGGGTAGAGGCTAAGGCCACTAGAGTTGATGATGGAAAAACTGTTGTGGACTTCTTGCGCACTAACATATTTTGCAGATATGGAGTCCCAAAAGCGGTGATAAGTGATCAAGGCTCGCACTTTTGCAATAAATGGGTTGCGGCTGCCTTTAAGCATTTTGGAGTGCACCATCGAGTCTCCACAGCCTACCATCCACAGAAAAATGGCCAAGCTGAGATATCAAATCGGGAGATTAAGTCCATTCTAGAGAAAATGGTTAAGCCTTCAAGGAAGGATTGGTCCACGCGATTAGATGAGGCATTGTGGGCGTACAGGACAGCCTACAAAACACCTACTGGGACCTCTCCTTTCACACTTGTTTATGGCAAGGCTTGCCACTTGCCGGTTGAGGTAGAGCATAAGGCCTATTGGGCAATCAAATCATGCAATTTTGACTTGGCTAATGCAGGTAGTGAACGGAGGCTACAACTGAATGAGTTAGAGGAGCTGCGTTTGGAGGCTTAATGAGAGCCAATCGGATTATAAAGCGCGCACCAAGCTTTACCATGACAAGTTTATTCTAAGACGCTCATTCGACATTGGGCAGAAGGTACTATTGTTTTCATCTAGACTTAAACTTATGCCTGGCAAGTTGCATTCTCGTTGGACAGGTCCATACACTATTGTCAAAGTTTACAATCATGGAGCTCTTGAGCTTGAGAAGCCAAGTACCGGCGAGAGGTTTGTGGTAAATGGGCAGCGTGTCAAGCATTATCATGGAGAAGAAATCCCAGCTGAGGAAGAGTTTCAATTGGCCGAACCGGCATGTGCTTGAAATGGGAGGTATCGTCGACCAAAGACGTTAAACAAAGGCGCTTGCGGGAGGCAACCCGGTGCTTAATTTTATAGTTTTAGTGTGAGTCTATTTAGTGTATAAGAGAGTCATGCATGTTAGAAGTCATTAGAGTCTTAGTTGTTTGAATAGCAATCTTTTGAGTTTTCCATCTCACTGAGTTTGGCGCCTCCAGGCAACATTACGCTCCTCTCCAGCTTCACACTTTAGCAACTTAATGTCTTCTTGGGGCACGCAATGTAATGTCTTCTTGGGGCGCAATTCTTTCTGACCTTTTTATCTTCACTAGTTTAGCCATGTTAGTAGCTTAATTCTTGTGTGAATCTTGCATGAGCTTCCTTTCCTTACCCTAGATTATACCATGAGGTCACGGTTCCATTCAAGTGTGGGGTGGGAAGTTAGTATGCTTTGTTCAACATGTTTCCCTTTTAGTAGCATGCATTAGCTAGTAGTTAGAGCACGTTAGTTTTTTTTTTTGGGATGTAGTTGTTGAGTTGTGCTACTGATTTTTGAGATACATATCATGCGATGATGTTGCCGAGTTTATGAGTCAAATGCTGCGATGTAAATACTGATTTTATGAGATGATGCCTTCTCTTTGAAGTTTTGATATTTATGCTTTCCATGAATTCCAAAATATTGTGATGCATGCGCTTTAATGTTATATGTTCTTTTGAGCTGAGATATTTCAGGATGTGGAGTTGATAGAAATGTCCTAGAGGGACTTGGCATTCATTCGGAGGTTCAAAGGATTAGTTGTGTAGCGCACTGTATTTGTGGAGGTTGGTGTTCGAGTTATGAGGGGCGACATTGACTCAATCATTGCAGTGTTATGCAGTGGTGGGACGGGAAAACAAACCGTCCTATCTCTAGTCCGAGTAACCGGGAATGGGTGGGTAACCCCTATCCTGCCTCGCGCTGAAAGGGCAATGATGAGAAAGAGCGGGACGCATTCCTTATGCTGCCATTCGAAGGCTATGATTGGAACGGTTCAAATTGGAGAGCAAAGCTCAAAAAGGACAAGAAGCAAGCATTTCACATTGAAAGCTCGTAAAAGAAAAATCAGATTTACAAGAAGTGAAAGAAAAGCAATCGAAAAAAAAAAAAAGCAAAGTCCAAAAGCAAGAAATTTGTCATACAGAATTGAAGAAAAGGTTGATCCACTCATAACTCGAATTCATCACGTGCCAAAGAAAGCAAATTCAGTTGTATGCGCGTGGCTATGACAGTGAACCAAAGATTGAAGTCAGGAGTCATAAAAAGGACTAACTCCTAGTCATCCATTAAATCCCATCTCGAGTTTAAAGGTAACATGTATCATTCTAGTTCTTGTTGATCGTTATTTGAGAATGATTGCGAGCATGTATTGATTGACTGATTAGGGATGACTTCTCGAGTAATTTCAATGTTTATATCATGGCATGATAGGAATGATTTGAGTGCTTGCGTATCTTATTGTTGTTCGGGGACGAACAAGAATAAGTGTGGGGTAGTTTGATGGAGCGTATTTATATGCTTCATTGAGTTGTTTATTCCCATAATTTTATTACATTTTGTGTGAATCGATTACTCTTTTGTAGTGTTTTCGTATCGCAGGAATGTTCAAGATCGCATTGGAATTTATCGCATATTTGAAGCATTCATCCAAGTTCAAGAAGTCCACAGCAGTCAAAATCAGCTGGTTCAATCAGAAATCAGAACCGGTTCAATCAGACGTGGTTCATTGTGGTTCAACCCAAAACCCTAACCCTAAACTTGGACAAAAGAGGAAAAGAATCCTCTCGCTTGAACTTGACTTTTTTGGACGGCACTATTCACGGACAAGTGACAGTGACACCAGTGGGGGAGTGACTGAAGAGCTTGAGAGAGAAGCCGCCGGAATCACCGAAAATCACTGTTCACGGCGGTCACTATTCACTGTTACTATTCATTGTTACTGTTCACAGCACTATTCGCGCCGGAACACTGTTCACGGCCGGATTTCTGAATTATTCAGTTAGTGTTTTAGTCTCATTCCAGTAGTGTAACTCAGTATTTTCATTAGTTTTGATGTATTCTATGAGTAACTAAGCTCAACTCAGTTTGGGGATTTATAGTGCAACCATGGTTTGAGATCAATGAATGGATGTTTGAGCTATTGATTTGCTGCCCTTGTATGAATGAAACGAATGCTTTGATGATCAATTTAGTGCAGCTTAGCGGAGAGCTAGATTGATATTAATTGTGTTATACTTAACTTGATTGCATTGTTGGGGAAAACCTAGCGGTAGAACCAATTTGTGGTATAAGTCGGGTGACTATTGAACTTGTTTGAAAGCCTAGCGGTTAAGAATAGGTAGAATTTGATTGTCGACATATCTTTAGCAGGAATGTTAGACTGAGGCAAAATTCATTAGTTTATGCATGTATTCGATCTATGATAACTAGTTGCATTGTATTCCCCGAACTGATTTTCTCTGAATTGATATCCACAGTTTGTTCCTTTTTCTGTGACTTTCATTAGAACTCTATCTTACTTGCTCTCTTTGAGTTCGACCCTACTTACCGCTTGCTAGTGTGTTAACAGGAGTTACAAATACAAATTTGAGGCGCACGACGACGCGCCGTCATGTCTCTGTTGCTATATGTCTCTCTCTATATATCCTCTTCTAAACCCTAGCTTCCCTCCTCTTTATATACTGGTCTTGAAGCCCAAGGAACGCTTAGATTTGGCCCATGAGAATCTTAGTTACTTCCTAAATCTAGGAGATTTTGTAGGGATAATGATGATCAAAATTTAGAAACGCTTCTGCGCATGGCTCGCTGCGCACGTTGATTGCGCTACTCGCTTTGCGCAGTTGGTTTGCGCACTACAGTCTGAATCAGCTATCTCCTATCTCCTTTTGCGCTGCTAGCTCCGCAGGTTGTGCATTGCGCTCTTTAAAAGCGCTCGTTAGCGCGCATCTGACTTATGCTCCTGTTTCATCCTGAAATACAAAAATACCAAAAACCAGTAATCTTGTACACAAAATAATGCAAACAAGCACAGTGTTAAGATCTAAATAGCGCATATAACTAGGCTCTATCACCCATCTACTGCCACCCTCATCATAAGCTAATGACCACTTTGAAGACGGAATGCCATCTAACCATTCCCATTCCCTTGGTCTATCACGCAGCAAGACACGCAGTTCTTCGTACTCTCTGTCAAACTTGATCTTCTGCCTGATGTGCAATGTGCCCGAGTTTCTTCTTCAAGCTACTGTCCTTCACTTTGATGTTGAAGTTACTCTGCAGATGTCTGATACATACCCTACGATGAGCCCGAGGAGCTAACCATTATGGATCCTGCATCGCCACAATGGTGCCCTTATGTCTATCAGAAATGACACACAACCCATCACGGTCTGTTACGCCCTCACGTATGCATCGCATAAACCATTTCCAACTGGAATTGTTTTCGCTTTCAACCAAAGTGAAGGCAATAGGCAAGATATGGTAAAGATGAGTACCATCAACGCATAAACCATTTCCATCATACTTACCGTAAAGATGAGTACCATCAACGCATAGCACGGGACGACAATGTCGAAAACCTTCAATTGTTGGACCAAAAGCCCAAAAATACACGATGTACAATCATCTAACCATTCTGCTCGTCCAAATATCGAACCCACTTAACCACCATGCCAGGATTTGTGTCCTGCAATGCGTCCATGAATCCGGGCAATCTTTCAAATGATTCATCCCAATCACCGAACAATTTTTCAGAGCTTGTTGTTTTGCCTGCCAAGCCTACAAATACTTAATTTCATATCCATAATCTTTGAATATTCTGGCTCTTATTTCCCAAGAGATAATCTCAACCTTTCATTAATGACATCGCCAATCTTGCTTGCTATAAAATGTCGGGTTAGATGCACATTTGAGTTCGTCATTTGATCGTTCTGGCATGTATGATCTCTTCTGTATTTACGAACCTCCCAGTATGAACAATTTTTTTCATTGCAATTCTTGCCTTCTCGGCAATGAAGTACCAAGTGCTGGAATACTTCCATAGTTACCACCCAAATATTCATCAATAGGGTAATTCGTGTCCCACGCCGATATATCACTGAATGCGGGAATATCCCATACACGTTGCGGTTCGGGAATCAGAAAAACCCCATCTGCGTCTAATTCTTCAAGGTGCTCCATTTCTTCTCGATCATACTCGTCTATCACTGTCATTTCAAGTGTCGCATAGCTAGACATAACCATTGGATCTGAATCCATATTATCCATATATGTTACCTTTCCTGAAAAATTAGATAGATACTTTCACTTTCAAGTGTCACATAGCTAGACATAACCGTGGTTCTGATGTACATCTCCAAATAACATCAATGCAAAAATTACCAAATCACCAATTTAATGTGCATTCTCTTCAAATCATCGATAACAAACTCACACACTTTCAGATCCAGTGCATCAGGCATACATGTACACCCAATTCAGTTCACACATCAAATTATCACATACATTTACAAACATATTATACATACACTAATTTCGAACGATCTTTACCTGCAGCCACCTATTACATACATTTACATACATATTATATATACACCAGTTGCAGCTTCAACTCAGGGCCAAAGAGGATGTCGGCAGGGAGGAAAGTGTAGAAAGAAGATAGAGGAAAGAGGAGAGGAGGAGGAGAAGAAATTGGCCGTGAGTTTCTTATCAACAAGCGGCCGGTCTTATTAAGATTGGCCGCTTAAAAATCAAACCGACCGGCCGGGTTCGTAATAGATCGGTCAGTCCAAAATCTAAACTAAAACACAACAGTTCAGTTACAAATCTAAACTAAAACACAACAGTTCGGTTATTTTTGTAACTGGTCCAATGAAGATCGATCGTATGTAAAAAAACTAACCGATAAATTTTATTAAGACCGACCGATTAAAAAATAAGACAAATCAAAAATGTTTTGTGGAGTTAAAAGACAAATAAAAAATATAATTAGGAAAAGGGGACAAGTCTACAAATTTTTCTCAAAACAAGGGCTTTACTTCCGTCGGGTACATAAATTTAAAATCATTGGGGTTGTCATAATTATCACTTGTGTGTGTATATGGCGAGTTGGAAGGAGTCTTTCAGCGGTTCCTCCGTTGTTGGTGAAGACGACGAGACTCCGCTGCTTCAGAGTCCACCTAATACCAGCAGTGTAGCAGGCGTCAACAACTCGGCCGTTGACTATAAAGGCCTCCCTGTTAACCGATTCAGATCCGGTCGATGGCGAGCTGCTTCATTCATCATCGGTAACAAACGGGCCACTTCTCTCCTTCTTTCAGATTTCAGCTTCAATTCCGCAAAACCGTTTCTTTCATCTGTTTTTCTTCTAAAATTATATATTTCTTTTTCTGGGCATTTGGATTTTTGAAGTCTGACTTATGTTACTCATTTATTGTAAAAACAAATAGGAATAAGGATGGAGTTTTGGATCATACTTTAGCCAGTCAGAGTTTGATGATGTTGATTTACTGCTCTTTGATGATGTAGTCATTCTGCATATCTTTTTTTTATTTCTCAGCTTCTCACTTGCAGCAACTTTATTTTGTTTTTCTTTTACTGATTAATCGACTTAGGGATTGATGAATTTATGGAGCTCCTGTCCCGTGTTTAAGGCGCTACTCCTTTCCTATGTTAAAGCCTAGCTTCCATCTCATATGTTGACATCAAATTGAAGCCACTTCAATACGAACTGTAGATATCATTGATTCATACATCTGATAAAAAGATAAGGTATAGATTCACAACAGTATCACTTTCCTGAAGAAAACATAGCTTCGAATTGTAGTATCCCATATAACATTGGACTCGGTCGCATTAAATTCTCAATGCTGCATCTAGCTGATGATTTAACAATTGAGATCCACGTGTGCTGAATGTGTGTGCAGTTTATCTGAATGACACGACTTTGTTACAAAAAATATACAAAGATGAAAATAAAATCAAATACTTTTTGGAGTTGTTGATGAACGGTTAATTGATTGATGAAGGTGTGGAAATGGCTGAAAGAGTTGCATATTATGGCATATCTTCGAACCTGATAAGCTATCTTACTGGACCACTTGGCCAGTCTACAGCAGATGCAGCTGAGAATGTGAATGTGTGGTCAGGGACAGCATCTATGCTGCCACTGGTAGGAGCGTTCATTGCTGATTCGTTCCTTGGGCGGTACAGGACCATCTGTATTGCAAGTATCCTTTATATACTGGTAGATTTTTACACCCTGTGTATTGTGATGTGTGTGCCTTCCAGCTCTAAGTAGTATCATTGCCTTCAACTTATATGTTCTTTATGGAATAACATGGGTTTCTGTTTGCATTTCGGATGACAGGGATTGGGGTTTTTAACTGTATCAGTGTCCATTGCTTCTACTGATTCATCACAATGTGTGGACATCATTGACACTTCATGTTCTCCGATGGGGGTACAAAAAGTTTTGTTCTTTGTGTCTCTATATTTGGTAGCTATTGCTCAGAGTGGGCACAAACCATGTGTTCAAGCTTTTGGAGCTGACCAATTTGACGAAAATGATCCAGAGGAGTGCATTGCCAAAAGCTCCTTTTTCAACTGGTGGTACTTTTGCTTATGTGGCAGTACGTTGATGACCGTCCAGTTCTTGAACTATATTCAGGATAATCTTAGTTGGGGATTAGGGTTCGGAATTCCCTGCATTTCAATGATAGTTGCATTGATTCTGTTCTTGTCTGGAACTACAACCTACCGATTTATGGCTAAACAAAATGAAGAAAACCCATTTGTGAGGATTGGACGGGTGTTTCTCGTTGCAACCAAGAATTGGAGAGTAAAGTTACAGGATGGTGCAGATACCCTTTCTCTGAAAGGATCTGAACAATTCAGGTAACTTGAAATTCAATCGTGATAAGTCTTTCTAATTTATATGTGCAGTACCTCAAATTTAGCGCGGGCCACGTTTTAATGACATTGTAACATAAAAGTGAACTTTCCAGTAACGATTTCTTTTCACAGTTGTTTTTATATCCCAATGTTTTAGGTTTCTTGAAAGAGCACTACTTGCTTCGGATTCTTCCAAGGCAGATACAAGGGTGTGCACCATCACAGAGGTTGAAGAAGCGAAATCAGTCCTGCAGCTGGTACCAATCTGGGCAACTTGCTTGGTTTACGGGATTGTGTTCTCCCAGTTCTCGACATTTTTCACTAAACAAGGAGCCACAATGGATAGAGCTACCGGGTTTGGTTTTGAAGTGCCTGCCGCATCGCTTCAAGGATTCATCACCCTCTTCATTGTTCTGTTTATTCCAATCTATGACAGAATTTTTGTTCCATTCGCCAGAGCTATCACAGGGAAACCATCCGGAATAACAACCCTGCAAAGAATAGGCGCAGGCATATCCTTATCCGCCATCACCATGATAATCGCAGCTCTAGTTGAGCAGAAACGGTTAGATGTAGCTTCAAAGCATGGACTAATAGACAATCCTTATGCAACTGTTCCAATGAGTATCTGGTGGTTGATTCCACAATACTCACTCTTTGGGGTTGCTGAAGGGTTGGCTATGGTAGGATTGCAAGAGTTCTTCTACAGTCAGATGCCATCCGAGTTAAAAAGTGTTGGTCTATCGCTCTACCTCAGTGTCTTTGGGTTAGGCAACTTCCTGAGCAGCTTTATGATTTCAATCATCGACAAGCTGAGCAGCAAGTACATGGATTGCAGTTGGTTTGCAGATAATCTCAACCGCGCTCATCTAGACTTCTTCTACTGGTTGTTAGCTAGTATGAGTTTAGTAGCACTTGCAGCATTCATGTTTGCCACAAAGGCATTCGTATACAGGAGGACAAGCATAATGCAAGTGCACTAAAATGGTGCTGCTGCATATAGGATAGAAACTATGAAGAGTCTTGATTTGATTTTATATACCCCATGTGAAACTATTTTCCACTTATGGCCCGAAATTTGTTTAGTCCTATTTATTGCGCAACAAAATTTGAAATTGAGAAAGAAAAAAAACCTGTTAAAACAGTTGTAATTAGTGTGCTGAAGTGAATTTTAGTTGAGAAATTAAGTTATTTGTCGAAAATTGTGTGTGAAAGGCCCAAGAGTAAGCCTAGGCAAAAGGTTCGAAAAAAATAAAGCCGGACCAAGCCTGGTTTCCCCGAGGCCCGGCCCTCCTTTGCAAATGGTCTTACTGAAGTTCAGTCCGATAACACTAAGGCTGCGGGCCTAGCTATAGAAGCCCGAAAAAGCTCGGCAGCCCAGTCTGTATGAAGCCAAACGGGCCACCATCGGTCTAGCCTGCATGATTCGGCTCGAAAAACATGATTTCATTTGGTGACCCTAAATCTAAGTCCACGATTCCAACATCTCTCCTCTAACCCTAAGTTCCCTAACCCTATTCTCTCGCCCTTGTGCCCGACTGATCGACTCGCCCGAGAGCTTGACTCCTCTCCAAATTGCCGACCCCAATCCCCACTCCACCGACCACCGCCTCACTTCTCCCATCTCCGTGACTCCGTCGACTCATCTCCCTTACCTCTTCCTGATTCGCCGAAGCGGTTGTCTATTTTATATTTTGGGTTTAGGGTTTTCTTGGGCACTCGAAGTTTTTTTTTTCCGATTTACTATACCAATCTTGTGTGAGGAGGGGCAGGGCTGGGGTCAGGGGAGGCTGCTAGGAGATCAGAGGAGAGGAAGATCTCTCTAAGTATGGGGCCGTCTGTTCAGCCAATGGTCTTATGTTCGTGCCTTTCATCATGGAATCTGTAGGAAGTTTTGGAGCTAGGGCGGATCAGCTGATCAGGACAGTGGCGGCGATGTGGGCTGAGGCTAAGGGTATGGAGCCACAGGCAGCGCTCTCTATTTTGAGGTAGAAGTTGTTTTTTTTCGCAGAAGGCATTGGCGGACGGATTTTTATTAAGAAATGATTACGATTAACTCCGTCTTTCCCTCTTTGTTTTGAAATCTCATTTGTAACTGTCTTTTTATGAGTTATAAGAATGAATATATCTTGTGTGATGTTATTGCGGTTTCTTTACTGTTGTTGTTCTATCTTCTAAAGCACTCTAACTCCTGTAGTGTCATTGTTGTTGCTTCTATCGATTTACTACCTTCTGTACAACTTTGTAAAATCTGCACTTTCGTTGTTATTATTGTTGCTCAAATGTGTTCTAATTACATGTGTTTTTGATGTTTTATATTGTGTGTTGTGATTACACTTGTGTGATATTGTTTTATTGAACAAATCTCTGCAATTTTGTTAGATCTATCCAACTTTGTTCTTATCTGCATTTTTCATTTCTAATGCTCAACTCTATATCAATAGTCACTACTACATGTTTGTTTGTAGTTCAGATGTGTTCATTGTAAAGTTTGAAGCTCTAATTTGGTATGCATGATATATGGATTTGTAATATGTGTTCATTGTAAAGTTTGAAGCTCTCATTTGGTATGCATGATATATGGATTTGTAATATGTGTTCATTGTAAAGTTTGAAGCTCTGATTTGGTATGCATGATACATGGATTTGTAATATATCAGACATTGCAGATTTCTTATGTATATTGTGTCTTCTCTTTCTAATATGATATGTATGTTTTGTATGTTGTATTCTATTATGATAATGACATCATTGACAAAACAATCAACAAAGAAGATGCTACAGCGTCTTACGAAGTATAGAAGCAAGAGCATGACACTGGAATTGAAAAAATAAAACTACAGCGAGAAGATGATATAGCAACTCATTTACAACAGAAGCTGAAGCAAGTTTCTCAAGCTATCTGAAGTCAGCAAACATATCGTGAAGACTCAGAGCTGGAGCAAAAGCCGGTCAACATGGAGCTGCTCGGAGAGTGTCCGGAGGGCAGCTGCCAGCTTCGCAACTTGTCCGCCAGTCGCCCGGACAGCCACTATTAATCAACAGTCCTTGTTCTGCAGTCGAAACAATATTAGTTTCTAAATTGGTTTTTGGAAATCAATCTCAACAAATTAGCAGAAATCTACGAGAAGATTTCCTTGTGCAAAGTTCTACGATTTCTAAAAGGATTAATAGTCCTATGGTTGGTCGACGTCTACTGCTCTATAAAGAAGGGCAGTACATCAACAACAACAACATACACACACACACACCGAGAGAGAGAGAGAGAGATGGACGCGGAAGCTGAGAGCGGAAGGTTAAAGGCTAGAGCGCTGATTTCTAACGGTGTGGCTGAGAGGAGATCAGGGCTAGAGTAGCCTGATCTATGCTTGATCGAGAAAACTCAACTTTAGCGCTGGCTTGTTGATAGATCCAGTACAAGCTTTGAAGCAGAGTTGCAGAGAGGAGATGTCGCAAAACTATTGAAGATCAAAGCCGAGTTCCCCGATACTGACTGGAGGTCATTGATCGAGGGGGAGCGATTTCCGGAGTCAGGAGTGCTCGTGGAAGTTCGACGTCACAGTAGAGAGTGCGTGTTGAGTCGTGGACAGAAGTTATAACAGCTTGACCTGTAAGTTGCTATAGCATCCTGTTACACATTGTAATAGTATAGGCTGAGTCTGTGAGTTCAGGTCTATAGCTATCTATTATTGGAAGTGTGTAGATAGTAGAGTCTAGTCTGTGTGATCAGACTCAGCGTAGATTCAAGCTAGATTAGAAGTAAAGGTTGAGCTAGCATAGGATGAGTTCTGAAATCCTTGTACTAGAAACCAAGCTTAGTGTAATTTTCAAGACTCGAGAGAAGTCCTCCCCAGATGTAGGCAGTTGCCGAACTGGGTGAACAAATTGCTTGCGTCTTTCAGGTTCGGCAGAAGTTAAGACAATTCCTCAAAGTGACCCAAAGGTTGTTATAGCAACCTACTAATACAAGTCACCAGCAGCGCTGGTAATTTCAATTGACATCAAAGCCAATCACTCGACGCAAAGAGTGTGATCCGGGCAAGCGCTGCTGACTTTTACAACGAACAGTGAAGGAAGGATAAACTACAAGCAGACCACCACTGCTCGAAGGAGTGAACTACAGTTACTGGAAAGCTCGCATGAAGGCCTTTCAAAAGGCAGTAGATGAAAAAGTGTGGAGTGAACGTTGTCAAAATTATGGTAGTAAAAATACTAGTTCAATCACGGTACGCAAACAATATTTATAATTCGAGTGACCTCAAGTCGAACCCAAAAGAAAAGCCTAAATTAGTCTAAAGCTAGCTAGTCATGCCTAATGCGAGTCTACTAAATAAAAATGGGGGTTTTTCCTCTATGCAAGGTATCTTTAGTGTATACTAAAGACAAGATCAAATTTGGTTAAAGAAAGTAATAGAGAAAACGTAGTCGGAATCCTATTTCACCCCTAGGTCATGCGATTAGCAATGCAAAATAAAAATATATTCATGAGTTACTTTGATTGATTATTCAAGGCTAAAGTATCACGTATTCTAAATTCAACTCTCGCTCCTTCTCTAGAATGGGAATGATACATAAGTGACACAATTCTCATACTCATTCATGTGTTTCGTCAAACACTTGGTGTGCATAGAATTAACATGAATAACAACCAGAAGAATTTTCAATCAAACTTCACTAATATAGATAAAAGAACATGTTTTGCATTACAATCTAACTTAAGGTATCCATAAGGATCCAAACTACTATGGGACTACTCATTCATAGTGAGTTCAATCCAAGACATAATTTTCAAAGGAAATTGTTCACCAATTGAAGATAAACTAGTAGGAATTGAGTAGAGGGTTGGTGTAGATCTTCAATTGCATGTGTCTCTCCAAATCTTGACAATTCTCCAAGTCGTCCAAGAGTGATCGTCTAGGATTTAGTTTTCTGGAAAAAACTTCTCTAATTTTGCATCTCTTTCTTATTTATACTGTTTCGGAAAATTACCAAGTTGCCCGCAGTGCCCGAATCAAAAAGTGATTCGGACACGCTGAGTTGATTCGGTCGAATCAATATCTCAGTGCTGTTTTGAGCTGGGCGAATCACTTTTGATTCAGTCAAGCCCTTCAATCGATTCTGTCAAAATCCTTATAGAGCCAAGCTTATTCGAGCAGCACACTTCTCCTTTGGGCGAATCACTTTCTGATTTGGTCAAGTCTTCTCCTCGAGTAAGGTTGATCCGTGCAGCTGGAGGGTGATTCGGCCAAGGTTGGTCGAGTCATGTGTGATTCGGTCAGGCTGCTGGGCGAATCACATTTGCAGCTTGCTCCAATCTTTCTCGTTTTTACTCTCGATCGATCAGAATTCATCCAGATTTTCTTCGAGACACTTCATATCGTGTAATCCACATTTTAAACCTGAAATGGACAAAGAAAGCATCAAATGACTTTATAAAATAACGGAACAATCAAGAAGTAAGGGGAAAATATGGACAAAAATAAGGTTATTTGCCCGCACATCAAAACACCCCACACTTAAGTCTTGTTCGTCCCGAACAAGTATATGCACAAGTCAAGCGGAGAGTAAGATGCTAGATCATATATGACAGTATCAAAGCACGTAGCAAATCTTACGCATATAAAACACATCCATCCCCTACTCATGTAACATAGCATAAAGATAACTAAACAAAGAAAATTAAATCTACTCCTAACTCACTGTCGTAGGAATCATGGATGCATTTAGCGTATGCATCAAAGCTTTAAATCCCTAGGCTACCCTAGTGGACGAGTTATAGTCTCCTGAGAGTTTTCAGAATAGGAATACTCACAAATCCTACTCGCAATCATCCATAAGAGTTCAAAATCCAAATATAGTTTGCTAAGCAAGTAGTTCTTTATCAGCCCACATAATAATAGAGTTGTGCAAATCATTCACTTCAAGCAAACTCTAAGGATCATTCACTTCAATGTGACAATGAATATTCATATAATCGATATCAAAACTAACATTCGTTAAATTCAAATTACCGCTCAATTTCCTATGCAAGTAGTATGAAGAGAAGCGTCCTTTCAAAAAATTTTATCGAGTTAATCGCATATGCTTGCTAAGGGCAAGTCCATATGCTCATGACAACCAACTCATTCTCAAGTTTTAGACTATACGTCATAATTCGTAAGAGAAGAGGAGTTTTGACATTGAAAATTTTAAAATTCACTCGTACAAATCTTGATGCTTAAGTAATAAATTACGAGGGTCATACCTTAGACGCTTCCTAAAAGCGAAATGCAAATGCCTTACTCACACACATGCGAAAGAGTTTGCGGAATAGGCACAAAATTATGAATTAAGTGTGTTTAAGATTTTTCTTGCGTTTATACAAATGCTTTCAAGAGAGAACTTATCTTCCTAACCCTCAGCATTTGTAAAACTTTTCCTTGACCCAAAAAACAAACAAAACATATTTTTGTGTTTATACAGAAGCTTTCAAGGGGGAACTTACCTTTTTAACCCTCGACATTTGTAAAACCTTAAAAATATAATTTTTTCTTTCTCGCGCCTCTTTTTTTTTTCTCTTTTCACAAACACTTTATTTGACCCCACACTTAATACTTGACAATGTGCCTAAGTGATATATAATGGAGCATGAAGTGTGAGCTAAACAAATGCAAAGGCTAAATAGGAACGCTGAAGTCACCTAAAAGCAAACAAGAGCAAGTATAAGGTTTTTATATGAAAACTATTTTTTTTTTATTTTTGTGCTCGCTAAACTTAACTTCATTTTTCATGCACAGAAAGAGCTGAAAAATAAATCAAACTAAGCTAGTCAAAACACCGAATCACGTGAATAAAATCATCACAAAGAACGTTAATTGACTTAAAGATACGATCCATGAGTTCAAAGCACAACTCATTACAATTTTTTTTTAAAAATGATACTACTTAATTGCTTAGCAAACATTACTTTATGTGATCAATATTTAAAGCTAGGATCAAAGCAATCATGCCAGTATAATGTGCACAACAATAAATATGTAGCATAGAATCATGTTGTTAAGAAAATAAAAGCGAAAGCGCAAACACCCCACACTTAGAAGTTTGCTTAGTCCCTAAAGCAATATAAAGTAATAGAATTAAAGAAAAAGTTGCGAAAGAACTTCTCTCGTGTGGGGGTAGCCAAATATGCTTCCGCTCACATCCGTGAATGATGCTCTAATCCGTTGCATTAAATCTGAAACTCAAGAAAAAAATGTTAGCGCAATACCTGAATTCACAGATTAAAACAGTAGAGAGTGGTGTTGAGCGGTGGACAGAAGTTATAACAGCTTGACCTGTAAGTTGCTATAGCATCCTGTTACACATTGTAATAGTATAGGCTGAGTCTGTGAGTTTAGGTCTGTAGCTATCTATTACTGGAAGTGTGTAGATAGTAGAGTCTAGTCTGTGTGATCGGTCTGAGCGCAGATTCAAGCTAGATTAGAAGTAAAGGTTGAACTAGCATGGGCTGAGTTATGGAATCCTTGTACTAGAAATCAAGCTTAGTGGAATCTTCAGGACTCGAGAGAAGTCCTCCCCAGATGTAGGCAGTTGCCGAACTGGGTGAACAAATTGCTTGTGTCTTTCAGGTTCGGCTGAAGTTAAGACAGTTCCGCAAAGTGACCAAGAAGTTGCTATAGCAACCTGCTGATACAAGTCACCAGCAGCGCTGGTAATTTCAAGTATGTCAAGTCTCATTACTTCTATATCTTGAGCTTCCTCAATGGCGGTAAACTTTATTACGTATTTCTGGGGAAGAGAACGTAGAACTTTTCTGACTAGTTTCCCGTTACTGATTGGTTCTCCAAGTGCATGGGCTTCGTTGGCAATGTCCATCAATTTGGCGTTGAATTCGGTTATTGATTCATCATCCTTCATTTTAAGATTTTCTAATCTCGTAGTGATCATCTGCATCCGAGACTGCTTCACCTTGTCAGTTCCTTCGAATGTTGTTTTGAGAATGTCCTTGCATCTTTACCAGCTTCACAAGTTGAGATTAAGGGACTGTTCTTTAGAGCTGAACTTGTACTTAAGTTACCTTAACTTAACTGAATTTAACTTAACTTAACTTAACTGAATTTAACTTTGTTTAACTTAACTTAAATACTTACCTTAATTACTTAAATTACCACCAGCACAACAGCAAACCACCACCTCATAACAATACATCCACACCACTGCCACACCACCACCACCAAAACAACAATCTACCACCATGAACGTTGTCAAAATTGTGGTAATATAAATACTTAGTCCAATCACGGTGTTTAAACAATATTTATAATTCGAGTGACCTCGAGTCGAACCCAAGAGAAAAGCCTAGATTAGTCGAAAGCTAGCTAGTAATGCCTAATGCAAGTCTACTAAATAAAAAGGGGGGTTTTTCCTCTAAGTGAGGTATCTCTAGTAAGTACTAAAGACAAGTTCAAAATCGGTGTGGAGAAAATAATAGAGAAAGCGTAGTCCGAATCCTACTTCACCCCTAGGTCATGCGATTACCAACACAAAACATGAATATATCTATGAGCTAATTTGGTTGATGGTTCTAGGCTAAGGTATATCTCATTCTAAATTCAACTCTCGTTCCTTCTCTAGAATGGGAATAATACCTAATAATACGGTTCTCAAACTCTCGCTCTATTGAATCACGTAGACAAAAGTCTCCTAATCTCAACCTCTCGGTCTATTGGTAGTTAACTACAGTCCGCTCAAAATTTAGCCTAGTTGGATGCGTATGTCACTCTCGCGCACACACGCAATCTAGAATTAACATGCTCAATCTTCTAAACAACCTAGGTTCAGCTCTCATTCCATCCCTAGGTGTTCTACCAATTCATATTCATTCATGTATTTTATCAAATACTTGGTGTGCACAAAATTGACATGAAGAGAAAGCATGCGAATTTTCAACCAAACTTCACTCATATAGATAAAAGAACATGTCTTGCATTACAATCAAATCAAAGGAATCCATACGAATCCTTACTACTAAACAACTACTCACTCATGTGTCATTCATGGTGAGTTTGAAACAAGACATAATGAAATTGAATAACAAGGAAAAGTAGAGAAAGTAGAGTAGTAGAGAAGCAGGGATGAGTAAAGGGTTGATGTAGAATCTTCAATTGATGATGTCTTCTTCGAATTCTCCAAGTTCTCCAATTAGGGTTTCGTCCCATGAGAGGAACCCTAGGTGCCGGAGGCACTCCAAGGCCCTCTTTAATGTTTCCCATCTGTTTCCTATTTATACTTACCCGCCGTGGCCGAATCAAAAGTGATTCGGGCAAGGCTTAATGAGTTGATTCGGACAGAGTGTCCGAATCACTTCTGCTGCGTTAGAATCTTGCTTATTTGATCCTTTAAACCTTCGAATCACGTCTTGACATAAACTAGGAAGTTATATATCTTTGAATTAGCTTTCGAACAAGCTATGACACGCCTCAATCGAATAAGAATCGCGCGCTCGGCAAGCTTTCGTTGATAAACAGGTCAATCTGCCCAGATTTGATCTTCAGGCAAACTCTCTCCGAATCAAGTGATTCGGGCAGGCCTTGCTTTGATTCGGCCGAATCAATTCCTCAGTGCAGTTTCATGGCTGGCCGAATCACTTTGTCCTGACCGAATCACTTTTAATTCGGTCAAACCTTCAATTGATTCGGTCAAACCCTTGTAGAGCCAAACTGATCCCGGCGAATCGCTTTTGCAGTGCTAGAATCTCGCCTTTTGTACCCTCTAAACATTAGAATTATGTCTGGATATAAACTACAAAGTTGTACCTCTTTGAAGTAGCTTTCCAACAAGCTATATCACGCCTCAATTGGATATGTGTCACGTGCTAGGAAAGCATTTGAAGAGGAACAGGTCATTCTGCCAAAAGTGGTCGATTCACTTTTGCCTTTTGCTCAATGTTGCTCGTTTTTGCTCTCGATCGATCGGAATTCAACCAGATTTTCTTCGGATCACTTCATATCATGTAGTACGCATTTTCATCCTGAAACGGACATAGAAAACATCAAATGACTTTATAAAATAACGGAACAAACAAGAAGTAAAGTGAAAATACTGACAAATGTAAGGTCATTTATCCGCTTATCACACCACCACAACCACCCCACCACAACAATCCACCACCACCACCACAACAATCCACCACCACCACAACAACCCACCACCACAACCACCACCACCACAACACCATACCACCACCCCACAACAACACATCCAAAAACCACCACACCACTACCACCCCATTACCACACCACCACAACACTACCACCAAAACAACAATCTACCACCACCACAACCACCCCACCACAACAATCCACCACCATCACCAGTTCACCACAACAATCCACCACTCCCACCACCACAACAATCCACCACCACCACCACAACAATCCACTACCACAACATCAATCCACCACCACCACACAACCACCACCATGACACCACTACCACCACACCACCACCACAACAACCCACTACCACCACTCACCATACCACCACCCCACACCACCACACCACTACTACACCACCCCACTACCACAACAATCCACCACCACCACCACAACAATCCATTACCACAACACCAATCCACCACCACCACACAACCACCACCACGACAACACCACCACAACAACTCACTACCACCACTCACCATACCACCACCCCACACCACCAAACCACTACTACACCACCACCACCACAATCCACCACCACCAAAACAATCTACTACCACAACCACTACAACAACCCACCACCACCACAATACTATTACCACCACACCACTACATTACTTTCACACTTCCAAAACCACAACAATCCACTACTAAAAAAACAACACACCACTAATAAAAATAATAATTTAGCTTAACTTAACTGAATTTAACTTAACTTAACTTAAGTGCTGAAAATTTAAGGTCCAAAGAACAAGGCATAACATGAAGATGCTAGTTAGCCAGCATTAAAGATCGCATTGAGTGCTTTTGCATTTTTCGTTGTAGTTCGGTCCTCATCAGCCGTCCACTAATTTTCTGGTTTAGGGTAGGCTACACCATCTTTGTTAATGACTATTGGAGAATCATATTTGGAGATCACAACTTTCCATGCTCGATCAACGATTGATTTGATGAAAGCCCTCATGCGAGTTGTCCAATAAGGATAGCTCGAACCATCGAGATGTGGAGGATGGAAGATGTTTTGTCCTTCTTTCGTACTCATCTTGAACAACTTGGTCACAGCCTCTCAATCACATTTTGTACAGCGAATGTCCTGCTCTGATACCAAATGAAATTTGTATGCCTGTCTCATGGTGTGTGTTCTAGTGCACTGTGTTAGCTGTTTCACAATACTCAAACAGATAGTGGTTAGATAGTTGTTAGTAACTACACAAATGGTACGAAGAAATGTAAAGGACACAAGATATGGTCACCCCACGGTAGAACTTCACTATCAAATGGTCAAGTACAATAGGCATAACAAGACTCCCTCTGTTACAACTATATTGTTGCATTGTAGTGAATACGTCTGACTCCCTCATACTGAGACCCCTCTCTATTCCACCTCGATTTTCCTCTCATAGTACGTAACTTCTCGTCCTGAGAACACCAGTACTGCAATGACTAATTAGTTCTCCTCCTGAGAACACCAGCACTGCAACAAGTGAAGCTTTCACAGTCTGTTCGTATAGCAATGGAACAGCCTATATTCAACTTCGAGTGAGCTCAACTTCTGACCGTTCTTCAATAATGATTGAGCTCCCTTTAATGCGTTTCTCCCTGCGAGAATGATTTTTACTTCAGATTATTTCTTTCCATAACTAGATACCACGGGATGTAGCAATTACAGAAACAGGTTGCTTGCTCTTTTTAGGCAACGATATATCCTCTTTAGGTAGCGAATGATTATCTTTAGATTGTTCATAATCATCCCTTACTAAAATATCTCATTTTTTCGTTGATAGAATCCTGGTATCTTAGATTTAGATACTCATCCAAACCCTAGCCGCCTCGATATTTCCTAGACGCAATTTTAGGAAATTCGAACAAAATAATCACTGCTGAGTGACTGTTTCTAACAACTGATTGCGTGCGGCTTCGTTCAAGCTAACTCTGGCTCACCCTCTGATTCAAGCTTGAACTTCGTTGATATTGTGAACTTTGTTGGTCTGCTTCGACACCCCTATTACATCTTACAGACACTTGAATGATACAGATTCCGTTCGCCAAAAAGATGCCACACATCCATGGAACACATGGACTTAACAAAAGGCTTAGTTTAGAAGTAGACTAGACACCATACAAGCACTAGAAAGAAAATCTCATAAAGCTAGAAAATGAGCTAGAGAGCAAGAACTTTGCTCAAGTCTTTGGATGAGTTTTAATTTGCTAGTAATTCAGATTGGGTGAGCTTTGTAATATTTTTTAAAATTGCTGAAGGCTGGATGGCAGGAGCTTCTCCAACTAGCTTGTGGAACAACTTCTTGAACAAGCTGTGCAGAATGATGAGAACTTGTTCCACTTGTTGTCCGAACTTCTTCCTTGAACAAGTTACGCAGCGGAATGAAATGACAGAAATAAAAGCTACTGCTAAGGACACAAAGATGGTGACCCAGTTTTCTAAACCAGCCTACGTCTGGGGGGCTTATCCCAAGCCCGTGGGAACCAATCCACTATATCAAGATCGAGTACAAGGACATTATAGAACAGCAGACTCCCTCTCTATTCTAACCTCTACTCATCTAATAGTGATTAGCATTCAGGCTCCCCCTGAATGTGAGACCTCCCGTCTCTACCCACATATCTCGTCTCAAGAGTGTTTTTGTTGTCAAGCTTTCAAGTGAGCTCAATAATTTCTTTTCTTTTTTTGCATGATACTTCTTGATGATGGCAATCTGTATTTATATTGAGCTGGAGCAATTTGTGTCAGAATATCCCGCAATCTCTTTATTCCAAAGTGTTTGATTCTTTATTCCAAGACGATTGTACCACCTGAATATCTCTCGATCTTGCTTGCCTTAATGCTTACGATCTTCTCAATATCTTGGCATATTCTGGAGATGCAATCTTCAGATCTCAGCACAGATCTTGCGGACATGATATATCCTTCAATCTTTAATCTTAGTCACGGATTTCGCGCTCCCGTATCGAGTTGCTCTTCATACGGGATTTCCTCTGTTGTTCAGCTTGGTCGCCTGGACAACTTCTTGTACAGTTTTGTGCAACCATGCCATATGCATCCACATTTTTCTATGCTTGATTCTTCTTTGAATTTGTAATTGTAGGACGTAGGCCACATTGCTTGAACCAATATTAAACCACAGTTTTGTGCAACCATGCCATATGCCACATTGCGCCTCTGATATACAGATTTGTGAACAAGCAGTTGCTACAGCACACTCTTGTTCGCCCGAAAACTGTTTCAGCAAGAAAGAACAAGGACAAAGGTTTGATCACCCAGTTCAGCCAAATTGCCGACGTCTGGGGAGGACTCTTCTCAGTCCTCAATCCACTAATCTCAAGGTTTCCAAGTACACACGGTTACAACTCACGCAACCTATTCTACTCAACCACAAGTGGATCCACGTACACAATCAGAACAGGCTCTGACTTGTGTCTGCACACCCTCAACTGATATCTATCTTGAATAGCTACTGTCTCCTAGAAACTCAGCCTATTCTAAACAATACTCAGATTCTGCAGGGTTGCTATAGCATCTGCTGTAGCACACAGCTGATGCACAAACTGTCTGCGTTGCTCCAAGCCTTCCGTTGAGCCTTTCGAACGCTTCCATGAGCGCTGCACACTCTGGAATACTCCCCCTCAGTCAGTGACCTTCTGTCACTAGCGAGCACTGCCGTCCAGACACTCGATCGAGTCACTCACTAGTCAGTTCTTCCGCGACTGCCCTTGATCAACCAACAAGCACTCTCTGCTCTGAATTGGCTTCCAGATCAAGCTTGGATTAGACTACGCAAGTGCTGATCACCTTCTGGTTCAGTCACCACAGCTCTGCGCTCAGGCTCTGCTCTCGGTGAAGATCAAAGATTTTCACGCACACCACAAATTACTCTTTCGGAATTTTGTGTGTATACTCGTTCACGCTCGCTCCTTCGATCAACCATCATTGCTCTGAAGGGTCTCCATTATATAGGCGTGCCCACTGCCATCATTATCAAGATTTAGCAATTCCCCTAGCAAGATCAATATCTCCTAATTTTTAGGAGATTAGATTTGATTTTAGATTCAAATCTCCCATAATCAAATCTCCTACTTCATCTAGGAATCTCCACTGGAATATTCTCTGCAGCGACTTAGAAACTCCTCTGATGCTCTTAGAAGTACAGCCACGCCCTCTTTCCAACGACCCAGATAGCTGCTACTCGGACAGATGCTACAGCCCTTCTGAAGAAGCTCCTACTATAGATTTCGCCTGCTACAGCTGCTCTTTGTTCACTGGTCTTGTTCACAACAGCTGTAACAGCATCTTGTTCACTTGCTTGTTCACTTGTGCTGGCTTTGTCAAACACTGTCATATTGCAACATCAATCTCCCCCTTGGCATTTGACAAAACCCCTTTGAAAGCTTCAATTCAAATCCTCCGGTAGCTAACTCCCTCCCCTTTTTCTCCCCCTTTTTGGCACAATTGACAAGGGGAAGTTCCTTGCTGTCTCAAGAGGGCGAGACACAGAGCCCCAGAGAAGATCTCAGGTCTTCGAACCGTACTGCGTCCAAAGGTTTTGTGAAGATGTCGGCAAGCTGTTTGGCTGACACAACATGCTGAAGTGCAATGATTTTCTTTTCCACCAAATCACGGATGAAGTGATGTCGAATGTCAATGTGTTTGGTTCTGCTGTGCTGAACAGGGTTCTTGGAGATGCTGATAACACTCATGTTGTCACAGTAGAGAGTCATTTCACCTTGATCGAGTCCATACTCGCCCAGCATTTGCTTCATCCACATCATCTGTGCACAGCAGCTCCCATCAGCTATGTATTCTGCCTCAGCTGTAGATAGCGAAATGCTATTTTGTTTCTTACTGAACCATGACACCAAGTTGTTACCCAGGAAGAAGCAGTCTCCAGAAGTGCTCTTCCTATCCTCAGCACATCCTGCCCAATCTGCATCACTATATCCCACTAGGTTTGCATTTGTATCCTTAGTATACCATAAGCCATAGTGCACCGTACCTCCAACATACCGAAGGATTCGCTTGACCAGCTGCAAGTGACTGTCTTTGGGGCAGGCTTGAAATCTAGCACAAACTCCTACTACAAAGGAGATGTCAGGACGACTGGCAGCCAGGTACAATAAGCTCCCAATCATACTTCTGTAGGTAGTCTGACTCACTTCCATTCCATGTTCATCTTTGATGGCTTTGACATGAGTGGCAGCTGGCGTTCGTTTATGACTGGCTTTATCTAGCTGAAATTTCTGCACAAGATTCTTGCTGTATTTGCTTTGTGCAATAAAGATGCCATCTGCTTTCTGGGTGATCTCCAGACCATGGAAATACGATAATTCTCAGACCAAGCTCATTTTGAATTCCTTCTGCATGTGATCCACGAACTGCTTCACCAGATGCTGAGACTTCGATCCAAAGACAATGTCATCCACATATATCTGCGCAATGATCACATCCGATTTGGTGTGTTTCACAAATAAAGTTTTGTCAGCTCCCCCCTCTTTTGTAGCCATGGTTTTCAAGAAAAACTGTCAGCCGCTCGTACCATGCTCGAGGAGCCTGTTTAAGCCCGTACAGAGCTTTCTTCAGTTTGTACACGTGCTCCGGATGATGAGGATCTTCAAAACCTTTTGGCTGGGCGACATACACTTCTTCAGAGAGGTCTCCGTTTAGAAACGCACTTTTGACATCCATTTGATATAGTTTAAAACCTAGAAAACAGGACATAGCTAGAAGCAGTCTGATGGCCTCCAGACGAGCGACTGGAGCAAAAGTTTCTTCGAAGTCTAGCCCCTCAATTTGAGTGTATCCTTGAGCAACAAGCCTGGCTTTATTTCTTGTGATGTTCCCCTTTTCATCAGTTTTGTTTTTGAAGATCCATTTGGTACCTATAATGTTTACTCCTTTAGGTCTGTCCACCAAGTCCCAAACATCTTGTCTTTCGAATTCTGCTAGTTCTTCCTGCATAGCTATCATCCAGAATTCGTCATTCAAAGCTTCCTTGAATGTCTTCGGTTCTATACTGGATAGGAAGCAGGTATTGAGGTAAGCAATGCTTCTGGTTCTCCTTCTTTCTGTCGGATCTCCAATCACATTGGTCAGTGGATGGTTCTTCTGAATCCTCTTTGGAGGCTGCCTTTACGGTGGATCATGAGTCTCATCATTCTGTTCTTCATGCAAGCTCTCTTGGAGTTCGTCTGTATTTTCTGCTTCAGCACTTGCTATTGCATCATCTGGAGCCGAAATTTGTTCACTTCTGCTCTGATTGGCAGGGGCATCTTAAATGTCAGAGTCTTCATCGTCAAGGACGGTGGAAGAACCTTCTTCAATATCTTTGACTACTACATTTATGGATTCCATCACTGTTCTTGTCCTCTGGTTGTACACTCGATATGCCCTACTGTTCATTGAATATCCCAGGAAGAAACCAGCATCGCTCTTTGGGTCAAGCTTCTTCCTGTACTCCCGATCTCTCAGAATGTAGCAGTCACTTCCAAGGATGTGAAAGTATTTAACTGTGGGCTTCTTCTGACTCCAGAGCTCATAGCAAGTCTGGTTGGTTCCTTTCCGTATGGTGACTCTGTTGATGATGTAGCATGCGGTGTTCATTGCCTCAGCCCAGAATCTCAAGGGGATCCTCTTGGCATGAATCATGACTCTGGCAATTTCTTGAATTGTCCGATTCTTCGTTCCACTACACCATTCTGCCGAGGAGTGATGGGAGAGGAAAACTGATGTGAGATACCCTTTTGGCGACAGAACTCATCCACTGCTTCGTTTTCAAACTCTCAACCATGATCACTGCGGATGTTGGTGATTCTGAGATTTTTCTGTTGCTCCAGTCGGGACACCAACGAGACTATGACTTTTACAGTGTCTGCTTTCTCTCTGATAAAATCAATCCAAGTGAACCGGGTATAGTCATCAACGTAGACGAAGGCATATCTTTTCTTGCCCACACTCTCGACTTCCATAGTACCCATCAGGTCCATGTGTATCAACTGGAGAGGTCTGGTTGTGTTTGTATCTTTAACTTTTGGATGTGAAGCCTTTTTTTGTTTTCCAATCTGACAAACTCCGCAGATGGAACTTCTCGCCTTTTATCAGCGGTATTCCTCTGACTAACCCTTCTGTTGCAATTTTCTTCAGAGTCCTCAGATTGACATGACCCATCCTTCTGTGCCAGAGATTCATTTCCTCTGCATTAGTTAGCATGCATCTTGGTAAAGGAGAGTTTGTGTCTACCTTGAGAAGATAGGAGTTACTTCTTGATCTGGCCCCCTCCATTATACATTCTCCATTCTTGTTGAAGACTTTGCACGAATCTTTCGTAAACTTCACCTGTTGAGTCCCATCACACAGCTGGCTAATGCTTATGAGGTTCGCCTTCAGTCCTTCCACCAGCATGACATTGCTTAGTTCGGGCATCCCTTCAACTGACAGTGTTCCCTTTCCTAGCACTCTTCCCCTCAGACCATTTCCAAACTTCACCTGTTGTTCTAAGCAGGGAGTTATATTCTTCAAGAAGGATCTTTCTCCCGTCATATGCCCCGAGCACCCACTGTCAAAATACCAGCTAACCTTGTTCGAGGAACTTGTTGTGCTGACAAGAGCAAGATGCTGAGTTCTCCCATATTTGTGCTTGGTTGTTTTTCTGGCTGACCCCTTTCTGTGGTATGCTGATGGACAGTTCCTCTTAATGTGACCTTTGAGCCCGCAGCTATAGCATCTTTTATACTTCAATAGTGTCTTGACATGGTGATACAGGGATTGCTGTAGCAGGAGCTGATCCACCCTACCTTGTGTTTTTCTGCCTTTCCTGACTGATCTGTATCTGACCATGTTGCATTCATCTTCACTCAGATCTGTCTCCTCTTCACTTCTGCTGGCAGAAAACTCATTTTTCTGCTCGGCCTTCTTCATTGGTTTGCTAGTACAGTCAGCTTGTTGATGACCATATCCTTCACAGTTCCAACACTTCATGCCCTTTCTTCTGTCTCTCTTCTCATCATCATTTTGAGCAGATTCCTTCCCTCTCCTTTGATTTCCTCCACCTCTTTTAGGTGGCCTTCATGAGAATGAGCTTTGACCAGATCTTGACTCCATGTTTTTTAAAAGCTTGCCGAGGTTCTTTACTAGCAGGCTCAGGTGGTCGTCTGAGGCTAGCTTCTTGACTTCTGTTTTTGCATTCAGTCCTATATTTTCTGAAAGGGCGGGCTCTTCTTTAACTAGCTTCGTCTCGAATTGTTTGAGGGATCCAACCAATTCTTCCACCCTCATGTGTCTGACATTTTGAGCTTCTTCAATGGCCGTCACTTTCATGTCAAATCTTGTGGGTAACGATCTAAGAACCTTCCTAATCAGCTTCTCTTCAGGGATAGGTTCTCTAAGAGCATGAGCTTCATTTGCCAGGTCACAAAGTTTTGCATTGAACTCAGTGATCGTCTCCTCTTCTAGCATTCTCAAATTTTCAAACTGCGTAGCAATAATCTGTAATCTTGACAGCTTTACTCTATCAGTTCCTTCATGGGCAGTTTGCAGGATTTTCCAAGCTTGCTTGGCCATATCACAGTTTGATATCAACCTGAAATTGTTAGCATCAACCACAGCAAAGATAGCATTCAGAGCCTTTGAATTACCAGTTGCTGCAGCTTCCTCTTCAGCAGTCCATTGTTCTTCAGGTTTTATCCGTGTAACTCCCTGTTCATCCATGGTGATCGGAGGAGACCACTGGACCACGATAGCTCTCCAGGTCTTCTCATCAATAGCTTTGAGAAAGGCCTTCATCCTAGCCTTCCAATATCCATAGTTGCTTTCTTTCAACAACGGAGGTCTGCTCGTGCTCTGTTCTTCCTTCATTGTTCCTTCACTTCTTCAGAGGCGATGTAGGATCTTTTACTCTGTTTGTTGAGCTCCGGCTCTGATACCAATTGAAATTCGCAGCGCCTCTGATAAATAGATTTGTGAACAAGCAGTTGCTACAGCACACTCTTGTTCACCCAGAAAATATTTCAGCAGGAAAGACCATGGACAAAGGTTTGTTCATCCAGTTCAGCCAAATTGCCTACGTCTGGGGAGGACTCTTCCCAGTCCTCAATCCACTAATCTCAAGGTTTCCAAGTACACACGGTTACAACTCACGCAACCTATGCTACTCAATCCCGACTTGTGTCTGCACACCCTCTACTGATATCTATCTATAATAGCTACTGTCTCCTCGAAACTCAGCCTATTCTAAACAAAACTCAGATTCTGTAAGGTTGCTATAGCATCTGCTGTAGCAGACAGCTGATGCACAAACTGTCTGCGTCGCTCCAAGCCTTCCGCTGAGCCGTTCGAACGATTCCACGAGCGCTGCACACTCTAAAATACTCCCCCTCACTCAGTGACCTCCTGTCACTAGCGAGCACTGCCGTCCAGACACTCGACCGAGTCACTCACTCGTCAAATCTTCCGCGCCTGCCCTTGATCAACCAACAAGCACTCTCTGCTCTGAATTGGCTTCCAGATCAAGCTTGGATTAGACTACGCAAGTCCTGATCAGCTTCTGCTTTAGTCACCACAGCTCTGCGCTCACGCTCTGCTCTCGGTGAAGATCAAAGATTTTCTCGCACACCACAAATTACTCTCTCAGAATTCTGTGTGTATACTCGTTCACGCTCGCTCCTTCGATCAACCATCATTTCTCTGAAGGGTCTCCATTATATAGGCGCGCGCACTGCCATCATTATCAGGATTTAGCAATTCCCCTAGCAAGATAAATATCTCCTAATTTTTAGGAGATTTGATTTGATTGTAGATTCAAATCTCCCACAATCAAATCTCCTACTTCAGCTAGGAATCTCCACTGGAATGTTCTCTGCAGCGACTTAGACACTCCTCTGATGCTCTTAGAAGTACAGCCACGCCCTCTTTCCAATGACCCAGATAGATGCTACTCGGACAGATGCTACAGCCCTTCTGAACAAGCTCCTGCTATAGCTTTCTCCTGCTACAGCTGCTCCTTGTTCACTAGTCTTGTTCACAACAGCTGTAACAGCATCTTGTTCACTTGCTTGTTCACTTGTGCTGGTTTTGTCAAACACTGCCATACTGCAACATCATTTACCTATTTCCATATGGCACTTGACTTTGTTTGCTGTTGCACTCTCCTTTAATTCTGCAGCTTTATCTTCTGACTTTGTTTACTGCCAGATTTTTTAGATATGCTCATACTTGTACTGCACAGGTTGTTTGGACAAAGTCTTGGACAATCTGTTGTATATTTTATCGACATGCCATACTAATGTAGCCACAATCTCCCCCTTGGCATTTGCGATAAAAAACTAACAACAGATTTATCAACAAGATGATATGCTCGTCCCCGTCATGTCATCTTGTTCTCATACTAATAAGCATACCAGTCATGTCATCTTCTTCTCCCCCTTTTTGTCACAAATCCAAGGAGTGGCATTCACCAAGTTCTGTGCGGATCGGATACTTCATGTTCATGATCAGGCCAACAGGTTGTCCCATATGTTGTTCTACCATGTTCCCATACGGCCACTTGCTCTGTCTTGGACACTTTATTATCAATGCAATAATCTGTCATATACTATCCTACTTCCCTAATAGTTGCAATTGTCCAAGAGAAACGAAGATACCTTTTCTCCCCCTTTTTTGGAGTAAATGCCATAGGCCTTTGAGAGTCTGGAGGAGGCTGCGCTGGGTACTGCATATGCTTAATGAGGTTGGTAGTCTGTGCCCGCTATAACGTGAGTCGTTTAAATTCCGCTGTAAGAAGTTTGGCTGTAGTCTCCAGCTGGTGAATTCCCCTGGCCTAGATGGCCTCTTGTCCTTGTAATGCAGCTGCTGGAACATCATCCGGGACATCTTTAGTAACCCCTTGGAGCTCATTGATGTGGCACCCAATAAAACAGTTATTGATTTGGAGCTTGGCTCTGGGTTGCCTTCTTCTTGTTGTTCTTCCTCCTCGGTTATTTCTTCAATTTGTACTGGATAGTCTCTTCGAATAGTTCTTGTACATTCTGAGTCTCTTCCTCTGCTGGCTCCTGAGACTCCTCCTTCTCCTTTTCTGTGGTGATGTTGTAGGCAACGAGGCATGTGTCTCTTCTCTCCTTTTCTCTCCAAATCCACTTGCTGTCGCACCACCTGCTTGAGTCTATCCTTCTGATATGACAGTTTCTTTTAATATGTCCAGATCTGTGGCAGTAATAACATCTTCTTTTCTACTTCCATGATGCTGGTTTTTCTGCAAGTCTGGATGTGATTGGAGAGATCTTCTCAGCTTCCCTGACAAACACCATCTTGTTAGTTGTCTTGGGTCCAGTGAATCCAATGCCTCTTGTGTCTTTATTTGGTCTTTGTATGGATAGGATAGAGTCCAGCTTCTCGGTTCAAGAGTTGAGCATTCTTTGAAACTTCTTGAGAGACCTCAGTTCTTCTGTGACTTCAGTAAATTCTTGTTGTAGTTGGGTGATGATTCTGCAGTGCTCAGCTTTTTCTCTGTCCAAGATACTGTTCTGCGTTTGTAGTTGAGCGTTCTTCTCTTTTAAATCGTTGATGGTGGTGTTGAGCTTGGTGTTGATGCTGACTACTTCAATCCACTTTGTGTGCAGAAGGGTGAATTTTTCGATGAGGCATTCTTTACTGGGTTCATCATCTTCACTGCTTTCAATGTCCGACTCTTCACTGGAACAAATGCTGGTACAGATTGTAGAAGTAAGGGCCATAATCTTGTTGTTCTCCTCAGGCACATCTTCTTCAGAATCTCCATCACTCCATGTAGTTGTCAAGGACTTGTTGTTCCTTTTGCGAGTATTTGCACATTCTGCCTGAATGTGACCGTATCCCTCTCACTCTCTACATTGAATTCCCTTGGAATGACTTTGTTCCATTGAGTTGAACTATCTGTCTCTGGTCTGGGAATTTCCTCTGGATCTGTACTGCCCGTTGTGCTGACCAGACTGTCCCACTATCTTCTTGCTCAACTTGTTCATGAACTTTTCAAACTTTTTATTCAAGAGATCCATTGTTTTTGAGATTTCTTCTCCACTGTCATAATCTGCTGCCTCAGCTTTTAATCCAATGGTTCTTTCTTTGAGTGCAGGTTGGTTGCTATCTATCCTCATTTCATAGGTGGTGAGTGATCCCATCAAGTCATCAAGTCGCATGCTTTTCACATCTTGAGCTTCCTCGATCGCGGTCACTTTCATTTCAAATCTGGCAGGTAGTGATCGCAATGCTTTTCTCACCAGCTTCTCTTCAAGCATGGGTTCTCCTAGGTTGAATGCTTGGTTCGACAGATCTCCTAGTTTTGCGAAGAATTCTCTTATGGTCTCCGTTTCATTCATCTTCAACTCCTCGAATTGTGTGTTGATCATTTGCATACGAGACAGCTTTACTTTGTCGGTTCCTTCATGATGCGTTGCCAGTATGTCGCAAGCTTCTTTGGCTACTTCACACTTTGAGATGAGCTTGAAAATCTTCTCATCTACTCCGGAGAAGATGGCATTCAAGGCTTTTGCATTGCTGGTTCGGGCCCATTCTTCATCTCTTGTCCAATTTTCTTCAGGTTTGTCAATCTCGTTTCCTTCTTTATCTTTTGCCTTTGGAGCACTCCATGGTTTTAGAATGGCTCTCCATGCTCGGTCATCGATGGTTTGAATGTATGCCTTCATTCTCGCTTTCCAGTAGCCATAGTTGTCTTCATCCAGCAGCGGAGGTCGTGCTATGCTCTGTCCTTCTCTCATACTCATCGTTCTTTTCAGCTTTACACCAAGATCTTACTCTGTATGTCAAGTAGGTGGCTCTGATACCAATAGAAATTGCTGAAGGCTGGATGGCAGGAGCTTGTCCAACTAGCTTGTGGAATAACTTCTTGAACAAGCTGTTCAGAATGATGAGAACTTGTTCAACCTGTTGTCCGGACTTCTTCCTTGAACAAGTTACGCAGCGGAATAAAATGACAGAAATAAAAGCTACTGCTAAGGACACAAAGATGGTGACCCAGTTCAGCTAAACCAGCCTACGTCTGGGGGGCTTGTCCCAAGCCCGTGGGAACCAATTCACTATATCAAGATCGAGTATAAGGACGTTACAGAACAGCAGACTCCCTCTCTATTCTAACCTCTACTCATCTAATAGTGATTAGCATTCAGGCTCCCCCTGAATGTGAGACATCCCGTCTCTACCCACATATCTCGTCTCAAGAGTGTTTTTGTGTCAAGCTTTCAGGTGAGCTCAATGTATTTCTTTTCTTTTTCTGCATGATACTTCTTGATGATGGTAATCTGTATTTATATTGAGCTGGAGCAATTTGTGTCAGAATATCCAGCAATCTCTTTATTCCAAAGTGTTTGATTCTTTATTCCAAGACGATTATACCACCTGAATATCTCTCGATCTTGCTTGCCTTAATGCTTACGATCTTCTTAATATCTTGGAATATTCTGGAGATGCAATCTTCAGATCTCAGCACAGATCTTGCGGACATGATATATCCTTCAATCTTTGATCTTAGTCACGGATTTCGCGCTCCCGTATCGAGTTGCTCTTCATACGGGATTTCCTCTATTGTTCAGCTTGGTCGCCTGGACAACTTCTTGTACAGTTTTGTGCAACCATGCCATATGCATCCACATTTTTCTATGCTTGATTCTTCTTTGAATTAGTAATTGTAGGACGTAGGCCATATTGCTTGTACCAATATAAAATCCTGTCTTTTGGTGCTTTCTTGGTTGAGTTCTTTGTTGATTCTTGGAGCAAACTTGTTTAACTCTCATCTTTATCATTTAGTCTTGTGTTGATCCTTTTTTGGGGGAGCTTACAAATCCAATAAATTTGATTTTGATTATATGATCGGATGCAATTTGATTATTAAAACTAGAAAATCTTTTATCCATAAGTTATGGAAAGCACTGATTTATATCAAAGAAAGAAATCTAACTGATCACTGATTTTACAAAAAAAAAAATATGATTCCCCTATGTTTACTTTTGAATTTTTTTCATATATGATATTATTCGTTCTTTGGAACTGGAATTGAACTGACATCAATTGACCGAACTAAAACTAACTAAATTAAGTGTTCAATCATAAGTAACTGAAACTTACTGAACTAATCTAATTTGAACTGAACTAAAAACTAAAATTGAAGTTTAAAAGAACAAAAATTATTTATAACAAACATATAACATATCTACTTAAGACGATCTACAGTTATGGAAATGAGATCAAGCGCAATTCAATAAAATATATTAAATTATAACATGATGTCAATTCGTATAATGCGATGTATTTTCAACAAAAAAAAATTCAAATAAAACTACGTTGTTTTAACATTAAAACTACACCTTATTAATATCACTGTATTTCGCTTGGTTGTATCGTAATATCAAGTCAAAAGTTGCGAATTCAACTATCAAATTCATAAATACCTATTGCATTTTTCTCACGATGTAAATATATAATATTTTACAAATATTTGTTAATTTAATGATTCGTATCTTCAAACAAATTAGTTTATACTGAATTGACCCCTTCAACTTCATTCATATGCTTAAATACGATTCTAATACAAGCGGTCAAACTGAGAACGAGATGCCTTACCTATTTAACATTCAGGCCGATTTTAATTAAGTATGTGGTAATATTGAGTCATATTTATATGCTCATATTTTTATCTTAACTCATTCACTTCAGTACATTTATGTATCAAACGTCTTGTTTGGTTTAGTTTTATATCACCTGTGTATTTGGAGTGCTAAAAGAGATCTGTTAGGACCCCAAAAATGAAAGTTGCTCTTATTGCGGAATATGATGATACAAATACAACAATGCCCCGACCACCCCGTATCAAAGGATGGACTTGGCCCCAAGCTTGCGCCGACTATACTACTTCTACAAACTAATGACCCAAATGATTTCCATGCTAAACAAATGCCCCTGGACGTCCCTTATATAACCCAAATGAATGTATCCCTTGCTGACCAAAAGGGTGGAAAGGCAGCCATTAGGGTTGTACTCGTGCCCCTTCGTTCAAACTTATATTCTAAAGCACCCCTTGACTGATGGATGTATGGAATCACTCAAGCAACATATCTTTGCTTGCTCCCAGTCGTCCAAGCTACCTTGCTGAGTTGCCACCAGTTTATCAAGCTCAATAGTATGTCCCTCGGTCATTTCGACACTTTTCGGTAAAATGCCCTAGAAGCTGGTCGAAACTCCTCGAGAAGGCTAAGCCTTCATGTGGGCCTCGAGCAGACTTTGGTTGGACCTCATCAAACCTTGTTCGATTATCTACGGACTTTGATCGGGTTCCTCGGAGCTGGCCTGATCATGTGCGGACCTCGCTCAGAGTGCCTCGGAACTGGCATGGTCATTAGCGGACCTTAGTTAGGAAGGTTTGGGTCTTGGCCGGACCTCAGTGACTCTTGTGTGAAAATGCTAGCCTTACTGGGTCATCTTTGGAAATCTTTGCATCTTCTAGATTTCTCGACTAGAACCTGGGATTTTTTGGGCAACTTGGGTCCCCTCAGTCTAGGGTCAAACAAGATCATGCTAAAAAGACCATTTATTGGTTATATTCGTCAATAGAAAAGAATGACATTTTGACCTTCGGAGGATTTCTAGGCGCACATGGCTTATCTGATGGAGACAAACCATGTATCTTTGTAAAGCTATTCAAAGACCTACAACTCGGTACCATGCATCAAGAGCAAATTCTGAGGTTAAAAAGATCAAATCAATGATTGAAGCTAAAACTTAGTGGGTACAACGCTCAAATAAGAAATTAGCTCCACATGTAAGAAGTTCATTTGCACGTTACAAGTGGAGCTAATTTGTGCACAATGCGAGGAGCATACTAAGATGACATCATCAACAAGAAAAATTCTCTGATTTTTAAAAGTTTAATTTTCGATAAAGATACAAGCTGCCAACAAATAAAAATTGATATTTATTGGAGTTACTTAAAAGAGCAAGATGTTATCAAACTTAAAAGATGATTTGAAAAAGATATATTCCTACAAGGACTAGAATTGACAAGCTTGATTAATACATAAAGAGGCATCATACTTTAGAATTCAGTCAACCAAAATCCGAGAACCAATATTCAAAGACCAAAGCTTAGTCTCAAAGAGACTAGAGGCTTAGAGGCCTAGAGAGAAGACGAGACGGTGAAGCCTTTGGGCGCTTCAAGTGACATCAACACTCTTCTTCTATTCCTTCTTCTTTGGGTAATGTTGGGTTTACTCATTTTTATAAATAGTAGGAACAAGAACTTATGATGTTATGTTTTGAGACCTGGCCAATTTCTATTATCTTGCATTAGTTCTCTACACTTATTTTTATGTGCTGAATTGCTAGATTAACTGGTTATGCGAGTAAATCCTCTCTTTGGCATTCAATTCATATAGTTAACACATGTTGGAAACTTTGCCAAACAAACTAGTAGTAACTTTAAATATTACATTTTGAACTTTACTGCGTGCTCTTGGTGACGACTTATAGCAGTTGTTGTAGCACTCTATAGGTCACTTTGCGGAAGTTGTTTCTCTGGCCAAACCTGAAAGCACTCAAAAACTTTAGTAACCCAGTTCGGGCAATGCCTACGTCTGGGGAGGACCACTCTCCGATCCTCAAGGTTTCACTATTCACAATTATACAGTCCCTAACTCATCCTGCACTAGTTTCAACCTCTACTTCTAACCTAGTTGAAATCTTAGCTCTATCTGATCATACAGATTAGCTCGCAGTCTGATCCCACAGACTCGCTTCGTACTACCTACACACTTCTAGTAACGAATAGCTAAAGACCTGACACACAGACTTACCCTATCCTATTACAATGTGTAGTAGACGAAATGCCATAGCAAATTCTGTACCAAATTGCTGTAACTTCTGTCGATGACTCTTCTAGCACGCTCTGCCTCACAGTTGGAATCCCATTGAGTTCTTCAAACCCAGACCTTGCTCCCCCTCGATCAATGACCACCTGTCACTATCAGGTAGAAGCGTTCAGCTCTCCAAAAGCCTGCAACAGCACCTGTCCGCAGCTGTTCTCCGAAGCAACTGATTGATCCTTCAACGAGCCACGCTCCAGTTGAATTTATGGATCAATACTAGATCAAACTCAGCGAGTTCTGATCTCCTCTGCTCTTTACACAACTAAGCAAAACTACCTCGTAGTCTTTGCTATTCGCCCATGGGTTTATCTCTCGTTGTGTATTCTCTATTCTTCGATGCTTTAATTGATCCGCCTCTGCACTCCTCTTATAGTTTCGTGCTGGATCAGCTTTTGAAAATCCTCGTTGCCTTCGGATTCCTAGGATAGCTCAGCACCTCTTAAATCTTCTCCTGGATTCTTGCGGAGTTGTTGAGATTTAGTTTTCTAAATCGGAATTTAGAAACTTTATCTTTCTTGATTGCTTCAAACCGCGTGATGACGTCTGCTGATCACTTGAGGACGATTGCTATGTTCCCTAGATCTTTGCGACACCGGCAACATCTCTCCGGACTCTCTTCGTGCAGCTTCAAGATGATTGCCCATTCTGCTCAAGCTTCAAATCATCACGGATTGCTATAGCAGTTTCTGTTATTTGTCTTTTGTCCAGCTTGCCTCAACTTTTGTGGTCCACAGAGTGCTATAACACTTTCTTGTGCTTGTCGTTGTTTTTGTTGCTATTTTGTCAATCTTCAGATTGTGCTCTAGCTACGATCTTCAGGGAGTGTTGTAGCTTCTTCTTGTGCTGTTTTGTCAAGGATGTTATACCTCAACACATTTGTCACAGATATGTATGTCTATTGGAATTAGGTATATTAACTTTATATTGAGAGATATATGAAATTACATGTTTAGTTAGTGTCTATGATGAACATAAATTACAAGTAATTGTTCTAAACTGATACTTGTTAGAAATCTCTTTATCTTGTTTCACAAACCTCTATTCTTTTGATTTCCTTTTTACTCTATTTGTAAATATGGTAGGGATGAATTAGAGATATTAATTTGGCGGCAGATGGATTCGTTTGTTAGCATTTTAGTTAATAGTACCATTCACTTCAGTCCACAGAATATAGCTGAGCTCGTCCAGGGCCACACGATTTGAAAGAATATCCTCTTCTAGATAAACACAGATAGAAATCCAATTTCTCAAGGGTGCAAATTTTCTCATCTGAGTCGCTCGGTCGGTCATGGCTACGAAGAATTGCTTCCAAATGGGTACCTCGCTGTCTGCTCCAACAATTGGCTTTCTCCCATCTCATAACTCATTGCTGCACTCGAGGGACAAAGTTAGCAGCTTGCCGGCTCGAGCTATAGCTTCACTAAAGCGAAACTTGTCTACTCCGTCTTCAATCTCTTTTGATTCAGCTAGTTCACGCGCCGGCGCCCGCAGATCCTCCCTACTTCCCTGCAAAGCCGGAAACAAGGTGGTCAGCGACGGTAATTTGCTTTACCCTTTCAGATTGACATGCGTGTGTTTTGTTTTGAAAGAACAATGATGAGAATTCCAGCCTATAATCTCTTTGAATGGTTGTCGCAGTTCAAGATGTTACAGAGGCGACCTGGAACGCTCTGGTGATAGGGAGTGACAATCCGGTGCTAGTTGATTTCTGGGCACCTTGGTGTGGACCTTGCCGCATTATCGCGCCAGTAATTGATGAGCTAGCCAAGGAATATGCAGGAAAAATAACTTGTTACAAGGTCAACACTGATGATTGTCCCAACATAGCCTCGCAGTATGGAATAAGGAGCATCCCAACAGTCCTGTTTTTCAAGCAAGGTGAGAAGAAGGAAAGCGTGATTGGTGCAGTGCCCAAGTCCACACTGAGTGCCACCATAGATAAGTACATAGAGTCTTGAAAACACAGACAGGCAACCGCTATGTGATTCTTGTCTATGTTTTTATTCAAAGATTCATCTGTGTTTCGAGTTCATGTATATGGAATGGTGGATATGAATTAAAAGCTTTGTCTGGAAGTCTTTCTAGTAGCTCTATTTTCCGAGACCTTTGGGAGCATATTTGAATTCTATCAAGCCTCTATTTACAATGGTTTGGTTGTGCAGCCAGAATGGACTGGTGATCTTATTGTTCACCCAAGTTCCCACAAAATTCCATGTATTGCTGGACGAGGATCCATTTCTGCCTTGTGATAAACACCCGACAGGCAATCATTTCCTCTATATTTTTCTTTGAAACAGAAATAGTAAACTGAATGTAACTGACATGATAACAAATGCACATCAAATTTACATAGAAGCTCATTTACACATTAACTTAGTAGTTGATTCAAGATTTTTCCAGCAGCTGGATTCCATTCATGGAGTTTGCTCTTTGCTCTTTCCGGTCATCCCATTATCAGGAATGATAATGTCTTTCCACAGGCTGAACGCCCTTGTATTGCGATTATCAGTTTGACCCCCGCAGTAAGAGAATATGTTGTTGGAAAATTGTGTAAGAAAGTGAGAAGAAAAATGATGCCAAGGTTCCAATATGTGATTAAAGTTTGAGGGTGTTTTACACCTATAAAAAGTAGATTTAATCGAAATCAAATAATAATTGAGGTATATAATTGATTATCTGAATGTCAAAATTGAAGCTAATATGAATGAGATATTAATACTCAAAGATTTTTTGAAAGTAATAGAAATTGTGGATCCATAGAGAATCAAACACCCGACCATATTGAGTAGAAATTGAGGTCAAGTACTATTGTCTCACATTGGGTGCGTGTTTGATGAATTTATATATAAACTCATTCCCCTATTTAGTATGAAGCTTGAAGCTACTGTTGACGGCGACGAGGAAAAAGAAGAGGAGGACGGTTAGGGCTTCTGCTAGTTATTAGTCTCTTTTGTACTCTTTATATACCTTGTTTTATATTTATATTCCTGTTATACATTGTTTTAGAATAGGCCGAGCCTGTAAACTGTAGCTATTTATTACTGAAGTGTGCGGACAATGTGAGTAGGTCTGTGAGATCAGTCTGTGTAGCCAATCTGTGTGATCAGATTGAGCGTAGATTTCAACTAGGTTAGAAGTATAGGTTAAACTAGCGTTGGCTGAATTTTGGAAGCTATGTACTTGAACCTAGATAGTGAAATCATGAGGATCGAGTGAAGTCCTCCCTAGATGTCGGCAATTGCTGAACACGTTAATCAAAGCTTATGCGTTCATCAGGTTTGGCCGAAGCACAGAAATTCCGCAAAGTGACCCAAGGTTGCTATAGCAACTTGCTGTACCCTTTCACCAATAGCGCTCGTAATTTCAATTAGTATCAGAGCAGATCTTTCGACACACAGAGTGAGATTCAGGCAAGCGTTGCTGACGTCTACGACGAACATGAAAGAGGGACAAAACACAAGCACACCACCGCTGCTCGAAGGAGGAAACTATGGATACAAGAAAGCCCGCATGAAGGCTTTTCTAAAGGCAATAGATGAAAAAGCTTGGAGAGCGGTGATATCAGAATAGTCGCATCTGCAGGCCATCGACAACATGGGAGTTTCTAAGAAGATAGATGGACAGCAGAAAAGGAAGCTACACCATCCGGCAACTTCAAGGCCCTTAATGCAACATTTGCTGCTGTGGATGCCAACAATTTCAGGCTGATCTGAGCCTGAAATTGCAACATCGCAAAACAAGCATGGGACATCCTGGAGACAGCTCATGAGGGCACGGGCAAGGTGAAGACCTCAAGAATTCAGATGATCACCTCAAGTTCGAAAGCTTGAAGATGCTGGAAGGAGAAACCATCACTGATATCAAAGCAAAGCTATGTGACCTATCAAATGAAGTCTATGCTCTCGGAGAATCAATACATGAAGAGAAACTAGTGAGAAAAGTTCTCAGGTCCTTGAATTTGAAGTTTGATATCAAGGTCACTGTCATAGAAGAAGCACAGGTAATCAAGAACATGAGGCTAGAAGCTCTGATTGGGTCCCTAAAATAATTCGAGATGAAGCTGATAGAGGATGCTACACCATCTCGTGGGAAGAACATCGGACTGGAGGTTGAGACAAACGAGAAGGAAGTTGCATCAGAAGCATAATGCAGCCACTGGCACTACTTGCAAAAAACTTTGGTAAGTTCGTGAAAAAATTAGATCAAAAACTCTCGTATGCAGGTCAGCAATTAGGTGGAAGAAATCAGTCCAGAAGAGGAGATAATTCTCAAATAAGAAACAAGAGTGCTGATCAAAGTAGAGAGGAGAGGAAGGACAAACAGAAAGGAGTGCAGTGCTGGGAGTGTGAAGGCTTTTGCAACAGGCAGTCTGAATGTCCGAACAATCATAAGAAGAACAACAAGTCCCTTGCTACAAACTGGAGCGACGAAGATAGTGAAGATGACTCTGAACAGAAGAGCAATGTTGCTCTGACTACTATAACAGGCCTAGAGAACACCACTTCAATAAAGATAGATATTGACTATGGTGTTGAGTCAGACAGTAGTGATGATGAGGAAATCATTGAAGAGTCCATTGATAGAAGCTTCTCCCTGTTGCACGAGAAGTGGCTGCAAGTCATTGAAATCAAAAAGGGATTATTTTCAAAAATATCCGGATTGGAAATCGTACGAGAGGAATTACTGAAGACCATCACTTTCATGACAAACCAGGCAGACCAACGTGAGATAGAGCATGCTGTAGTAATCGATGAAGTTAGTCTGCACAGGAAAACTGCCAAGATGCTCAACAATGGATCAAGCAGCTTGAATGATCTCTTATCTTACCAAAGGTATGGAGGTGAAATCTCAGGACTTGGGTACACTGGTGAAGAAGGCACTGGAATGAAAACGTTTGTCAAAAGTTCAGAAGACAGAAGATCCTGATCTGGCAGTACAGAGAAAGGATATGCCAACCAAATAGCCAGAACTGACTCGGAAGAAAACTCCGGAAGAAAGACACAGGAGATTCTACAACACCCTCTGTACCACTCAGGTAGAACTCCACAAAACAAACGCAGGTGTTACTTCTCCGATTAAGGAGTGCTTGGAGAATAGAAGTTACAGCAACTTGACAGAGTAAGTTGCTAAAACATCTTCCTGTTACACATTGTTTTAGAATAGGCTGAGTTTGTGAATTGTAGCTATCTATTACTAGAGTGTGTAAACAGTGTGAGTGTCTCTAGGATCAGACTGTGTAGCTAATTAGTGTGATCAGATTGCGCACAGATTTCGACTAGGTTAGAAGTAGAGGTTAAACTAGCATCGGCTGAGTTTTGGAATCCATTGTACTTGAACCGGGATAGTGAAATCTTGAGGACCGAGAGAAGTGTTCCCCAGACGTAGGCAGTTGCCGAACTAGGTAATCAAAGCTTGTGCGTTCATCAGGTTCGGCTGAAGCAAAGAAATTCCACAAAGTGACCTAGAGTTTGATTCACGATTAGTCCGAAGTTCAACTCGGGCGCTGCTCGTTGAAGAGACAAACGAAGCTCGGTGATTAGCCGCGGAGAGGCATTGTCACGGGCTGCGGAGCATTGATCGAGGCTACCCAGTAAAGACAGAGTGTGTCATTGATTGAGGGGGAGCAGAGACTGAGTTTGCAGAACTCAGGGTATCCGACTAATTGGCGGGGGAGCTAGGAGAGTCGTCGACTGAAGATATAACAACTCTGGTGAAGAGTGTGCTAAAGCATTCCGTGAGCTACGTATTATAATAGAATAGGCTAAGTCTGAGAGTCAAGGTTGTAGCTATTTATTACCGAGAGTGTGTAGGCTGCACGAAGAGAATCTGTGAGTACAGATTGTTAGCTAGTCTAGGAGATTAGACTGAGCATTAGATTTCGGCTAGGTGAGAAGTAGAGGTGTGAGTCCTTACTTCGAACTGAGACAGTGGAATCTTGAGGATCGAAGCATCCTCCCCAGACATAGGCAAGTTGTCGAACTTGGAGAACATTGTGTCTTTCTTATTCTTCAGTAGAGTAATTTGACAGAAAGATATAGAGAGTGCTTAAGCAGAAGCTATAACTCCGCATCAGCAACGCAGCAGAATTTCAGAACTTTTGAATTGATTTGCAATTTTTTTGAAACTTGCAATTTTGGCTCCTACCTAAATTCCATTAAACATCCGAAAGCTGAATTGTGGGGAAAAGACAAGCCCGTCCGTACTGATATGGCTTGGAATAGTGAAAACTCACATTGACTGTGACATTTTTGTCATGAGGCATATGTAGACGCACAAGGGAGTCGGTGGACGACTGTGGAATTCAGGGTTCAAACGAAGGGAAAGAGGTATGACATTTTTCATTAAGCTATTACATTAATTATTTGAAAAAACACAACATGAGAACACAACTGAGTTATTAATTCTTGTGTAGAAAAATGAACAAATCAAGAGGCTTCCGACTAGATATGCATGCAAGCTCATCTTGTCTAATTTAAATGAACATGCTCCGAACCTGGTTGATAAGACAATATCAAACAAAAAGCCCAAAGACGGATGTAAAAAAAAAGAAAGAAAGAACAAGCCTCAGCCAAAGACGAAGAGAAAAAATTAATTTGAACAACGGTATAAGAAGTTACATAACATATGTCTTATGTTGTGATATTTGATGAATTTCATTTTTTTTTTTGTATATTCATCGATAGAAAACAGTTGAAACTTTTGCATGGGTAGAAATGATGTTTTGTTTGACAAATCCACTTCGGATATTTCTGTGAATATTCGTTAATATGTTAATAACTACTTGTTCATCAGGATTATTACGTTCACTTTACTGATGTATATATCATCAGTTTGATGACTATGTTCATTTGTTTGATCATTTAAGCAAGTAACATACAATACATATTCATCAGCTAGATGAGTCAAAACTCGTCTAGTATGATTCAGGGTTTAGACTATGAGTTTGTGTAGGGTGGACATATTCAGATGGTACATATATGATTTATTATTATATTCAACCTTTTTATATCAAAATGGGTAGATGAAACATATATTCATCGGAAGCTAAGGTTTAAGGTGTTTACTGTTTAGGGTGTAGGACCCAGTTTAAGTATATAAAGTTTATTGTTATACTGATCGCTTTTATAGCAAAATGTGTCTGTTGAAATATATATTCATGAATGTTCATCATTCGAATGAGTAATATACAGTTCGAGTAGTTAAGAGTGGGTGGAGGGAGAGCTGCCATTCACGTAGAAGAGTGGAGCATGGTAGGGTAGAGGTGAGTTTTGGCATTCAACTTGGGAAGGAAAGGTTGCAACATCTTGGGCATGTATCTTCGATCTCTTGTTATATGTACACATTCTTGAAGACGACGGCGCGTCTGCATAGATTCCCCCCCTCCTTCTGCTCTACCCTTTTAGATCACTGCGTCTCTTCCAAATCCCTCACTTTCACCAAATCCGCACATTCCCTTTTCATCAAACTCGGCTTTACCCCTCGCACATTTCTGTGTAATCGTCTTCTTGATTTATACTCGGAGCTCGGAAGCTTTGCTGATGCTTATGCTGCCTTTGTGGACATTGAGTCCAAAAACATATTCTCCTTCAATATTTTTCTCAAGGCTTTATTGAAATGGGGACGTTATGCTGATGCTTGTAACCTGTTTGATGAAATGCCCCTTAGAGATGCTGTAACTTGGAATACTATCATCTCTGCTTCCGCTGAGTTTGGTTATTCTGATGCTGCCTTTGGATTTTTTTTGGACATGGGAAAATCAGGTTTTAGATATACTGACTTCACATATTCTATAATTCTGTCAGTACTGCCTTCCTCATCACATGCCAGGCAAGTTCATGGCAACATCCTTCGACATGGTGTTACTCTATCACATGTGGTGCTTGGGAATTCGTTAATCGATGCCTATGGGAAGTTCGGACTCTCTGGTTATGCACTAGGAGTTTTTAAGTTTATGGATGATTCGGATGTCATATCTTGGAACTCTTTGATTTGGGGATTTTATAAATCAGGCAACCAAGAAGCTGCTTTATATCATTTTTCGTTAATGAAAGTTTTGGGGTTTTCACCAGATGAGTTCACAATATCAACAGCTTTTTCTATTTGTTGCGACCTTCGTGATATGGTCAAGGGTAAGCAAGTATGTGCTTTATGCCTTAAAGTCGGACACTTTTCTAATACTCTAGTGGCAAGTGCTGCTATTAACCTGTTTTCCAAATGTGACGACGGATTACAGGATGCAATTTGGTTATTTAATGTAGCTGACAGATGGGACTCTGCAGTGTGTAATTCCATGATTTCGAGCTACGTTCAGCATGACTTTGGGCTAGAAGCTCTTAACCTTTTTGTACTTAGCATGAAAGAAAATATCCGGCCTACTGAGTTTACAATGAGCAGCGTCTTGAACTGCAGTGCTTCCTTTTTCCCACTGGAGCAAATAAGCCAGTTCCATTCTATGGTTTGTAAATTAGGTTTCATGTCTGATCAGATAGTAGCTAGTTCTCTTGCAGATACATACCTAAAATTTGGGTGGATCGAACCGGCCATCAAATTGTTTGTGAATATTTGTGACAAAGACTTAATCTCTTGGAACACCATGATTGTAGGTCTAGCTCGTAACGGAAGAGTAATTGAGACCCTTAACACATTTAAGGAACTTCTTGAGAAAGGTCAGGTCCCAGACCGAATAACGTTAGCGGGAATTTTATCAGCTTGCAACGATGGTGGTCTTGTTGATGAAGGAATGAAAATATTTTTCTCAATGGAAGATGAGTTTGGAGTCATGCCTGGAGTCACACATTATGCTTCCATTATAAACCTTTTGAGTCGAGCTGGTAAAGTTGAGAAAGCACTGGAGCTGATAACATCAATGCCACATGAAAGCATTGCATCAATTTGGGGATCAATTTTATGTGCTTGCAGTGTCTATGGAGACTTGAAGCTCATTGAAATGGTTGCAGAGAGAGTGTTCGAGTTGGAACCAAAATCAAACCTTCCGTATCTTGTTTTGGCTCAAGCATATGAATCAAAGGCCAAATGGGAGAGCCTAGTGCGGCTCAAGAGGGCTATCTACGGTCGGCTTCCGAGGCAGGTGATGGAATGCAGTTCCATTGGCCTAAGGAACCAGACTTATGTGTTTCAGGAAAATCATATGGGAATCTACGGAGGTCACAGAACTTATTTGATGCTGAGACTATTGACATGGGAGATTGAAGAAGGTTACATATTTAAAGTACAGAAAGAGCACTCTATTTCAGAATCTCTGCTATTTGAGTCAATCTAATGTGCTACTAGCTCATTCCTGTAATTTGTCCTAGCAGGAGATGCATGTTTGATGGATTAGTGCATTTGAAAATTCTGGTGTCGTTCTCTTTGTAGTTATACCTGTTTAAATGTCAAAATATTTACCAGTTTCAATGGCAAGATACTTTTTTTTAAGGAGCTAACCATTTTATTAAATTGCTTCAAAAATCTTGAACAGAATACACAAAGATGGGGGCTTATCAAGAAAAATTCGGCAGCCTAGGAAAAACCAACGCGATGCACGGATAAACTCAGGCTATGGCTAGAAAACATAAAACAGAGCCCACCAAGGACCACTTCGAGCACAAAATAAAGGAAAACCATACAAGCAAAATCTAAGAAACAAGCATCCAACAGCAAGACTGATGGGTGCTGGGATGGAAAAGTTAGAGGGAGGAGGAATAGAGGAATTTTTTTTTTTTTTAATGATGATTAATTCTTATAATTCAATATGAGACGATTACAAATTGAAGGTGACTAAAAAGTTGTTATCTTTCAACTCTGCCGCAAAAGCTTAATTTAATCATTCCATAATAAGAATCCGTCCGCCAGAGCCTTCTGCGTGACAAATGACAACTTCTGCCTCAAGAAAGAGAGAGCTGACTGTGGCTCCATACCCATGGCCTCAGACCATCTCGTCGCCACGCTTCTGATCAGTTGATCTGCTCTCACTTCAAAACATCCTAACGATTCCATGATGAAAGGCACGAATATAAGCCAATTGGCCGAACAATCACCACCACACTTAGAGATTTTCCTCTCCTCTGCCCTCCTAACTGCCTCCCTTGACTCTAAAGGATCGACTTGCTGCACCTCGCAACAACTACGAATGGTTGACTCTCCCGCAAAGAGCAACGTCTGAGAACCATAAACAATACTCAATCCAAGCACTAAGAGATGGGAAATGACATTGTATTCCCTCCATGAAAACTTCTCTGCTAACCAGATTAAAAGCATTCATAAGATCCACCTTTATAAACCCCCAACCCCTCATTGCCTGAGTGTTTCACTACCAAGTGGTTCGATGAATGTGTAACAGCCTCTGTTGCCCCTCGCACTCCCACAACCACCTAAAAAGGCTACAAAAGAGCCACTCTCGAGTAAGACGATGCCAAACCTCTCCCACTGCTACCACTTGAACTCCTCCTTCAGGCTTAGCAAGAGGAATGATAGGAGAACTCATAAGAAGCGTAGCCAAACAAAGAGGAGCTATCCCACTGAGCTAAAGCACGACATGGGCAGCAAAATCCCTATGCAAATGAAACTCCTCTCCACGGCCTGCGAGTCTGCGACTCCCTGGATCATGTCCACTAACAACTACGTCTTGAGTCCGTCCAGCCTGAAATTGGCACTGCGTTACTGTAGACGAGATACCACAGTTTGCTTCAGCAACTTCTGTCACTCAGTTACTGACGCTTTGGTTCGGCCAAACCTGAAGAACTCAAACAGAATTTGTTCACCCAGCAACAGCCTACGTCTGGGGAGGACTAATCTCGATCCTCAAGATTTCACTATCTCAGTTAGAGTACACCACTACTCCTAACATAGTCAAAATCTCCTCTCAATCTGTCAACACAGACTAGCTAAATTAGTACTTTACTTTCAATAAATAGCTAGCAGTTCTATAACTCTCAGCCTATTCTATTACAAAGTGTACCCAGATGTTGCTGCAACAACTTCTTTCGCCAAGTTGCTGTCGCTTTTCTACCCGACTTCTCCAAGCACTCCCTGCTTAGTAGTCGGACACTCTGTGCTGCCCCCCTCGATCAATGAACACCCAACACTATCAAGGAGCACGCAGGGAAAGTCTGCGCAAGCTGTGCGACTGTCAACCGTTCATCCTATCAACGAGACTCCACTTCAGTCGACTTCCTCGAATTAGTATAGGATCAGACTACACTAGTCCTGATCACTCTTAAGCTCAAATATCGCTCCAGCACTTCTCTGCTTCCGCGAACTCTGATCTCTTCTCAGTGTGTGTGTTTTCTTTGATTCGTTCTCTGTGTGTTTTTGCTTCGATCTCTGCCCCTGCATATGTAGCTTTAGTACCTCAGCAATAGATAATTCTACCTTCCGAAGTCCCCTCTAAATCTCTGGAAGTTTGTTGAGATATGGTTTCTAAAATCAGAATTTAGAAACCTTATCTTGATCGCCTTCATCCTTGTCGTTGCTGAAGATTCTCTGATATCTGGGCCTTCTTCTGGTCGTTGCTACGCCGACAGCAATCTCCCGGATATCCTCCGAGTTCCTCTAGATTGATCGGCTACAAAGATACTCTTTTTAGCTTTAGCCTCGAATCTTCAGGGGATGTTATAGCCTCTTCTAGTTCTTGTCTTGATCCCTTCTGATAATCTGTACCAGCTCCAATCGTCACGGGATGTTATAGCTTCTTCTGCCCCTTTTGTTTTGTCAATCTGCATTTGCAAGTACCAGAGTTTGCTGTAGCCTCTTCTTCCACTCAGGATCTTCCGCTTGGTCACAGATGCCATATCGTAACAATCTCCCACTTGCCATTTTTGGTAAAACTACTAAGACTAGACTGACAAAACATGTCAACTATCTACCTGCATAGACTATAGCTACTTCTCAAAGCAATTCTACTGGAAGGCTATTCACTATCAGCCTTCTAAACATTCCACAAATGTTCTACAGTAGCAGGAATAATATGGCAGGAAGCTGCTGCTCAGGATGCTACAGCTCTTCTGCTACACAGGAAGTTGTAGCAACCCCCTTGTGCACTCTACTTGTTAATTCTGGAGGGTTTTGTCAATTGAATGTCATTACCTTAACAGCCTAAGTCTGGGGAGTATCACACTCCGATCCTCAAGATTTCACTATTCGGTTCAAATTACAAAGAACTCTAACCTCTACTTCTCACCTAGTTGAAATCTCTATTCGCAATATGATCACATAGATTCGCTTTGTGCTACCTATACACTTCAAGTAACAAATAGCTACAGACCTAACTCACTGACTTAGACTATTCTATTACAATGTGTAGTAGACAAAATCTTATAGCACACTCTACAACAGAGTTGTTGTAACTTGGTAGACAACTATTCTAGCACACTACCAAACAGTCGGACTCAACCTGAGTTCTTCAAACTCAGACCTTGTTCCCCTTCGATCAATGACCGTCTGTCACTATCAAGTAGCAATGATCAGTTCTTCACAACTTGTGACAGCACCTGTCCACAACTGTTCCTCGAAGTACTAATTGACCCTTCAGCGAGATGCGCTCCAGTTGAATTTTGTGGATCAATGCTAGATCAAACTCCATAAGTTCTGATCTTCTCTACGCAGTACACAACTCTGTAACTCAGTGTGTAATCTCTGCTTCCATTCTCTTACTTGATCAATTCGCCTTTTTTAAGCTACCTCTTCACTCCTTTATATAGGAATCATCAATCAACATTAGGAATCCACGTTGCCTTCGAATTCCTCCGGCAGCACAGCACTTGGAGAATCTTTTTGCGGAGTTGTTTGAGATTCGGTTTCCTAAATCGGAATTTAGAAACCTTATCTTTCATAAAAGCTTCCATCCGCGTGATGACGTTTGCGGCCCACCCTGAACTTCCGCGACGCATGCAGCACCTCACCGAAGTCTCTCATTGCGTCTTCAAGTTGATTTGTCAGTCTGCTCTAGCTTCAAATCAACACGGTTTGCTGCAGCCGATTTTGTCCTCTATCCGTTGCCTAATTTACCTTAGCTTTTGTGGTCCACAGAGTGCTATAGCAGATTCTAGTTCTTTGTTGCTGTTTTGTCAGTCTCTAGATTGTGCTCCAGCTCCAAATCTTCAGGAATTGCTGTAGCAAATCTTATGTTATTTTGTCAAGGGATGCCATACCTCAACAATTAATATTAATACCATCTTGGCAACAGACTCTTCTTCTTCTCCCCCTTTTTGTCACAAATGACAAGAGGGTCCAGGAGTAGCTTCAACAACTTACTCCAACAACATACACAAACCCAGTGCAGATCTCAGATTCTCGAACCTAACCCCTTCCAGTGGTTTTGTAAATAAATCTGCCAGCTGCTTCTCTGTAGCAATATGTTTCTTCATAATCACTTCCTTTTCAACCAAGTCTCTGATGAAGTGGTGTCGGATGTCGATGTGCTTGGTTCTAGAGTCTTACACTGGAATCTTGAATATGCTGATGGCACTCAAATTATCACAGTAGAGGGTCATATTATTTTGTTGCACGCTATATTCACTTATTTGCTTTATCCATAGCATTTGGGCACAGCTGCTACCAGCTACTATGTATTCTGCTTCGGCAATAGAAAGAGATATATTACTCTATTTCTTGCTGAACCACGACACTAGGTTATTTCCCAAGAAGAAACATTCTCCAGAGATACTTTTTCTATCTTTTACACAGCCTGCCCAGTTAGCATCACAGTACCAAACCAATTCCGCACTGGTGTCCCTGGTGTACCATAATCCACACCCTGTCGTGCCTCCAACATACCTGATGATTCTCTTAACCAGCAGAAGATGGCTTTCTTTTGGACCGGCTTGGTATCTTGCACACACTTCTATTGCATAGGATCAGTCCGGTCTGCTGGCAGTTAAGTATAGTAAACTCCCAATCATGCTTCTGTAGAGAGTTTGATTCACTGCAACTTCTGTTTCATCTTTGAAAGCCTTTGAATGGGTGGCAGCATGTGTTCCTTTGTGGCTTGCATTGTCCATCCCAAACTTCTTCACCAAATTCGTACTATATTTTCTTTTAGATATAAAGATACCATCCTCCTTTTGATAGACTTGTAACCCAAGAAAATAAGTTAGCTCACCAACCATGCTCATTTAGAATTCCGTCTGCATGTGACCCACAAACTTCACCATCTTATGGGATCCCTAACCAAATACAATATCATCAACATAAATCTGAGCAAAACAAAATCTGTCTTTGTTCTGCGAACGAAGAGTGTCTTATCTACCCCTCCACGAACATACCTGTGCTCAGTCAGAAAGATGGTCAGCCTCTCATACCAAGATCTGGGGGCTTGCATCAATCCGTAGAGAGCCTGCTTTTTCTTGTAGAGGTGATTTGGATAATGGAGGTCTTCAAAACCTTTGGGCTGAGCTACATAGATTGCCTCGGATAGGACTCCATTTAAGAAAGCACTATTCATATCAATTTGATATAAATTGAACTTTAAATGGCAGGCAAGGACAAGCAGTAACCTGATAGCTTCCATTCGGGCTACTGGGGTGAAGGTCTCGTCGAAGTCAACTCCTTCAATCTGAGTGTACCCCTGAGCTACCAGTCATCAATCTTTTTTCTGCTGAGCGAGTTCTTCTTGCATTGCTGCGATCCAAAATTCATCTGTAAGGGCTTCTTTAATATTCTTTGGTTCAACACTGGACATAAAGCAAGAGTTACTGATCATATCGCATAAAATAGTGTGAGAGGTACCTCGTGTGCATCTCCCTTCAGTGGGATCACCGATGACATTTGTTAGAGGATGATCCTTTTGGATTTTCTTCGGAGGTGCCCGAGCTGGCACAACAGAAATGGGAGTTGGTTCAGTACTTTGTTCTGAGTCATCCACTGTGATTGTCGAATCGGAAGAATTTGCTGTTGCATCCTCTGATACAACTTCTTCCGCTCTCTAAGGTTGATGCTAATTTTTGATCATCTGTTTCAGAATTTCATCACTTTCAACATACGGTGGACCTCCTTCGTCCTCAATTCTATCTTTTATAGTAACATTTATGGATTCTTGAGCGGTCTCTGTCCGTACGTTGACTGTAGACTCGGTATGCCCTACTCTTCATAGAATATATCGCAGAAATATTCCTTTGTCACTTTTCGGGTCTAGCTTCTTCCGATACTCACGGTCTCTTAGGATATAACACTCACTTCCGAAGACATGAAAGTGTTTTACAGTGGACTTCTTCTGTCTCCAAAGTTCATAACAAGTCTGGTTCGTTCCTTTTCTGATGGACACTCTGTTAATGATGTAGCATGATGTGTTCATAGCCTCTGTCCAAAAATGTAAGGGGATCTTCTTGGCATGTATCATTACTCTGTCCATCTACTGTATGGTTCTGTTTTTGCATTCCACTATGCCATTTTTCTATGGAGTGATGGGAAATGAGTGTTGATGGGTGATACCTCTGTCACAGTAGAATTTGTCCATGGCCTCATTCTCGAATTCCCTCCCATGGCCACTTCTTACAGAGGCCACTCTTAAAACCCTTCCTTGTCCAGTCGATTCACCAGGTTGACTATAATCTTTAATGTTTCTAATTTCTCTCTTTGAAAGTCAATCCAGGAATACCGAGTGAAATCATCAACACATATGTATGCATACCTTTTTATTCCACAGCTTTCACTTCCATAGGGCCCATCAGATCCATGTGTAGCAGCTGTAGAGGTTTTGTGGCGCCAAGCTCTAAAACTTTTGGATGAGAAGCCCTTTTCTGCTTGCCGATTTGTCATTCCCCACAAATTGATTTTGCCTCTCCTCTGATATCAAGAATTCCTCGATTTAGTTGATCAGCAGCAACCTTTCTCAGTGTTCTCAAGTTCAAGTGTCCCATCTATTTGTGCCATAAGTTTTTTGTCCTCGAATTTGAACATTAGACAGATTGATACAGAGGTTTCTGCAGCATCTTCTAGCAAATAGCAATTGTTGGCAGACCTCGTTCCTTTCATCAAACACTTTCTCCCCGCATCAAATACTTGGCATAATTTCTCAGTAAAATTTACAAAGTGTGTACCTTCACATAACTGGCTTATGCTGATGAAATTTGCTTTTAATCCGTCCATGAGCATCATATTATTCAGTTTGGGTAATTCGAGTACGTCGAGTGTCCCTTTCCCCAAAACTTTCCCTTTTAGCTCATTGCCAAATGTTACATGCTATTCTTTGCGCTGTTGAATGTTTGTCAGGAACGATCTTTCTCCAGACATGTGTCCCGAGCACCCACTGTCAAAATACCAGCTTCCTTTCTTGAACTCCTTCGGAGAGCTGTAGGATACGAAGGCATATTGTCTTCTGTGTAGCTGGTGGTTATTAAGTGATGGTGTTCAGAATGGGACAAAACCGTTGGATGTGGCCAAGTTGATTGCAGCAATAACATATGCGCTTGTTGTTCTCCAGTTTATTTGTTCCGTTGTTGAGCATTCTGACTATTTTTCTGTGCAGAGTCACTTCTTTCAGAATTGCAGTGTCTTATGCCACTCGTTGTTCAGCCTGTTCAGTCATGGATGAATACTTCATAGTGTTCTTCCTTTTCATCCTCAAGTTTTGATACTTTTGTGATCAGCCCCTTGTTCATCTCTGCTACTTCCATACACTTCTCAACCATCCCCTTGTATTGACTGGTAATGGATTCTTCATTGATTTCCTCTTCATCACTGCTGTCATAATCATATATACTAGAGCTCTGTCTTTTCATCCTGTCGCCCATGATAGATAGCAATACCTTCCCGGACCTCACTCTGTGTGTCGAGCGATAGGCTCTGATACCAATTGAAATTGGCATTGCGTTACTGTAGACGACAACCCACTGTTTGCTTCAGCAATTTCTTCCGCTAAGTTACTGACACTTTGCTTCTGCCAAATCTGTTGAATGCAAGCAAGTTTGTTAACCCAGTTCGGCAATAGCTTACGCTAGGGAGGACAACTCTCGGTCCTCAAAACTTCACTTTCTTAGTTAGATACAATGGTTTCCAATAACTCAGCCACCGCTAGTCTAACCACTACTCCTAACCTAGTCGAAGTCTCCGCTCAATCTGTCAACACAGACTAATCTACACTATCAACACACTCCACTAATAGATAGCTAACGACTTGATCACACAGACTCAGCCTATCCTATAACAAAGTGTTACAGTTGATGAACGCAACTTCTTCCGTCAAGTTGCTGATGCTTCTGTCGACGACTTCTCCAAGCTCTCCATGCTGAGTAGTCGAACACTCTTCGCTGCTCCCCCTTAATCAATGACCTTCCGTCACTACCAAGGAGCACGCTAGGACAGTCCGCAAAAGCTGCACTCCGCGACTATCAACCGTTCGGTCTGTCAACGAGACTCCGTTCCAGTCGACCTCATCGAATCAATATAGTAATCAGACTACTCAAGTCCAGATTACTCCTCTACTCTCACACAATTTGCACTCCAGCACTCTCTACTTCCTCGCACTCTGATCTCTGCTCAGCGTTTGTTTTCTTCAATTGATTGATGTGTTGCTTCGGTCTCTGCCTCTGCCTTTGTAGCTTCAGCACCTCAGCAACTTTTAGCTTCAAAGGATAATTCCACCTTCTGAAGATAAGTTCATCTCCGAATCTCTATAAGGTTATTGAGATTCAGTTTCCTAAAATTAAATTTAGAAACCTTATCTTGTTGCATTCATCCGCGCCGTTTGCTGAAGATTCTCTGATCATCCTGGCCTTTCTCTACCTGTTTCCACGCCTACCGTAATTGCCCGGACAACCTCTGAGTACCTCCAAACTAATCTGCTACAAAGATACTCTCTTTAGCTTTAGCCTTGAATCTTCAGAAGATGTTATAGCCTCTTCTGGTTCTTGTGTTGATCCCTCCTGATCATTTGTACTAGCTCCAAACGTCAAGAGATGCTATAGCTTCTTATGCCTCTTCTATTTTGTCAGTCTTCATTTGCAAGTACCAGCTTCTGTTACCAGAGTTTGTTGTAGCCTTATCTGCCGCTCAGGTTCTTCCGCTTTGTCACAAATGCCATATCCGTAACATGCCCCTTTTGTTTTGTCAGTTTGCATTTGCAAGTACCAGAGTTTGTAGTAGCCTCTTCTTCCGCTCGGAATCTTCTGGTTTGTCACAGATGCCATATCCGTAACATAGCTCCCAGCGGAATTACTTGGAAATGACTGTAGGGCCGGCAACACCTTCTGCCAAGAAGGTGCAAAAGGATTAGAGGCCAGCCCTGCGGGAACCCTCGGCGGAAGAGCACATGGGTGCTCAGGGATGAGCTCGTCCATTACAACTTGAGATAGAGGCAAAACTCCTCCACTAACTAAAGCGCCCGCTGCATCTTCTAGCCAACCGACCACCGCCAACTTCTCGCACCGCTTCATGTTTATCTACCTCTGATCAGCAAAAAAAATTTGACGCACGCCTCCCAGCCGCCCCCTACTCACTGCCTCATGCCAAAGGCAACACTAACTGTTTCCTCCCCATTCCCACACCTCCAACCTACGAGTACCAACTCAGCCAAGGAAACACCGCCCCTCTCCTCCTTTTTGACCGATCTAAGAACTGACAAGAAAAGACATGCATGATCCCCCACCAGTTAAGGTCACCAGGATCCTCGTTCACAGCTCCCACTTCATCTACATACCACTTAGCCACAGCCTTCCTACAAAATCTAGGAATGAAGTTCACGGTAGGGTTCACCGCGCTTCTCAACTTCACGAATACCTCAGGATCTTCGTCAACCGGCCAAAAAACAACGGACAAATCCTCCATGCCCCCCTTGGTCCTGTTTCACCGCCATCACCTCCCTCGAAAGTGGCATCGTACACCCTGACAGCAACTCATCAGACCCTACGAAGGTGGCTCCACAATCTCGGCCTCGACACAGAGACCCAACCCTGTACGTCTTACTGCACCGACTGACCACACAACCATCTCTCATGCTCCCGAAGGTGTCGAACTAACTCCCCCGTCCCCCTCCTGAAAATGCACTCGTTATGTGACCTCCTCAAGTGGCCACACACGTGATCCCGCAAAGCATTGTAGTCCCATATTTATGTCAAACCTTGAACAAAACGAGAAAGGACACTGTCAACTTAGCTTAGAGACGCCCACTACGTCATTACAAGATCACTGGCCTGAGACTGTACGATTCTTCCTTCATGCTGAGTAAGCATCGAAGAACCTGATGCCACCGGACCCGCCCAATCACCAATAACCTCCCCACCTCTAGCCAGCATGGCGGTGCCTTTCTTTCTAAACCAGATGGTGACAGTTGCTCCGCAAAATACCTAACCTCACCGACAATAACACCTTCAGAGCTACACCCTGAATGTCACAGCCCACAAGGCCCCACTAGACAGCCAAGACACCCAAACTCCCTAATGAAGGACCTCTAGAATCTACTACACCCAAACCACGCAAACACTACTTTCCACAACTTTCTTAAACTCCGAAGCTCACCTTGGCAAATTCATGATGTGGCTGCACATTGGCATGTTGAACAAAACTGTACCACGCGGATGTTTAAGGTGTTGTACAAGTGACCATGCTGGACAACCTCGAAAGAAGATAATCTCATGAGCGCAAAATCCGTAACGAGATCTGAAGATATAATCTTGAAGATAACACTGAGTATATTCCGAGATGCAACGGATCAGCTCATTAAGGCAAACAAATAACATCTACTTGGAATAGAAGATCATCTTCATCAATCACTTTGGAATAGAAGATCATCTTCAACAAGCACTTTGGAATAGAAGATCTTCTACATCAATCTATTTGGAATGAAAGATAATCATGGGGATATCATCAACATCTCAGGCTGCAGCTCAATATAAGTATGAAGGACTCACAGTCTATGAAGACATGCCTTCTAAGAAGAAAATCGTGAGTTGATCTTAGAGAGGGAGTCTGCTGTTCTTAACGTCCTTGTAGTCGATCGTGAAATAGTGAATTGGTTCCCACGGGCTTGGGATAAGTCCCCCAGACGTAGGCTGCTTTATTGGCGAACTGGGTAATCTGTCTTGTGCACTTAGCAAGTAGGATCGATCATTATTTGTCGTCTCATCATACTGCGCAGCTTGTCCAAGAAGTTGTACTACCGACAAGTTGGACAAGTTCCTGCCATCCAAAATTTAGCATTTTCAATTGGTATCAGAGCGGCGTGCTCAACAAACAGAGTGAAAGATCTTGGTGTAAAGGCTGAAAAACGATGAGTACGAGAGAAGGGCAGAGTATATCACGACCTTCTTTGTTGGACGAAGACAATTGTGGCTACTGGAAAGACAGAATGAAGGCATACATTCAAACCGTCGATGATCGAGCATGGAGAGCTATTCTAAAATCATGAAGTGCACCAAAGGCAAAAGATAAAGATGGAAACGAGATTGACAAACTTTAAGAAAAATGGACAAAGGATGAAGAATGGGCCCAGCAATGCAAAAGCTTTGAATGCCATTTTCTCCGGAGTAGATGAGAAGATCTTCAAAGTCATCTCAAAATGCAAAGTAGCCAAAGAAGCTTGGGACATATTGGAGACTCATCCTGAAGGAACCGACCAAGTAAAGTTGTCCCGTATGCAAATGATCAATAAACAGTTTGAGGAGTTGAAGATGGACGAAGCCGAGACCATAAGAGAATTCTTCGCTAAGTTGGGAGACCTGTCCAATCAAGCTTTCAACCTAGGAGAACCCATGCCTGAAGAGAAGCGGATTTGAAAGGCATTGCGATCACTACCTGCCAGATTTGAAATGAAAGTGACCGCGATCGAGGAAGCTCAAGATGTGAAAAGCATGCGACTCGATGACCTCCTAGGATCACTCACCACCTATGAAATGAGGATAGATAGCAACCGATCTTCATTCAAAGGCAAGACTATTGGATTAAAAGCTGAGGCAGCAGATTATGATAGTGGAGAAGAAATCTCAGAAGCAATGGATCTCTTGAGTAAGAAGTCTGAAAAGTTCATGAACAGGTTGAACAAGAAAGTGGTGGGACAGTCTGCTCAGCACAACGGCCAGTACAGATCTAGAGGAAATTTCCAGACTAGAGGCAGACAGCTCGACTCAAAGGAATAAAGTCATCCCAAAGAGATTCAATGCAGAGAATGCGAGGGATACTGTCACATTCAGGCAGAGTGTGCAAATACTCGAAAAAGGAACAACAAGTCCTTGACAGCTACATGGAGTGATGAGGATTCTGAAGAGGATGTGTTTGAGGAGAACAACAATATTGTGGCCCTGACCTCTACAATTTCAAAAATCTGTACTAGCAGTTGTTCAAGTGAAGAGTCGGACATTGAAAATAGCGAAGATGATGAACCCAGCAAAGAATGTATCATCAATAAATTCTCTCTCTTGCACACAAAGTGGATGGAAGTCGTCAGCATCAACACAAGGCTCAACAGCACGGTCAGCAACTTGAAAGAAAAGAATGCCTATCTACAAGAGCAGAACAACATCTTGGACAAAGGAAAGGCTGAAGACTACATAACCATCAATCGATTGCAACAGGACCTATCTGAAATTACAGAGGAGCTGAGCTCTCTCAAGAAGGTTCAAAGAATGCTCAACTCTGGAACCGAGAAGCTGAACTCTACCCTATCCATGCAAATACCAAGTAAAGACACGAGAGGCATTGGATTCACTGGATCGAAGACAACTAACAAGATGGTGTTTGTCAGGGAAGCAGAGAAGACCTCTCCAGTCACATCCAGACTAGCAGAAAAATCAGCAACATGGAAGGAGAAAAGAAGGTGTTATTACTGCCACAGACCTGGACACATCAGAAGAAACTGCCATATCAGAAGGATGGACTCAAGCACGAGGCGCAATAACAAGTGGATCTGGGGAGCAAAGGAGAGGAGAGACACCTGCCTCGTTGCCTACAACATGACCACACACAAAAAAGGAGAAGGAGTCTCAGGAGCCAGCAGAGGAAGAGACTCAGAATGTACAAGAAACTGTTTGAACAGACTATCTAGTACAGATGGAAGAAATGACCGAGGAGGAAGAACAACCAGAAGAAGGCAACCCAGAGCCAAGCTCCAAATCAACAACTGGATTATTGGGCGCCACATCAATGAGCTCCAAGGAATTACTAAAGATGTCCCGGATGATGTTTCAGCAGCTGCATTACAAGGACAAGAGGCCATCTAGGCCAGGGGAATTCACCAGCTGGAGACTACAACCAACTTTCTTACTACGGAGATTAAACGACTCACGTTATAGCAGGCACAAACTACCAATCTTAGCAGGCAAATGAAGTACCCAGCGCAGCCGTTTCTGGACTCTCAAAGGCCTATGACATTGACACCAAAAAGAGGGAGAAAAGGTATCTTCGTTTCTCTTGGACAATTGCAACTATTGGGGAAGTAGGATAGTATATGGCAGGTTATTGCATTGATAATGAAGTGTTCAAGACGGAGCAAGTGGCCACATGGGAACATGGTAGAACAACATCTGGGACAACCTGTTGGCCTGATCATGAACATGAAATATCCGATCCGCACAGAACCTGATGAATACCACCCCTTGGATTTGTGACAAAAAGGGGCGAAGAAGATGACATGACGGGGCGAGCATATCATCTTGCTGATGAATCTGTTGTTAGTTTTGTCGCAAATGCCAAAGGGGAGATTGTGGCTACATTAGTATGACATGTCAACAAAATATACAACAGATTGTCTAAGACTTTGTCCAAGCAACCTGTGCAGTATACGTATGAGCATATTTAGAAAATCTAGCAGTAAGGAAAAATAGGATATTCAAACCAGAAGATAAAGCTGCAGAATTATAGGAGATACATGACAGAGCCTAGTTTATGCGCTATTTAGATCTTAACACTGTGTTTGTTTGCATTATTTTGTGTACAAGATCACTGGTTTTCGGTATTTTTGTATTTCAGGATGAAACAGGAGCATAAGTCAGATGCGCGCTAACGGGCACTTTTAAAGGGCGCAATGCACGACCTGCGGAGCTAGCAGCGCAAAAGGAGATAGGAGATAGCTGATTCAGACTGTAGTGCACAAACCAACTGCTCAAAGCGAGTAGCGCAATCAACGTGCACAGCGAGCCATGCGCAAGATAGCAGTGTTTCTAAATTTTGATCATCATTATCCCTACAAAATCTCCTAGATTTGGGAAGTAGCTAAGATTCTCACGGGCCAAATCAAAGCATTCCTTGGGCTTCACGACCAGTATATAAAGAGGAGGGAAGCTAGGGTTTGGAAAGGGGAGATATTGAAACAGAGACATATAGAAGCAGAGACACACGAGCTCAAGAAGCCTGCCGTCGAGATTCTGCGCGAACCACCTGCGCCAGCCGAAAACAGCAACCTGCGATTGCGCCGGCTTGCTACTTTACCTTGGCTGCTTTAGTTTTATTTATTATTTCTATGATGTTTGCTTTTAGCATGTCTAGCTAAACACCTTGTATCGGTTGGGCATGATTCTATGAAGTATTTCCTTTGAGACTTGTGTTTAATGCTTAGTTCGTCTACTTATATTAATTCTATGCACATGGGTGATAATTAGTTGTGCGAATAAGAGAAGCCTTGAACCGCAATCTTATTCTAACTGCTCGTTATTGTATGTTAAACTGGTTGATAACTTGACGGTGACAACTAGGAGTAACACACTAGGATAATCGGCTACTACTGTGATAGGATTCGTAGTTGCTTAGACTAGTTTCAAGAATTAATAGCTCATGGACTTTGATCGGAACATGCGCGCACGTTAGGAAGCCTTGATCGGACACTAACTTAAGTAGAACTGCACTATAGATGTTTAGAGTCGATGATAAGGGATACGTTCATAGAGGATTGTCTTTACCGATACTTTTCATAGTTATAGTACTTAATATCTACTGCCTGCGCACATATAGTGCAATTCTGCTTTCACTACTGTTCATTCGCGCACCTGCGCAACCCAATCACTCACAACCCCCAATTTCGTAAGTTGTAGGTTGCTAGCGAAGACGAGTCTGCACGCTCCTTGTGGGATCGACTCAAATTTTGGCGCCGTTGCCAGGGAGCAACACAGATAAGTTTTAACTAGTTCAAGTTTTCTTTTACAGTAGTTAGTTATTTCTATTTTTTCATTGGTGTTTCTGACAGTACGCAATCAACATCAGCTTGCGCAACCTTGAAACGGTTACGCTGCGCAGATTATAGTTGCGCACCGACAGGGGCAACAACCTTGTTGTCTTTTAATTTCGTTTTCTTTAAGTTTAGAACAGGGCATGGAGAATAATAGTGTCATCGGCGATAACTTAGGGGACAGAACCCTAGAGGGACCTAACAATGCAAGGGCAGATAACCGCGCAGCTTGGTTCAGAGAGGAAGTATAGCGCGAAGTTGATGCTCGGATGGCCCCTGAAGCAGTATATAATGCGCAACCCGCGCAACAGATCGTGCGACGCAGAACAGTGCGCGAGATGTCGGCTCCAATCACAGTCAAACAACCTTGGTGCATAGTACTTCCACATGATGGGCATTTTGAACTACGGAGCTCATTCATTCATCATATGCCTAAGTTTCATGGGATGAACAACGAGAACCCGGTCAAGCATGTGCGTGAATTCCTAGTTATCTGCGAGAACATGAAGACCGATGGGGAGAGTGAAGAAGCGCTGAAGCTGAAGGCGTTCCCTTTTTCATTGTGTGATACAGCCAGGCATTGGCTGATGAGCTTACTAGCAGGATCTATTCGCACATGGGAGCAGCTCTAGAAGAAGTTCTTGGATAAGTTCTACCCCGCAGCTAAGATCGCGCTACTCAGGAGGGAATTGGCCGCGCCTAGGCAGGGCGTAGGAGAGTCACTATCAGAGTACTATGAGCATTTCAGGGCGCTGGAAGCCAACTGCTATAATCATGGCCTGCCCCAAAATGTGCTGATAGAGAATTTCCTGAACGGGCTACAACCGATGGAACTTAGATTATTGAATGCATGCGCAGGCGGTGACATATGTAACATGTACCCGGAGGATGTATGGCAGATGATAGAGGATTCTGCTGGACAGGTGAGGCATCAATTGACGCTCGAGAACAGTCGTGCGCGCCCTGTGCATCAGGTGGATTCCAATGCTGAAATAAAGGAGATGAAAGCCATGCTACAGAAGCTGATGAGTGCGCGAGGCACGCAACCAGTTGCGCCGAAGGCATGCGAGTTTTGTACGTCCACTGAGCACAAAACCGATGCATGTCCCACACTTTTCGAGGAATCAGGAGATGTAAATGCTCTAGGTGGATGGGACAATAGAGGACCGCAGAGGCAGAATCAGCCGCGTTTTGGACTAGCCGCAAACGGATTCAGATGGAAGGAAGACAGCAATCTCCAAAGGCAGCCCGCGGAATATCGCACACCACAGCAGGCGCAGCAAGTATACAACCCACCGCACCGCCGCAATGACGCACCAGCACAGAATAACCATCAACTGCGGCGCTCCTTAGAAGAGATAGTGGGTCAGTTAGCAGACACTGTGCGCAAGAATGATGAAAAGTATGACAAGAGGTTCGAGTCAATTGAGAAGCAGTTGTCGCAGATTGCTACCACGGTTTATGAGCTGAAAAAGAGCGATGGCAACCTACCTTCGCAAGTGATTCAAAACCCTAAGGGAGGAGTTAACGCCGTAACGCTGAGGACTGGGCGCACAGTTGGGGCAGCTCCGACCGCGAAGGTGCCCGCGCAGCCAGTTGCGCAACCTCCAGAGCCAGCACATCCGGATGCGCAACCAGCCGCGCAAGCTACAAACCAACAGGGGGTGGCGCCATGTATGATACAATCAGGAGAAAAGAGTATCAATCGTACTAACGCACCTGCACCTTTTCCTTTGCAGGTACCTTTAGTAAGGAAGGAGGCGCTAGACAAGGAGCTGTATGAATTATTCAGTAAGGTGGAAATAAACATTCCCTTGATTGAGGTAGTTCGGCAGATCCCTAGATACGCCAAATTCTTGAAGGAGCTGTGCACAAACAAGAGGAGGAAAGGCGAGTGCGCACAAGTAATGCTTAACGCGCATGCATCAGCAATTGTGCAACACAAGGTACCACCTAAATGCCGGGATCCAGGTACGTTCACCATACCGTGCACCTTAGGTAAGACCACGGTAAGCAACTGCATGATTGATCTCGGTGCATCTATAAATGTGCTTCCTTACTCCTTGTATGTGTCATTGCACCTTGGTCCACTAAAGCTTGCAGGTCTCACCATCCAATTAGCAGATCGGTTGTGCAAACAACCGAGAGGCATGATAGAGGACGTTCTCGTCCAATTGGGAGAGCTGGTGTTCCCAGCAGATTTCTACGTCTTGGAAATGAAGGGTGAGCCGAGCAAGGGAAGCGCGTAAATCCTACTGGGCAGACCATTTCTGATGACTGCGCGCACAAAGATAGACGTGTGGAAAGGAACGCTATCAATGGAGGTAGATGGCGAGGAGATTCACTTTAACATTTTTAAGGGGATGCAGCATCCTCATGAGGACGCCACAGTACACGCGTTGGATAGTATGGACGACTTGATTGCGCATGCACAGTGTGCATGCGCAACAGGGGAGCCTGCGCCACGGACACAGACAGAGATGGAGGCGCATGATGATGAGCTGAGCGGCACAGAACCAGTGTCCAGGCAGGTATATGATCTGGTTAATGTTTGCGCTACTAATAAAATCCTTCCTTCTATTGAATAGGCACCCAAAGTTGAGCTGAAGCAATTGCCCGAGCACGTAAAGTACATCTTCCTGGGCAATAAGGACACCCTGCCTATCATTATAAAGAAATGATTAGAGGAGGAGCAGGAGGCGCGATTACAGGAGGTGTTGCGCAAGAACCAGCGCGCTATAGGATGGACATTAGCTGACCTGTGCAGAGTAAGCCCTGATGTGTGTATGCACAGAATTCTGCTGGAAAATGGTGCCAAACCATCCAGGGAACCTTAGCGCAGACTGAACCCAATTATGATGGAGGTAGTGCAGAAGGAGATCCTGAAGCTGCTTGACGCAGGAGTAATATACCGGATCTCAGACAGTAAGTGGGTAAGTCCAGTGCACGTTGTGCCAAAGAGAGGAGGCATCACAGTGGAGGAAAATGCGGGGGGCGAGCTAGTTTCCAAGCGCATACAGACTGGATGGCGCATGTGCATTGATTACAGGAAGCTAAACGCAGTCACGCGCAAGGATCACTTCCCGCTACCGTTCATGGACCAGATGCTCGACCGTTTGGTGTGGAAACCGCACTTTTGCTTCCTGGACGGTTACTCAGGGTACAATCAGATACCTATAGCTGCGGAGGATCAGGAGAAAACAACCTTTACCTGCCCATTCGGTACCTTTGCGTTCCGGCGCATGTGGTTTGGGCTGTGTAATACGCCAGATACGTTCCAACGCTTAGTCATAAGCATTTTCTCTGATATGATTGGTTTATGTATAGAGGTATTCATGGATGACTTTACTGTGCATGGTGAGACTTTTGATGCATGTTTGGATAATCTTGATAGGCTCTTAGCGCGCTGCATTACCAAGAACTAGTTCTCAATTATGAAAAATGTCACTTTATGGTATCACATGGAGTAGTACTAGGACATATTATCTCACAGGAAGGAATTAAGGTTGATAAAGTAAAAATAGATCTTATCTCAAATCTGCCTTATTCCACTAATGTGCGCGACGTTAAGTCGTTTCTTGGGCATGCAGGGTTCTACAGGCGTTTTATAAAAGATTTTTCTAAAATATGTATTCCTTTGTCTAACCTCTTTTAAAAGGATATGTGCTTTGAGTTCACTGATGAGTGCAGGAATGCTTTTGATAAGTTGAAGGATGCGCTGACCAGTGTGCCAGTGATGCGCGCACCAGACTGGAACTTACCCTTTGAGCTGATGCGTGATGCAAGTGACTACGCCGTAGGCGCAGTATTGGGTCAGCGCGTGGATAAGAGGTCGCACGCTATCTATTATGCGTCGCGCACACTGGACACTGCGCAGAGGAACTACACCACGACTGAGAAGGAACTTCCGGCAATCGTATTTGCACTGGAGAAGTTCCGCGCATATGTTCTGGGCGCTAGAGTCATTGTCTACACTGACCACACTGCTATCCGTTACCTAATGTCCAAGAAAGAGACTAAGCCGCGCTTGATGCGCTGGTTGCTTCTGCTCCAAGAGTTTGATTTAGATATCAAGGATAAGAAGGGAACGGAAAACACTGTTGCTGATCACCTTAGCAGGATAGTGAAAGAAGAAGAGCCAGGGCAGATAACGGAGACTTTCCCTGACGAGCACCTGATGGAGCTGAACGGTAAGGTACCATGGTATGCGCATATTGCAAATTACCTGGTCACACGTGCGTTTCCCCCTCAGTACACTAAAGCTCAATGCATGAGGTTAAAACATGAGTCTAAATACTACGTTTGGGATGACCTGTACATGCTTAGAATAGGCCCTGATCAGATCTTGAGGCGATGTGTGCCTGATCATGAGATGAGCTCTTTTTTGAGGTTTTGTCATGCGCACGCGTGCGGAGGACACTTTGGTCCAAAGCGCACGAGCAGGAAAATCCTAGATTACGATTTTTATTGGCCGCACTTATTTCGTGACTCATATAACCACTGCAGGGCTTGTGACAGGTGTCATCGTATGGGAAATTTATCAGCACGCAACGAGATGCCACAGACGCCAATATTGGTAGACGAAGTGTTTGATTTGTGGGGGATTGACTTCATGGGGCCGTTTCCTCCATCTTTTGGATACGAGTACATACTAGTGACTAACATTTTCTGCAGGTACGGGGTGCCTAAGGCGATAATCAGCGACCAGGGGACGCACTTCTGTAACAGAATAGTGGCGCAGGTACTAAAGCATTATGGAGTGCGCCAAAAGACGTCCACTGCATACCATCCTCAAACGAATGGCCAGGCCAAGGTTTCCAACAGAGAGATTAAGCGCATTTTGGAGAAAACCGTGAGACCTACGCGCAAAGACTGGAGCCAGCGGCTGTATGATGCACTTTGGGCATATAGGACTGCGCACAAGACACCAATTGGGACTTCACCATTTCGGTTGGTGTATGGAAAAGCGTGCCACCTACCGGTTGAGTTGGAACACAAGGCATACTGGGCATTGCGCACTTGCAATCTGAACCTCGACGAGGCTGGTAAGGAGCGCGCATTTGAATTGAGCGAACTAGAGGAGCTGCGCCTGGATGCATATGAGGGGCTGCGCGATTACAAAGCACGCACGAAAGCATTTCACGGTAAGAACATCCTGAGACGCACCTTCAAGCCAGGAGACCAGGTACTTTTGTTCTCCTCGCGCTTAAAGCTGATGCCTGGGAAGCTGTGCAGCAAGTGGACGGGACCATACACAGTCACGAAGGTTTTCCCATATGGAACAATCGAGTTAGGGAACGAGCGGAAGCATCGTTTTCAGGTTAATGGGCAAAGAGTAAAGAAATACTTGGGAGAACCTTGGGATGAGGCCACGCGCGAAGTTGATTTGGCGGAGCCAGAGATAGAGGATGCGCAGGTTGCTGCGCCAGAGATACAACCTGATGCACCTGAGGGAGAACTGGGAGCTACTGCTTATATATCTTCTCCCTCACTGATTAACCTCGTTACTTATGATGTGTCACATGATTTTGGCCACGCTGACCACCTATCTGTTCCTTTGCGCAGGACTAAGGAAGACATAGCACGCGCGGATGCGCAGGGACGCGCAAGAGCAAGTGTGGGGTGGTCACGTGCGCAAACTTGAGCAAGTAACGAGGTACTGTCGAGCCAACAACGTTAAACAAAGGCACTTGTCGGGAGGTAACCCGACACGTTTTTTACACGTTTTTATTTTTTTACACGTTTTTTTTTAGGATTTGAATTTTTAGCCATGCATGAGTGCGCTCTCCGTTGCGCTTGAGCATGAGTCGTGGGGACACGTCTCTGTTTAAGTGTTGTGCGCTTGTGTGCGAATTGCGCACACCTTTCGACTTATTTTGTCTTATTCATCCTACATGCGCTACTATTAACCGTTTTAGTATAATTTTTTCGATTTTTGTCTTTTTAGTTGGGATATACAGGGGATGTGGAGTTGACAGAAAAAGCTCTAGAGAGGCGGTTAGTCGTTTTTACTTCGAGATTAAGGTACATGGCTAAAAGCGCTAGTGGAGGCCGGTGTTTCGTGACCTTCGGAACAAAAGAGCGCGCTCAGCCACGCAGATGCCAAAGGCGTGGCGAGGTGGGAAAACAGACCACCTTTTCTCTGGAAGTCGAGTGTAGGAAAGTGGGCGCGGGTGTAAACGCGTGCGCTGACCTGCGCAAGTAGACCAAGGAGGGAGAGCGGGGCGTTGTTCCATAGCTGCTATCCGAAGGCCGAGTCTGGAACCGTTCTGGGAATATAAGAAAAGTGGACAAAGCTGTATAAAAGGAACGAAACCAGCGTGCGCACACAACTCCATATTAGCGCATGCGCAAGTCCAAAAGTAAAAAAAATATATATATATAGTCAAGGACGAAAGGCTTGAGTTCCCAAGAAGCGCGCGAATAAATCACTCACCTGAAGAAGCTGGTGCGATTAATCATGTACCAGAAATCGGAGTAGAGACCGACAACCAGGTGCCTATGGAGAGCTACCTCCCAATCATCCAAATTAAATTGCATCCTGGTTGAAAGGTAACAAATTTCGAACTTATTATATTAAAATTGTTGAGGGTATGTGCGCGAAGGTGATAGAGCAACACAGGGTGAACCGATGTGCCGATCGCGCATGAGTCTAAGGCTGTGCGCTAGACTTCAGAGAAGTAATTGTATCTAAGCTTAAGTACTTGTTCGGGACGAATAAGGGCAAGTGTGGGGTATTTGATAGAGCCTAGTTACATGCGCTATTTAAATCTTAACACTGTGCTTGTCTGCATTATTTTGTGTACAAGATTACTGGTTTTTGGTATTTTTGTATTTCAGGATGAAACAGGAGCATAAGTCAGATGCGCGCTAACGGGCGCTTTTAAAGGGCGCAATGCACGACCTGCGGAGCTAGCAGAGCAAAAGGAGATAGGAGATAGCTGATTCAGACTGCAGTGCGCAAACCAACTACGCAAAGCGAGTAGCGCAATCAACGTGCGCAGCGAGCCATGTGCAGGATAGCAGTGTTTCTAAATTTTGATCATCATTATCCCTACAAAATCTCCTAGATTTGGGAAGTAGCTAAGATTCTCACGGGCCAAATCTAAGCATTCCTTGGGCTTCAAGACCAGTATATAAAGAGGAGGGAAGCTAGGGTTTGGAACGGAGAGATATTGAAAGAGAGACATATAGCAGCAGAGACACACGAGCTCAAGAACCCTGCCGTCGAGATTCTACGCGAACCACCTGCGCCAGCCGAAAACAGCAACCTGCGATTGCGCCGGCTTGCTACTTTACCTTGGCTGCTTTAGTTTTATTTATTATTTCTATGATGTTTGCTTCTAGCATGTCTAGGTAAACACCTTGTATCGGTTGGGCATGATTCTATGAAGTATTTCCTTTGACACTTGTGTTTAATGCTTAGTTCGTCTACTTATATTAATTCTATGCACATGGGTGATAATTAGTTGTGCGAATAAGAGAAGCCTTGAACCGCAATCTTATTCTAACTGCTCGTTATTGTATGTTAAACTGGTTGATAACTTGACGGTGACAACTAGGAGTAACACACTAGGATAATCGGCTACTACTGTGATAGGATTCGTAGTTGCTTAGACTAGTTTCAAGAATTAATAGCTCATGGACTTTGATCGGAACATGCGCGCACGTTAGGAAGCCTTGATCGGACACTAACTTAAGTAGAACTGCACTATAGATGTTTAGAGTCGATGATAAGGGATACGTTCATAGAGGATTGTCTTTACCGATACTTTTCATAGTTATAGTACTTAATATCTACTGCCTGCGCACATATAGTGCAATTCTGCTTTCACTACTGTTCATTCGCGCACCTGCGCAACCCAATCACTCACAACCCCCAATTTCGTAAGTTGTAGGTTGCTAGCGAAGACGAGTCTGCACGCTCCTTGTGGGATCGACCCTGACTTAGCCGCTGTACTAAGTGGAGAAGGAAGGATTAATTTGACGCGTACAACGACGCGCGATCAATACAACAGTAAACAAAGTCAAGTGCCATATGGAAACATGTAAGTTTTGTTGCAAATGCCAAGGAGGAGATTGTGGCTGCATGATCCGCGCATCGTTGTACGCGTCAAATTAATCCTTCCTTCTCCACTTAGTATAGCGGCTAAGTCAGGGTCGATCCCACAAGGAGCAAGCTGACTCGTTCTAGCTAGCAACCTACAACTTACGAAAATTGGGGTTGTGAGTGATTAGTTGCACAGGTGTGCGAATGAACAGTAGTGAAAGCAGAATTTGCACTAGACGTGCGAAGGCAGTAGAGATTAAGTACTATGAATATGAAAAGTATCGGTGCAGACAATCCTCTATGAATGTATTCCTGATCATCGACTCTAAACGTCTATAGTTCGATTTACTGAAGTTAGTGTCCGATCAAGGCTTCCTAACATGTGCGCATGTTCCGATCAAAGTTCATGAGCTATTAATTCTTGAAACTAGTCTAAGTAGCTACGAATCCTGTCACAGTAGCAGCTTATTATCCTAGCGCGTTACTCCTAGTTGTCACCGTCAAGCTACCAACTAGTTTAACATATGACAAACAAGTAGTAAGAGTAAGATTGCGATTCAAGGCTTCCCCTACTCATGCAACTAGCTGTCAACCGTGTGCACAGAATTAATACAAGCAAACAAACTATGCATTAAGCACAAGTCTCAAAGGAAATACTCATAGAATCATGCCCAACCGATACAAAGCGTTTAGCTAGACATGCTAGTAGTAAACATCATAGAAAATAGTAAATAAAAGCTAAAGCGTCTAAGGAAACAGTAACAAGCAGGTGCGTGTAGGTTGCTGTGTCTCGGCTCGCGCAGTCGGCTGGTGCAGGTCCTCGCAGCAGCTCGTGTGTTTTTTAGTTCTGGCTCTCTCTCCTTGATGTTGTTCAAACCCTAGCCTTCCTCTCTTTATATACTGCTCATGAGGCCCGAGGACAGTCTTGGAAACTTCCAAATCCTAGGAGATTTTGTAGGGATATGGTGTTCAAGATTTGAAAATACCGCTACCCTGCGCATGGCTCACTGCGCATGTTGGTTCGCGCAGTTGGTTAGCGCACCGCAGTCTGAATCTGCCACTTCCTATCCTGTTTGCGCTGCTAGCTCCGCAGGCTGTGTGTTGCGCTCCATAAACGCGCCTATTAGCGTGTATCCGACTTGGGTCCTTGTTTTGTCCTGGAATACAAAAACACCAAAAACCAGTAATCTTATGCACAAAATAATGCAAACAAGCACAGTGTTAAGATCTAAATAGTGCGTATAAATAGGCTCTATCAAACCCCCCACACTTGCCCTTGTTCGTCCCGAACAAGCACTCAAGCACGGATACAATTACCTCTCTGGAGTCTAGCGCACAGTCTTGCACTCTGGCTCGATCTGCACAACCGTTTACCTTGCGTTGCTCTGTCACCTGCGCGCATCTGCCTTCAACAGTTTGATATAACAATTTCGAAATTCGTTACCTCTAAGCTGGGATGAAGATTATTTCGGATGACTGGGAGATAGCTCCTCATAGGCTCCGGGTTGTCAGTCTTTACTTCGAGTACGGGTATATGGTTAATAGCGCAAGTTTCTTCCGGTGCGTGATTCTTTCGCGCACTTCCTGGGAACTCGAGCCTTCTTGATGATTTTCTTGTGAACTTGCGCACGCTGGTACGGAGTTGTGCGCATGCTGGATTCTTTAGCGCATATCATCTGCTGGTGTTTTTCTTTTTGTACAGCTTTATCTATGGTCCCTATGTTCCCAGAACGGTAGTTTCAGTCTCGGCCTCCGGATAGCAGCTATGGAACAACGCTCCGCTCTCCCTCGTTGATCTATTTGCGCAGGTCAGCGCACGCGTCTACACCCGCGTCCGCCTTCCCTTGCTTGACTTCCAGAGGAAAGGTGGTCTGTTTTCTCACCTCGCCACGCTTTGGGTATTCGCCTTCGGCATCTGCGTGGCTGAGCGCTCTATTGTTCCGAAGGTCACGAAGCACCGGCCTCCACTAGCGCCCTCACCCATATACCTTACCTTCGAGGTAAAAACGACTAACCGCCTCTCTAGAGCTTTTCTGTCAACTCCACATCCCTTGTATATCCCATCTAAAAGGAGCAGAAAAAATCGAAAAAAATATACTTAAACAGTTGATAGCAGCGCATGCAAGATGAATAGGGCAATACAAGCCGAAAAGTGTGCGCAACCCGCACACAAGCGCACCACTGCTACTATTCCCTTCAACTAAACTAAGCTACACTACAAAGCTCAAAAAAACGTGAAATGTAAATGTAACGCCCCCCCCCCCCCCCCCCCACACACTTAAACAGAGACGTGTCCCCACGACTCATGCTCAAGCGCAACGGAGAGCGCACACATGCATGCAAATAAAACAAAGGACATAAGAAAGAAAAACATAGTCATCGCAGCAAAAAGATAGGGGCAGGAGTTCACGAAATATTCAGCACAAAATAGCAAAATAACATCGAGCAATAGTTTTCAAAAAGAGAAGAAACCACCCGAGAGTAATGTGCGCCCTCCCTGCGTACTGCTGCGTGACTAAAAACTGCAAGTCCTAAACTAGCTAAAAACGCTAAAAAAAAAAAAACTAAAAACTATATAAAAATACGTATAAAAGTAAAACGTGTCGGGTTACCTCCCGACAAGTGCCTTTGTTTAACGTCGTTGGCTCGATCGTACCTCGTTACTTGCTTAAAAGTGTGCCAGTGACCCCCCCCCCCCACTGCTACTATTCCCTTCAACTAAACTAAGCTACACTACAAAGCTCAAAAAAGCATGAAATGTAAATGTAACGCCCCCCCCCCCCCCCCCCCCCCCCACACACACACACTTAAACAGAGACGTGTCCCCACGACTCATGCTCAAGCGCAACGGAGAGCGCACACATGCATGCAAATAAAACAAAGGACATAAGAAAGAAAAACATAGTCATCGCAGCAAAAAGATAGGGGCAGAAGTTCACGAAATATTCAGCACAAAATAGCAAAATAACATCGAGCAATAGTTTTCAAAAAGATAAGAAACCACTCGAAAGTAATGAGCGCCCTCCCTGCGTCCCTAGACATCTTCGGAGCTGGACTCAGCCGCGGATCCTTGCACCTCCTCATCTGTGGAACCTGTCTCATATTCAGAACTGGAGGCTGGCAGCATGACAGAAACTGCGGCGGGCTGAGTCACGAGATCGTCCTCCGAGATAGGGTCCCATATCGAGTCTAAGCTGGAACCTATGATGGGATTGCCCTCTGAGGACCTCTGTACAGAGGGCTGCGCCGGGGGTTCTGCTGGTGCTGGTACCGGGTCTACTACTGGGGTGCGCACTACTGAATGGACCGGTGACTGGGCAGGAGGGCTGGCTGGCTTGCGCTGCTCGCTGGGAGACCCTGGAGGCGGCCTACGCAGACTGAGGAGAGGGGGAATAGAATCTCCAAATTTCCACCCTGATGGTGGACTTACGCTCAGGTCTGCCCCCTCTGGCGCTAAATACTCTAGCACGCGCATGACGTTGAACATCATGCTCTGCTCCTCTGATACCTCCTCAGGCGCCTCCTCTGCCTCTGCACGCGGGGGAGAATCATCAATGGCTATGGTTACTGGCTCCCCCTGCGGCACACTCGCCCTCCGGCGCGCTCCAGTCTGCGCACGAGTCCTCATGCGCCTGACTGGAGGCGCAACTGGCTCTGGGGCCTCTTCCATCTCCCTTCCTCAGCGGCCTCCTCAAGCCAAAATTTGATACGTGCGTCGTTGTACGCGTCAAATTAATCCTTCCTTCTCCACTTAGTATAGCGGCTAAGTCAGGGTCGATCCCACAAGGAGCAAGCAGACTCGTTCTAGCTAGCAACCTACAACTTACAAAAATTGGGGTTGTGAGTGATTGGGTTGCCCAGGTGCACGAATGAACAGTAGTGAAAGCAGAATTTGCACTAGACGTGCGCAGGCAGTAGAGATTAAATACTATGACTATGAAAAGTATCGGTGCAGACAATCCTCTATGAATGTATTCCTTATCATCGACTCTAAACGTCTATAGTTCGATTTACTGAAGTTAGTGTCCGATCAAGGCTTCCTAACATGTGCGCATGTTCCGATCAAAGTTCATGAGCTATTAATTTTTGAAACTAGTCTAAGCAGCTACGAATCCTGTCACAGTAGCAGCTGATTATCCTAGCGCGTTACTCCTAGTTGTCACCGTCAAGCTACCAACTAGTTTAACATATGACAAACAAGTAGTAAGAGTAAGATTGCGGTTCAAGGCTTCCCCTACTCATGCAACTAGCTGCCAACCGTGTGCACAGAATTAATACAAGCAAACAAACTATGCATTAAGCACAAGTCTCAAAGGAAATACTCATAGAATCATGCCCAACCGATACAAAGCGTTTAGCTAGACATGCTAGTAGTCAACATCATAGAAATAGTAAATAAAAGCTAAAGCGTCCAAGGAAACAGTAACAAGCAGGTGCGTGCAGGTTGCTGTGTCTCGACTCGCGCAGTCGGCTGGCGCAGGTCCTCGCAGCAGCTTGTGTGTTTTTCAGTTCTGGCTCTCTCTCCTTGATGTTGTTCAAACCCTAGCCTTCCTCTCTTTATACTGCTCATGAGGCCCGAGGACAATCTTGGCAACTTCCAAATCCTAGGAGATTTTGTAGGGATATGGTGTTCAAGATTTGAAAATACCGCTACCCTGCGCATGGCTCACTGCGCATGTTGGTTCGCGCAGTTGGTTAGCGCACCGCAGTCTGAATCTGCCACTTCCTATCCTATTTGCGCTGCTAGCTCCGCAGGATGTGTGTTGCGCTCCTTAAACGCGCCTATTAGCGTGTATCCGACTTGGGTCCTTGTTTTGTTCTGGAATACCAAACACCGGAAACCAGTAATCTTGTACACAAAATAATGCAAAAAAGCACAGTGTTAAGATCTAAATAGTGCGTATAAATAGGCTCTATCACTGCAGATTGGCATGTTGAACAAAACTGTAGCACGCGGATGTTCAAGGTGTTGTATAAGTGACCATGCTGGACAACCTCGAAAGAAGATAATCTCATGAGCGCAAAATCCGTAACAAGATCTGAAGATATAATCTTGAAGATAACACTGAGTATATTTTGAGATGCAACGGATCAGCTCAATAAGGCAAACAAATAACATCTACTTGGAATAGAAGATCATCTTCATCAATCACTTTGGAATAGAAGATCATCTTCAACAAGCACTTTGGAATAGAAAATCTTCTACATCGAGCTATTTGGAATGAAAGATAATCATGGGGATATCATCAACATCTCAGGCTGCAACTCAATATAAGTATGAAAGACTCATTGCCTATGAAGACATGCCTTCTAAGAAGAAAACCGTGAGTTGATCTTAAGTTGCAAGAGCATTGAAGACAATCTGAAAAGCATCCAATCTTGAGCTTTCAATAACACTCAAGGGGAGCCTAAGTACGCAATGGGAAGAGACTGGAGGTCTCACATTTAAGGGGAGCCTGAGTGTCAATCACTGTAGATGAGTAAAGGTTAGAATAGAAAGGGAGTCTGATGTTCTGTAACGTCCTTGCACTCGATCGTGAAATAGTGAATTGGTTCCCACAAGCTTGGGATAAGCCCCCTAGACGTAGGCTGATTTATAGCCGAACTGGGTAATTTATCTTGTGCACTTAGCAAGTTGGATCGATTATTATCTGTCGTCTCATCATACTGCGCAGCTTGTCCAAGAAGTTGTACTACCGACAAGTTGGACAAGTTCCTGCCATCCAACATTCAGCATTTTCACATGCCAATTGCAAAACATTTGTTCAAACCACATTCACCATCCTTTGTGCTTGACTGCTAACCTACACGTCCACACATGATCACACTCTCCGCACAAGAAAGCCATCAGATTTCAACACACAACCCAAATTTACACCGACTCGGTTTCTGAATACCACACATTTCAACAGTTTGATTCAAAGTTTTTATCCTTGGTAGTTTTCCAACAACCCCAGGCGGAGAAAGAGCTGCTACTAGTCTACCACAACACGAGGAGAAAGCTCGATATTCCATAACACAAGTCGTCTCTGAGCCCGAACCGGGAAGAAGGCAAAATCTCGTTGCCTATTCTCTACTTTTTCTCTTTTCTACTATTGGTGGTTCTCCACCCCCCCCCCCTAACACCCCCCGATCTACTGTTGCAGCCGACACTCCAAATCTCATAACTCCCGACCTACTACTGCCAATCCCAGAACATCTGACACCCCATCAACTCCTGCTGCCGATCTACTTCTCCGACACCAGACACCCTATCTACTACTTCGACACCCTATTGCAAGTATATTGTTTCTAGATTTCCTATTGTTTCTGGATTTCCTATATGTTGGATCACTGGACGCCAATAGAGCATGCGGCTTCATGCACTGGCCTTTATTAGGGCAGTGATCGTTTGTCACGGAGTGTCGTAAAACGTATTCCTTAATACCGTCATAAATATGTCGCATAAACCGTCGTATTGTGTACCATGACGAAAAACTCATGCGTCGTATAACCATCGTACAATCGGACGGATATATAATGGAGATTACCGTGGTAAACGATACTATTGCAACTCCATTATAAACACATCGCATACACCGCCGAAATAAATAAATTGTTGCATAACCGGTGGATAACCATCGTATAAGCATGCAACGATATTAAAACCGTTGCATAATTCTCTCATAAATAAAATCAAAATTTGTTGTGTTTATCCAATATTTTGAATTTGTACCTCAAATGAAATATAAATATATTGCAAATTGTAGTTGAGCAATAGTCGTAGTTCACAAAAATATTTCTAGTTACAAACAATTATCATGATTCTGATAGGAATCAAAACATTGATTTGGATAAGACTCAAAAGAGATTGATATAATAGAAAAATAATGATGAAGTGAATTTTTCAAATGATATCTGAAATGATGAGAGCTTTGATGAGCGTCCTCCTTTTATGGTTTTCTAGTGTATCTTGTTTCGTTCTCCTTAATGCTCCTCTTTATGGATTTGGTGTTTGCTCTTCCCCTTCCATATTCTGTTGACTCCTTGTCCAATCATGTTCAAATTTCCCTTTGACTGTGGCCTCCTTCAGCTACTTAGGTAAACTGTCCATGCTTTCGGCCCAATTTCTCGTGCTCTCGGCTCATGTGTCCTCGACCCGATCATACCCATGCCAATTTTATATGTGCCCGTGGCCTTGTTTTCTTCCAGCACCGGCACACTCGTGCCCGTAGCCTTGCGGTATTCTAATACGGGCACACCTGTACTTGTGACCATTTGTGTTGCTTTTAAAACAGGTCAGCCCGTGTTCCTTTGACAACCCCACATGCCCACTTACCTAAGTTCCTTGGCCAAGTGAGGTGGCCCATTCTCTTTTCTCGGGACTACTTGGTCTTTCCCAGATTTCGGGACCAGCTCGGATCTCTCAAGCATTACCAAGATTCCTCGACTAAATATATTGGCCCGGCTCTCTCTTGAGACTCACTAACTCTCGCCCCATGTTGCTTGTGGTCCTACCGATTGAATATCAATGATCAGCATATAATTGTCTAATATTTTGAACCTAGACTAGTTTTCAAAAGATTTAATACAAATTTATATTTTTCTTTCATCTAAGACTATTCGAGAATTATATATTTTTATCGAGTTTAATCCTTTCTTACAGTGTGCTTCATTGAACTCAACGTTTTACTAAAATAACTAATTTAATTTAACTATAGCAAACTTAACTGTAATATTATTTTTTTCTTATTCTATCGCCACCTATCAGAAATCGAACTAGAGTTCTTAAATATTTAATGTTCCTTTTGCCACTAGATCACATCCTGATGAATTTAACTTTAATATTTAATTTATCATTCACGGCTATGGCATTCACCATCAACCACTTATTTACTTTCACCCCTCACCACATTCATAACCATCACACACTCATCGCCAGCCACTAGTTATAAATTACCCACCGCCATCATCCACTAGTTAGGTCTGTTCTTTAGAGCCGAACTTATACTTAACTTACCTTAACTGCTGAACTTAACTTAACTTAAGTACTTTTACAAACATATTTTTAACCTTAAGTATCTGAAAATTAAACAAGTATATGGTGGTTGGGATGGTGGTGGTGGTGATGATGTGGTTAGGGTGGTGGTTGTGGGTTGGGGTGCGGTGGTGTGGTTGAGGTTGTGGTGGGATGGTGGTGGTGTGGTTGCGGTTGTGGTGGGTTGGGATGGTGGTGGTGTGGTTGGGGTGGTGGGGCTGTTGGTGGTGGTGGGGGTTGTGGTAGTGGGTTGGGATGGCGGTGATGTAGTGGTGTTGTTGGGGGTGGTGGTGGTGTGGTTGGGATGGTGGTGGTGGCGTGGTTGGGGTCAGTGGCGGATTCAGGGGGGGCTGGGGGGGGGGGGGGCTGGGGGGGGCACGTGCCCCCCCTCCCCTAAACGCAATTTTTTTTTTTTAAAAATATCACTCCACTCGGCCCAACTCCCAAGCCCAATTCCAGTCAGTGAATACGCCTCTTCAAACGCAAATACGCACTCCAGTCTCCAGTCAGTGAAGCCGAAGCGTGAAGCGTGAAGCCAGAAGCCCCAACCTTCGAGTCCCCAGCAGCTTGCTCCATCACCTGCCGTCGTTCTGAAGTAAGGTTAAATTTATACTGCTCTCACTCTCAGAGTCAGCCTCTCAAGTCTCACCCCCTTTCAATTTGACTCGCCCGAATCATTCCGCTTTCAAATTGATTCGGGCGAATTAAAATGTGTGCATAAGCTTGGTCGAATCAATTGATTCGGGCAAGCTTCAAAGTGATTCGGGCGAGTCAAATACTCAGTGTGCAATGGAGCTGGTCGAATCACTTGATTCGACCAAGCTTATGAGTGATTCGGGCGAGTCAAATGTGTCACTGCCGATCACTTTGAAGCAAATTCTTTGACCTCCTTTTATGAATTTCTATTATATTTTAACAATGTTTCATAAGCTATTTTAATGTTGTTCTTATTGAAATTTATTTTATTGTATTTTTGTGTGGACTAGGTAATACAAATATGGATAAATTTGTAGTGCGCCGTAAGAGAGGATTAGAATCTAGTGTTGAACCTCCTTTGGATAATCATGTTGAATCCGAAATTGTTGCGAATATTTCTCTTCAACTTGAAAATTTTATTGATGAAGAGGTTGGTGCTTCGGGTGAAAAAAGAGACCGGACAACGAATGATAGTGATGATTTTATTATCATGAGTGATCCGGCACTAAGGTTACCGATCAATCAATACGATCATTTAGTAAGAGACAACGTCCGGAGGGCTTATGTAGTTCAAGGTCCGTGTCAACCACATTCACATATTTTTCCAAAAACGAACTTGGGAAATACGTTGAGGTGCTTTCGAAGTGAGTGGTTTACGAAATGGGAATGGTTGGAGTATAGCGTGTCTAAAGATGGGGCATTTTGCTTTTGGTGTTATCTTTTTAGTGGAGATAGCCGAAATGATGTATTTGTGAAGCAAGAATTTCGAAATTGGAAAAAAGCTACCATCAAATTTAAAGAGCATGTTGGCGATATGGGTAGTGTACACAATAATGCCAAGACATTATTTTTCACTTTCAAGGATCAAAGACATAGTTTGGTGAGAAAGATATCTTCCGGAAGTCGAGCTTTGGAAGTTGCATACCGTACTCGTTTGACCGCGGTTGTTGATCTTGTTCGATTGCTTATTCAACAAGGGTTAGCTTTTAGAGGTCACGATGAAATGGAAACTTCACTCAATAAAGGAAACTTTTTAGAAATTCTAAATTGGTATAGTTCAAGAAATGATGAAGTTGGAAAGGTGATGAATGAGAATGCGCCGGGAAATAATAAACTTATTTGTCATTCAATTCAAAAGGATATTGCAAGGGCATGTGGATATTTGACAACAAAAGCCATTATTAGTGAGATTGGAAATAAATTCTTTTCTTTATTGGTTGATGAGGCACGTGATTGCTCGATCAAAGAGCAAATGGCTATAGTCTTGCGATATGTCAACGATGATGGAATTGTGATGGAGCGTTTCATTGGACTCGTTCATGTTGTCGATACTACATCACAAGCTTTAAAAAGAGGAATCGATGAAATCTTTTATAAGAATGGATTGTCTCTTTCTAGACTTAGAGGTCAAGGATATGATGGAGCTTCTAATATGCGAGGTGAGCTTAATGGATTGAAGACACTTATCTTGAATGAAAATCCAAGTGCAAGGTATATTCATTGTTTTGCACATCAACTCCAATTAGTTGTTGTGGCCATTGCTCAAAGCAATCGATTTGTGAGTGATTTTTTTGAATATTTATCTATGGTCATAAATATGGTTGGTGCTTCGTGCAAAAGAAAGGATGAATTTCGACAAAAACAACATGAACACTTGGTAGAGATGTTAGCCAATGGTGAAGTTTCTACGGGAAAAGGATTGAATCAAGAATCAAGTTTGGCTCGTCCGGGCTCTACTCGTTGGGGTTCACACTACACATCAATTGTTCGTCTCTTATCTTTGTGGTCATCAACCATCGAAGTTCTTGGAAATATATTTGATGATGGAACCGATTACAAAACTAGAGGATTTGCTTCTAGCTTGGTTCATAAAATAGAAAGTTATCAATTTGTTTTCATTGCTCACTTGATGAAGCTAGTATTGGGAATGACAAACACTTTGTCACAATTCTTGCAAAAAAAAGATCAAAATATTATGGAGGCCGTTAGTTTGATTCGGAATACCAAAACAAGATTGATGGAGTTGAGGGAAAATGGATGGAAGGATCTTTTACAATCCGTGAATGACTTTTGTGTCAAATTTCATATAGACATTCTCAATATGGAAGATGAAGTCAAAAGTTGCTTTCGCGCTACAAAAAATGACTTCCACTTTCGAATTGATATATATTATCAGGTATTTTTTTTAATATTCTACTTTTTGTGTTGAAGTATTTTTTATAATCATACGTTAATATTATAAAATATATTTTATAGGTGATTGATCGCATTAGTCAAGAGATGGAGAATCGCTTTTCTGAGTCAAACACAGAATTACTCACTTGTATTGGATGTCTTGATCCTAAGAACTCATTCTCCAACTTCAAAGCGTCAAACATAATTCATCTTGCGGAGCTTTATCCACAAGAGTTCTCCAAGTGTGCTTTGATGGAGTTGGAAGAAGAACTTAAAGGTTGGATTTATGAGATGAGAGAAAATGATACATTTTTAAAGATACAAGACATTAAAGATGTGGCCAGAAAGATGGTTGAGATCGGTTATCATACTGCATTTCCCTTGGTATATCGCATTATTGAGTTGATTTTGGTGCTACCGGTTGCGACAGCTACAGTTGAAAGAGCTTTTTCTGCAATGAAGATTGTTAAGACGGATTTGCGTAACAAAATTGGAGATGAGTTTCTCAATGATTGTTTAGTGTGTTACATTGAGAGGGATGTGTTTAAGAGCATCGACAATGAAGTTATAATGCGCTATTTTCAGGACATGAAGACTCGCAAACAAATTCTACCTTCTTTACCGCCTTCGGCGGCAAAGTGACATAGTATTAGTGGCTATTTAGCTATAACATCCTTTTGAATTTTGATGACTACTTAAATTGAAAATTTATGTTTCATTATCATTTTATATGAAGTAAAATGTTTCAAACTCTCAATGTCTTTTTGTAAAAGATATATACTACCATATGAAATTTTTCGCCCCCCCTTTATTGAGCGGCTGGATCCGCCACTGGTTGGGGTTGTGGTGGTGGTGGTGCGGGTGGTGCTGTGATTGGGGTGGTGGTGGTGGGGTGTGGTTGGGGTGGTGGTGGTGATGTGGTTAGGGTGGTGGTGGTGTGGTGGGGTGTGATTGGGGTGGTGGTGGTGATGTGGTTAGGGTGGTGGTGATGTGGTTAGGGTGGTGGTGGTGTGGTGGTTAGGGTGATGGTGTGGTGGGTTGAGGTGGTGTGGTGGTGGGTTTACTTTTTCAGTACTTAATTTAACTTAACTTAAGTGTTGAAAATTTAAAGTGTAAAGAAGAGGTCCTTCTCACATGACACTCGTATATTGAAATACTTAACTTTATTGAAATAAATTGATTTGCTAAAAATTTAATAAAAACATATAGATTCGTTAGTAGCTTTCTTTATAGATTATTTGTGTAAATGCTTGTCAACCCCATTTAATGCTAAATGATTTTATGAAGCGTCCTTTTTAACGGGAAAGGGTTGTACCATAAAATGTAGAAAGTAGAGCAGGTAAAAGGCACTTTGCCTCTTTTATGCTTATAAAGATTTGGAAAAGGAAATTTCAGCCTAGGACAAAACAAAATCTAGGAATTTTACATTCAGAGTGTACAAAGTAGTACTGTAAAAATCTAATCGGTATACAGGGGAACGTCCGCAGCTGTATGATATGAGCAGATAATGCACAGAAAGTAATCATTAGGTACCATAGTGTATTGTATCTCCAAGCTCCTTTACCAGCGGCTAGCTAAAATGGGTTTTAGGCGTCATATAACCCTCATCAAAACTTGGACTGCTGCCATTACCACCAAGACCAGAAACATCATCAAGGTTATCCAGCATCAAATTACCCATCCTCAAAGTGGGCTTCTGTTTGGGCAGAAATGGAAGTGGAGATTCGCCTTTGATGATTTTGGCAGCTTCCTTTACACAAGGTCTGTTTTGAAAATGCGGATGCGCACAAAGAAGGCCCCCTATCAGCATTCTCTCCATTTCTCCGGTCTTAAACCTTCCACTTAGCTTTGCATCTGCAGCTTCGGCGAGCTTCCCCATTTCCCACATTTCCCACACCTTATCCACCACTACAGTACCATTGTCATCCACAGGCTGTCTCCCCGTTGCTACCTCTAATATGACCACACCGAAGCTGTAGACATCCGTCTTCTCAGTAGGGATGCCAGAATAAACATATTCTGGAGCTAAGTAACCCATTGTCCCTGCAGGAAGAGTAGCCTGCCTATTTGCGGTACTATGCTCGTAAACCTCAGCCAACCCAAAATCTCCGAGCTTGGCATTAAAGTCAGCATCTAGCATTATGTTGCAGGCCTTCACATCCCTATGAATGATCTGTCTGTCACATTCTTCGTGCAAATAAGTGAGGGCTGACGCCACTCCAAGGATGATTCGCACACGCTTTTCCCATGAAAGAGCACTTGCATTTTTGTGCAGCAACTTCTCAAGGCTTCCATTAGGCATGTATTCATAAACCAGGACTAATTCACTCCCTTCACAGCACCACCCTAGCAGCTGAACTAAGTTGTTGTGTTTCACGAACTCCACCATGGTAGCAAATTCATTAGAGAATGAGTTGTTAAAACTATCAAAGCGATTAATGTGGTTAAACCTTTTGACAGCGACCAATTCACCAGATGGCAACAAGCCAGAATAGACAGTTGAAGATGCCCCTTCGCCTATTACTCTCTTTCTACTAAAATTCATTGTGGCAGATTTGATCTCAGACAAGGTCAGTCTCTCAGGGACTCTATCAAGTCCAATACCACAATTTTTAACTTTAACAACGGTCCTCAATTTGGTCCTAAACAGAAAGTAACAAGTAATAGCCATGACAGAAAATGCAGAAACCACCACAGCAATCAAACCCTTAAACCCAAGAGTTGCAAGTCCAGAGAGTAACCTTTTATTCAAATCTTGAAAAATGCCTGCTGCACTTTTGGTTCCGGAATCCTTTAGAGAACACAGCAAGCAGTCACTCAAATCCAGTGGAACTGTATCCATTGATGATAGCGGTGAAGAGAGTAATGTAGTCTTAAAACGCCATTGCCTAACAACATGATCAGCAGAGCCTCTGCCGTTTGAAGCTGAAAATCCTACATGCATAAACTCTTTGAATTGCTTGGAGAGATCAATGTGAGCAACAAGTAGAGGACTAGAAGGCTTGATCAGGGAAACACCAACCCAAACCCTAACAATCTTCATGGGATGCCAGTACTCAATCCAAGCCGTCAACTCCTTCCTCCCTTTCAAGTTCACTCCCTTGGAAGTCCCATCGATAGAAGCAAAGGAAATCACATTGTTGACATCGATCCCAACATGGTTTCCGTTTATGTCCCCGAGCGCGGCGTCGAAGTTGGTATCGAACTCGACTGCAAAGTAGGCGTCCCGGGCGTTGTAAGTGGAGTAAGGAAGCCCTAAGTAGCCGTCGAAATGGATGAAAGACTCGGCATTGGAGGTGATCAGGAAGGCTAATCCGTCGCCGAAACCGCAAGAAGAAGACGAAGGAATCACAGAAAAAGAAAAGGTGGAGGAAAACGAAGCAGTGGCGTTGGACTTGGGGTCAAGAAATTTGAAGGGTGCCGAGTAGAGAGCTCTGCCGACGCTGAAGGAGGACTGCGGCATTGAGCAGTTGGATTCTTTGGTGAGGCTTATAGAGTCATTGCTCATACGTGCGTCTCCATATAGTGTGATGTTGATGGTGGCCGGAGCGGGGAAGTTCAGCGTCGGGAGAGAGAGTAGGAAGAGGAAGAAGAATAGCACCATTTTCTTCTTCTTTTTCTTTTCTGGTGCTTGGGAGAATTTGCGAACAAAAAGCTAGAAGAAGAGGTCCGCTCTTCCGACTTTTGTATGTGTCCTCCTTAATCTCTAAAATAGGCCCAATGCCAGGTACGGAATAAACCCGCTCCCTTCAATAGGCCCAATGCCAGTTACGGAATAAACCCGCTCCCTTCTTCCCGTACTCTATTTGATTCCGGGATCTGATTCTTATTAACATTTTATGAACTCTAACATTTTTTTAACCTCCTCATAATAAAAAAAGGTTTGACAACCCCTCCATTATTTTAGATCTATACTTCATAAATTCTATTAAATTAACTTAAACTTAGATGAAGTTTCGTTATTTAAATTAAGTACCGGTCGTCAAACATTTCAATCTCAACACGCAACCAATAACGTTTTTCTTCTCCACTTTTTAGCAACAAATGACAGAGGGTCTTGAGATCAACTTGGAGCTACTGGGTTTAGGCATCATCGTCACGAACTGGAGGGGGGCATCTCGGCAATTGAGTACTCCACATCGCACAGGAGGCTCACTATTTGGGCACGGAGAGCAGCGTTCTTCTTGGCCTCCGCAGTCAGGTGCGCTAGTTCGGACTTTAGGTGGCCGACAATGCGCGCATGAAGGGCTGCTTGAAGAGCTGATTGGTAGTGTTCTTTTTTTGTGGCTGTTTATCAACAGTAGTGTTCTTTTTCACCTCCACCCAACGCATATGACACTTGTTCTTCTCAGATGTTCTTCCTCTTTTTGCATCTGTGTAAAGGTAGTCTTTACTTTCTTTTCTTTATGTGCCTTCTTCTCTAATTGGCAGACCCTCCAATACTTTTGAATATTTACTGCACAGTAACATGATAACCTCGATTTACCTGCGTGTTGTAGTAATCATACGTCATCGGACGGTTCATCGTTATGACTTGTCGTCATTTGATCTTCTTCGAGTCTCCCTGTACACGGTCAGTGTTGGACACCTTCTCTGAAGATGTCTAGTTTGATCACAAGCATAGCATCTCTTCCGCTTTTATCTGTGGTTCCGAGCGTGTGACTGATCTAGAGATTGCTTCAACAGTCACTTGTACTTCTTTTTTGGCACTCTCTCTGGATCAACTGTGACCGAACCCTTCTGACACTTGCATTTTGATCAATCATTGTAGCTTTGACAAATGTAGTTATACACGTTCCTTCATCACCAATGTATCCAAGACTTTCAGTCCTACCTTCATACCTTTGATAAGCTAGAATCTCATCCAGAATGGATGACTCTCCTTTGTTTGCTTTAGGTATGTGAATCGAACTGTCACAACATCTTCTAATAGTTGTTTCTTGGTCAGAGAGGTGATGATGCTTTGAAGATTATCTCGTTCATCTTCTAATCCCGAAACTTTTGATAATAATTCTCTGTTGGCTTCAATAACTTCCTGACACTTCTCTTGTATCAGTCTAAACTGATCAACAATAGTCTTTTCTTAGAATTCTTCATCTCACTGTTGTCTGATTCAATTATTCCATAAACAAAGTCTGTCTTTATTTGATCTGAATCATCATAATGAAATACAGTAGTCAGTGCTAGATTCCCTTTGTGATCAGTCTTCTCTTCGCTGTCTTCATCACTCCAATTTGCCGGGAGAGACTTGTTTTTTTTTCCTGATATGTAGGGCATTCAGTTTGCCTGTGACCATAATCCTCGCACTCCCAGCACTGGATTCCTTTCTGTTTTTCTTTTCCTTCATCGTTGTCTTTGTCAGCATCCTTATTCTTTCTCTGAGATTTTTCTCCTCTTCGATTTCTCCCCCTGGATGACGACCTGAGTATGAAGGTTTCTGATACATTCTCTTCATGAACTTTCCAAGGTTTTTAATCAGTAGAGACAGTTGTTGGTTGACATCATCTGGGACAGCCTCTTTCTCCTTTGTCTCAGCTTTCAGTCCAAGGTCTTTCCTAAAGAGTGGTGAAGCAGTCTTTGTAACTTTCATCTCAAATTGCCTCAGTGAGCCAATGAGTACCTCTAGCTTCATATGATTGACATCATGGACTTCTTCAATGGTAGCGACTTCATATCAAACTTTGAGGTGACTGATCTAAGGACTATCCTTACCAACTTTTCCTCCTGAATTGGTTCACCGAGAGCATGTGCCACATTTGATATTTCACATAATCTGGAACTGCACTCATCAATGGTCTCTTCATCCTGCATCTTCAGGCTCTCAAATCTAGAGGTGACAATCTGCATTCTGGAAGTTCTCACCTTGTCTGTTCCCTCATGGGCTGTGTTTCAAGAATCTCCCAAGCTTGTTTGGCCGTTTCACAATTGGATATTAACCTGAAATTATTAGCATCCACAGCAATAAATATAACATTTAAAGCTTTGGAATTTTGAGCTGCCATGGCTAACTCATTAGCAGTCCATTTCTCTTATGCTTTCTTGTGTGAGACTCCTGCCTCATCAACTGTCTGAAGATGAGCCCACTCTGTGATGACTGCCTTCCAGGCTTTTACATCAATTGCTTGAATAAAAGCCTTCTAGTAGCCATAGTTTCCTCCCTCTAGCAGTGGCGTTCGGCTGGTGCTTTGTCCTTCTTTCATGGTGGTCATTGATGACAGCAACGTTTACCCGGATCACACTATGTATGTTGAGTGAACGGCTCTGATACAATTGAAATTCTGTAGCGTTGCTATTACAGGGTTATAGCCTATGGAGATATAGCTTCTGCTTAAGCACTCTTTATATCTTTCTGGCAGAATAAGAAAGACACATTGATTTGTTTACCCAGTTCGGAAGCTTGCCTACATTTGGGAGGATACACCAATCCTCAAGATTCCACTATCTTAGTTTGAAGTACAAAGGACTCACACCTCTACTTCTCACCTAGCCGAAATCTTATGCTCTGTCTAACCACCTAAACTAGCTAGCAGTCTGATCACACTGACTCTCTTCACGCTACATACACACTTTCAGTAACAAACAGCTACGGACCTGACTCACAGACCTAGCCAATTCTATTACAATGTGTGGTACACGGAATGCTTAAGGACACTCTTAACTAGAGTTGATGTATCTCTAGTCTACAACTATTCTAGCTCTCCCGCCAAATAGTCGGGCACTCTGAGTTCTTCAAACTCAGTTTATGCTTCTCCTCAATCAATGACTCACTCTATCACTTTTGGGTAGCCTCGATCAATCCTCCGCAGCCCGTGACAATGCTTGTCCATGGCTGATCACCGAGCTCCTTCAACGAGCAGCGCTCTAGTTGAACTTCGGATCAATCCTGAATCAAACTCCACGCTGATTCCTTCTGCACATAACACCAGTCTTTAACTCAATTTGTATACCCTGCTACCTTTGGTTGATCTCTAAGTGCTCGATCGTTCTATTGATCGCTCTGTGCTCTCTTGTGTGTATCTCTATCTCTTGCCTCTGCCTTCCTCTTGTAGCTTCTGTCAGACACGGCTTGTTGCCATCATTATCAGAATCTCCTCTTAAATTCTAGTAAGTTTATTAGAGATTCCGTTGCCTAATTTGGACTCTTGGATCTTTATTTTCTTCAGCCTTTGTGCTGACTATTACTGAGCACAATATGACATCTGCAGAGCTCCCTGGCCTTCTATGATGCCAGCCACACCATGCCGGAACCTCTCCGAGAGTCTTCTGATTGATCGGGCATTCTGCTCTAGCTCTGGGTCATCAGGGAGCGTTGAAGCAGACTCTGTCTCTTCATAGTTGTCTCTCGCCCATTCTTCAGATAGTGTCTCAGCTTCAAATCTTTATGGATTGCTGAAGCAAACTTTGATTCTTTGTTGTTATTGTTGTTTTATTAGTCTTCAGATTGTACTCCAGCCACCAATCTTCAGGGACCAGTCTCTTGAGCAGTTTTGTCCATGATGCCATATCCTCAGCATCTTATAACATTAGTTAGTGGATGACTTCTATGCACTCTTCATGGGGGTAGCCAAGCAGGACCAGATGTAGATGGGGGTCCTTTGGTGGAGCCTTCAGCATCTTGTCAGTCTTCAGATTGTGCTCCAGCTGTAAATCTTCAGGGAGTGTTGTATGAGATTCTTGTGCTGTTTTGTCAAGGATGCCATTCCTCACCAATTCCGGTCTTGCTAAGATCGGACTCGTGCAGAATAAAATCCAGCTGATTTCTTTCTTCTCTCCCTACTCGATTTCGGACCCATAAAGCCTTCAAACTCTAAATCCCTTCTCCAATTCGTTCCCAATGTGCTAGGTCAAGGCTGCTACGTGATGAGTGGAAGATTCCAAGCCGACTTTGATGTAATTGGTTGAGAGAATATTTAGATTTGAAGTTGTAATTGTGTGTTGAGGGTTTAAGGTATAGAAAGGATGAATTAGGATATGCATTGTTATGTTAGGGTGGAAAATAGAGAGTTAGGATATATGGTAACATGAGGTTTAGTAGGCAAGTACTTGAAATTGATTAGATTTGTTCAGAATCATAGCTTAATTGAGGTATGCTTAGCCATTTTAGGGTTAGAAAAATTAGATGAGAAAATGGTTTGCGTATAAAATTCATTTAGGAGAAAATATTGAAAAACTTAGAATTAGAAATTGTTAGGAAAAAATTCTGATTGAATTTAGGCAAATAGGTGGGATTTCGATAATTTTTAATATATCTTATCTTTTGATGTCGTTAACACGTAATTCACTTTTACAAATGGATCTCGTTGAGATTGTTGCTCCCATACGAATTGATAGGTCCACTCAACGTTCAGAAGAAGTATGGGTGATTCCGGTTAGAGTTAAAAAAAAAAAATATTCACTAAATCTTGTTACATACCATTTACTAAAATACGTAAGTGCTTAACAATTGACTTTTGTATATGTACTCCGGGCTAGAAAAAGTATACAGATGGTGCATCGTTGGATATGGGATATGGATCCGAGGATAGTGTCGTACATAGCAAGAGGAGGGACTCAAGTGCAAAATGTGGAAGCTAATTGGGCCTTGCTCACCGCACTAATGAAACAGTGGAGGCAAGAGACACATGTATTTCACATGAGGATGGAAGAGTTCACAATCACTCTTAAGGACAATATTCTTCTTATCGGAATGCTGATAGAGGATGAGGCAGTTACCGGGAAAGAGGACCATGATTGGAAAAACATACGCATACAGCTACTTGGGACTTATCCGGATTGTCTTAGGTCCCCAACTTTGGCTAGACGAAAGTGGTTCCTGAATAATCTGAGAGTGATACCTGATGACGCTACGGAAGAAGTCCTGCAGTGACATGCGAGGGCGTAAATTCTGTGTATGTTAGGATCCTCGTTGACCCTTACTTGAGAGGAGCTTGGTCCTACATGTGAGTTGTTTATCAGTTTGATTCTACATGTATCAGCTCTTGTTAGTGGGGTTTACTAATAATATTTATGGGTTGCACAGAAAATGGTACGGACCCAAGTCATACATAGAAACACCACATGGATCCTTGTTGTTCTACCGAGATCAACTTGATCGCATGGGACAGGGGGATTTCATCTAGAGGCCGTACAAGGAAGATGTATTCCTTTTGTTGAACTCAACATGTCTAGAAGGATAAATTAGTTGGTGCTCGGAGGTGCCATTGATGTGCTTCAACATTGTTGAATGGTGTCATCCGTCGAGAGTCATGCTACAATTTGGTTGCAAACAAGGTATTCCCTCGGCACCTTGCAGTTCTACCGACCTTAAACATGGACTGACAAGGAACAAGCGAGTGGATTAGTTAGTAGATTTGCGAGAGTATATCTATATGTGGAGAGGACACGCTGAGCGAATGGTGGAGGGCGAGCTGGAAGATGAAGTGGTTGCTCTGACACCCGAGTACCGCCATTGGTACCGCAATACAACATGTCCCTTCATACAACCCCGATTTGATGAGTCCCAGTCTTATCGCCCCACTGCACCTGAGCACCACAATGTTGTGAGTATCTTTGGATTACTACGTAAATATTGTGTTAAATTGTCACTGACGCAATTGTTTTGATAGATACAAAACTCATACATCATGCTAAATGTATATTTAAATCCTCACTTGATCGTTCCTATACATACTCGATGCACAACATGCGACCCTTTTGGTCTAAAAAAATATCCATTTGTTAGATCCATCCAAAATTTTAGAATACCTCTGAATCCCATCGAAGCAACATCAAGACGATGTTCTTTTGACGATGTTCTTTTGTTAGAATTAGTATCACTCCTCTTAATGTGCTTGGAGAGCTTCTTATTGTTAGACTCATGTTACACACAGGTCAACAAGCTTTTTTGAGGTTGTACATCACCTCCCAAATTGGGCTGCATCATAGAGGAAATCACTACTCGAGTTATCCTCATCCAAATGTTGAACTTTATTTTTGTTGCGTTTGCTTTACTTTTCGATGTTTATTTTTTCAAAAGATTAGCGACTACCATGATCTAAATGAAAACTAAAGATTCTACCGAATGAACTCTATATGTTAAATTATAGAATATAAAAACCCCATTCCGACCTCGATATGTGGAATCGCATAACATCATCTTCTGCTACTAGTAAACCATTATAATGACGAACGTTACTAATACAGGGTATATCATGTCAATATAATTTACCTAAGTTATGAACATTAGATTCAAAGCATTGAACAAACATTCTCATTTTATTTTAGTAGTGTTCATTCATAGAAATTTTATTTATAATTCAAAAAATGGATGCACTGAACTTTATATATGAAACAATAACTCAACCTGATGAACTTCGAAAATCAAATATAATTTTATTTGCTCAATACCTAATCGAGATTCAGCCATTGTCTTATGATGTATGAATTTTGAAAGTTATACGTCTGTTCGACTTAGGCTGTTCCAGATCACTTGTTAACTGTTTCAGAAAGTTTTAACAGATTTCGTTTCGGTGATAGTTAGTTCAAGACAGAAACAGTACGAAGAACAGTAAAAGACACATGAGATGTTTACCATGTTCAGCTCAACAAGCCTACTCAGGGGGTTACTCGGAACCCCAAGTGGGAATCACTTCACAAGTATTTGATCAAATACAATAGATCTTTAAGTAACTTATCTTCAATAGTTACCACTATGTAGTTGACCAAATGTGAGTGCGTCTAACTCTCTCAGACGAAGATCCTCCTCTTCCCACCTCGATTTGCCTCCCGCAAATTGGTAATTCTCTTCCCGAGAATGTCAGACCTGAAACGCAGTCTGTTCAACTCTGTTCTTCAGCACACGGCGATGAAGCTCTTGCTCTGTCGATTTTCCGACTAACTGATGATGATCGCCGGTCTGTAACTTTGTTATCCTTAGCTCTCCGATCAGAATAATTGTCTCGATGATCTCAGTTCTCGTGATCCTCTCTACAATATTCGATTTCACATAAATAGATTAGATACATTATTTTTCATATCTTTGGAAACAAGATCTTCGATCATGCTTCCCAACTTCAGGAGCGGATCCAATCTTTGAAGCGCAGAATCTGGAAGAATATTTTCGTCGAATATCCAGAATATATCTTTGTTGCCGCAAGTATATTCGCAGAATATTTGCAGATCTCATTCGCAGAATATTTGCTGATCTCAATGGATTCACTGTCACACGCATGTCGCAGCCATCCTTGTCTCACTGTCTGTTACAGCCTTGTAGATCCCTTGTCAAAAACATGCCATTCAAGAGTCCATGAACTGCCTGGACTTAACAAATTTTTTTATTTTGCAAACATCAGCTTCTTCGTCATTTGATGGTACAAGACTCAAGTAGTCTCTATAAGAGCAACTCCAGTAGATAAGCAAAGAACTATGTGCAAAAATAGCATTATCGCATAAAAGTGGTTTAGCAGAAAGAGCAATGAGCGAAAATAGCTTTTGTTATGCTTTTAACACGTGCTGCAAAAAGCAAAATGAAATCTTTCTCTTTTGTTGCATTTTATTTGTTGTATTTCTCTTTTGTATTTCATTTGATCGTCATGAATAAAATAAAAATTATAAATAACTCATTGAAGTTGCATAAAAATACAATAATTAATACATAGGTCATTACTCGGATAAACTGAAAATACATCGATCCTAAAACATTAATAAATAATAATTAAATTTTCAGAAAAACATGTCTATGACACCCAATCATTTGTGGGGATATACACCTCTTCCTTATCTCTGGAAAATGCCGATGTACTAGTTGACACATCATGTTGTATTTTCTCAATTATAGTCATTTGTCTTGAATGCCAATAAGACCTCATAGGTTCAGGAAAATCATCTGATTTTTTGACATAACATTATCCTCCTCCAATCTTTCAGCACGAAGTCTATTAACTTCAGCAAGATGTTTTGATTGTTCGACCTCCCGCTGATAAATCTCATTTAATGTGCGCATTTCACTTGCGATCATTTGAGTGCTTTCAAGGGATTTGGCTTTTTTTTGCTAACTTCTGAGCTTTTTTTACCTACAGAAGGACGTACACGTGAAGTGCTTTGAGATGGACTCTCATTTACGTCATCTTCATCCAATGCAATTAGAGATGGACCACTATAATTGTCTTCCAAATTTATTAGAGCGCTAAACTTCATTGTATCATGTAAAATCGTCCAACAATGTGCGAACTTAAATTCATTTCCTTTATTCAATGAGCGATAAATGGATTTGGCTTGTAATTTCTGTAAAATAAAGTTATATGGTCAATTGTATTTCATATAATTTATATGAGAATAATGTTTTTGTTTGACCATATCCGTCGCATTTTGGCCACTTGAGAATGCAGCTTGAGCCTTCACGCCATTTTGTGCATGCCGGTCGAATTCTTCTCCAACGAGATTCACAAGAGCCTCCTGACCTTTCAAGGCCATAATCAGGTTTCAAAGTCATATACATGGCAGCTATATGTTCCCATAGTTTGCTCTTTGCTTGACCCGTAGCCGTGTAACCATCTTCACCTATATTAACTACCGCTTTGCATAATGCAACATCTTCCTCACATTTCCATTATTCTCTTCTTTCGTTACTCATTTGTTGATTCAAAAATATGAAATTAGGATGCAGAAAGTAGAAGAATGATGAAAGATTGAGCTGAATCAATTATGAAATTACATAAACGAATGTGATGTTATATAGAAAAGATTGAGCTGAATCAATTATGAAATTACATAAACGAATGTGATGTTATATAGAAAAGATATTGAAACAATTTGTTTGATTGTTTTGTTTTCTTTCAAGATTTTTATTCTTTCCTACTTTTTTTCAATCACTTTTGGATTTTTATCTGCCAAGCTTTACTTTTTTTCAGCCTTATCAAACCCCTTCCCACTTTTCTGATTTTTCTGACAAATTTTAGATTTTTATTAGGATTTGATTTCAATTTATCTATCATTTTTAAATTTTATCTACCAAAGTTTCAATTTATGAGACTTATCAAAATTATTTCTCACTCTTCTTTCCACTTTCTCTTTCCTTTCCACCACCCTCTCCATTTTTACAACCCTTTCAAGGATTGCTTTTTGCTCTTATTTTGATCAATTGGTGCAAGTTGAGCAATAAACAAAAATCCTCTCTATTATTGCTTATTGCTCAACTGCTGCACTTGCTCTAAGAAGCATTATAAAATAGTTAATTATGTCCATTAGAGTCCACTATACACGATATTCCGATTCAATAAAAAATATTAGCACCTTCTTCATTGATTTGAGAAAACTTTATACTTCTATGCTGCCACTTAAAAGAAAAATATGTGTTTGAGTTGATACTTTATAGAAAAATAGTACTCTATGATTATAGTTATTGATTTTTTCTGACTAACCGGTGAACATACTAAATATTTATTGACTAGGATTTTGTGTTCGTCCAGTAGTGATGCATAACCAACCTTTGTATATTTTTCACATTTCATATCATATTGAAATCGCATTTCTAACTAAGATAATTTCAGACTTAAGAATAGATAAACAACTAATTTTTATTTTAAATTTTAGGTCTTATATAGCCAAATATTTGCCAAAATTATTTTATGGCATGAGCGACTATTCAATGTGACTTGACCACTTTAGGTCGCAATGTTTGTAAACCACAAATAAAATATCAAAACAACACTAATCGTAAATTTGTCTAAATGATTCAGGCGCCATTTGTGTGGTGTAGACTGTTGAGCAGGTCGATGAAAGCAGCAAAAGCGATGAATAATGCAGTGAAATGAAGCATAGAAAGGGAAAAAAAATTAGAATTGCCCCATTTTTAAACTCCACTATCTGAAATGCCCCATCTTTCAATATCGATGATCATTCCACACAGATTTTTGCACAATTTGTTTTCCAGCCGTGGAGGAGTTGCAGAGTTGGACGTTGTGGGTGTAGGCACTTTGCTGGTTTAGTTTGTCGCTGGTAATCCTAAAACCCATAATTTTTATTCAAAATGATATTCCCACGCTAGATTCATTATTTAACGACACATACATTACAGGAGCCAACAACAATGGCGAAGAAGATGATGATAATATCTATTACGGAGTGACAAACCTACAGTCTGAGGTCGATCAAGGCCCAAGTGAGGCAGGTCCGTCACAATCGCTGAAAAGAAGATCGCATCGTGATAAAAGGGCTCCCAGGCGGTTTTCATTTGGTGGCATTTCGGCAACATTGAAAATATGCTATAAAGATACAAAAACATATTATTTAATTGTTTGCATATCATAACAACAAAACACATCCGACCAATCACATTTAATTAGATCGTCCATTAGGAAAATTCCACCAAGAGCTTCAATACAATCCTATATATAAAAAAATTTATTTGAACAACTTATAGTTTAGAGCAATATTTTTTCAAGAATTTGATATATTTAAGTACCTTGAAATAAGGTGAATACATACTGCTGTTAGCAATTTCTGAGGTACCAAATCCAATGAGGTATGTGGTCTCACAATGTCAAATGACAAATCCTTCAAAGCATCTAAGACGAGGATAACATACTTACAAACCATGGAGGGCGCATGTTTAAATGTATCAGCAACATCTCAATACGAAGCTCCTTTAACCAATATGTGTACGCACATGCCTACTTGTTCCATAACCGTGATATGTCTTCTATCAGCTAAAAATTGTCTTGACAACATTAAGTTGACCAATTGCACAAGCATATCATCTGTTAACCTTAATTGTGCATGATGTACAAATACCAATTTGTGCATATAAGCAGCGCTAGTTTCACCTCCAGATCTTAATTCTGCTCTTTTTGGAGCTGCAAATAAATTTGATAACTTTCAAAGTGCAATCCTCCGACATTGTTGATTAAATCCTTCATCCATTCTCATTATGAGTACAGGAATTATATTTGTCACAACATAACAAATCATACAACTTTCCCATCCATTATGAAGCAATAAGGAAACTTAAATATGCAATACGAACGTCAAAGACATACAATAATGGTATAAATCTGTTCAATGACACACAGCACGCCATACGAATGTCACACTCACAACAACACAAAGTCACAATAATATTAACTAAGTTGACAACAACCTGTAAAGCATCATACAACAAGCTGCCATAAACAATAGGGTCAGAACAAGATTATTCCACATTTTTTATCAACCTTCATTTATCTTCATCATTTGTCAAAACTACAAACATCTTATTGAGGTGTTTTCAACGAGAGATACTACGCATCGCCCAACCAATCTAAGACCATGCATTTTCACTTGTTCCAAACTAGACAAAGTTGCAAACAATTTAGCTTCATGAATATAAGGGTCGGTCATGTTCAAAATTTGAGACACTTTATCAAAGTCGCTGACTATTTTTGCTTAGAAAAAGAAGCCTCTCCAAATTTTCTTTTCTTTGAGCTGGGAATCATTGTAGAAGACTGTTAAGGTAATGACATCTTCGACAAAACAAACCCTAAGGAGGTGCTAGAAGATGGTACAGCTTCCTGCTGGAGTTAGTAGTTGGAGCATGGCACTCACATTGACAAAACAAATCAACAGAGAGAAGATGTTATAGCAACCCATTTACACCAGAAGTTGGAGCAAGTTTTGCAAGCTGACTGAGGCTAGCAAATATCTACCAGGAAATGGTATTGCATATCGTGAAGAATCATAGCTGCAGAAAAAGCCGGTTAACAATGGAGCTGCTCAGAGAGTGTCCGGAGGGCAGCTGCCAGCATCGCATCGTGTCTGGGAGACGTCTAGACAGCCATGATTATTCAGGAGTCCTTGATTCGGCGGTCGGAATAATTTTAGTTTCTAAAATTAGTTTTTGAAAATCAATCTCAACAAATCCACAAAAATCTAGGAGAAGATGCTCTTGTGCTGAGTTCCACACACCGTTGTCTGTTGAAGATCAAAGCCGAGCTCACTTTTGGAAGTCTGACACAACAGCAGAGAGCGTGTGTTGAGTCGCGGAAAGAAGCTAAAAAGCTTGACCTGTAAGTTGCTATAGCATACTGTTGCACATTGTAATAGCATAGGCTGAGTCTGATTAGTCAGATCTGTAGCTATCTGTTACTGGAAGTGTGTAGACAGTAGAAGCTAGTCTTTGTGCGATCAGACTGAGCTGAGATTTCGGCTAGGTGAGAAGTAGAGGATAAACTAGCGTAGGCTGAGTGTTGGGATCCTTTGTATTTTAAACCGTGATAGTGGAATCTCGAGGACTGGTGAGAAGTCCTCCCCAGACGTAGGCAGTTGCTGAACTGGGTGAACAAATTAATTGTGTCTTTCAGGTTCGGGAAAAGATTATACAATAATAACCTGCCGATACAAGTCACAAGCAGCGCTGGTAATTTCAAAGACTTACTCTAAGCGGGTTCATCTGACAAAGTTTGCATCAATCCTTGTACATTATCACTATCTCCGGCCCTTCCTCAACAGGATTCCCCCATTCTGGATCATATCTCAATCCTTTCCCCATAGAATAAGCATTTGCCAATGCCGGAGAAACACTTATCAATCCATTCGCACATAGCAAGACAAAATAATTACACATAGCAAGCCTAACATCCTAAATTGTAGCCGAAACAATTACACAATCAACTACCGATATGACCACAATTACAGACCATCAAAATTGCAACAACCACAAACGAAGCACCCTCAACTACTTGGAAAGAGAACAATTACAGACTACCAAAATCGCAACAACACCAAGCGGAGCACAACCAACTATTTATCGAACCACAAGCAAAGCACAAGCAACGACTATTCGGGGATAAATCCATAATAACGAGTTGTCGGTGAACCATCAGAGACCACCAAAATTGCCCAACAAAGCTTCCTCCGCAACCCACCTTACCTGTTTTCGCTTTGCAGTCGCAGGCCAAAGCAGGAGAGACAGACGGCGGATGGATCAGGAGATGATGAGAGAACCTAATCTCCCCACATTGCCTTTCTACTTTTATTAACAAATTAAAATAAATCTTATAAATTGTGATAATACAATTGGCATTCAATTGACAAAAGAGGAATCTGCCCAGATATGACATAGCAATGCAACGGGAGGCTTTCAAATATTCCCAGAATATCTTTACGAAGTTTCCATACCACAAGCTTGAAGATTTGAATGGGAAATCAAATCTCCTAAAAATTAGGAGATAGGATTTTGTTGAGATCTTTAGAGGACTTCCTAATTTCGGCGGCAGTGTTTCTATAGAAGGGTGTAGGCGTGCAGAGCAGTGATTGATTCATTTAATGCAGAATCCAAGCATCAAGATATCGAGAAAACAATAAGAGAGATTCAGAGTGTCGAGCGGAGAGATTGGATCACCACCGAGAGTAGAGCGTGAACGCAGAGCTGAGTGGTTAAAGCGGAGGCTGATTGAAGACTTGTAGAGTCTGATCAGAGCTTGATCGGATAAGGCCAATTCATAGCAGGACTTGCTTGTTAGCTGATCAAGGAAGGCGGCAGGAGAGTTGTCGAGTGGAGGAACTCGGACAATCTGCAGAAGGCCTATTCTTGCTAGTGACAGGCGGTCACTGAGTGAGGGGGAGCATCATAGTGTAAGGAGCACTCATGAAAGAGTTTGAGAGGCTCAGCGGAAGGCTTTGGAGAGAAGCGGACAGAACCTGTACAAGCTAGTTGCACAAGGATGTGCTATAGCAAACCTACTGAGACATTGTGTAAATTTAGAATAGGTTGAGTCTGTGTGATCAGAGGAGTAGCTGTTCTGAATTAACTCGAGTGTGTAGGTGAGTGAGACACAAATCAAAGTGTGTTCTGATTGTGTGCAAAGTGCTAGTTGACGTCGGGAAGCATAGATTGTCGAGGAGTCGAGTCTGTGTTGTCCGGAGTACCTTGGAGACAAGTGGATTGAGGACTGGAGTATAGTTCTCCCCAGACGCATGCAGATTGGCCGAACTGGGTGAACAAATCTCTATTCACTGTCATGTTTCTTATTTCACCAGATCCGGCTGAACAAGGAGTTGCTATAGCAACTGCTTGTACACTATCAGTAATTCAAGGGGCTGCAAATTTCAAATTAAAACAATACTCATAAGAATACATATATATAAGTATTTAAATTAAATTAATTCATTTAAGATAAATTATATTTCAATAAATAAATTAGGTCAAAAAAACATGCTAATGAAGTACTTAATTAAATTAAATTCATTTAAGATAAATTAAATATTTTAATAAATAAACTCGGTAAAAAAAACATGCTAATGATAATGATAAGTGAGTAAAAACAATGACATATTTCTATTCATCAGCATATGTGTTATAATAACAATAAATTTCTAATTATAAAGATCATCCTGAAATTTCAGAATACATTTAACCATAGAAAGAATTCTTTGGCGATCGTAGCATAATTTTGTTGAGCATTATTCCACTTACCTGAGTGGAATCTAACAAGATATTCTTGTTTATTATCAGGACATACCTGTTTCAATATACCTCCATAGCCAATATCAGAGGCATCAGTTTCAACAATTTTTTCCTAACTTGGGTTACAAAGCATTAGGTAAGGTAACACTTTAACCTTTTCTTTAATTTTCTTAATAGGATTAGTATGACTATCAGTCCATGGGTTAGGGTTCTTTTTAAGCCTATCATATAAAGGTGCAACATCTTCTGCTAAATTCTAATAATATGCAGAAATATAATTTAGGCTACTTAAAAATCTTTGTAATTGAGTTTTATCAGTAATTACATCGAGAAATTTACTTGCAAATTCAATACAACGATTTATAGGAATTATCTTCCCTATATCAATATTATGTTTTAGAAATCTTACAGATGTCTGGAATAGTACCATTTTAGGTTTAGATATTACCAAACCATTTTTTATGACAATTTGTTTAAATATTTTCAAATGTCTAAAATGCATTTCAATAGTTTTGGAAAATACCAAAATGTCATCAATATAGACAATCATAAAATCACTATAAGGAATAAAAATATCATTCATGATTTTCTAAAATTCAGAAGGTGTACTCTTTAATCCGAACGGCATTACATTACATTCATATTGACCAAATGGTACATTAAAAGTTGTTTTATAAACATCTTTTTTATCAATTTGAATATGTCAATATCCTGACTTTAAATCAAATTTAGAAAATATAACTGCATCAAACAGTCTGTCAAGAAGATTCTTCTTATTAGGGATCAGATATCTAATCCATTTTAAAGCATTATTCAGAGGTTTATAATTTATTATCAATCTAGGCCTACCTCTTTCCTGCTCACTATGTTTATTAACATAGAAAATAGTACATGACCAAGGGGATTTAGAAGGTCTTATTAGTCCCTTATCAACAAGATCACTAATTTCCTGTTTACAAAGGTCAAGATATTCCTTGTTCATTTGACAAAGTCTAGCTTTAGTAGGAATTTTATCCTCAGTAAAATCATCCTCGTAGGGAAGAGAAATAATATGTTTCTCTCTTTCCAGAAAGCATTAGGAAGATCGTTACAGATTTCTGCAATAAACTCATTTTTAATCATCTTAATTTTATCCTGTAACTTAGGATTCTTTAACTTATCCTCTATTGTAACCATATGAAGTTATTGTCTAAGAAAATTCAATTGCTTTTCTTTAGCTGAAATTGAATCATAAACTTCATGTAATACCTTAGTAAGGGGTTCTGTTTTAAATTTAAGAAAAATATTTTTTCCTTGGAAAGTTCCTATTATTCCTTCGGTATCTTCTTTTTGAAGTGGATAAATCTTTGCAATAAACGGGATTCCTAGAATAACCTATTTGGTAATATTTTTAGCTAACAGAAAACTTGTCTTGATACAGACTTTGCCTATACAAACTTTAGCTTTATAAAGCTTATAACTAATATCTAATTTTTCTCCTCCTGCATGAGAAAGAGTATGCGTAGTTTTATGAAAATACTAGTAGGTATAAGTCCTTGTATTAAGCTAAGGTCTGCTCCACTATCAATAAGAGCAGTAAATTCCTTTGAATAATAATTTTCAATAAGAAAAGTAATTTGTACATGTCACTTCTGTGTTATAAACATTTCTAATGTAGTGAGAAAATTTTCTCGATCCTCGATTTGATCTATTTCTAATTCTGGGCTATAGGTAACAATTTGTTTTTCTTTCTCTATTCTAGAGATCTTTTGATCGAGTCTACTATTCTCAATTTGAAGATCAAGAATTTCCTTCTTAAAATTGTCAATTTCAATAGTCAAGTCATAATTCGTAGTAGGACTACTATCAATAATCCTTTTATCTCTAACTCTTTTATAAACTTCAGACATCAAATATGGTTCTGAAGATTTTATGATGACTTGCTGACCTTTATCAGGATCTATAGTACCTTCAATCTGGTCTATAATTTTTTAGATCTCATTATCGGGTCCTTAATAATCTTAAGAAGTTCAAGAGCGGTTTTACCATCTAAGACATTTATTTCCAAATCTTGGAATTGAGATTGAATTCTATATAATTGTTCATCATCAAAATTCTTATCTACATCTTTCTTAGCGCAAGGTTACCCTAAAATACAGGATTCACAGACATTGTCTGACTCTGAAGATATATCTTCCTCATCTAAAACTCTCAAATTCTCACTAGCTGAGGTTTCAGTACTGTCATCAGTACTATAGTCTGACTCAGAACTATCAGAGTTAAGTAGAACTCTGGCTAAAATAGCTTTAATTTTATCATCTTCTTCTAGATTATTAATCTTTTTCTTTACCCAAAAAGTTCGGGCATAATGGCCTAATTTACCACACTTATGACAAATAATATTTTTGTCCTTATTCCATCGTTTAGTTTCTTTCGCATATTTCCGTTGTTTCTTATCTTCTAATTTCTTTTCTTCTTCTTATAATCCCTATAAGCTGACTTATCTTTGGTCATACGACGCTTCTTAGGAGGAATCCTACTAGTAGTAGGTCTGTCTATAGCAAATTGGTCACAGAATTGACCTAATTTTTTTCTTTCTATAAGATTCTGTCTCTTCATTTGTTGATTTAACTTAATTTCATTACAGATAGCTATTTCTTCCTGTGCACAGGCTGCTATCAGCTTACCATAAGTATAAGATTCATAAGGAATATGATCCAAATTCTGTCTAAGGGCTTTTCTAATCCTTTCAGCAAATAAGCTAGGTAGACCATCAATAAATTTCGATTTCCAATGAGCACTATTACACTCTCGGAGTTCCATAACTCTGCTCAGAAAGCTATACATATACCATCTAAAATCAGTTAGTGTTCTACACCTCAAGTTTTGTAATAGTGTCCTAATACTCTCACTATTGTCGGTATATTTACCTGTAAAATGTTCTACAATATTACTACCAAAGTATAAACACCATCTTCCTTATCTTTATAGTCTTCTCGTTTGGTAGCATTAAGGATAATATGTTTATCCTGTGAGGTTAAATAATTATCCCACCAACTTTTAAGTTGACCAGTGAATCCTGATATTAATCATTTGAGCTATACTTTTATCGGTATTACCATTATTTCTACATATAGTAGAATACATTAACATTCTATGAATAGTGTTATGAATTTGTTGATGTGCGAAGCCATCTATATTCCATTCATAGATATGGCTGCTACTATAACTGTTTGATATAATTTCATTTGATTCTTCTAATAAGACATCATCAGGTGTTGGTCTAGGGTAATAATATTTTCCAGTTATGGGTCTATCTGCCCATTTATGAATTTTATTAATCTGATCACTATAAACCTGTCTATGATCAGGATTCTTAATAAGTTCATCCCTTAGCTTATTATCTAAGGTATTGAGCTTAAGATTTTTAAAAGGTTCAGTTAGCAAATCTTCTAACTCTTTCATTGGTCTTAATTTAAATCCTGTTATTTCAGGTGGGGGCTGAATGCTAAGCTTGACTATGACCCTACTGGAACTAGCTATATCAGAAGACTGGGTTTTATAAACTCTAATGCTAGGAATGACTGCTAACTGTTGCTTCTGATAAATTTTTTCTACTCGAGCTTGTAAAGATACAATTTGTTCTCCTATAATATTCAAATACAGATTAGTATAATTATTCTGTTCTATAATTCTATTGATTTTTTCATTAACAACCTTTAAGGTTTCATCTTCTAAAAGATTTGCAAAAGCTAGAAAAATTATAAGTTTTATCATTCTTTTCGATCAGAAAAAATTGATGAGGGGGTAAATTTGGGTAACAAGTTATCCTGAGGATAGTTTATTATTCCTCTCAAGAATTGTGACATATTGTTCTACATAGGTTGTTATAAATCATTCTACGAAATAAATAATTTCATTTTTATCAGAACATTCCTTATAGAATTCATCACTTAATTCTTTTAACTCAGATTGAGTAAAGTTATCATATAACCAATTTTTAAATGGTTTCCAATGATCTAATTCAAATTCTTGAGATATAATCTTTCTTATTGAGGATCCTGGACTAAAATCTAATTTGTAATCCATCTAAATAGAAAAATCCATTTCTAACTCAGTTATTTCTGGTCCTATACCTCTGGCAATATTATGTTGATCCATTATAATTCTATCTATTTTCTCTAGTTCTCTTATCTGAAAAGTTGACGCTCTAAAGGCTTCAATCGGAACATCAAAAGGTGAAATATAAGATCTCACAGACCTGGTCTTTCTTCTTTAGTATTACCATCAAACTTAAGATTTATTATTTCTTCTTTATCTTGAGAAACTTCCATCAAATTATAGTGAGGAATTTCCTTCGGTATAGCCGATTGCTCTAAAGTCCAATTCGAAGGGAATTCTATTTCTTCCCACTTAATTTTTCTACGGGTTGGTATATTAGACCTGGTGAAGTTAGTTTCAATAATAATCGTCTCATTTAATGGTTTATCTACCATTCTACACATAAGATTAAGGGTATATAAGAGCTTATAGTAAATCCTATAGCATATTGCTATCACTTCTGATCCTAGTTTATAATTATAATCATGAGTTTTAACATTTAATGTTAAAACATCTAATATATTAGAGTCTGAGAGCGATAACTGAAGATTCGGTTATACATCGAAATACACCGGGCCATGCGCAAGACTAGTCTGAATAATTTCCATTATGGATTATTTCCAATTAAGATTTCTTCCATTTCTAAGAGCTGCTACAAAGCTTTCTGGAAGACCTTCTAGAGTTAAAGGCAACTAATCCAATATGAATATACTTATAATCTTTTCTATAAGATAGGATGTCAATTTCATCAAGTAATTTAATCATTAATTCTGATGAGTTTAAAGGAACAGTTTCCTCCATAATTTTTACTACTTGTTTCAAACCTATCTTTTCAAAAATCTTTAATTTATAAATTAGGTATAAAAAAAAACATGCTAATGATAATGATAATGATAAGTGAGTGAAAACAATGAGATATTTCTATTCATGAACATATGTGTTATAAGAAAGTGTATTCACACAAAACAATGCATTTTGAAATCATGAATATAATTGTGACAACGGTCGTAGAAGAAAAGAAAAGGGGTTGGATTGGTGGGGGCCGAGGTTTGAAATAACGGATACATTTTCCAGCACTCGTCTGACAGACTGTATCTGTCTATCTGTTCAACCCAAACACAGCAAATCACGCCTGCCACTTCCACCACCCTCTTCTCTTTTATTAAGCGCACCTGCCCTTCTCTCCCACTTATCTTTCTCTAACCCCGTCTTCTTCTTCCCAGACTGTCTCTCCATCCACATGGCCGAAGAGACCGCTGTCAACCCGCCGCCACACGCCGCCCTTCCCATTGCAGAGGAACCCCTGGCTCTCGTCGTCCAGAACCCAGCCCAAGAGAAGACCCTTCTGGAGGCCGACACCAAACCACCTCCAGATCAGCTTGAAGCGCCTTCCCAGGAGGCCATTGCGCAGGCAGCTTCTTTTAAGGAGGAAACCAACGTCGTTGGAGATCTCCCAGACCCCCAAAAGAAGGCCATAGATGAACTGAAGCTCTTGATTCAAGATACTCTCAACAAGCGTCAATTCCTCTCTATTCCTCCACCCCTCAAGGCCGCTACTGCTGCTCCTGAGGTGTCCAAAAAAGAGCAGCTGGACGAAGCGAAGGCTCCTGAAGAAGATGCTAAGCCCAAATCGGAAGAGGAGGAAGTGCCGGCGACCACGGTCGACACTAGCGTTGATGAGGAGGACGGTGCCAAAACTGTGGAGGCGATCGAGGAAACCATCGTCGCCGTCTCTGCTCCTACCGAGCCCGAGGAGGTCTCCATCTGGGGAATCCCTCTTCTAGCTGATGAGAGGAGTGACGTCATCCTGCTGAAGTTCCTCCGGGCTAGGGACTTCAAGGTGAAGGAGGCGTTCAACATGATAAGGAACACGGTGAGGTGGCGCAAGGAATTCAAAATCGATGAGTTGCTGGAGGAAGACCTGGGGAACAAGGCCGAGTTGGACAGGGTGGTGTTCATGAAAGGGTTCGACAAGGAAGGCCACCCTGTTTGCTACAACGTGTATGGTGAGTTCCAGAAGAAAGATCTGTACAACAACACCCTCTCGGACGAGGAAAAGAGGCTCAATTTCTTGAGGTGGAGGATCCAGTTTCTGGAAAAGAGTATTAGGAAGTTGGATTTCAGTCCCAGCGGTGTCAGCACAATTGTTCAGGTCAATGATCTCAAGAACTCTCCTGGACCGACCAAGAGGGAGCTCAGACTGGCCACCAGCCAGGCCCTCCAGTTGCTTCAGGATAACTATCCCGAGTTTGTTGCCAATCAGGTACTGTCTCTCTCTTTTTTCTATATGTATGAATTTCAATTGCACTAGTCTAATATTTTAGACAACCTCGTAGCTTGACTATAGATCTGCTCTTGTTGACGATGGTTATGGATATGGAATTATGTATGGGTCAAAGCCAGCAAATTGCAGATGATATTATACCTTGTTTTGTTTATTGTTGTTGGACATGGACTAATGGGAATCCGTTTATTTTCTTACATGAAGGTGTTTATCAATGTTCCATGGTGGTATTTGGCATTTAACAGAATGATCAGTCCATTCCTCACTCAAAGAACCAAGAGCAAGTTTGTCTTTGCAGGGCCATCCAGAACGGCTGACACCCTCTTCAAGTGCGTGTCCAACTAATTCTAAATATATACATGATCCCATCTTATTTATATGTGCTTACTGTACAGATACATAGCACCTGAACAGGTGCCAGTTCAGTATGGTGGTCTGAGTGGTGATCAAGAGGCATTCACCACTGCGGATGCGGTCACTGAAGTTGTTATCAAACCAGCATCCAAGCATATCATTGAAACTCCATTTATGGAGGTTTGATTCTCCTTGCCTTATCACAGGCTTGTTTGAATGTACAAGCCATGTTTAGTAACTAATCATACTTGGGTGATCTGTTTGGCTTGGCTTTTGCAGGCTGGGTTTTTGGTTTGGGAGCTTAGAGTGGTTGGATGGGAAGTTAGTTATGGGGCTGAATTTGTGCCCGCTGCAGAGGACAGCTACACTGTGATTGTACAAAAGACCAGAAAGATTTCGCCCACCGACGAACCGGTCATCTCCAACACATTCAAGGTCGGAGAACCCGGAAAACTCGTCCTAACCATTGACAACCAAACCTCAAAGAAGAAGAAGCTTGTTTACAGATCTAAAACCAAGACGGTATCCGAATAAGGGTAAGCAAGCACGCCGCGGTTCCATACAGCACCACATCAATGCCTTTTGTGGGAGTCTCAAGTACAAAAAATTGGTGCAGAGGACAGACGTAGCTGCACCATGAATTCATTCACCATTTTGCTTGTTGTATTTTAAACTTGAATTTGTTTTTCTTTATAGATGACTGTGGCTGCTGTTCCTTGTGTAATATCTCTGTTTATTCATTTTTCATTTTTAAATTTGATTTAAGGAGTTGAGTGATCTTCATATATTGATATTGACGGAAAGGTATGAAGAATGGGCACTTGTAGACGAGTGTTTCTGGATCAGTTAGTGGTATGTTCTTGTTGGTTCTCTGCTGCAAGTTGTGATTGTGGCATGATGTTTTGTCTTTCCCAACTTGTTACAATTTGTCCGCTAGCTGCTCTATGGTGATATTGTAAAGAATGGGGGATTGGTTGGCTGGGATGGTTTGGTTCAGCCCTCCACCGTTATGTAAATTGCTTGACATGTCACTTTGTTGAGTCGCTCTCTTTCAGGGAAAGAAATATTTTTAAAACTTATCGTAGAACACAAGTTTGTTTCGGATACAACCATAATGTTGGTATCGTTATTTTGCGTTTCCTCTTGAATAGTTCAGTTTTGGGTTATCCGAGAGGTATTGCAGTGAAAGTTCAGATCGAGTTACCCGAGAGGTAATGCAGCGGGTAACTCAATAACAATGCAGAATTAAAAATAATAAAAATAATAATACTCACGATTTATGGTGGAAACCTCAATGCCAATCAAGGCCCTGTTCTTTAGACATTAAATTTTCAGCACTTAAGTTAAGTTAAGTTAAGTACTACCCATCACCCCAACCCACCATCACACCCCACCACCACCACTCCAACCTACCACCACCCCACCACCAACACCCCAACACACCACCACCACCAACCCACCACCCCAACCACACCACCACCATCACAACCACACCAACACCACCCCCCACCCCCACCACCAACACCCCAATCCACCACCACCAACCCACCACCCCAACCACACCACCACCATCACCACCACCACGCCAACCACACCACCCCCACACCACAACCCCAACCCAGCACCACCAACACCCCCACCACCACAACCCCAACCCACCACCCCAACCACACCACCACCACCATAAAAATATGTTTGTAAAAGTACTTAAGTTCAGTTAAGTTAAGTTAAGGTAAGTTCAGTTAAGTTAAGTTAAATTAAGTTAAGTTAAGGTAAGTTAAGTTAAGTTAAGGTAAGTTAAGTTAAGTTAAGTTAAGTTAAGTTAAGTTAAGTTAAGTTAAGTTAAGCATAAGTTAAGGTCTAAAGAACAGACCCCAAGTACTGAGTAAAACCATCACCTTCCAGTATCCGCTGGAAGGATTTGTGAAGGATGGATCGTCGCTTTATTTAGATCTCTTGTCAAGTACAAAACGAACAACTTATCGCCTCCTAAGCTATTCTTTTGTCTCTCCTTGACTCAATCTAACTCTCAGACAATTCTTCTTCCGCTCTTGAACTTGACCGTTCAAGATCTCCGAATACTCGTCACGCTTTCTTATTGCACGCACTTTTTTCTCGTTCACTCAAGACCCACTTTCCGCAACTCCTAGCTTGGTTGCTTAAAAGGGCAGCACGTGATCTTCCGAGTATCTTGGATTAATGTACCTGATTGGTATGCCATCTTCAGGTTCCCAAATCAGTCTTAATCTGAATCCCAATCAGATATCTCTTAATTAAATAAAGAATCGAAACTTAATTTGTTTTCCTTATTTAAAGAAGAGATAATCTTGGAGATTTAGTGTATATCTCATACTATATTGGTATTCGACTATCTCTGAAGGATAATCGAATATCTGCTGGATTCTTTCCCGACTTGTATCTCGCCTTGTTTTCTGGGTTTCGCTGTTTGTACTCCTTCATGTGTTCCTCCTAGCCTTCCCTGGAGCGGAACTCAGTCGACCTTTTGGTATAACCACCTGCACACTTAGTGGTTATTTATTAGCTGAGTGTTTGTCATTATCAAAACTCAAGGGTCCAACAATATTTCCCCTTTTTGATGATGACAAACACTCCTTCGATAAGGGCAGAAAATCACAAGTACTGACAGCACATATCCGAGTTCCCTATCATGTGAGTCAGTTAAGTTGTACTCAAGCTAAACAGTTCATAAATAAATAGTTGACAGAGTTCCCCTAAGGTAATCTGACAGATAGACCGTATGTGGTGACTTCCTTCCCTGGTAAGACAGTTACACAGTTCACCCTAGATACACAGCAGAATAGAATTTAAGTAATGACTTCCCCCTCAAGTTATGCAGTCCCTTATCGCTCTTCCCCCTTTTGGCATCATCGATTAGAAACTCCGTTTATCAATCATAACCGGATGCCATACAAAGTAGCACCAACCGCAGGATAGGAAGCATAATTAACAACTAACATAGATAAAAGTCAGCGCATGATGAGGAACAAAAAAAATAGCAAGGAACGATATAATGAGGCAGGGAAGCAAGGAGGGGATGAACCATGAGAACATGAACCAATCACTGGACCTCACAGATAGTTTCTTGCAGTTATGCGAGCAGCCTCTGAAGTGATCATTCCCGGGGATGGGAACTGTTAACTCCTCCATCATAATCACCCACTATACCAAGGAGGTATCTAAACCCTCCATCCTTTGACTACCCTCCATAACAGAGATGGCATCTCCCTGAGGAACATCTAAATGAATAGCACTCTGCATTCCCCTACAAGAAACACCACCTTGACAGCTTTGGATTTTGGAGCCTCTTTTACTCAACCGACCCCATAGGTGAATGTATGGCTCAATTTATTAAAGTTATCATTCGTGAATCCTTTCCATGAATGGATCTCCTCATCCATGGTGTGAATACATGTCATATGGTACACCCTGACTGGAAAGGTTGATATGCACCCTCTTTAGTATGTCCATTGCTTTGCTGTAAAATTTTTTTTCTTTTAATTTCCCTTGTTTTTCGTCCGATTGTTTTTGCATGAAAACTTCCGCTCGAAACTTTCTGTTCAGCCCAGATACTCGGTTCGAGTCTTATGGTTCAATCAAGGAGGGTATGATGCATTTCGAATTTACTGATGAGTGCAGGGCCGCGTTTGATAAGCTGAAGGAGGCGCTGACAAGTGCGCCAGTGATGCGCACGCCAGACTGGAACCTGCCATTTGAACTGATGTGCAACGCAAGTGATTATGCCGTAGGTGCAGTCCTGGGACAGCGAGTGGACAAGAAGCCGCACGCCATTTATTATGCATCGCGCACACTGGACGCTGCGCAGAGGAACTATACCACTACGGAAAAGGAGCTTCTGGCAATTGTGTTTGCGTTGGAGAAGTTTCGTGCATATGTTCTTGGCGCCAGAGTCATCATCTACACAGACCACGCAGCAATCCGTTACCTAATGTCCAAGAAGGAAACTAAACCGCGCCTGATTCGCTGGGTGCTCCTACTTCAAGAATTTGACTTGGAGATCAAAGATAAGAAGGGCACGGAAAACACAGTCGCGGATCACTTGAGCAAGATCGTGAAAGCAGAGGAGCCGGGGCAAATCACTGAGACGTTCCCTGACGAGCATCTGATGGCGCTGACAGGTAAGGTACCATGGTATGCGCACATTGCAAATTACCTGGTCACAGGTACGTTTCCTCCTCATTTCACTAAAACCCAATGCATGAGATTAAAGCATGAGTCCAAGCATTACATTTGGGATGATTCGTATATGCTCAGAATAGGACCTGATCAGATTTTGAGGCGCTGCGTGCCTGACCATGAAATTAACTCTGTTTTGATGTTTTGTCATGCGCACGCATGTGGAGGACACTTTGGTCCGAAGCGCACGAGCAGAAAGATCCTGGACTGCGGATTTTATTGGTCGCGCTTGTTTAGTGACTCATATGACTACTGCAGGAACTGTGACAGGTGCCAGCGCACAGGAGGCATATCAGCGCGCAATGAGATGCCGCAGACACCAATTCTAGTGGATGAAGTATTCGACATTTGGGGGATTGACTTCATGGGGCCATTTCCTCCATCTTCCGGATACGAGTATATTTTTGTCGCGGTCGATTATGTCTCCAAATGGGTTGAGGCCAAGCTACACGGAAGGACGATGGTAAGACGGTCGCTGACCTTTTAAGGACTAACATATTTTGCAGGTACGGAGTGCCTAAGGCAGTCATCAGCGACCAGGGGACACACTTTTGCAACAGGATTGTGGCGCAGGTTTTCAAGCATTATGGAGTGCGCCACAAGACGTCCACTGCTTATCATCCTCAGACAAATGGACAGGCCGAGGTTTCCAACAGAGAGATCAAGCGCATCCTGGAGAAAATTGTGAGACCGTCGCGTAAAGACTGGAGCCAGCGCCTTGACGATGCGCTGTGGGCATACCGCACTGCGCATAAGACGCCAATTGGGACCTCACCATTTCGGTTGGTTTATGGAAAAGCCTGCCACCTACCAGTGGAGTTAGAGCACAAGGCATACTGGGCATTACGCATTTGCAACCTAAACCTAGACGAGGTCGGAAAGGAGTGCGCATTTGAGCTAAGCAAATTAGAAGAGCTGCGCCTGGATGCATATGAGGGACTGCGCGATTACAAGGCACGCACAAAGGCATTTCATGATAAACATATCCTCAGACGCACTTTTGAGCCAGGAGACCAGGTATTATTATTCTCATCACGCCTAAAGCTCATGCTTGGAAAGCTGCGCAGCAAATGGACGGAACCGTACACAGTCACCAAGGTTTTCCCCTACGGAACAATCGAGTTAGAAAACGAGCACCGGCATCGTTTTCAGGTCAATGGGCAGAGAGTCAAACGGTATTTAGGAGAACCTTGGGATGGCACAACGCGCGATATTGAATTGGCAGAACCTGAGATAGCAAATGCACAGGTTGCTGCGCAAGAGTCATCACCAGACGCGCCAGAGGGAGAACTGGGCACCATTGCACATATTTTTTCTTCCTCTTTACCTACCCTGGTTACTTGTAATTTATCACAGACAATTAACCATGCTAACCTCCCCTCTGATCCTTTGCGCAGGACCAAGAAGAACGCAACACATGCATGGGCGCAAGGTCACTCAGGAGCAAGTGTGGGGGAGGTCGCTGGTATACATTCACGTAAGTAACGAGGTACGGTCGAGCCAACGACGTTAAACAAAGGCACTTGTCGGGAGGTAACCCGACACGTTTTACTTTTACATGTTTTTTTGTTCTTTTAGTTTTTCTAGTGTCTTTTAGCAAGTTTAGGACTTGTAGTTTTTTTTAGTCGAGCAGCAGTGCGCAGGTCCGTGCGCACTTCAGTGCGCAGGACAGCTGCGCCAGTCAGGGGGTATATAAGGGCAGTACTTAGAAAATTTCAGCACTTTTTCACTCGACCGTTGCAAGAGAAACTCCCGCCCTCAGCAGCCGCTCACCGTCCGGCGCTTAACCCAGCTTCCGTTTAGAGAGATTTAAGGAGCACCCAGTCGCACGCCCTTCAGGTACCCTTTCCCTTCAGATTTGAGCCGATTGCATTAGGGTTTGTGCGAGAAGAGGGGTAACCTAGGTCTGAAATCGCGCCAAGCTAGCGTGCACCGATTGGAGGTTTGGTTAGTGGGTTTTGTAGGCGGGCAGTAGGCGCCCATTTGGTGAAAGTTTCAGGGCATTTGGAGGAGTTTGGATTTTTTGAGCTTTTGTGAGTGTTGACCGTAGTTGACCAGAGAGATCCCGAGCACGATGCAGCCTGCCGAGGACCAAGCGACCCCAGCTCACTTCGCCAGCAAGTACGCGGCCTTCCTGAGGCTTGAGATGTACGGGACCCCGTACATCAGCAGGGAGTTCCTGCGAGAGGTCGGTATGGAGGACCTCATCATGGAGAAGCTCGCGCTGGCGGGCTGGGAGGCGCTGTTGGAGATCAACAACGCAGCAGACAAGGAAGACACCTGCGAGTTTCTGGCGTCGCTAGAAACGAGTGATATGGAGATAAGGTATCGGCACCGAGGGGTGTGGTACATTGCCTCGGTTAAGAGGCTGAAGCGCACACTAAGGTGCGCTAAGGTGCGAGAAGCTGATATGGACGCGCACACGAATCAGGAAGCGTGGCATGAGATGGCGACCGGCCCAGTTTTTGCCGCGGGGCGCAGCCGAGGACGCAAGCTGCGCGACCCGTGGATGTTCTACCTATGGCGCTTGGTCGCCTATGCGATCATTGGGCGTTTTAATGGTGCGCCGAAGATCAGCTTGCTGAATATGGAGATTTTGAAGGGCTTTTATTATGGGAAGAGGGTGCTGTTTGTTTTGAACATGGTGATCCACTGGAGCCGGGTCAGCACCAAGGGGCCGCTGACTTGTGGAGGGATCATAACGCACCTGCTGCGTGCATTGCATGGAGAGCCTGACGTGCCAGAGCACACAGTGGTGCCGGCTGTTCCCCTGGACCGCGCCCACATGCTGCAGATAAGAGCGGTAGCCATGCGAGAGGATGGCACATTGGAGTGGTGCTACCGACTGCAGCCGGCCAGAGCGCCGCGGCCACGAGCGGAGAGCAGCGCGCAAGCAGCAGAGGCTGCGCAGGAGATGGAGGAGGATGAGGCCCCACAGCCAGTTGCGCCTCTAGTCAGGTGCGCGAGGACTAGCGCGCAGACTGGAGCGCACAGAAGGGCCCGTGCACCACAGGGGGAGCCAGTTACCATTTCCATTGAGGATTCTCCCCCGCGTGCATGAGGGAAGCGCCCCAGGATGGAGTCAGAGGAGGCGCCAGAGGAAGTACAAGAGGAGCAGCGCATGATGTTCAACGTCATGTGCGTGCTCGAATATTTAGCGCCAGAGGGGGCAGATTTGAGTATGAGCCCACCATCAGGGTGGAGATTTGGAGATGCTATTCCCCCTTCCCTCAGCCTGCGCAGGCCGCCTCCAGGATCCCCCAGCCAGCCGCACCAGCCAGCCAGCCCTTCTACCCAGTCCCCAGTGCATACAGCAGAGCCAGCTCCAGCACTAGTACCAGCCCCAGCACCAGAGCCCACCCCAGAAGCAGACCCAGTACCAGCACCTGCGCCACCCCCTGCACAGCCACCTATTCCAAGGTCCCCTGAAGCAGATCCCATCCTTAGCACCAGCTCAGATTCACTATGGGATCCTGTCTCAGAGGATGACCTCGTGACTCAGCCCGCCCCCATTTCTGTAGTACCGCCAGCCTCCAGCACCGAGTACGTGACAGATTCTTCAGAGGAGGAGGCGCACGGATCAGAGGCTGCGTCCAGCTCCGAGGACATCTAGGGCTGCAGGAAGGGCGCGCATTTCTTTCGGGTGGTTTCTTTTCTTATCTTTTTGAGAACTGTTGCTATATGTTGCTATATTTTGCTGACTATCGTGCTGAATATTTTGTGACCCCCATGCTATATTGTGCGCTGCGTTGACTATATGTTTTTATGTTCTTTTTTTTGCTTGCATGCATGTGCGCGTTCTCTGTGCGCTTGACCTTGAGTCGTGGGGACACGTCTCTGTTTAAGTGTGGGGGGGGGGGGAGCGTGCGTATCTTTACATTTCACGTTTTTTTTGAGCTTTATAGTGTAGCTTAGTTTAGTGAAGAAAACAGTAGCAGTAGTGCTTGTGTGCGGGTTGCGCACACTATTCAGCTTGTTTTTGCGCTATCCATATTGCATGCGCTGCTATCAACTGTTTTAGTATATTTTTTTTCATTTTTTCTGCTCCTGTTAGTTGGGATATACAGGGGATGTGGAGTTGACAGAAACGCTCTAGAGAGGCGGTTAGTCGTTCGAGCTTCGGAGGTGAGGTATATGGTCGAGAGCGCTAGTGGAGGCCGGTGCTTCGCGACCTTCGGAACAAGAGAGCGCGCTCAGTCACGCAGATGCCGAAGGCGAATACCCAAAGGGTGGCGAGGTGGGAAAACAGACCACCTTCCCTCTGGAAGTCGAGCTAAGGAAAGCGGGCACGGGTGTAAACGCGTGCGCCGACCTGCGCAGATAGACCAAGGAGGGAGAGCGGGGCGGTGTTCCATAGCTGTTATCTGGAGGCCGAGACTGGAACCGTTCTGGGAAACATAGGAACCGGAGACAAAGCTGTAAAAAGAAAAAAATACCAGCAGATGATATGCGCTACAAAAGAATCAGCATGCGCACAAATACGTATCAGCGTGCGCAAAGTCCACAAAGAAAATCATCAAAGGCTTGAGTTCCCAGAAAGTGCGCGGAAGAATCACGCACCGGAAGAAACTTGCGCTGTTAACCATATACCCATTTTCGAAGTGAGAGCTGACAACCCGGAGCCTATGAAGAGCTATCTCCCAGCCATCCGAAATGATCTTCATCCCAGCTGAGAGGTAAGGAATTACGAAATTATTATATTAGAACTGTTGAAAGCCGTTGCGCGCAGGTGGTAGAGCAGCGCAAGGTGATCAGTAGTGCAGATCGCGCCAGAGTGCAAGACTGTGCGCTAGACTCCAGAAAGGTAATGATATCCGTGCTTGAGTACTTGTTCGGGACGAACAAGGGGCAAGTGTGGGGGGTTTGATAGAGCCTATTTATACACATTATTTAGATCCTAACCCTATGCTTGTTTGCATTATTTTGAGTACAAGATTACTGGTTTCCAGTGTTTTTGTATTTCAGGGCGAAACGAGGGCCTAAGTCGGATACGCGCTAACAGGCAGAGTTTAGGACACGCGTCACACAGCCTACGGAGCTAGCGGCGCAAACAGAGAAGTTGGCAGAGTCGATAACGGTGTGCTTACCGATTGCGCTAACCAAGATGCAGTGCGCCATGCGCAGATAGTGGTGTTTCCAAATCCTGACACGACCAGATTTGGAAGTTGCCAAGGATGAGCCTCTTGAGCAGTATATAAAGAGAAGAAGGCTAGGGTTTGAAGAGACTCACGACACAATTGAGAGCATCCATCATCATCACAGCACACGAGAGAGCAGCGAAGCAGAAAAACACACGAGCTTACTGAGAGGACCTGCGCTAGCCGAGACCCTGCAACCTGCACGCACCTGCTAGTTGCTGTTTCTTCGATACTTTAGATATTATTTACTGTTTCTATGATGTTTATCACTAGCATGTCTAGCTAAACGCTTAGTATCGGTTGGGCATGAATCTATGAGTATTTCCTTTGAGACTTGTGCTTAATGCATAGCTTGTTTACTTATATTAATTCTGTGCACATTGTTGGCAGCTAGTTGCATGAGTAGGGGAAGCCTTGAACCGCAATCTTACTCTCGTTGCTTGTTGTTGTATGTTCAACTAGTTGAATAGCCTGACGGTGCCGACTAGGAGTAACGCGCTAGGATAATCAGTTGCTACTGTGACAGGATTCGTAGCTGCTTAGACTAGTATTAAGAAATAATAGCTCATTAACTTTGATCGGAACATGCGCACATGTTAGGAAGCCTTGATCGGACACTAACATTAGCAAACCAAACTGTAGACGTTTAGAGTCGATGATAAGGAATACACTCATAGAGGATTGTCTGCGCCGATACTTCTCATAGTCATAGTACTTAGTCTCTATTGCCTGCGCACGTCTAGTGCAACTCCTGCATTTTACTACTGTTTACTCACGCATTGCGCAACCCCAATCACTCACACCCCCAGTTTTCGTAAGTGCAGGTTACTAGTTAGAGCTAATCTACTGCCTCCCTGTGGATTCGACCCCGACTTAACCACTGTACTAAGTGGAAGAGGAAGGAATTAATTTGACGCGCACAACGACGTGTGCATCAATGAACCATGCTTGGTTTCCTGTCATATGTCTTGAGTATGCACTGTCTATGAAGCGAGGCTCAGTTATCGCTCTTACCTGCAAGGGAATCGTTAGTTTTTTCGAACCCAGACAAACTTGGGTTTGTTGAGTTTAGAAGGAATAGTACAAGTATAACAAGTATCAGACAAGTCAATTTTATTCTTTGCGGTATTTCGTAATTTCCCCATCCTTGAGTTTGAGTGGTGTCGAGGTTGAGTATACTTTTGTTGGGTTCCTTGTGAGGGAACACATTTTGTCCTTCTTCGAGTTCCCTCAGGGGGAGTTCTGGCTTTCTTTGGAGCACTTGTACCATAAGTTCGTTGGACCTTCTTCTCAGCCTCCTTCCACTTGGAACATTCTCTCTTATAATGTCCCTCCATTCCATAGTGCCAACATACTCGATAACATTTCAGACCCACATATTTGCTTCTGCCAGCGGGAACTGACTTATTATTCTTACGGGCCAAGAGATCTATCTTGGGAGGGTCCTGACTCATGCTCTGTTTCCTCCAAATATGATATGTTTTCTTTGCGTTGAAGGGCACAGATTGTTCAGTGGGATACTTCATTCTCTGATCCTTTGCTTTTGCATGAGAGCCTTGACTTTTATTAGTGCAGAGTTCCTCTCCAGGTGTGGCAGTTGCAGAATTCAGTGCAGCTTCTTCATCTGAATATCCTATTCCTGATCTAATGAACTTTCTTTCAAAGTTCTTGCTCTCCTCCTCCAACTTAACAGCAGCTTGTTCTTTGATCAGTATTTCTCTAATGTCTTCCTTGCTAGCTCTGGCATTTTGAAAAGAGTGAAGTAACTCAGTGTTGTCGGATTCCAGTTGAGTCACTTTATCCCGAAGAGTTATTGCTTCGCTGATGCTTTCCTCATAGGTGACGCACTGGTGCTTGTGTGGAGTCCTTTCTTCCAGCTCCGCAACCTGTTCAACGCACTCTTGAATTTTCTGTTCCTCCTCAGCTATTTTCTCATCTTTCTTTGCGATGATCTTTTCAGCTTGTCATTGGTCTTTAGCAGTCCTCTTATTACTTCTACATAATCAGAGTTAGAATATTCTGAATCATCACAGTTATCAAAATGGTTTACCTCAAAGGTGCCTGACCGAGCCATTAAGCAGCCTTCCCTCACAGGTGTTTTTTCATCGCTGTCTGGATCCGACTCTCCCCATGAGGCAAGCATTGCTTGCCTGGTCTTCTGCGCTAGAGGTTCTCCTCTCTTCTTACTCCTATAGTCTAAGGAGCGGTGTCCTTTCTTTTGGCAGTGGTAGCACACTAAGTCCTTGTCGTCCAGTTTTTCACGCCTCTGATCAGGTTTGAACTTGGTAAGACCTCTGTTCCCTCTGAGGGAAGCCAATCTGAAAGCTCTGGTCATGAGAGCAGTTTCTTCATCCCATCATCCTCATCTGGTTGGTCATTTTGAGAGATGTCAAATGCCCTCTCTATCTTGCGTGCAATGGATTTTGAGCCGTCTGGTTCACGCCTAGCCATTTTCCTTTCAATGATTCCAGCGTGGCTCTTTAGTTTAGCCACCAGTTCCTCAAGGATAATCCTTTTTATGTTGCTTTGCGCCTGCAGGGCTAGGGTAACGTCATCCCACTTGTTGACACTTTGGTTCGGCCAAACCTGAAGAACACAAACAGATTTGTTCACCCAGTTCGGCAATAGCCTACGTCTTGGGAGGACAACTCTCGGTCTTCGAGATTTCACTATCTCATTTAAAGTACACCACTACTCCTAACCTAGTCAAAATCTCCACTCAATCTGTCAACATAGACTAGCCTTCACTATCAACATACTCCAGTAATAGATAGCTAACGATCTGATAACACAGACTCAGCTTATCGTATTACAATGTGTTACAGTGGATGCTGCAGCACTTCTTCCGCCAAGTTGCTGATGCTTCTATCACTGACTTCTCCAAGCACTTTCGGCTGAGTAGTCGGACACTCTGCGCTACTCCCCCTTGAACATTGACCGCCCGTCACTATCAAAGAGCACTCTGGGACAGTCTGCGCAAGCTGCACTCCGCAACTGTCAACCCTTTGGTCTATCAACGAGGCTCCACTCCAATCGAATCAATATAGGATTAGACTACTCCAGTTATGATCACTCTTCAGCTCAAGACACAACTAATGCTTCAGCACTTTCAGCTTCCACAGATTCTGATCTCTATTCAGTGTGTGTTTGATTCTGTTTGATCGATCTTCTCCTTATTGCTTCGGTCTCTGCCTGCATATGTAGCTTTAGCACCTCAACAACTTTAGTCTCAAAAGATAATGCTACCTTCCGAATTCTCCCATGGATTCTTGGAAGGTTGTTGAGATTCGAATCCTCTTCTAGATTCCTAGAATATGATGCAATCTTGTTCCCTAAATCATCCGAGCCTTTTGTCGAAGAACTATGATCAACTGAGGCTCCTGACGGCACGTCGTTATGTGCGCCAAAATTATATTTATATTCTCCTACTATGCTAGCAACCAGTAAGCAGGATCGAACCCAAAGAGAGCAATAAGTTATAAAGTTCTACTAACAATTGTCAAAAAAAAGGGGTTGGTTTTCAGAAAGAATGTTGTTGTTCAATTTCAGAAAGAATCAGTTCAAGGATATGCATTGCGACTAGTGATCGTACATGCATCAACTAGTGAAACTACTATTCTAGTCTAACAATCCTGCTAGGTAATGTCGACTTCAATGTTCTACATACTCTTAACCGCTAAGTTCTCGAATAGGTTAACGATTACTTGACTAACAACACCAATTAGGTTCTACCACTAAGCTTAGCTAATAAGGAAGTCAACCTAGTATCACCCAATAGATATCAATTCAGTTTCACTGCTAGGCTATGCTAACTTGATAATGAGAGCATGCAATTCATACGAAGAACAGTAATTCATTAAGTCGAATATTGAAACATAAGTATCTCAAACCGTACGTTACAACACAAATCCCCAAACTGGAAATAAGGTTTAGCTACAACAATCCATCTAAAACAATGAAAATAAAGAGTAACGAAAAATACTAAAAACTTCTGCGATGTTGCTGGTTTTCCTAATCCTCGTCTCTGCGCTCTGGTCTGGGCGGCTAGCTAGAACTCAGTCCAAAATACGGCTGCCCGGGAAAAAAGCTGCCTAGGGTTTTTTCTCCCTTTCTTTTTATACTTTTGAATTTGGGCCGGGCCGACCTTCCTTGCACGAATCAAAAGCGATTTGTGCAAGGCTTGGCAAGTGATTCACCCAGGACTAGGCGAATCAAAGTGGCAGTGTCGTTCCCCTGCTGGGCGAATAAGGTTTGATTCCCGCAAGCTCCAAGGTGACTCGTGCAGGGCTTGGGCGAATCAAAGTGTGTCCCGTAGCTGGTCGAATCACTTTTGATTCAAGCTGCACCCAAATTGATTCGTGCAGTCTTGGTCGAATCAACATGGCAGTGTGCAATCGGGCTGGGCGAATCAATTCCTCTTGAGCGAATCACTTTTGATTTTCGCACTGCTTGGGCGACTCACTTCTGCAGTGTTAGAATCTCACTTGTTTGACCCTTCAAACCTTCGAATTACATCTTGATGTCTAAGAAGTTGTAGCCCTTGAATTAGCTTTCCAACAAGATATGGAAAATCCTTATCGGATAAGAATCATGTGATCAGCAAGCCTTCGACGACGAACATGTCAATTTGCCCAGATTCAGTCTATATTCGTTCAAATGCGTAGTAAATTTCCAAAGCGGTTTTGATACACTTGCGATGCGAAACACTACAAAGAAGTAATCTATCACACGCAAAATGAAATTAAACAATTTGAATAAACAACTCGATGGATCGTATAAATACGCTCCATCAGCTTTGCTCTGACCGTTGCTACGCCGACAACAATCACTCGGACCTCCTTGGAGCTCTTCCAGATTGATCGGCTACAAAGAAACTCTCGTTATGCTTTAGCCTTGAATCTTTAGGAGAAGCTATAACCTCTTATGGTTCTTGTCTTGATCCCTTTTGATCATCTGTACCAGCTCCAATCGTCACAGGATGCTATAGCTTCTTCTGACTCTTTTGTTTTGTCAGTCTGCATTTGCAAGTACCAGCTTCTGATACCACAGGATGTTGTAGCCTCTTCTTCTGCTTGGCATCTTCTGCTCATAGATGCCATATCCGTAACAATCTCCCTTTTGGCATTTTGACAAAACTTCAGCCCTTGCAGCTTTCACTCTCGACTGACAAAACCTCCCATATCATGAAACAATAATATTTGTTAGAGGTATGGCATTCCTTGACAAAACTTCAGAAGATTCTGCTTCAACACTCCCTGAAGATTTGAAGTTGGAGCACAATCTGAAGAATGGGCAAGATACAACAACCAAACACAAGGATCTGCTACACCATTCTGTGGACCACAAAAGCTGAGGCAAACTGAGCAAAAGGTAAAAGACAGATTCTGCTTCAGCAGTCCCTGAAGATTTAAAGCTAGAGCAGTCTGGGATAGTATCCTGAAGATTCACGGAGTGACCTTGGGAAGATGCTACATGAATCGCGGAAGTTTTGAATGCGCCACAATCATTATCAAAGGTCCTGCATATGTCATCTCTCAGTTGGAAGAAAAGCTTAAAAGATAAAGATCCTAAAGTTCAAATTAGGAAACAGAATCTTCAACAATCTCGCGATCACTGGCATTCCACGAAGATACAAGAGCAAGGCAGAGGCAGTCCATTGAACACAGAGATCGAAAGAAGAAACTGAAGCAGAGAATTCTCACAACCTGAGTTTAAAGCAGAGGGCTGAAGGTGTTGTGAGGTGCGCTGAAGAGATCAGAACTCGCTGAGTTTGATCAAGTTTTGATCCACTGTTTTCAACTAGACCATGGCTTGAAGGATCAAATAGAAGCTTCGGAGAATAGCTGCGGAGAAACCCGTCGCAGGCTGTTGAAGATCCGAGCGTCTTTCCTTGATATTGTTAGGTGAGCATTGATCAAGGGGGAGCAGATTCTGAGTTGGTAGAAGTCAGAGAGAGAGAGACGGAATAACTGGCAGAGAGTGTTGGAGAAGTCATCTATAGAAGTTACAGCAACTTTGAGATAGAGTGTGCTGAAGCATTCCGTGTATTACACATTGTAATAAGGTAGGCTAAGTCTAAGCGTCAGGTCTGTAGCTATTCTTTACTAGAAGTGTGTAGGTAGCACGAAGAGAATCTGTGTGATCAGACTGCTTGCTAGTCTAGGGGGTTAGACTGAGCTGAAGATTTCAACTAGATGAGAAGTAGAGGTTAGATCCCTTTGTACTTTAAACCATGATTGTGGAATCTTGAGGATCGGAGAGTGATCCTCCCCAGACGTAGGCAAGTTGTCGAACTGGGTGAACAAATTATCGATGTCTTTTTTATTTGTCAGAAGAATATTTTCTGCAGAAAGATACAGAGTGTGCTACAGCAAAAGCTGTAACTCCAGGAGCTGTAACTCGTGATGAGCAATGCAGGCTTATTTCAGTATTGACACCATCTTGGCAGCAAACTCTTATTTTTCTTCTTCTCCCCTTTTTTGTCACAAATGACAAGAGGGTCCAGGAGTTGCTTCAGAAAATTACTCTGACACTATACATAGACCCAGTGAAGATTCAGATTCTCGAACCTATCCCCATATAGTGGTTTTGAGAATAAATCTGCCAACTGCTTCTCTGTGGCAATATGTTTTAGCATAATCACTTCCTTTTCAACCAAGTCTCCGATGAAGTGGTGTCTGATGTCAATGTGCTCGTTACTAGAGTGTTGTACTGGATTCTTGGATATGCTGATGGCACTCATATTATCACAGTAGAGGATCATAGTATCTTGTTGCACGCTGTATTCACTCATCATTTGCTTCATCCATAGCATCTGGGCACAGTTGCTGCCTACTGCTATGTATTCTGCTTCGGCAGTAGAAAGAGCTATGTGATGATGCAAGTATGGCAGGTTTGACAAAACCAACATATGTGAACAAGGAGCTGCTGCAGCTCAAACAAACAAGCAGTAGCAAATACAGCAGGGGATGCTGCAGCAGGTGCTGGTTCAAGTGCTGTATCAACTGTCCGAGTAGCAGTTATGTACTTGGCGAGCTTTGAAGGTACGGCAGTTGTGTTCTTGCTCTTAGAAGAATTTCTAAAAAGCTGTTGAGCATATTCCAGCAAGGTTTACTGGTCAGAGGAAGGAGATTTGCATTGAAGATATTAATCAAATCTAATCTCCTAGATTTTAGGAGATAATTGATCTTGAGGATCAATGGCCTAAACCTGGAAACTGCTTAAAGTGGTGTGGGTATTTAAACAGAAGGTGTTAGGGCTGAAGAGGGTGATCGAAGCTGAATGATACACGAGAGTAGACACAGATTTCAGAGAAGGAACTTTCTGGGCGCTACGGACGTTGTTCTTCGATCAAACACACACGGGCAGAGCGTTGAGCGCAGAGCTGTGGTGAGCATTGCAGAAGAGAATCAGGTCTTGCAGAGACTGATTTGTGCATTGATCTGGAAGCCAATTCAGAGCTGTGGAGCTTGTTGGTTGATCAAAGGCAGCCGCGGAAGAACTGACGGGTGGAAGGCTCGGTGGAAGTTCGTGCGGAAGAACTCACTAGTGACAGGTGGTCACTGAGTGAGGGGGAGTTACACAGAGTGTGCAGCGCTCTTGGAGTTGTTCGATCGGCTCGGCAGAAGGCCTTGGAGCGACGCGGACATTGTGCTTCAGCTGTGTGTTACAGCTGTTGCTGCAGCAACTCTGCTGAGTAGTGTAGTATAGAATAGGCTAAGTTCTTTGAGAGGATTGTAGCTATTCTAGACTGACATACTGTAGAGGGTGTGCTGACACAAATCAGAGCTTGTTCTGATTGTGTTGTGTGATCCACACGGGGTTAAAGTAGCATAGGTTGCGTCCGTTGTAACCGAGTGTGCTTGGGACCTTTGATTGAGTGGATTGAGGACTGGAGAATAGTCCTCCCCAGACGTAGGCAGTTTGGCCGAACTGGGTGAACAAACCTGTGCCTTTGTTCATTGCTTGCTGAGATTATTTCTTGTGAACAAGAGTGTGCTGCAGCAACTGCTAGTTCACAAATCTGTCTAAGTGAGACGCTGTGAAATTTCAATTGGTATCAGAGCAGGAACTCGACACACAGAGTTAAAAGATCCTACAGTGTCTCTGAAGAAGCCAAGACAATAAAGGAAGGACAGAGCACAAGCAGACCTCCATTATTGGAAGAGAGCAATTATGGATATTGGAAAGCTAGAATGAAAGCCTTTCTCAGGGCTATTGATGAGAAGACATGGAGAGCTGTTGTGGTTCAGTGGTCTCCTCCAATCACCATGGATGAGCAAGGAGTGACAAGAATAAAACCTGAAGAGCAGTGGACTGCTGAAGAAGGTGCTGCAGCAACTGGTAATTCAAAGGCTCTGAATGCAATTTTTGCTGCAGTTGATGCTAACAATTTCAGGTTGATCTCAAACTGTGACATGGCCAAGCAAGCATGGGAGATTCTGCAAACTGCCCATGAAGGAACTGATAGAGTGAAGCTGTCAAGACTCCAGATAATTGCCACACAATTTGAGAATCTGAGGATGCTGGATGAAGAAACAGTCACTGAGTTTAATGCTAAACTCTGTGATCTTGCAAATGAAGCTCATGCTCTTGGTGAGCCCATCCCTGAAGAAAAGCTTATCAGAAAGGTTCTCAGATCATTGCCACAAAATTCGACATGAAAGTGACAGCTATTGAAGAAGCGCAAAATGTCAGGTTCATGAGGTTGGAAGAGCTGATGGGATCTCTCAAACAATTTGAGATGAAACTGGTCAAAGAGGACACCACTTCCAAGGACAAAAATGTTGGATTGAAAGCTGAAGCAGAAATTAAGCAGACAGTTCCAGATGATCAGATGAGCATGCTTGTTAAGAACCTTGGGAAGCTTCTGAAAAACATGGAATCCAGAACTGAGAGAAGCTCTTCCTCGCGAAGACAATTCAGAAGGGGCAGTGAACGAAAGAGGAAAGGGAAAGAACCAGTTCAGGATGAAGATGATAAGAAAGAGATGAAAAAGGGAGTTCAATGCTGGAACTGTGAAGGGTATGGACACATTGAGGCTGATTGTCCAAGCAAACCCCTCAAAAATTCAGAGAAGAAGAACAATAAGTCCATGACAGCAAAATGGAGTGACTCTGATGAAAGTGATGAAGAGAACTGTGTTGTGCTGACAAGTGTTTCAGATGTCAACCTCAGGGAGCCAAAGAAGGTAGAAATTCATTATGGAATTGAAGTCTCTGAAAGTGAGGATGAAGAAGACTCATCTGACAGTCTTGCTGATCTTCTGAGGAAGGTACTGAAACAATGTGAGGCAGTTCTTCAGACTAATCAGGCCGTGACTGACAGAGTCAATCTTTTGGAAGAAGAACGAAGGAAAGGTCTACTCCCATTCGACAATCGAGTTACTATTCTAAAAAGAGAAGATTCAGGGAGACAGATTTCTGCTGGGTCCTCTCCAGCAACAGTCAAGTCAGCTGATCCGCAGAGTAATATCCTGGACGAAATACTGTCTTACCAAAGACTTGGAAAAGGGAAAACAGGGCTTGGATATACTGGCGAAGAAAGCTCTAGAGGGACAGTTTTCATTAAAGCTTCAGCTGTTGAGACAGATGAGAAGAAGAATTCAGATAGCTCCTCAAAATCTCCAGACAAAGTTGGAACCAGACATGTGAACAAGGGGATGCTGCAGCACCGTGCACATCATTTTTCTAAAACAAAACTAAAGACTCAGAATAAACAGAGTACTGGTACAAGTGTTGGGAATCAGAAAATCAACTCTAATTTGAAGCAGCAGCGCAGAACCTGCTCAGTTGAAAAAAGAAAGAGTAAAATCCAGGAACAACTCTTATTGCATAAAGACTCCGTTTCTTGCTGTTTCTCAGAAAAACAGTTCCTGGAAAGAATCACAGAGAAGGATTGCTAAGACTGTTACACAAGGGCACTGGATTGCAAAAAACAAATGTAAACAGCAGTCGTTACAGATATGGAAACCCAAACATGACCAAGGAAGAGAAAGGAGGATGGAAGATCAGAAGAAGAAAAACTCTGGTTTGTCTCAAAAATGGGTGAAGAAAGCTCCATCAGAACCTCTTGAGGATCCTCCAAGCAATGCTGCAGTCTGAACTGAACAGGTGAACCAGCTCGCATGTGCTATAGCAACCGGGTCAAGAATAAGCTTGTTCACATGTGTTGGTTACTGAGGATGGAAAGGGAAATATTTGCACATGGGAGGCACGTGTCTTAACAACTTCAAAAGGAAAAAGAAAATAACGGGTAAATATTTTCTAGGGCAAAGATCAAGAGCAAAAGGGCTTCTCAAAAATCTCTGCCGATCATCTTCTGAGCGCTCCTCAAACCCTCCACATCTCTGCAAAAATGGTGAAGACACGCGGGTTGAAGAAGAATCTGGCAGCAGACAGGCAGGGCAGGTCTGAGAGAAGGACCAAGGCACGCAACGAAGACCCTGCTCAGCGGTTGGATGTAGTGGTGTGGGAACCAGCTCCTCTTCCTGTGTCGCATAACGAGCCTGTTTCTCCCACAGAAACAACCCAGAAGAGGAGGCGGCTGGTACGTGATGGAGAACCTGTTTCCAGTACTGCTGTGCTGCCAGAAGAGGCTGTGACTGAAGTTGCCTCTGAAGAAGAACAAGCAGCAGAGGCTGCTGTAGCAGCCTCCGCAGAAGAAGAGTGCAGATCGCTGGTCATGTCCCCAGGCATTATTGGTGAAGGGGTGGAAACAGGGGCTGAGTCTCTTGAACAGGAACCTGCTGCAGCACATCCTCCTCCTCCTTCAGACAAGGGAAAAGCCCCTATCTTGATCCTAGTCTCCAGCAGTGAAGGAACAGCCAGTGAAGAAGAAGAAGAAGGTTCTCTTGGTGGACCTTCTGAGAGAGGACCTCCAGCGATTGACTTATCTGCTCTCACAGTGGGAGGTACATGGTTCAGAAATAGAAGTGCCTCTCAATCCTGGAGTGCTGTTGAGAGGAAACACATTGTGTATGAGAAGAGACTGATCCTCGACAAGTACAGATCAGCTGCTATGATTCAGCTTCTGACAGAGGTAAATCTTCTCAAGTCCCTAACCTTTCCTCATCGATTCAATATTATTCTGGTTAGAGAATTTATTGTGAATATGGAGGAGAAATTTGGAGATGAAGGAGCGGCTGAGTATGGGAAAAGCTGGGTACGGGGTAAGTCAGTGGTTATTACCCCTGAAATTATTGATGCTTTTCTTGGAATCTCTGAGAATGCAAGAGCTCCCACTGATGTTAAGCCAGAGTTTGTGGCGAAGATTCTGACAGGGGGAGTGTGCCTGTCGTGGGGTGGTCCTAACCTCAATGCTGTTGAGCTTACCTCCAAGTTTGCCCTGCTGTATCATCTGGGCATTCGAAATTGGATCCCTAGCTCTCACAGGGGGAAGGTTAACAAAGACTTTGCTAACCTTCTCTACTCTATTGGGAAGAAGAGGAAGATCAGCCTGGGCAGTGTTATGTTCCCTCAGGTGGCCACTCATGCCGGGAGTGCCTCCTCCAACAAGCCTATTGTGCTACCCTCTCTCATCTATGGGATCATGGTCTCTCAGCACCCAGAGTTTGGTGAGATTCCTGAAGGTTTATCTGAGGAGCTGCAGGTCTTCACAGTAGATCACAAGCTATTCAAGGGAAAACATGTCGTGGATGTTGCTTATGAGGATCTTCTAATGGTTGGTTCTTCAGCTCCAGCTCCCCTGGAGGACTCTCTTCCCCCTGCTGCATCCATTCAGCCAGCTCTTCGTGCCTGAATTGTGAGCCATCTCAGGTCTGAGCTGCTCATTCTTGATACTGAGGCCAAACGGAGGGATGCCAGGCGTGGCCAGATTAGGAGCCTAATTAGAGACTTGGAGTTCCTGGAGGATGAGGAGCAGGCCCCTTGAGCATCTATGACAAAAAGGGGGAGAAGAAGATTAATACTGCTACTGTTGATGAACATTTCTTCTACTGACCCTGCGTGGTCATTATGCTATGGCCGAGTGTGGCCTTTTATACTTACTCTCTCAAATGTTTTTTTTGTAGTAATTAGTGCTTGTTTTTTTTCTTTCGGTTCATCGGAGCGTGCTTTGGTTTTGTCAAAATGCCAAGGGGGAGATTGATGATGCAAGTATGGCAGGTTTGACAAAACCAACATATGTGAACAAGGAGCTGCTGCAGCTCAAACAAACAAGCAGTAGCAGATACAGCAGGTGCTGGTTCAAGTGCTGTATCAACTGTCCGAGTAGCAGTTATGTACTTGGTGAGCTTTGAAGGTATGGCAGTTGTGTTCTTGCTCTTAGAAGAATTTCTAAAAAGCTGTTGAGCATATTCCAGCAAGGTTTACTGGTCAGAGGAAGGAGATTTGCATTGAAGATATTAATCAAATCTAATCTCCTAGATTTTAGGAGATAATTGATCTTGAGGATCAATGGCCTAAACCTGGAAACTGCTTAAAGTGGTGTGGGTATTTAAACAGAAGGTGTTAGGGCTGAAGAGGGTGATCGAAGCTGAATGATACACGAGAGTAGACACAGATTTCAGAGAAGGAACTTTCTGGGTGCTACGGACGTTGTTCTTCGATCAAACACACACGGGCAGAGCGTTGAGCGCAGAGCTGTGGTGAGCATTGCAGAAGAGAATCAGGTCTTGCAGAGACTGATTTGTGCATTGATCTGGAAGCCAATTCAGAGCTGTGGAGCTTGTTGGTTGATCAAAGGCAGCCGCGGAAGAACTGACGGGTGGAAGGCTCGGTGGAAGTTCGTGCGGAAGAACTCACTAGTGACAGGTGGTCACTGAGTGAGGGGGAGTTACACAGAGTGTGCAGCGCTCTTGGAGTTGTTCGATCGGCTCGGCAGAAGGCCTTGGAGCGACGCGGACATTGTGCTTCAGCTGTGTGTTACAGCTGTTGCTGCAGCAACTCTGCTGAGTAGTGTAGTATAGAATAGGCTAAGTTCTTTGAGAGGATTGTAGCTATTCTAGACTGACATACTGTAGAGGGTGTGCTGACACAAATCAGAGCTTGTTCTGATTGTGTTGTGTGATCCACACGGGGTTAAAGTAGCATAGGTTGCGTCCGTTGTAACCGAGTGTGCTTGGGACCTTTGATTGAGTGGATTGAGGACTGGAGAATAGTCCTCCCCAGACGTAGGCAGTTTGGCCGAACTGGGTGAACAAACCTGTGCCTTTGTTCATTGCTTGCTGAGATTATTTCTTGTGAACAAGAGTGTGCTGCAGCAACTGCTAGTTCACAAATCTGTCTAAGTGAGACGCTGTGAAATTTCACTATGCTATTACATTTCTTGCTAAACCAAGAAATTAGGTTATTTCCCAAGAAGGAACATCCTCTAGAGGTACTTTTTCTATCTTCTACACAGCCTGCCCAGTCAGCATCACAGTACGCTACCAATTCAGCACTTGTATCCCCGGTGTACCATAAACCATATCCTGTTGTGCCTCTAGCATACCTGATGATTCATTTGGCCAGTAGAAGATGGATCTCTTTTGGACAAGCTTGGTATCTTGCACATACCCCTACTGCATAGGATATGTCTGGTCTGCTTGCAGTTAAGTAGAGTAGACTCCCAATCATGCTTATGTACAGCGTTTGATCAACTACAGCTCTTGTCTCATCTTTGATTGCCTTTGAATGGGTGGCAGCAGGTGTTTGTTTGTGGCTTTCATTGTCCATGCCAAACTTTTTCACCAAATTCTTACTATATTTTCTTTGGGATATAAAGATACCATCCTCCTTTTGATAGACTTGTAATCCAAGGAAATAAGTTAGCTCACCAAGCATGCTCATTTGGAACTCCGTTTTTATATGACCCACAAACTGATTCACCATCTTCTAGCATCCCGAACAAAAAACAATGTCATCTACATATATCTGAGCTATAACAAAATCTGTCTTTGTTCTACGGATGAAAAGTGTCTTATCTACTCCTCCACGATCATACCCATTGTTAAGGTATGTGGCATCATTGACAAACTCCTACAAAGTGCACTAGAGCCTGCTACAGCAAGTATGGAAAGAAAACAGCTGATGAAGAGCATTCCAGAGTGAGCAAGTTGCTACAACAACATGTTAATCATCAAGCGGTCGGCCAAAGTATCCAATCGGAGCAAGTTTTCAGAATGGTTTTAGGAAACAGATGATTGCAACAAAATTGCTAACAACCTACCAAGATCATGGAGAAGATATGGTTTCTAAATTACTTTTAGGAAAGAGGTTGTTACAACCAAATCTCAACAACTTGCTAAGATCTTGGAGTAGATCGGGATCGCAAAAAGGATTTAGAAATTATTCTAAATCAATCAAATCCTAGCGAGGCTAGGATTTCTAAATCTTTGTGGGCTGCAAGCATATATGGGTAGTGTCACACACAAGACACAAACACTCTCAAATAAACAGTAAGCAAGAGCGATAAGCAAAGATCGAAGAGGTAGAGTGTTGTCACTGCTAAAGCTGAGAGAGATCACTACTGCAAGAGTCTGATTAAAGCTTGATCATCGAATTTTAATTGGAGCGGAGTCTCGTTGAGGATCTACTACAAGCCTTTGAAGCATCGTCACGGGCGAGCTGGTCACGGACGATCGAGGAGCAGAGCAAAACTCCCAATAGCTGACAGAAGATCACTAATCAAGTGGGAGCGTCACCGGAGTTGAGAGAACTCGCGAAGGTCCGACTAAGTAGCTGGAAGAGCTTAGAGAGTCGGAGACCTGTGCTACGAAAGAGCAGCTTGATTGAGTAAGTTGTTGTACCAACCTATTATACGCCGTGTAGTAGACAGAGTAAGCTAATCTTATGATCAGGTTGAGCTGAGATAGTCTGTCTATGTGATCAGACTGCGCTAAGATCAGGCTGAGAATTGGTACCTTTGTACTTTAACCGATTATACTGGAATCTTGGGGACTGGAGAGTAGTCTACCCCAGAGGTAGGCACTGGTCGTACTAGATGACCAATTACGTGTGTGCCATGTACTGTTGTCTTAGCTATGTTATTCCGCAAGTGTCGCAAGAGATTGCTATAGCAACCTGAAGGATCCAGACACTAGCAACACGTCAATTTCAGTATGTAAGGGTTATGATTTGTATGTTACTGTTAATTAGAATTGATGTGATTTGGATATAATGATTTTGATTGATTTGGTGATAATTTTGGTTGAATTGTTTGGTGGTTTTAGTGTAGGAGTGGTAAACTAAAATGGAAAACATCGAATTAGACCCGATGGCTATGTTGATGTTAGAAAAACTGGACATGCTCGTAATGGATTAGTTTGATCGGGATGAGATAGAATTCTTAGACCAACTTGATAAGGAAGATGTTTGTATGGTTCTAGAACCTGAACATACGTGGGATATCCTGGGATTTAATGCTACCTCGGCATGGGAAGCGAATGAACCAGATGATGGTATTTGGGTAGAAATTATGGAAAATTGGGACAATTGGGGTGGGAGCTACATTCTGCAGAGAGCTACATTTAGCAAAAAGATGCAGTCTATGTTGGTCAAAATTATTCTATATTGAATCATATTGAATATTCAACGATGGAGTCTGACTCTCGGTTGTTGTTTCTTCACTGTGGGGAAGGAGAGGGGAAGTGTCCATGGTGGATTCGCATAATGAAGAAAAAAAGACTCATCATACTGGGAGGTTACAACGTACAGAGGGGATCATACATGCAACACTGACTACATTGCTAAGGAGAATGTCTACCTGGTGAGACACTTCACGGCGTTGGAAAATCGGATGTAGTTAGCAAAAGTTTGAGATTGTCTCCTGCTAAAATAAGAGCTAGAACTTTAAGTATTACGGTTATGAAATTTGGTACTTTGAAAGAACGACAGGCTAGGCAACAAGCGTTGATCAATGTTTTTGAAGATTGGGATGTCTTTTACAAAACTTCCACGTTTTATACAGCCTTCGGAAGAATCTAATCTCGGAAGCATTGTTAAATGACATCGCAATAGAGATGAAGAAAATGAATGCATGATCATAAACTAGGTATTTTGGGCATTTGATCCAACAATTGATGCGCTCAAGCACAATCGGCCCGTGTTGTGTATTGATGAAACTCATTTATACGGGAAGTATGATGGAAAGTTACTTGTCGTTGTTGCACTCGACGCCAACAACCACATGTTGTCAATTACATTTGCTTTGGTGGAGAGCGAGAATAACTCAAGTTGTAAGTGGTTTATGAAGTGCATGCGAGAGGGTGTGAAAGACCGTGATGAGCTGTGCGTAAGAACGGTCTCATGTAATTTTATAAGTGATCGGTCTCATTAAAAAGAGAGCATTTGAGAAAGGATTTCCCCAGATGAGGTATCTTTGAAATATGGATTTGCCCAAAGGGCAAATCTAATTTTTTTCTTGAGAAACGGAAAGCAACCTATAAGTGGCAGCATACATTGTTATTTGTTTCAATTTTCAATAAAATTCTTGCCCAATGTTGTTTAGGTTATGCAAAGAGGAAGGAGAGGTGGAGGCACTATTAGGATATTCGAATCGCCGCAGCCGATTCAGATTTTAAGACGAAATGGCATATAAGAGGAAGTAACGGATTATAAGTTTGGTACGACGCGAAGGAGGAATCCTATGTGCCTTCTTTGGCTGCTCAAGCTATCCGCAAAATTACTTTTGTAGAAACTTCGAATAGTATGTGGTTGCCTGTGTATTCACCTTCATGATGGTCTCCTTCTCCAAATTTTATGATTAGAGAAACACGTGACTGAAAATAGGTTGTTGTTTTGTTTCAAATAGATATTTCATTTAGTAGTCGGATAGACAACTAAGGGATTCTATCCGCACACACAACATGTGCATTTTTTTTTTCCTTAACCCAAATTTTATCTATTTGCTTTTATTTTTAGTCTTACAGCATCTGCACCCGTTTCCTCCGAGAGAAAGTTCTCTAGAAGCAATTTCTGTTACTATTCATAAAATAGTAACAGTATTTTAAACAATTTACGCACCATGACATTCTCGGTGAGAAATTTCTCCAACTATTCACGAAATAAAATAAGTTTTTTGAAAACATTTTTTTTAGTTTTAGGGAATTATTGCTCTTTTATTGATACAGATTGCGATAGGATTTTTGTCCAATTATACCAAAACACGTGTAATTGAGGATAAACTCCAAATCTCTATAAAATGAGATTCACATGTAAACTCGCACCATCAATCTTCTTATTTACTTCAGTTTTCTTGCTTTCTTCAATCTTATAGCTACATAATGGATCCATGCAATTTTGATGAGAGTTTTCAAGCATTCCCGCAAAGAATGACTGAAAGGAATGAGATGAGTAATTCCTTTGTTATGAATGCAGTAGCCGTAGCGACAATTGGTGTTCAAGAAGAAGAGGCGAGACCTCGCCGACAACCAAATCGACCCAGACAACGGGGGAGAAGGGGGCAGAATTTGTTAGAAGACTACTTCATCGAGCGGCGAATTTTCCCAGAATGAGATTTTCGTCGAATGTATCGTATGAGCAGTAATCTTTTTAATCGTATAAAGACTAAACTTTTTAATTGTTTTACTATTCATCCCCAGCCGCGTCGCTCCTTCCTCTGCCCAGGTCGACTCGCCCGGAAACTTCTCTCTAGCTTCCTCAACGAGCAATCCTCCGAGGACGTTCTTCCTCCTCAATCATTCATTCTCATCGAGCTATCGCCGCTGCGCACAAATTGGAGCAATCGCCTGAAGAAATCGACCGCTGCATATGCCCTTATGCGACGGAAAAATAAATTCCTATGGCAAACGAAAATTTTCAGCCCAAGCAGGCTGAAAATTATGTAGCAGTTCATTGATATTTAATTTTTAATTACCAAGCAGGCTCCATATTATGCAGTAATAAAAAAGTATGTGAAGAAAGATCATTCAAAGTTTTCTTGGAAAACATACATGTACTGAATAATTCTCTAGAGTAGAAAGAACATTCTAATTTGTGGTACCTCATAATTGAGAATACTTTAATACACGGTTAGTCTGGTAAGTGTGTGGTGATGCGGGAATGTGAGATGCTAGAGAATTAAGAAGATAGGAAAAGATGTTAGAACAATATTCATGTTCAGTCAAATAATGAACATGGCAGCGGAAACGAATTAGAGATCAGACATACCTCCGGCCATTGCAGTTTCTTCGTTGTTGAAAATTGGACCTTAGGCTTCCAATACCCTCCTGCTCACTTACTGATGATGTATTCTGAATGGAGAGTGGGAATGGTGAACCTTTCTCGATCGCTCTGATGATTCTTAAATCAGTTTTTCCCATCGAAAACTGACGCAATAGCTTTAAACGTGGGTGGTTTTAGGTGGTTTCCTTAAAACAAGAGAAGGATAATTATCTTCTGTAATCCACAATTTAATCTTTTAAATGGAGCACATAAATAATATTTATATTTTCAATTAATGAAAATATTACAACATTCTCCCACTTGGTCCATTTAATAAGATATATAATATATAAATCATAGCGACGAATTCCTTTACAGCGGGAATTAATCTTTCATGTATCACAATATATTACATTTCTTTAACCACCGCACCACTAACTTAATGAGTAAATCTTATGTTTACTCTAGGTTCAAACTTAATGATATTTCTCCAAAACAATAACTTTATTGAGCAAAAGATAAAGGGAGAAATTATCCAACTGAATAAAAGTCCCTGTAAACATAAATGACGTTCTACATACATGAATCAAGTCCCATTCTAGCTATATGATCCTTGAAATTCTTAATTAGCATGCCTTTAGTCAACAGATCAGCTATCATCATGTCAGTGCTAATGTGTTCGATGATCACTTTCTTTTCTTGAACACGTTCTTTTACAGCCAGGAACTTTATGCCGATGTCCTTACTTCGACTTCCACTTTTATTATTCTTGGCCATAAATACCGCAGATGAATTATCGCAGTACATCGTTATCGGCCGACAAATAGAGTCAACAACTCTCAGCCCCGATATGAAACTTTTCAACCATACACCTTGTGAGGTCGCCTCAAAACACAAGACCAATTCTTCTTCCATCGTTGAAGTGGCTGTCAAAGTCTGCTTCGCACTCCTCCAAGATACGGCTCCATTAGCTAGCATGAACACATATCCTAATGTGTATTTTTGTGAATCAATGCAGCCACCGTAATCGGAGTCAGAATAGCCCACTACTTCAAGATTATCGGTCCGTCTGTACATAAGCATATAGTTTTTGGTACCCTGAAGATACCTCAACACTTTCTTTGCAGCTTTTCAGTGATAAATGCCTGGATTACTCTGATATCTTCCTAATACTCCAACAGCATATGCTGGTATAGACTTGAGCATACATAATGCTTCCAACAGCTGAAGCATAGGGAACATTTTTCATTCGTTCCCTTTCAGTGTCATTCCTAGGGCACTGGTCCAAACTGAACCCGTCACCTTTCACAATGGGTGCTGCACTCAGTGAACAATTTTTCATACCGAATCTTTCGAGAACTTTGTTGATATAGACCTCTTGAGACAAACCTAAAATGCCTCGAGATCTATCTCTATGGATCTTAATGCCAATGACATAAGTTGCCTCTCCCATATCCTTCATATCAAAGTTCTTTGAAAGAAATTGTTTCACCTCAAATAGCAAGCCCAAATCATTGGTTGCTAACAATATATCATCCACGTACAAAATAAGGAAACAAAGCTTACTCCCACTGACCTTAAGATATATGCACTGATCCATTGGATTTTCTTCAAAACCAAATGAAGTAATCACATTATGAAATTTCATATACCATCGGGAAGCTTGTTTCAAACCGTATATGAATTTCTTAAGCTTGCAAACCAAATGCTCACCGTCTTTAGAGGAAAATCCTTCATGTTATTTCATATAAACCTCTTCCTCGAAGACACCTTTGAGAAATGTTGTTTTCACATCCATCTGATGTAGCTCATAATCAAAGTGAGCTACTAATGCCATGATAATTCGAAGAGAATCTTTCTTTGATACAGGAGAAAAAGTCTCTGTGTAGTTGATTCCTTCTCTTTGAGTAAACCCTTTGGCAACAAGTCTGGCTTTATACCTCTCGATGTTGCCTTGTGAATCTTTCTTTGTTTTAAAGACCCACTTACATCCGATGGGTTTTACCCCATCTGGCAACTCGATGAGATCCCAAACTTGATTAGATGTCATTGAGTTCATCTCATCATTCATGGCATTCAGCCATAAGCTTGAGTATATACGCTGCCGTCTTGAGTGCATCAATCCACAAAAATACAGGAAGTTTCGATTACTGCGCATACTTCTCACAATGTCCATTAATGTTCGATATCTTCTTTCACCTACACCATTCTGGTCTGGAGAACCAGGCATAGTGTATTGGGCAACAATCTCAAATAGCTCAGACTTTCGCAAATGGGCCATGTGCTTGTCCATTCTCAGTGTATCTACCATAGTACTCTCCACCTCTATCTGATCTCACAATCTTATTGTGCTTACCACATTGATTCTCTACTTCATCCTTAAACAATTTAAAGGCATCTAAAGCTTCGTCTTTAGAACGAAGTAAGTAGAGATACATGTATCGTGAATAATCATCAATGAAGGTGATAAAGTATTTTGGATCACTTGCATTCATATCCAGACAACATATATCCATGTGTATGATCTCCAATAGACTAGAACTCCTCTTTGCATCAGTTTTATACTTGTTAGTTTGCTTTCCCTTTATGCAACTAACACAAGTATCAAAATCAGTAAAGTCTAAAGTACTTAGTACTCCATCTTTTACTAATCTCTTAACTCGTTCAATGGAGATATGTCCCAATCTCCGGTGCCATAACATAGAGGATTCTTCATTCATAATACATCGCTTTTGCCCAGTACTAACATGCAAAGAGTTATGAGTGATATCATTTTGCAAGTGAAGACGATATAAACCATCAGACAGAGCACCATAACCAATAACTTCAGAATTTCTGAAAATACTAAATTCAGAATCTAAAAAATTAAAGGAAAATCCCAAAGGTACAAGTCTTGAAACTGAAATCAAATTCGAAATTTGGAACATAAAACTTCTTTTCTAAATGCAAAGTAAAACCACTACTTAAAATTAAGCTGCATGTCCTATCTGCTTCCACACGTGAACTCATCTTGTTGCCTGAATAGATGTGATGTTCATTGCCCATCGGTTTCCTTAGGTTTTGCATACTGACGCGTGTCGTTGTGCGCGCCAAACTTGTATTTATATTTCCAAGCTTTAGCTAGTGTAGCGGCAAGCAAGGGTCGAACCCAAGAGAACTGACTGTGAAGCGATTCCCTATAAATACGGAACTAAAGGGCGGTTTTGAGTGAATGGTCGTAAGAATGAATGTAATAAAAGTGTGAATGTCAATCGAGAGAAATATTCAGTTCAGGGAATTCAATAATGACTGTTATCATCGACTTCTAAAGATACGATCCTACTCAAACGTTTGGTCACTCCGACAAAGGTAATAACCTAAAGTATCCCGACAAAATTGATACTAAGCCTAGATTCTACTACTTGTCTCCAAGACAAAGCTTCGACAAGAGTTAATAATCAGAATTGATGAGCGGATAGTTTCACGACAAAGTATACGCTAACCGTGCAATACAATTCATGCAATTTAAGATCCATAACTTACGATTGAATAGAAAAATGCATTAAATCCAAGTCTGATCGCGCGTCGTTGTACGCGTCAAATTAATCCTTCCTTCTCCACTTAGTACAGCGGCTAAGTCAGGGTCGATCCCACAAGGAGCGGGCAGACTCGTCTTAGCTAGCAACCTACAACTTACGAAATTGGGGTTGTGAGTGATTGGGTTGCGCAGGTGCGCGAATGAATAGTAGTGAAAGCAGAGTTGCACGATACGTGCGCAGGCAGTAGATTTTAAGTACTATGACTATGAAAAGCATCGGTACAGACAATCCTCTATGAATGTATCTGATAGAGCCTATTTATACGTGCTATTTAGATCCTAACACTATGCTTGTTTGCATTATTTTGTGTACAAGATTACTGGTTTCCGGTGTTTTTGTATTTCAGGGCGAAACGAGGGCCTAAGTCGGATACGCGCTAACAGGCAGCGTTTAAGGAGCGCAACACACAGCCTTCGTAGCTAGCAGCGCAAACAGGATAGGAAGTGGCAGAGTCGACTACGGTCCGCAGACCGATTGCACTAACCAGTGTGTGCAGTGCGCCATGCGCAGGATATTGGTGTTTCCAAATCTTGACACCATCAGATTTGGAAGTTGCCAAGGCCGTCCTTGGGCCTCATGAGCAGTATATAAAGAGAGGAAGGCTAGGGTTTGAGAGACACACCACGACACATAGAGAAGCAGGAGAGAGCGGCAGAACTGAAAAACACACGAGCCTACTGATCGCGCGTCGTCGTACGCGTCAAATATAATTCCTTCCTCTTCCACTAGTACAGCGGTTAAGTAAGGGTCGATCTGCTCAGGGAGCAAGTAGTTCAGTTCTAGCCAGTGACCTACACTTACGAAGATTGGGGGGGTGAGTGATTGGGTTGCGTAGTGCGCAAGTAACAGTTGTAAAACGTAGGGAATTGCACTAGACGTGCGCAGGCAATAGAGATTAGATACTATGACTATGAGAAGTATTGGCGCAGACAATCCTCTATGAGTGCATTCCTTATCATCGACTCTACATGTCTATAGCTTGATTTTACTTAAGTTAGTGTCCGGTCAAGGCTTCCTAACATGTGCGCATGTTCCGATCAAAGTTCATGCGCTATTAATTCTTGCACTAGACCTAAACAACTACGGATCCGATCAAGGTAGTAATTGCCTATCCTAGCGCGTTACTCCTAGTTGGCACCGTCAGGATATTCAACTAGTTTAACAGACAACAACAAGCGACAAGAGTAAGATTGCGGTTCAAGGCTTCCCCTACTCATGCAACAAGCTGCCAGTAATGTGCACAGAATTAATATAAGCAAGCAAGCTATGCATTAAGCGCAAGTCTCAAAGGAAATACTCATAGATTCATGTCCAACCGATACTAAGCGTTTAGCTAGACATGCTAGTAATAAACATCATAGAATAGTAAATAAGGTCTAATGTATCTGAGAAACAAGTAGCAAACAGTGCGTGCAGTATGTCTCTCGGCTGGCGCAGTCGGCTGGCGCAAGTCCTCTCAATAAGTCCGTGTGTTTTCCAGTTTGCCGCTCTCTCGCTCTCTCGTGGCCCTTTGATGTGGGGTGTTGCCTTTCTGTGTGTCTCCTGATTGATTTATCCTCTTTCAAACCCTAGACTTCCTCCCCTTTATATACTGCTCGAGAGGTCCATCCTTGGCAACTTCCAAATCTGGTCATGTCAGGATTAGGAAATACTGGACTCTGCGCCTGGCGCACAGCGTACTGTTTAGCGCGTTGGTCGGCGCAACTCTGCTGTGTCTCGCCATTTCTTCTGTTTGCGCCGCTAGCTCCGCAGGCTGTGTGCTGTGCGTCCTAAACGCTGCCTGTTAGTGCGTATCCGGCTTAGGCCCTCGTTTTGCCCTGAAATACAAAAACACTGGAAACCAGTAATCTTGTACACAAAATAATGCAAACAAGCATAGGGTTATGATCTAAATAATGCGTATAAATAGGCTCTCTCACCTACTGAGAGGACCTGCGCTAGGCGACTACGCCGGCCGAGATACTACAACCTGCACGCACCTGCTTGTTACTGTTTTCTTGGATACTTTAGCTATTATTTACTGTTTCTATGATGTTTACTACTAGCATGTCTAGCTAAACGCTTAGTATCGGTTGGGCATGAATCTATGAGTATTTTCTTTGAGACTTGCGCTTAATGCATAGCTTGTTTGCTTATATTAATTCTGTGCACATTGTTGGCAGCTAGTTGCATGAGTAGGGGAAGCCTTGAACCGCAATCTTACTCTTGTTGCTTGTTGTTATATGTTAAACTAGTTGAATAGCCTGACGGTGCCGACTAGGAGTAACGCGCTAGGATAATCAGTTGCTACTGTGACAGGATTCGCAGCTGCTTAGACTAGTCTTAAGAATTAATAGCTCATGAACTTTGATCGGAACATGCGCACATGTTAGGAAGCCTTGATCGGACACTAACATTAGCAAACCAAACTGTAGACATTTAGAGTCGATGATAAGGAAAACACTCATAGAGGATTGTCTGCGCCGATACTTTTCATAGTCATAGTACTTAATCTCTACTGCCTACGCACGTCTAGTGCAATTCCTGCGTTAACTACTGTTCATTCGCGCACTTGCGCAACCCAATCACTCACACCCCAACTTTCGTAAGTGTAGGTTACTAGTTAGAGCTAATCTACTTGCTCCCTGTGGATTCGACCCTGACTTAGCCGCTATACTAAGTGGAGAAGGAAGGAATTAATTTGACGCGCACAACGACGCGGGCTATCAAATTTTGGCGCCGTTGCCGGGGAGCAACACAGATAAGCTTTAATTAGCTTTAATTTCTTTTTACAATAGTTATTTTATTTCTGTTTGCTTTATTCTCGTTGTTGTTGCTGACAGCGCGCAATCAACATCAGCCTGCGCAACCTTGAAACAGTTGCGCTACGCAGATTCTAGTTGCGCACTGACAGACGCAACAACTTAGTTTTCTTTTAATTTCGTTTTCTTTAAGATTTAGAACAGGTTGTGGAGGATAACAGTGTCGTTGGAGATAACTTAGGGGACAGAACCCCAGACAATACAGGAGCAGATAACCGCGCAGTTCGGTTCAGAGAGGAGGTGCAGCGCGAAGTTGAAGCAAGGATGGCAGCTGAGATGTATAATTGATAGAGCCTATTTATACACATTATTTAGATCCTAACCCTATGCTTGTTTGCATTATTTTGTGTACAAGATTGCTGGTTTCCAGTGTTTTTGTATTTCAGGGCGAAACGAGGGCCTAAGTCGGATACGCGCTAACAGGCAGCGTTTAGGTCGCGCATCACACAGCCTGCGGAGCTAGCGGCGCAAACAGAGAAGTTGGCAGAGTCGACCACGGTGCGCTAACCGATTGCGCTAACCAAGATGCCGTGCGCCATGCGCAGATAGTGGTGTTTCCAAATCTTGACACCACCAGATTTGGAAGTTGCCAAGGTTGAGCCTCTTGAGCAGTATATAAAGAGAGGAAGGCTAGGGTTTGAGAGAGACTCGCGACACAATTGAGAGCATCCATCATCATCACAACACACGAGAGAGCAGCAAAGCAGAAAAACACACGAGCTTACTGAGACGACCTGCGCTAGCCGACTGCGCCAGCCGAGACACTGCAACCTGCACGCACCTGCTAGTTGCTGTTTCTTTGATACTTTAGATTTTATTTACTGTTTCTATGATGTTTACTACTAGCATGTCTAGCTAAACGCTTAGTATCGGTTGGGCATGAATCTATGAGTATTTCCTTTGAGACTTGCGCTTAATGCATAGCTTGTTTGCTTATATTAATTCTGTGCACATTGTTGGCAGCTAGTTGCATGAGTAGGGGAAGCCTTGAACCGCAATCTTACTCTTGTTGCTTGTTGTTATATGTTAAACTAGTTGAATAGCCTGACGGTGCCGACTAGGAGTAACGCGCTAGGATAATCAGTTGCTACGGTGACAGGATTCGCAGCTGCTTAGACTAGTCTTAAGAATTAATAGCTCATGAACTTTGATCGGAACATGCGCACATGTTAGGAAGCCTTGATCGGACACTAACATTAACAAACCAAACTGTAGACATTTAGAGTCGATGATAAGGAAAACACTCATAGAGGATTGTCTGCGCCGATACTTCTCATAGTCATAGTACTTAATCTCTACTGCCTGCGCACGTCTAGTGCAATTCCTGCATTTTACTACTGTTTACTCGCGCATTGTGCAACCCCAATCACTCACACCCTCAGTTTTCGTAAGTGCAGGGTACTAGTTAAAGCTAATCTACTGCCTCCCTGTGGATTCGACCCCGACTTAACCGTTGTGCTAAGTGGAAGAGGAAGGAATTAATTTGAACGCGCACAACGACGCGCGATCAAATTTTAGCGCCGTTGCCGGGGAAGGCAACACAGATAAGCTTTAACCAGCTTAGGTTTTCTTTTAATAGTTAGTTATTTCTGTTTGCTTTATTTTCGTTGTTGTTTCTGACAGCGCGCAATCACCATTAGCCTGCACAACCTTGTAACAGTTGCGCTGCGAAGAATCTAGTTGCGCACTGACAGACGCAGCAGCTTAGTTATCTTTTAATTTTGTTTTCTTTGAGATTTAGAACAGGTCATGGAGGATAACAGTGTCGTTGGGGACAACTTAGGGGACAGAACCCCAGAGGAAGCGAGGGCACATAACCACGCAGCCCTGTTCAGAGAGGAAGTGCAGCGCGAGGTTGAAGCAAGGATGGCCGCTGAAGTGTATAATGCGCCACCCGCGCGACAGGCTGCTCGACGCAGAACAGTGCGCGAGATGTCAGCCCCACTCACAGTTAACCAGCCATGGTGCATCGTGCTTCCACCAGACGGTCATTTTGAACTCAGGAGCTCGCTCATCCATCACATGTCCAAGTTCCACGGGATGAACAACGAGAACCCAGTCAAGCATGTGTGAGAGTTCCTAGTCATTTGCGAAAACATGAAGGCCGAAGGGGAGAGCGATGAAGCGCTGAAGATGAAAGCGTTCCCATTTTCACTGTGTGACACGGCCAGGCATTGGCTAATGAACTTACCAGCAGGATCAATTCACACATGGGAGCAGCTGTAGAAGAAGTTCCTGGACAAATTCTATCCCGCAGCAAAGATTGCGATACTCAGGAGGGAGCTGGCCGCACCTAGGCAGAGCGCAGGGGAGTCGCTGTCAGAGTATTACGAGCGTTTCAGGGAGCTAGAGGCCAACTGCTACAATCACGGCCTGCCCCAGAATGTGCTGATAGAGAATTTCCTGAATGGACTGCTGCCCATGGAGCTGAGATTATTGAACGCATGCGCAGGAGGCGACATTTGCAACATGTACCCAGAGGACGCGTGGCAGCCGATAGAAGACTCTGCTGGGCAGGTAAGACATCAGCTAACACTTGAAAATAGTCATGCTCGTTCTGTGCATCAGGTAGAAACAAGCGCTGAAATAAAGGAAATGAAGGCCATGCTGCAGAAGTTGATGAGTGTGCAAAGCGCACAACCAGTTGCGCCAAAGGTATGCGAATTCTGCAATTCCGCTGAGCACAAAACCGATGCATGTCCCACGCTTTTTGAGGAATCAGGAGATGTCAATGCTCTCGGAGGATGGGATAACAGAAGGCCACCGAGGCAGAATCAGCCGCGTTTTGGACTAGCCGCAAATGGGTTCAGATGGAAGGAGGAAAACAATTTCAAGAGGCAGTCCACGGATCAGCGCGCGCCACAGCAGACGCAACAAGCTGCGCCCTACAATCCACCGCATCGCCGCACTGACGCACCAGCGCAGAACAACCAGCACCCGAGGCGATCCTTAGAAGATATCGTGGGGCAGCTAGCAGACACAGTGCGCAAGAATGATGAGAAGTACGACAAGAGGTTCGAGTCCATTGAGAAGCAGCTATCACAGATTGCGACCACGGTGTACGAGCTGAAAAAGAGCGATGGCAACCTGCCTTCGCAAGTGATTCAAAACCCCAAGGGAGGAGTGAACGCTGTGACACTGAGGACTGGGCGCACGATAGGAACAGAGCAGACCACGAAGGCACCCACGCAACCAGTTGCGCAAGTCCCGGATCCAGCAGAGCAGAATGCGCAACCGGAGCAAGACGCGCAACCCGAAGCGCCAGCCACAAGCCAGCAGGGCGAAGTGCCAGGTATAACACAATTAAAAGACAAGAGCACGAATCGTACTAACATACCTGCACCTTTCCCTGTGGAAGGAAGCGCTCGACAAGGAGCTCTACGAGTTATTCAGTAAGGTGGAAATAAACATTCCCCTTATTGAAGCAGTTCGGCAAATCCCTAGGTACGCCAAATTTCTAAAGGAGCTGTGCACAAACAAGAGACGGAAAGGCGAGTGCGCACAGGTAATGCTAAATGCGCAGGCCTCAGCGATCGTGTAACATAAGGTACCACCTAAATGCCAAGACCCAGGTACATTTACCATTCCATGCACTTTAGGTAAGACCACAGTGAGCAATTGCATGATTGACTTAGGCGCGTCTATAAATGTGCTACCCTTTTTCCTATATGCGTCATTGCGCCTTGGACCACTAAAGCCTGCAGGTCTCACCATTCAGCTAGCAGATCGGTCGTGCAAGCAACCTACGGGCATGATCGAGGACGTTCTGGTCCGAGTAGGAGAGCTGGTTCCCAGCAGACTTCTATGTCCTAGAAATGGAGGGTGAATCAAGCACCAGCAGTGCGCAGATCCTACCGGGCAGACCATTTCTGATGACCGCGCGCACGAAGATAGATGTGTGGAGGGGTACGCTCTCTATGGAGGTTGATGGCGAAGAAATTCATTTCAACATATTCAAAGGGATGCAGCACCCGCATGAAGACGCCACAGTGCACGCAATGGACAGTATAGATGACTTGGTCGCAGATGCGCAATGTGCGAGCGCAGCAGAAGAACCTATAACACTGGCACAGGCAGAGTTGGAGGCGCAGGAAGAGGAGCTGAGCAGTGCTGAACCAGAGCCCAGACAGGTACAAGATATAGTTAATGTTAGTACTGCTAATAAAATCTTGCCCTCTATTGAACAGGCACCCAAGGTCGAGCTAAAGCAACTCCCAGAGCACCTCAAGTACATATTCTTGGGAAATGAAGACACCCTGCCAGTGATCATAAAGAATGGATTAAAACAGGAGCAGGAGGCGCGATGGTAAGACGGTCGCTGACTTTTTGAGAACTAACATATTTTGCATTATGGAGTGCGCCACAAGACGTCCACTGCTTATCATCCTCAGACAAATGGACAAGCCGAGGTTTCCAACAGAGAGATCAAGCGCATCATGGAGAAGACCGTGAGACCGTCGCGCAAAGATTGGAGCCAGCGTCTTGACGATGCGCTGTGGGCATACCGCACTGCGCATAAGACGCCAATTGGGACTTCACCGTTCCGGTTGGTTTACGGAAAAGCATGCCACCTGCCAGTGGAGTTAGAGCACAAAGCATATTGGGCATTACGCATTTGCAACCTGAACCTAGACGAGGCCGGAAAGGAGCGCGCATTTGAGCTAAGCGAATTAGAAGAGCTGCGCCTGGATGCCTATGAGGGACTGCGAGATTACAAGGCGCGCACAAAGGCATTTCATGACAAGCATATCCTCAGACGCACTTTTGAGCCAGGAGACCAGGTATTATTATTCTCATCACGCCTAAAGCTCATGCCTGGAAAGCTGCGCAGCAAATGGACAGGACCGTACACAGTCACCAAGGTTTTCCCCTACGGAACAATCGAGTTAGAAAACGAGCACCGGCATCGTTTTCAGGTCAATGGGCAGAGAGTCAAACGGTATTTAGGAGAACCTTGGGATAGCACAGCGCGCGAAATTGAATTGGCAGAGCCTGAGATAGCATCACCAGAGTCATGACAATGCGTAGGTAGCTGCGCCAGAGTCATCACCAGACGTGCCAGAGGGAGAACAGGGGACTATTGCTCATATTTCTTCTCCCTCTTTACCTACCCTCGTTACTTATAATTTATCACATACTATTAACCATGCTGACCACCCGTCCGTCCCTTTGCGCAGGACCGAGAAGAACACAACACATGCACAAGCACAGGGTCACCCAGGAGCAAGTGTGGGGGAGGTCGCTGGTATACTTTCACGCAAGTAACGAGGTACAGTCGAGCCAACGACGTTAAACAAAGGCACTTGTCGGGAGGTAACCCGACACGTTTTACTTTTACATGTTTTTTTTGTTCTTTTAGTTTTTCTAGTGTCTTTTCGCTAGTTTAGGACTTGTATTTTTTTTAGTCGAGCAGCAGTGCGCAGGACAGCTGCGCTAGTCAGGGGGTATATAAGGGCAGTACTTAGAAAATTTCAGCACTTTTTCACTCGACCGTTGCAAGAGAAACTCCCGCCCTCACACCTCCGCTCACCGTCCGGTGCTCAACCCAACTTCTGTTTAGAGAGATTTGAGGAGCACTCCGTCGCACTCCCTTCAGGTAACCTTTCCCCCCGATTTGAGCCAATTGCATTAGGGTTTGTGCGAGAAGAGGGGTGACCTAGGTCTGAAATCGCACCAAGCTAGCGTGCACCGATTAGAGGTTTGGTTAGTGGGTTTTGTAGGCAGGGAGTAGGCGCCCAATTGGTGAAAGTTTCAGGGCATTTGGAGGAGTTTGGATTTTCTAAGCTTTAGAGAGGCTTGACCGTAGTTGACCATAGTTGACCAAAGAGACCCAGCGCACGATGCAGCCTGCCGAGGACCAAGCGACCCTAGCTCACTTCGCCAGCAAGTACGCGGCCTTCCTGAGGCTTGAGATGTACGGGACTCCGTACATCAGCAGGGAGTTCCTGCGGGAGGTCGGTATGGAGGACCTCATCTTGGAGAAGCTCGCGCTGGCGGGCTGGGAGGCGCTGTTGGAGATCAACAGCGCAGCAGACAAGGAGGACACTTGCGAGTTTCTGGCGTCGCTAGAAACGAGTGATATGGAGATAAGGTACCGGCACCGAGGGGTGTGGTACATTGCCTCGGCTAAGAGGCTGAAGCGCACACTGAGGTGCGCTAAGGTGCGAGAAGCTAACTTGGACGCGCACACGAATCAGGAGGCGTGGCGCGAGATGGCGACCGGCCCAGTTTTTGCCGCGGGGCGCAGCCGAGGACGCGAGCTGCGCGACCCGTGGATGTTCTACTTGTGGCGCATGGTCGCCTATGCGATCATTGGGCGTTTTAATGGTGCGCCGAAGATCAGCTTGCTGGATATGGAGATTTTGAAGGGCTTTTATTATGGGAAGAGGGTGCTTTTTGTCCTGAACATGGTGATCCACTGGAGCCGGGCCAGCGCCAAGGGGCCGCTGACTTGCGGAGGGATAATAACGCACCTGCTGCGTGCGTTGCATGGAGAGCCTGAGGTACCAGAGCACACAGTGGTGCCTGTTGTTCCCCTGGACCGCTGATAGAGCCTATTTATACGCATTATTTAGATCATAACCCTATGCTTGTTTGCATTATTTTATGTACAAGATTACTGGTTTCCAGTGTTTTTGAATTTCAGGGCAAAACGAGGGCCTAAGTCGGATACGCGCTAACAGGCAGCGTTTAGGACGCGCATCACACAGCCTGCGGAGCTAGCGGCGCAAACAGAAGAATTGGCAGAGTCGACCACGGTGCGCTAACCGATTGCGCTAAGCAGATGCCGTGCGCCATGCGCAGATGATGGTGTTTCCAAATCCTGACACAACCAGATTTGGAAGTTGCCAAGGATGAGCCTCTGAGCAGTATATAAAGAAGAGAAGGAGGCTAGGGTTTAAAAAGGATACACAATTCGTACACCAAGGAGGCACGGCGCAACAGAACTGGAAAACACACGAGCTTGCTGAGAGGATCTGCGCTAGCCGACTGCGCCAGCCAACTCTGCAACCTGCACGCACTGTTTGCTATTGTTTTCTTGGATACTTTAGTTATTATTTACTGTTTCTATGATGTTTACCACTAGCATGTCTAGCTAAACGCTTAGTATCGGTTGGGCATGAATCTATGAGTATTTCCTTTGAGATTTGCGCTTAATGCATAGCTTGCTTGCTTATATTAATTCTGTGCACATTGTTGGCAGCTAGTTGCATGAGTAGAGGAAGCCTTGAACCGCAATCTTACTCGTGTTGCTTGTTGTTGTATGTTAAACTAGTTGAATAGCCTGACGGTGCCAACTAGGAGTAACGCGCTAGGATAGGTAATTACTACCTTGATCGGATTCGTAGTTGTTTAGTCTAGTTCAAGAATTAATAGCACATGAACTTTGATCGGAACATGCGCACATGTTAGGAAGCCTTGATCGGAAACTAACATTAGCAACCCAAACTATAGACGTTTAGAGTCAATGATAAGGGATACATTCATAGAGGATTGTCTGCGCCGATACTTCTCATAGTCATAGTACTTAATCTCAACTGCCTGCGCACGTCTAGTGCAATTCCTGCGTTTACGACTGTTTACTCGCGCATTGCGCAACCCCAATCACTCACACCTCCAGCTTTCGTAAGTGTAGGTCACTGGTTAAAACTGAACTGCTTGCTCCCTGTGGAGATCGACCCTTACTTAACCGCTGTACTAGTGGAAGAGGAAGGATTAATTTGACGCATACAACGACGCGCGATCAAATTTTGGCGCCGTTGCCGGGGAGCAACACAGCTAAGTTTTAGCTAGTTTACGTTTTTCCTTTTTAGTAACTAGTTATTTTCAGTTTGTTTTGTTTTTCGTTGTTGTTTCTGACAGCATGCTGCCCATGGAGCTGAGGCTATTGAACGCATGCGCAGGAGGCGACATTTGCAACATGTATCCAGAGGACGCGTGGCAGCTGATAGCAGACTCTGCTGGGCAGGTAAGACATCAGCTAACACTTGAACATAGTCGTGCTCGTCCTGTGCATCAGGTAGAAACAAGCGCTGAGATCAAGGAAATGAAGGCCATGCTGCAGAAGTTGATGAGTGCGCAAAGCGCACAACCAGTTGCGCCAAAGGTATGCGAATCCTGCAGGTCCACCGAGCACAAAACTGATGAGTGTCCCACGCTTTTCGAGGAATCAGGAGATGTCAATGCTCTTGGAGGATGGGATAACAGAGGGCCACAGAGACAGAATCAGCCGCGCTTTGGACTAGCCGCAAATGGGTTCAGATGGAAGGAGGAAAATAAGTTCCAGAGGCAGTCCACGGATCAGCGCGCGCCACAGCAGACGCAACCAGCTGCGCCCTACAATCCACCGCATCGCCGCACTGACGCACCAGCGCATAACAACAGCAACCTAGGCGATCTTTGGAAGATATCGTGGGGCAGCTAGCAGACACAGTGCGCAAGAATGACGAGAAGTATGACAAGAGGTTCGAGTCCATTGAAAAGCAGCTATCACAGATTGCTACCACGGTGTATGAGCTAAAGAAGAGTGATGGCAACCTTCCTTCGCAAGTGATTCAGAACCCCAAAGGAGGAGTCAATGCAGTGACACTGAGGACTGGGCGCACAATAGGAGCGGAGCAAACCGCGAAGGCGCCCGCGCAACCAGCTGCGCAAGTCCCGGATCCAGCAGAGCAAAATGCGCAACCAGAGATAGCCGCGCAACCAGAAGTGCCAGCCACAAGCCAGCAGGGCGAAGCGATAGGTATAACACAATTGAAAGACAAGGGCACGAATCGTACTAACATACCTGCACCTTTCCCTGTGCAGGCACCCTTGGCTAGGAAGGAAGCGCTGGATAAGGAGCTATACGAGTTATTCAGCAAGGTGGAAATAAACATTCCCCTTATCGAAGCAGTTCGGCAGATCCCTAGGTACGCCATGTTTTTAAAGGAGCTGTGCACAAACAAGAGGAGGAAAGGCGAGTGCGCACAGGTAATGCTAAATGCGCAGGCCTCAGCGATCGTGCAACATAAGGTACCACCTAAGTGCCGAGATCCAGGTACGTTCACTATCCCATGCACTTTAGGTAAAACCACAGTAAGCAATTGCATGATTGATTTAGGCGCGTCCATAAATTTGCTACCCTATTCCCTATATGCGACATTGCGCCTTGGACCACTAAAGCCTGTAGGTTTCACCATTCAGTTGGCAGATCGGTCTTGCAAACAACCTACAGGCATGATAGAGGATGTTCTTGTGCGAGTAGGAGAGCTGGTGTTCCCAGCAGATTTTTATGTGCTAGAAATGGAGGGTGAATCAAGCACCAGCAGTGCGCAGATCCTACTGGGCAGACCTTTTCTGATGACCGCGCGCACAAAGATAGACGTGTGGAGGGGCACAATCTCCATGGAGGTTGATGGCGAAGAAATCCATTTCAATTTATTCAAGGGGATGCAGCACCCACATGAGGACGCCACAGTGCACGCGATGGATAGCATTGATGATTTAGTCACAGATGCACAATGTGCAAGCGCAACGGTAGGACCAGAGCCACTGGCACAAGCAGAGTTAGAGGAGCAGGACGAGGAGCTGAGCAGTGCTGAATCAGAACTCAGACAGGTACACACTATAGTTCACATTTGCACTGCTACTAAAATCTTGCCCTCTATTGAACAGGCACCCAAGGTCGAGCTGAAGCAACTTCCAGAGCACCTCAAATACATTTTCTTAGGAGATGAGGACACCCTGCCAGTGATCATAAAGAAAGGATTGGAAGAGGAGCAGGAAGCGCGCTTACAGCGGGTGCTGCGCAAGAACCAGCGCGCCATAGGATGGACACTTGCTGATCTGCGTGGAGTGAGCCCAGACGTATGCATGCATAGAATTCTGTTGGAAGATGGTGCAAACCATCCAGGGAGGCTCAGCGCATATTAAACCCGAATATGATGGAGGTAGTGCAGAAGGAGATTCTAAAGTTGCTTGACGCAGGAGTCATTTACCCCATCTCGGACAGCAAGTGGGTAAGTCCGGTGCACGTTGTGCCAAAGAAGGGAGGACTCACAGTAGAAGAGAATGCGCAGGGCGAGCTAGTTCCCAAGCGCATTCTGACTGGATGGCGCATGTGCATCGACTACAGGAAGCTTAACGCAGTCACGCGCAAGGACCATTTCCCGCTACCCTTCATGGACCAAATGCTGGACAGATTAGCAGGAAAGCCCTATTTTTGCTTCTTGGACGGATATTCAGGGTACAACCAGATACCCATAGCTGCGGAGGATCAAGAGAAGACCACGTTCACCTGCCCGTTCGGTACGTTTGCGTTTCGGCGCATGTCATTCGGGCTGTGTAACGCGCCAGGTACGTTCCAACGCCTTGTCATGAGCATTTTTTCTGATATGATTGGTATATGCATAGAAGTGTTCATGGATGATTTTACCGTGTATGGAGGTACCTTTGATGCATGCCTAACTCATCTTGATAAGGTCTTAGCGCGCTGCATTTCTAAGAACCTAGTGGTCAATTATGAAAAATGTCATTTCATGGTAACGCAAGGTGTAGTACTAGGACATATTATCTCGCAGGAGGGGATCAAGGTAGATAAAGCTAAAATTGATCTTATTTCCAATCTGCCTTATGCCACTAACGTGCGCGACGTGAAGCCATTCCTTGGGCATGCCGGGTTTTACAGGCGTTTTATAAAGGACTTCTCTAAAATTTTTATACCCCTGTCTAACCTCTTACAAAAGGATGTGTGCTTCGACTTTACTGATGAGTGCAGGGCCGCATTTGATAAGCTGAAGGAGGCGCTGACCAGTGCGCCAGTGATGCGCGCGCCAGACTAAAACCCAAGTCAGCATTACATTTGGGATGATCCGTATATGCTCAGAATAGGACCAGATCAGATATTGAGGCGCTGCGTGCCTGACCATGAAACTAACTCTGTTTTGATGTTTTGTCATGAGCACGCATGTGGAGGACACTTTGGTCCGAAGCGCACGAGCAGGAAGATCCTGGATAGCGGATTTTATTGGCCGCCCTTGTTCAGAGACGCATATAACTACTGTAGAAACTGTGACAGGTGCCAGCGCACAGGAGGCATATCAGCGCGCAATGAGATGCCGCAGACACCAATTCTAGTGGATGAAGTATTCGACATTTGGGGGATTGACTTCATGGGGCCATTTCCCCCATCTTCCGGATACGAGTATATTTTGGTCGCGGTAGATTATGTCTCCAAATGGGTCGAAGCTAAGGCCACACGGAAGGATGATGGTAAGACGGTCGCTGAGTTTCTGAAAACTAACATCTTTTGCAGGTACGGGGTACCTAAGGCGTTCATTAGCGACCAGGGGACGCACTTTTGCAACAAGATTGTGGCGCAAGTTTTCAAGCATTATGGAGTGCGCCACAAGACGTCCACTGCTTATCATCCTCAGACAAATGGACAGGCCGAGGTTTTTAACAGAGAGATCAAGCGCATCCTGGAGAAAACTGTGAGATCCTCGCGCAAGGATTGGAGCCAGCGCCTGGACGACGCGCTGTGGGCATACCGCACTGCGCATAAGACGCCGATTAGGACTTCACTGTTCCGGTTGGTTTACGAAAAAGCATGCCACCTGCCAGTAGAGCTAGAGCACAAAGCATATTGAGCCTTACGCATTTGCAACTTGAACCTAGACGAGGCCGGAAAGGAGCGCGCATTTGAGCTCAGCGAATTAGAAGAGCTGTGCCTGGATGCCTATGAGGGACTGCGCGACTACAAGGAGCGGACAAAGGCGTTTCATGACAAGCATATCCTCAGACGCACTTTTGAGCCAGGAGACCAGGTATTATTATTCTCATCACGCCTAAAGCTCATGCCAGGGAAGCTGCGCAGCAAATGGACTGGACCATACACGGTTACCAAGGTTTTCCCCTACGGAACAATCGAGTTAGAAAACGAGCACCGGCATCGTTTTCAGGTCAATGGGCAGAGAGTCAAACGGTATTTAGGAGAACCTTGGGATAGCACAGCGCGCGAAATTGAATTGGCAGAGCCTGAGATAGCAGATGCACAGGTTGCTGCGCCAGAGGCACCACCAGATGCACAGGAAGGAGAACTGGAAACTATTGCTCACATTTCTTCTTCCTCTTCATCTACCCTCGTTACTGCAGACTTCTCGCATATTATTAACCATGCTGACTACCCTTTTGATCCTTTGCGCAGGACCACAGAATGAGCCACACACGCACAAACGCGCGATCACTCAGGAGCAAGAGTGGGGGAGGACGTTGGCACACATTCGGGCACGTAACGAGGTACAGTCTAGCCAACGACGTTAAACAGAGGCACTTGTCGGGAGGTAACCCGACTCGTTTTTACTTTTACACGTTCTTTCTTATATCTTTATTTTGCTTGCATACATGTGCGCGTCCCCGTGCGCTTGAGCTTGAGTCGTGGGGACACGTCTCTGTTTAAGTGTGGGGGGGGGGGGGGAGCGTTACACTTACATTTCACGTTTTTGGAGCTTTTTAGTGTAGCTTAGTTTAATTGAAGGGAACAGTAGCAGTAGTGCGCTTGTGTGCGGGTTGCGCGCACTGTTCAGCTTGTTTGCGCTACCCATATTGCGTGCGCTGCTATCGCCTGTTTTAGTATATATTTTTTCATTTTTCTGCTCCTGTTAGTTGGGATATACAGGGGATGTGGAGTTGACAGAAATGCTCTAGAGAGGCGGTTAGTCGTTCGAGCTTCGGAGGTGAGGTATATGGTCGAGAGCGCGAGTGGAGGCCTGTGCTTCGCGACCTTCGGAACAAGAGAGCGCGTGATCGCGCGTCGTTGTGCGCGTCAAATATAATCCTTCCTCTTCAACTCAGTACAGCGGTTAAGTAAGGGTCGATCTCCACAGGGAGCAAGTAGTTCGGTTCTAGCCAGTGACCTACACTTACGAAGATTGGGGGGTGAGTGATTGGGTTGCGCAGTGCGCAAGTAACAGTTGTAAAACGCAGGAATTTGCACTAGACGTGCGCAGGCAGTAGAGATTAAGTACTATGACTATGAGAAGTATTGGGCAGACAATCCTCTATGAGTGCATTCCTTATCACTGACTCTAATATGTCTATAGCTTGATTTCACTTGGGTTAGTGTCCGGTCAAGGCTTCCTAACACGTGCGCATGTTCCGTTCAAAGTTCATGTTCTATTAATCTCTAGAACTAGACTAAAACAGCTACGAATCCGTTCAAGGTAGCAACTGATCACCCTAGCTCGTTATTCCTAGTTGTCACCGTCAAGCTATCAACTAGTTTAACATATGACGAACAAGCAACAAGATTAAGATTGCGGTTCAAGGCTTCCCCTACTCATGCAACTAGCTGTCTCCGTATGCACAGAGTTTAATACAAGTAAGCAAACTACGCATTATGCTCAAGTCTCAAAGGAAATACATCATAGATTCATGCCCAACCAACACTAAGCGTTTAGCTAGACATGCTAGTGATAAACATCATAGAATAGTAAATAATAACTAATGTATCTGAGAAACAAGTAGCAAACAGTGCGTGCAGAATGTTTCTTGGCTGGCGCAAGTCCTCTCAACAAGTCCGTGTGTTTTCCAGTTTGCCGCTCTGTGTGTCTCTGATGATGATCGTCTCTTCCTATTATCCTTGTTCTTGTTGTTGTTGTTGTTGTTGTTTTTTTTTTTTTTTTTTTTGTTGAAACCCTAGACCTCCTCCCCTTTATATACTGCTTGAGAGGTCCATCCTTGGCAACTTCAAAATCTGGTCATGTCGGGATTAGGAAATACTGGACTCTGCGCCTGGCGCACGGCGTACTGCTTAGCGCATTGGTCGGCGCAACTCTGCTGTGTCTCGCCATTTCTTCTGTTTGCGCCGCTAGCTCCGCAGGCTGTGTGCTGCGCGTCCTAAACGCTGCCTGTTAGCGCGTATCCGGCTTAGGCCCTCGTTTTGCCCTGAAATACAAAAACACTGGAAACCAGTAATCTTGTACATAAAATAATGCGAACAAGCATAGGGTTATGATCTAAATAATGCGTATAAATAGGCTCTATCAGCGCGCTCAGTCACGCAGATGCCGAAGGCGAATTACCCAAAGTGTGGCGAGGTGGGAAAACAGACCACCTTTCCTCTGGAAGTCGAGCTAAGGAAGGCGGGCGCGGGTGTAAACGCGTGACCCGACCTGCGCAGATAGACCAAGGAGGGAGAGCGGGGCGGTGTTCCATAGCTGTTATCTGGAGGCCGAGACTGGAACCGTTCTGGGAATGTGAGAAATCGTAGACAAAGCTGTACAAAAGAAAAACACCAGCAGATGATATGCGCTACAAAAGAATCAGCATGCGCACTAATAAGCACCAGCGTGCGCAAAGTCCACAGAAAATCATCAAAAGGCTTGAGTTCCCAAGAAGTGCGCGGAAGAATCACGCATCGGAAGAAGCTTGCGCTGTTAACCATATACCCTTCCTCGGAGTGAGAGCAGACAACCTGGAGCCTATGAAGAGCTATCTCCCAGTCATCCGAAATGATCTTCATCCCAGCTGAGAGGTAATGAATTTCGAAATCACTATACTTAAAACTGTTGAAAGTAGTTGTGCACAGGTGGTAGAGCAGCGCAGGGTGTTCAGTAGTGCAGATCGCGCCATAGTGCAAGACTGTGCGCTAGACTCCAGAGAGGTAATGGTATCCGTGCTTGAGTGCTTGTTCGAGGACGAACAAGGGGCAAGTGTGGGGGGTTTGATAGAGCCTATTTATACGCATTATTTAGATCATAACCCTATGCTTGTTTGCATTATTATATATACAAGATTGCTGGTTTCCAGTGTTTTTGTATTTCAGGGCGAAACGAGGGCCTAAGTCGGATACGCGCTAACAGGCAGCGTTTAGGACGCGCATCACACCAGCTGTGCCTCCAGTGAGGCGCGCGAGGACTCGTGCGCAGACTGGAGCGCACCGAAGGGACCGTGCACCGCAGGGGGAGCCAGTTACCATTTCCATTGAGGATTCTCCCCCGCGTGCACAAGGGAAGCGCCCCAGGATGGAGTCAGAGGAGGTACCGGAGGAGCGGCGCATGATGTTCAACGTTATGCGTGTGCTCGAATATTTAGCGCCCGAGGGGGCAGATTTGAGCTTGAGCCCACCATCAGGGTGGAGATTTGGAGATGCTATTCCCCCCTCTCCTCAGCCTGCACCGGCCACCTCCAGGGTCTCCCAGCCAGCCGCACCAGCCAGCCAACCCTCTTACCCAGCCCCAGTGCATCCAGCAGAGCCCTCTCCAGCCCCAGTTCCAGCACCAGAGCCAGCTCCAGTACCAAAACCCACCCCAGCAGCAGACCCTGCACCACCCCCTGCACAGCCGTCCATTCCGAGGTCCCCTGAAGCAGATCCCGTCCTTAGTACCAGCTCAGATTCACTATGGGATCCTGTCTTAGAGGATGACCTCGTGACTCAGCCCGCCCCCATTTCTGTAGTGCCGCTAGCCTCCAGCACCGAGTACGTGACAGATTCTTCAGAGGAGGAGGCGCATGGATCCGAGGCTGAGTCCAGCTCTGAGGACATCTAGGGCTGCAGGGAGGGCGCGCATTTCTTTCGGGTGGTTTCTTTTCTTATCTTTTTGAAAACTGTTGCTATATGTTGCTATATTTTGCTGACTATTGTGCTGAATATTTTGTGACCCCCATGCTATATTGTGCGCTGCGTTGACTATATGTTTTTATGTTCTTTCTTTTGCATGCATGTGTGCGCGTTCTCCGTGCGCTTGAGTTTGAGCCGTGGGGACACGTCTCTGTTTAAGTGTGGGGGGGAGCGTTACATTTACATTTCACGTTTTTTGAGCTTTATAGTGTAGCTTAGTGTAGTTGAAGAAAACAGTAGCAGTAGTGCGCTTGTGTGCGGGTTGCGCACACTGTTCAGCTTGTTTTGCGCTATCCATATTGCATGCGCTGCCTATCAATTGTTTTAGTATTGTTTTTTCATTTTTTCTGCTCCTGTTAGTTGGGATATACAGGGGATGTGGAGTTGACAGAAACGCTCTAGAGAGGCAGTTAGTCGTTCGAGCTTCGAAGGTGAGGTATATGGTCGAGAGCGCTAGTGGAGGCCGGTGCTTCGCGACCTTCGGAACAAGAGAGTGCACTCAGTCACGCAGATGTCGAAGGCGAAATACCCAAAGCGTGGCGAGGTGGGAAAACATACCACCTTTCCTTTGGTAGTTGAGCGAAGGAAGGCGGGCGCGGGTGTAAACGCGTGCGCTGACATGCGCAGATAGACCACGGAGGGAGAGCGGGGCGTTGTTCCATAGCTGTAATCCGGAGGCCGAGACTTGAACCGTTCTGGGAAACATAGGGACCATAGACAAAGCTGTACAAAAGAAAAAAATACCAGCAGATGATATGCGCTACAAAAGAATCAGCATGCGCACAAATACGTACCAGATTGCGCAAAGTCCATAAAGAAAATCATCAAGGGCTCAGCGTTCCCAGGAAGTGCGCGGAAGAATCACGCACCGGAAGAAGCTTGCGCTGTTAACAATATACCCATCCTCGGAGTGAGAGCTGACAACCCGGAGCCTATGAAGAGCTATCTCCCAGCCATCCGAAATGATCTTCATCCCAGCTGAGAGGTAATGAATTCCGAAATTATTATATTAGAACTGTTGAAGGCAGTTGCGCGCAGGTGGTAGAGCAGCGCAAGGTGATCAGTAGTGCAGATCGCGCCAGAGTGCAAGACTGTGCGCTAGACTCCAGAGAGGTAATGGTATCCGTGCTTGAGTGCTTGTTCAGGACGAACAAGGGGCAAGTGTGGGGGGTTTGATAGAGCCTATTTATACACATTATTTAGATCCTAACCCTATGCTTGTTTGCATTATTTTGTGTACAAGATTGCTGGTTTCCAGTGTTTTTGTATTTCAGGGCGAAACGAGGGCCTAAGTCGGATACGCGCTAACAGGCAGCGTTTAGGTCTCGCATCACACAGCCTGCGGAGCTAGCGGCGCAAACAGAGAAGTTGGCAGAGTCGACCACGGTGCGCTAACCGATTGCGCTAACCAAGATGTCGTGCGCCATGCGCAGATAGTGGTGTTTCCAAATCTTGACACCACCAGATTTGGAAGTTGCCAAAGTTGAGCCTCTTGAGCAGTATATAAAGAGAGCAAGGCTAGGGTTTGAGAGAGACTCACGACACAATTGAGAGCATCCATCATCATCACAACACACGAGAGAGCAGCAAAGCAGAAAAACACACGAGCTTACTGAGACGACCTGCGCTAGCCGACTGCGTCAGCCGAGACACTGCAACCTGCACGCACCTGCTAGTTGCTGTTTCATTGATACTTTAGATTTTATTTACTGTTTCTATGATGTTTACTACTAGCATGTCTAGCTAAACGCTTAGTATCGGTTGGGCATGAATCTATGAGTATTTCCTTTGAGACTTGCGCTTAATGCATAGCTTGTTTGCTTATATTAATTCTATGCACATTGTTGGCAGCTAGTTGCATGAGTAGGGGAAGCCTTGAACCGCAATCTTACTCTTGTTTCTTGTTGTTATATGTTAAACTAGTTGAATAGCCTGACGGTGCCGACTAGGAGTAACGCGCTAGGATAATCAGTTGCTACTGTGACAGGATTCGCAGCTGCTTAGACTAGTCTTAAGAATTAATAGCTCATGAACTTTGATCGGAACATGCGCACATGTTAGGAAGCCTTGATCGGACACTAACATTAGCAAACCAAACTGTAGACATTTAGAGTCGATGATAAGGAAAACACTCATAGAGGATTGTCTGCGCCGATATTTCTCATAGTCATAGTACTTAATCTCTACTGCCTGCGAACGTCTAGTGCAATTCCTGCATTTTACTACTGTTTACTCGCGCATTGCGCAACCCCAATCACTCACACCCTCAGTTTTCGTAAGTGCAGGTTACTAGTTAAAGCTAATTTACTGCCTCCCTGTGGATTCGACCCCGACTTAACCACTGTACTAAGTGGAAGAGGAAGGAATTAATTTGAACGCGCACAACGACGCGCGATCAATAATGCGCCACCCACACGACAAGTTGCGCGACGCAGAACAGTGCGCGAGATGTCAGCCCCAATCACGGTTAACCAGCCATGGTGCATAGTGCTTCCACCAGACGGTCATTTTGAACTAAGGAGCTCGCTCATTCATCACATGCCCAAGTTCCACGGGATGAACAATGAGAACCCAGTCAGACATGTGCGAGAATTCCTAGTCATTTGCGAGAACATGAAGGCCGAAGGGGAGAGCGACGAAGCGCTAAAGATGAAAGCGTTCCCATTTTCAGACACGGCCAGGCATTGGCTAATGAGCTTACCAGCAGGATCAATTCACATATGGGAGCAGCTGCAGAAGAAGTTCTTGGACAAGTTCTACCCCGCAGCAAAGATCGCGCTACTCAGGAGGGAGCTGGCCGCACCTAGGCAGGGCGCAGGAGAGTCACTGTCGGAGTATTACGAGCGTTTCAGGGAGCTGGAGGCCAACTGCTACAATCACGGCCTACCTCAAAATGTGCTGATAGAGAATTTCCTGAATGGATTGCTGCCCATGGAGCTGAGATTATTGAATGCATGCGCAGGAGGCGACATTTACAACATGTACCCAGAGGACGCGTGGCAGCTGATAGAAGACTCTGCTGGACAGGTAAGACATCAGCTAACACTTGAAAATAGTCGTGCTTGTTCTGTGCATCAGGTAGAAACAAGCGCGGAGATAAAGGAAATGAAGGCCATGCTGCAGAAGTTGATGCATGCGCAAGGAGCGCAACCAGCTGCGCGAAAGGTATGCGAGTTCTGCACGTCCACTGAGCACAAAACCGATGCGTGTCCCACACTTTTCGAGGAATCAGGAGATGTCAATGCTCTAGGAGGATGGGGTAATAGAGGGCCACAGAGGCAGAATCAGCCGCGTTTTGGACTAGCCGCAAATGGGTTCAGATGGAAAGAGGAAAACAATTTCCAGAGGCAGTCCGCGGACCAGAGCGCACCACAGCAGACGCAACAAGCTGCGTCCTACAATCCACCGCATCGCCGGACTGACGCACCAACACAGAACAACCAGCAACCGAGGCGATCCTTAGAAGATATCGTGGGGCAGCTAGCAGACACAGTGCGCAGAAATGATGAGAAGTATGACAAGAGGTTCGAATCCATTGAGAAGCAGCTATCACAGATCGCTACCACGGTGTATGAGCTGAAAAAGAGCGATGGCAACCTGCCTTCGCAAGTGATCCAGAATCCCAAGGGAGGAGTCAACGCAGTGACACTAAGGACTGGGCGCACGGTAGGAACAGAGCAGACAGCAAAGGCGCCCGCGCAACCAGTTACGCAAGCTCCAGATTCAGCAGAGCAAGATGCGCAACCAGAAGCGCCAGCCACAAGCCAGCAGGGCGAGGCGCCAGGTATGGCGCAATCAAAAGACAAAGGCATGAATCGTACTAACATACCTGCACCTTTCCCTGTACAGGCACCATCGGCTGGAAGGAAGCGCTTGATAAGGAGCTCTACGAGTTATTCAGTAAGGTGGAAATAAACATTCCCCTTATTGAAGCAGTTCGGCAGATCCCTAGGTACGCCAAGTTTTTAAAGGAGCTGTGCACAAACAAGAGGAGGAAAGGCGAGTGCGCACAGGTAATGCTAAATGCGCAGGCCTCAGCGATCGTGCAGCATAAGGTACCACCTAAATGCCGGGATCCAGGTACGTTCACCATCCCTTGCACTTTAGGTAAGACCACAGTGAGCAATTGCATGATTGACTTAGGCGCATCTATAAATGTGTTTCCTTATTCCCTATATGCGTCATTGCGCCTTGGACCACTAAAGCCTGCAGGTCTCACCATTCTGCTAGCAGATCGGTCGTGCAAGCAACCGACGGGCATGATCGAGGACGTCCTTGTCCGAGTAGGAGAGCTGATGTTCCAAGCAGATTTCTATGTCCTAGAAATGGAGGGTGAGTCGAGCAAAGGCAGTGCACAAATCCTACTGGGCAGACCATTTCTGATGACAGCACGCACAAAGATAGAAGTGTGGAGGGGTACGCTCTCAATGGAGGTCGATGGCGAGGAGATTCATTTTAACATATTCAAGGGAATGCAGCACCCTCATGAGGACGCCACAGTGCACGCGATGGACAGCATAGATGACTTGGTTGCAGATGCGCAATGTTCGAGCACAGCAGAAGACCCTCAGACGAATGGACAGGCCGAGGTTTCCAACCGAGAGATCAAGCGTATCCTGGAGAAAACTGTGAGACCGTCGCGCAAAGACTGGAGCCAGCGCCTTGACGATGCGCTATGGGCATACCGAACCGCACATAAGACACCAATTGCGACTACACCGTTTCGGTTGGTTCATGGAAAAGCGTGCCACCTGCCAGTGGAGTTAGAGCACAAAGCATACTGGGCATTGCGCGTTTGCAACCTGAACCTAGACGAGGCTGGTAAGGAGCGCGCATTTGAGCTAAGTGAATTAGAAGAGCTGCGCCTGGATGCATATGAGGGATTGCGCGATTACAAGGCGCGCACAAAGGCATTTCATGACAAAAATATCCTCAGACGCACTTTTGAGCCAGGAGACCAGGTACTATTGTTCTCCTCGCGCCTATAGCTCATGCCTGGGAAGCTGCGCAGCAAATGGACGGGACCATACACGGTTACCAAGGTTTTCCCCTACGGAACAATCGAGTTAGAAAACGAGCACCGGCATTGTTTTCAGGTCAATGGGCAGAGAGTCAAAAAGTATTTAGGAGAACCTTGGATGGCACAGCGCGCGAAGTTGAATTGGCAGAGCCAGAGATAGCAGATGCGCAGGTTGCTGCGCCAGAGTCGCCACCAGATGCACCAGAGGGAGAACTGGGAACTATTGCTCATATTTCTTCTTCCTCTTTACCTAACCTTGTTACTTATGATTTATCACATACTTTTAACCATGCTGACCAACCTTCCGATCCTTTGTGCAGGACCAAGAAGAACGCAACACACGCACGAGCGCGGGGTCACTCAGGAGCAAGAGTGGGGGAGGTCGCTGGCACACTTTCACTCGAGTAACGAGGTATAGTCGAGCCAACGACGTTAAACAAAGGCACTTGTCGGGAGGTAACCCGATACGTTTTACTTTTACACGTTTTTCTTTTAGTTTTTTCTAGTGTATTTTAGCTAGTTTAGGACTTGTAGTTTTTTTTAGTCGCGTAGCAGTGCGCAAATTCAGTGCGCAGATCAGCTGCGCCAGTTAGGGGTGTATATAAGGGCAGTACTTAGAAAAATTTCAGCACTTTTCACACTCGACCGTTGCAAGAAGCTCCCGCCCTCAGCATCCGCTCACCGTCCGGCACTCAACACAGCTTTCGTTTAGAGAGATTTGAGGAGCATACAGTCGCACACTCACCAGGTAACCCTTCCCCTCAGATTTGAGCCGATTGAGTTAGGGTTTGTGCGATAAGAGGAGTGCCCTAGGTCTGAAATCGCACCAAGCTAGCGTGCACCATTTGGAGTTTTGGTTAGGGGGTTTTGTAGGCGGACAGTAGGCGATCATTTGGTAAGAATTTAAGAGCATTTGGCGGAGTTTAGAATTTTTGAGCATTTGTGAGCGTTGACCATAGTTGACCGGAGGAACCCTAGCGCACCATGCAGCCTGCCGAGGATCAAGCGACCCCAGCTTCTTTCGCTAGCAAGTATGACGCCTTTCTGAGGCTGGAGATGTACGGGACTCCGTACATCAGCAGGGACTTCCTGCGAGAGGTCGGGATGGAGGACCTCATTGAGGAGCGCAACACACAGCCTGCGGAGCTAGCAGCGCAAACAGGATAGGAAGTGGCAGAGTCGACTACGGTGCGCAGACCGATTGAGCTAACCAAGGTGCAGTGCGCCATGCGCAGGATAGTGGTGTTTCTAAATCTTGACACCATCAGATTTGGAAGTTGCCAAGGCCGTCCTTCGGCCTCATGAGCAGTATATAAAGAGAGGAAGGATAGGGTTTGAGACACACACCACGACACACAGAGAAACAGGAGAGAGAGGCAGAACTGTAAAACTCACGAGCCTACTGAGAGGACCTGCGCTAGCCGACTGCGCCAGCCGAGATACTGCAACCTGCACGCACCTGCTTGTTACTATTTTCTTGGATACTTTAGCTATTATTTACTGTTTCTATAATGTTTACTACTAGCATGTCTAGCTAAACACTTTGTATCGGTTGGGCATGATTCTATGAGTATTTCCTTTGAGACTTGTGCTTAATGCATAGTTTGTTTGCTTGTATTATTTCTGTGCACACGGTTGACAGCTAGTTGCATGAGTAGGGGAAGCCTGGAACCGCAATCTTACTCTTGCCACTTGTTTGTTATATGTTAAACTAGTTGATAGCTTGACGGTGACAACTAGGAGTAACGCGCTAGGATAATCAGTTGCTACTGTGACTGGATTCGTAGCTGCTTAGACTAGTCTTAAGAATTCATAGCTCATGAACTTTGATCGGAACATGCGCACATGTTAGGAAGCCTTGATCGGACACTAACTTCAGAAAATCAAACTATAGACGTTTAGAGTCGATGATAAGGAATATATTCATAGAGGATTGTCTGCGCCGATACTTTTCATAGTCATAGTACTTAATCTCTACTGCCTGCGCACGTCTAGTGCAATTCCTGCGTTAACTATTGTTCATTCGCGCACTTGTAGGTTACTAGTTACAGCTAATCTACTTGCTCCCTGTGGATTCGACCCTGACTTAGCCGCTATACTAAGTGGAGAAGGAAGGAATTAATTTGACGCGCACAACGACGCGTGCTATCACCCTAGGTACGCCAAGTTTTTAAAGGAGCTGTGCACAAACAAGAGGAGGAAAGGCGAGTGCGCACAGGTAATGCTAAATGTGCAGGCCTCAGCAATCGTGCAACACAAGGTACCACCTAAATGCCGAGACCCAGGTACGTTCACCATCCCATGCACTTTAGGTAAGACCACAGTAAGCAATTGCATGATTGACTTAGGCGCATCATAAATGTGCTACCCTATTCCCTGTATGCGTCATTGCGCCTTGGACCACTAAAGCCTGCAGGTCTCACCATTCAGCTAGCATATCGACGGGCATGATCGAGGACGTCCTTGTCCGAGTAGGAGAGCTGGTGTTCCCAGCAGATTTCTATATCCTAGAAATGGAGGGTGAGTCGAGCAAAGGCAGTGCGCAGATCCTACTGGGCAGACCATTTCTGATGACAGCGCGCACAAAGATAGACGTGTGGAGGGGTACGCTCTCAATGGAGGTCGATGGCGAGGAGATTCATTTTAACATATTCAAAGGGATGCAGCACCCTCATGAGGACGCCATAGTGAATGCGATGGACAGCATAGATGACTTGGTTGCAGATGCGCAATGTGCAAGCGCAGCAGAAGAACCTGAGACACTGGCACAAGCAGAGCTGGAGGCGCAAGAGGATGAGCTGAGCAGTGCTGAACCAGCATCCAGACAGGTACATGATATAGTTAATGTCTGCACTGCTAATAAAATCTTGCCCTCTATTGAACAGGCACCCAAGGTTGAGCTGAAGCAACTCCCAGAGCACCTCAAATACATATTCTTGGGAAATGAGGACACCCTGCCAGTAATCATAAAGAAAGGATTCGAAGAGGAGCAGGAGGCGCGATTTACAGCAGGTGCTGCGCAAGAACCAGCGCGCTATAGGATGGACACTTCTGACCTGCGCGGAGTGAGCCCGGATGTATGCATGCATAGGATTCTATTGGAAGATGGTGCCAAACCATCCAGGGAGCCTCAGCGCAGATTGAACCCGAACATGATGGAGGTGGTGCAGAAAGAGATCCTGAAGCTGCTTGACGCAGGAGTCATTTACCCAATCTCGGACAGCAAATGGGTAAGTCCAGTGCACGTTGTGCCGAAGAAAGGAGGAATCACAGTAGAGGAGAATGCGCAGGGCGAGCTAGTTCCCAAGCGCATGCAGACTGGATGGCGCATGTGCATCGACTACAGAAAGCTTAACCCAGTCACGCGCAAGGACCATTTCCTGCTACCCTTCATGGACCAGATGCTAAATCGATTAGCGGGGAAGCCTTACTTTTGTTTCTTGAACGGGTACTCAGGGTACAATCAGATACCCATAGCTGCGGAGGATCAAGAGAAAACCACGTTTACCTGCCCATTCGGTACGTTTGCATTTCGGCGCATGTCATTTGGGCTGTGTAACGCGCCAGGTACGTTCCAACGCTTAGTCATGAGCATTTTTTCTGATATGATTGGTATATGCATAGAAGTGTTCATGGATGATTTTACTGTGCACGGAGGTACCTTTGACGCATGCTTAACTCATCTTGATAAGGTCTTAGCGCATTGCATTTCAAAAAACCTAATGCTCAATTATGAGAAATGTCATTTTATGGTATCGCATGGTGTAGTACTAGGACATATTATCTCGCAGGAGGGAATCAAGGTAGATAAGGCCAAAATAGATCTTATTGCTGATCTGCCTTATTCCACTAACGTGCGCGATGTGAAATCATTCCTTGGGCATGCTGGGTTTTACAGGCGTTTCATAAAAGATTTTTCTAAGATGTGTCTACCCCTGTCTAACCTTTTGCAAAAGGATGTGTGTTTCGAATTTACTGATGAGTGCAGGGCCCCGTTTGACAAGCTGAAGGAGGCGCTGACAAGTGCGCCAGTGATGTGCGCGCCAGACTGGAACCTGCCGTTTGAACTGATGTGTGACGCAAGTGACTATAATGGGTGCAGTCCTGGGACAGCGCGTGGACAAGAAGCCGCATGCCATCTATTATGCATCGCGCACACTGGACGCTGCGCAGAGAAACTACACCACCACGAAGAAGGAACTTCTGGCAATTGTGTTTGCGCTGCAGAAGTTCCGTGCATATGTTCTTGGCGCCAGAGTCATCGTCTACACAGACCACGCAGCAATCCGTTACCTAATGTCCAAGAAGGAGACTAAGCCGCGCCTGATGCGCTGGATGCTCCTACTTCAGGAATTCGACTTGGAAATCAAGGATAAGAAGGGCACGGAGAACACAATCGCGGATCACCTGAGCAGGATCGTGAAAGCAGAGGAGCCAGGGCGAATCACGGAGACATTCCCTGACGAGCATCTGATGGCGCTGACAGGTAAGGTACCATGGTATGTGCATATTGCAAATTACCTGGTCACAGGTACGTTTCCTCCTCATTTTACTAAAACCCAATGCATGAGATTAAAGCATGAGTCCAAGCACTACATTTGGGATGATCCGTATATGCTCAGAATAGGACCTGATCAGATTTTGAGGCGATGCGTGCCTGACCATGAAATTGACTCTATTTTGATGTTTTGTCATGCGCACGCATGTGGAGGACACTTTGGTCCGAAGCGCACGAGCAGAAAGATCCTGGATTGCGGATTTTATTGGCCGCACTTGTTTAGTGACTCGTATAACCACTGCAGGAACTGTGACAGATGCCAGCGCACAGAGGGCATATCAGCGCGCAATGAGATGCCGCAGACGCCAATTTTAGTGGATGAAGTATTCGATATTTGGGGGATTGACTTCATGGGGCCATTTCCTCCATCCTCCGGATATGAGTACATATTAGTCGTAGTGGATTATGTCTCCAAATGGGTTGAGGCTAAGGCCACCCGGAAGGATGATGGTAAGACGGTCGCTGACTTTTTGAGAACTAACATATTTTGCAGGTACGGGGTGCCTAAGGCAGTCATAAGCGACCAGGGGACGCATTTCTGTAATAGGATTGTGGCGCAGGTATTCAAGCATTATGGAGTGCGCCATAAGACGTCCACCGCTTACCACCCTCAGATGAATGGCCAGGCTGAGGTTTCTAATCGAGAGATCAAGCGTATCCTGGAGAAAACTGGGAGACCGTCACGCAAAGACTGGAGCCAGCGCCTTGACGATGCGCTATGGGCATACCGAACCGCACATAAGACACCAATTGGGACTTCACCATTTCGGTTGGTTTATGGAAAAGCGTGCCACCTGCCAGTGGAGTTGGAGCACAAAGCATACTGGGCATTGCGCGTTTGCAACCTGAACCTAGACGAGGCTGGTAAGGAGCGCGCATTTGAGCTAAGCGAATTAGAAGAGCTACGCCTGGATGCATATGAGAGACTGCGCGATTACAAGGCGCGCACAAAGGCATTTCATGACAAAAATATCCTCAGACGCACTTTTGAGCCAGGAGACCAGGTACTATTGTTCTCCTCGCGCCTATAGCTCATGCCTGGGAAGCTGCGCAGCAAATGGACGGGACCATACACGGTTACCAAGGTTTTCCTCTACGGAACAATCGAGTTAGAAAACGAGCACCGACATCGTTTACAGGTCAATGGGCAGAGAGTCAAAAAGTATTTAGGAGAACCTTGGGATGGCACAGCGCGCGAAGGTTAATTGTCGGAGCCAGAGATAGCAGATGCGCAGGTTGCTGCGCCAGAACCGCCACCAGATGCACCAAAGGGAGAACTGGGAACTATTGCTCATATTTCTTCTTCCTCTTTATCTACCCTCGTTACTTATAAGTTATCACATACTATTAACCATGCTGATCACCCTTCCGATCCTTTGCGCAGGAACAAGAAGAACGCAACACACGCACTAGCGCGGGGTCACTCAGGAGCAAGAGTGGGGGAGGTCGCTGGCACATTTTTACGCAAGTAACGAGGTACAGTCGAGCCAACGACGTTAAACAAAGGCACTTGTCAGGAGGTAACCCGATACGTTTTACTTTTACACGTTTTTCTTTTAGTTTTTTTCTAGTGTCTTTTAGCTAGTTTAGGACTTGTAGTTTTTTTTAGTCGCGCAGCAGTGCGCAGGTCAGTGCGCAGAGCAGCTGCGCCAGACAGGGGGGTATATAAGGGCAGTACTTAGAAAAATTTCAGCACTTTTCACACTCGACCGTGGCAAGAAGCTTCTGCCCTCAACCTCCGCTCACCGTCCGACAACCGATCAGGCGTCCGTTCAACACGATTTGAGGAGCATACAGTCGTACATACACCAGGTAACCCTTCCCGTCAAGTTTGAGCCGATTCAAGTAGGGTTTTGTACGATAGAGGAGTGCCCTAGGTTTGAAATCGCACCTAGCTAGTGTGCACCATTTGGAGTTCTGGTTAGTAGGTTTTGTAGGCGGACGGTAGGCGACCATTTGGTGACAGTTTCAGGGTATTTGGCGGAGTTTGGCTTTTTTGTGCATTTGTGGAGCGTTGACCTTAGTTGACCGGAAGACCCTAGCGCACCATGCAGCCTGCCGAGGATCAAGAGACCCCAGCATCATTCGCCAGCAAGTTTGAAGCCTTCATGAGGCTGGAAATGTACGGGACCCCGTACATTAGCAGGGACTTCCTGCGTGAGGTCGGAATGGAGGACCTCATTGTGGAGAAGCTCGCGCTAGCGGGCTGGGAGGCACTGTTGGACATCAACAGCGCAGCGGATAAGGAGGATACGTGTGAGTTTTTGGCGTCGCTGGAGACGGCCGATCTGGAGATAAGGTACCGGCACAGAGGGGTCTGGTACATTGCCTTGGCTAAGAGGCTGAAGCGCACGCTGAGGTACGCAAAGGTGCGTGAGGCGGATATAGACACGCACACGAATCAGGAGGCGTGGCGCGAGATGGCAACCGGCCCAGTTTTTGCCGCGGGGCGCAGCCGAGGACGCGAACTGCGCGACCCGTGGATGTTCTACCTATGGCGCATGGTCGCCTATGCCATCATCGGGCGTTTTAATGGTGCGCCGAAGATCAGCTTGCTGGACATGGACATTTTGAAGGGTTTTTACTATGGGAAGAAGGTGCTGTTTGTCTCGGACATGGTGGTCCATTAGAGTCGGGTCAGCACGAAGGGGCCGCTGACTTGTGGCGGAATGATCACGCACCTACTGCGTGCATTGCATGGAGAGCCAGAGGTGCCCGAGCACACAGTGGTGCCAGCTGTTCCCCTGGACCATGCCCATATGCTGCAGCTCAGAGCGGTAGCCATGAGAGAGGATGGGACATTGGAATGGTGCGACCAGCTGCAGCCGGCCAGAGCGCCGAGGCAAAGAGCCAAGAGCAGCGCGCAGCCAGAGGAGGCCGCGGAGGACAGGGAGATGGAAGAGGCCCCAGAGCCAGTTGCGCCTCCAGTCAGGCGCATGAGGACTCGTGCGCAGACTGGAGCACGCCGGAGGGCAAGTGCACCGCAGGGGGAGCCAGTTACCATTGCCATTGATGATTCTCCCCCGCGTGCACAAGGAAAGTGCCCCAGGACAGAGGCAGAGGAGGCGCCTAAGGTGGTATCAGACGAGCAGCGCATGATGTTCAACGTCATGCGCGTGCTCGAGTATTTAGCGCCCGAGGGGGCAGATTTGAGCATGAGCCCACCATCAGGGTGGAGATTTGGAGATTCTATCCCCCCTCTCCTCAGTCTTCGCAGGCCGCCCCCAGGATCCCCCAGCGAGCAGCGCCAGCCAGCCAGCCCTCCTACCCAGTCCTCGGTCCATACAGCGGAGCCAACCCCAGCAGCAGAGCCCACCCCAGCAATAGACCCAATTCTAGCACCTGCAGCACCCCCTGCATAGCCTTCTGCGCAGAGGTCCCCTGAAGCCGATCCCATCATAAGTTCCAGCTCAGATTCACTATGGGACCCTATCTCAGAGGACGACCTCGTGGCTAAGCCCGCCGCCATTTCTGTAGTGCCGCCAGCCTCCAGTACCGAGTATGTGACTGATTCTTCAGAGGAGGAGGCGCACGGATCCGCGGCTAAGTCCAGCTCCGAGGACATCTAGGGCTGCAGTGAGGGCGCGCATTTCTTTTGGGTGGTTTCCTATTTCTTATCTTTTTGAACCAACTATTGCTCGATGTTGCTATATTTTGCTATATTTTGCTGAATATTTTGTGACCCCTTACTATATTGTTGTTGTGCTGACTATATGTTTTCTTTCTTATATTCTTTGTTTTGCTTGCATGCATGTGTGCGCTCTCCGTTGCGCTTGAGCATGAGTCGTGAGGACACGTCTCTGTTTAAGTGTGTGGGGGGGGAGCGTTACATTCACATTTCACGTTTTTTTTTTAACTTTGTAGTGTAGCTTAGTTTAGTTGAAGAAAATAGTAGCAGTGGTGCGCTTGTGTGCGGGTTGCGCACACTTTTCAGCTTGTTTTGCGCTATCCATATTGCATGCGCCTTTTCAGCTTGTTTTGCGCTATCCATATTGCATGCGCTGCTATCAACTGTTTTAGTATATTTTTTTCGTTTTTTCTGCTCCTGTTAGTTGGGATATACAGGGGATGTGGAGTTGACAGAAACGCTCTAGAGAAACGGTTAGTCGTCTTTGCTTCGAAGGTAAGGTATATGGTCGAGAGCGCTAGTGGAGGCCGGTGCTTCGCGACCTTCGGAACAAGAGAGCGCGCTCAGCCACGCAGATGCCGAAGGCGTATACCCAAAGCGTGGCGAGGGAAAACAGACCACCTTTCCTCTGGTAGTCGAGCGAGGGAAGGCGGGCGCGGGTGTAAACGCGTGCGCCGACCTGCGCAAATAGACCAAGGAGAGAGAGCGGAGCGTTGTTCCATAGCTGCTATTCGGAGGCCGAGACTGGAACCGTTCTGGGAACATAGGAACCATAGAAAAAGCTGTACAAAAAAAAGAAAGATAACAGCAGATGATATGCGCTACAAAAGAATCAGCATGCGCACAAATACGTACCAGCTTGGGCAAAGTTCACAAGAAAATCATCAGAAAGGCTCGGGTTCCCAGGAAGTGCGCGGAAGAATCACGCACCGGAAGAAGCTTGCGCTATTAACCATATACCCGCCCTCGGAGTGAAAGCTGACAACCCGGAGCCTATGAAGAGCTATCTCCCAGTCATCCGAAATGATCTTCATCCCAGCTGAGAGGTAACAAATTTCGAAATTATTATATTAAACTGTTGAAGGCAGATGCGCGCAGGTGATAGAGCAGCGCAAGGTGAATAGTAGTGCAGATCGCGCCAGAGTGCAAGACTGTGCGCTAGACTCCAGAGAGGTAATGGTATCCGTGCTTGAGTGCTTGTTCGGGACGAACAAGGGGCAAGTGTGGGGGGTTTGATAGAGCCTATTTATACGCGCTATTTAGATCCTAATACTATGCTTGTTTGCATTATTTTGTGTACAAGATTACTGGTTTCCAGTGTTTTTGTATTTCAGGGCGAAACGAGGGCCTAAGTCGGATACGCGCTAACAGGCAGCGTTTAAGGAGCGCAACACACAGCCTGCGGAGCTAGCAGCGCAAACAGGATAGGAAGTGGCAGAGTCGACTACGGTGTGCAGACCGATTGCGCTAACCAGTGTGTGCAGTGCGCCATGCGCAGGATATTGGTGTTTCCAAATCTTGACACCATCAGATTTGGAAGTTGCCAAGGCCGTCCTTGGGCCTCATGAGTAGTATATAAAGAGAGGAAGGCTAGGGTTTGAGAGACACACCACGACACACAGAGAAGCACGAGAGAGCGGCAGAACTGAAAAACACACGAGCTACTGAGAGGACCTGCGCTAGCCGACTGCGCCAACCAAGATACTGCAACCTGCACGCACCTACTTGTTACTATTTTCTTGGATACTTTAGTTGTTATTTACTATTTCTATGATGTTTACTACTAGCATGTCTAGCTAAACGCTTTGTATCGGTTGGGCATGATTCTATGAGTATTTCCTTTGAGACTAGTGCTTAATGCATAGTTTGTTTGCTTGTATTAATTCTGTGCACACGGTTGACAGCTAGTTGCATGAGTAAGGGAAGCCTTGAACCGCAATCTTACTCTTGCTACTTGTTTGTTATATGTTAAACTAGTTGGTAGCTTGACGGTGACAACTAAGAGTAACGCGCTAGGATAATCAGTTGCTACTGTGACAGGATTCGTAGCTGCTTAGACTAGTCTTAAGAATTAATAGCTCATGAACTTTGATCGGAACATGCGCACATGTTAGGAAGCCTTGATCGGACACTAAAATCAGTAAACCGAACTATAGACGTTTAGAGTCGATGATAAGGAATACATTCATAGAGGATTGTTTGCGCCGATACTTTTCATACTCATAGTACTTAATCTCTACTGCCTGCGCACGTCTAGTGCAATTCCTGCGTTAACTATTGTTTATTTGCGCACCTGCTAACCCAATCACTCACACCCCAATTTTCGTAAGTGTAGGTTACTAGTTAGAGCTAATCTACTTGCTCCCTTTGGAATCGACCCTGACTTAGCCGCTATACTAAGTGGAGAAGGAAGGATTAATTTGACGCGCACAACGACGCGCGGATCAGTATCCCTTATCATCGACTCTAAACATCTATAGTGCAGTTCTACTTAAGTTAGTGTCCGATCAAGGCTTCCTAACGTGCGCGCATGTTCCGATCAAAGTCCATGAGCTATTAATTCCTGAAACTAGTTTAAGCAGCTACGAATCCTATCACAGTAGCAGCTGATTATCCTAGTGCGTTACTCATAGTTGTCACCGTCAAGTTATCAACTAGTTTAACATACAATAACGAGCAGTTAGAATAAGATTGCGGTTCAAGGCTTCTCTTATTCGCACAACTAATTATCACCCATATGCATAGAATTAATATAAGTAGACGAACTAAGCATTAAGCACAAGTCTCAAAGGAAATACTTCATAGAATCATGCCCAACCGATACAAAGTGTTTAGCTAGACATGGTAAAAACAAACATCATAGAAATAATAATTAAAACTAAGGCAGCAAGAGAAAAGTAGCAGGTCGGCGCAAGTGCAGATTGCTGTTCTCGGCTGGCGCAGGTGGTTCGCGCAGAATCTGGGCTGGAGTAGCTCGTGTATTTTTCCTGCTGTGTGTCCTTCTCTCTATCTGCTCTCTCTCTCTCCCAAACCCTAGCTTCCCTCCTCTTATATACTGGTCTTGAAGCCCAAAGAATGCTTAGATTTGGCCGGAGAGAATCTTAGCTACTTCCCAAATCCAGGAGATCAATATTTAGAAACTCTGCTATCCTGCGCATGCTGATTGCGCTACTTGCTTCGCGCAGTCGGTTTGCGCACTGTAGTCTGAATCAGCTATCTCCTTTTGCGCTGCTAGCTCCGCAGGTTGTGCATTGCGCTCTAAAAACGCCCATTAGCGCACATCTGACTTATGCTCCTTTTTTATCCTGAAATACAAAAATACTGAAAACCAGTAGTCTTGTACACAAAATAATGCAAACAAGCACAGTGTTAAGATCTAAATAGCACATATAACTAGGCTCTATCAAAGTCTCAAACATATATGTCACCAATTGAAAACCCTAAACTGAAACAGAAATTTAGCTACTCATAGTCATAACTGAAAAATACATTAATCTGAAAAGAATAACAAAAACCGTTCAAAATCACTGTTCACGCTGGAAACACTGTTCACGCCGGAATCCACTATTCACGCCGAAAACACTGTTCATGCCCAACTCCAAAATTCCGTCCGGTCGTGTCTTCCTAGCTGCTGTCGTTCCATAACTCTGCCGTCAAAACTTTTCCGAAACCCTAATTGAGATTGGGTTCCAAAAATTGATTTCGGGCCGCGGGCTCAATTGCTGACGTCATCATAAGATAACCACGCTCCAAGAAGACATTAGCTCGCGCGCCCGGAGAAGACATTAAGTTGCGGTGCGCGGAGCTAATGTTGCCTGCTGGTGCCGTACACGCTGAGTTGCGCACCTTCTCCTTCGAAGTCATCATAAGCTGACCGCGCCCCAAGAAGACATTAGTGAGCGCGCCATCAAGAGACATTAGTCTCTGGCGCGCGAGACTAAAGTTGTCTCCAGGCACGGTACACGCTGAGTTGCACCTCCTTCATCGAGTTTCGCATTCGGTTCTCTAAAAATACCGTTTTGAGTCGCAAGTCTTTTTTCATGCATTCCGAACACCTGAAATGGAAACAACACTAAGAAGTAACTGTTCACATAAAAACATGTCGAAATAGTTGGGTTTAAACGGTTTAGCGAGTCGTATAAATACGCCCCATCAAACCACCCCACACTTAAATTTGTTCGTCCCGAACAAGAACAAAAGCAAGACTCGCGACACCAAAGCAATTCTAACATACCAACGACTAAACACAGACTTTACTTGAGACGTCGTCACTAATCAGTTCATTAATATATGCTCACATTCATTCTTCAATAATGATCAACTAGAAACCATAATGATACATGTTACCTGAGAAGTCAAGATGGAATTCAATGGATGACTGGGAGATAGCCCTCTTTAGACTCCTGACTCCATTCTTCAGCTCGAGGTCATAGTCACGCGCATATGCTGAGTTTGTTTTCCCGGTTACTTGGAGTAGAGATAGGACGGTTTGTTTTCCCATCCCACCATAGCATAAACACTGCAATGATGGAGTGAAAGTTTCATCCCTCATAACTTGAAGCGCCAACCTCCACAAACTCAGCGCGCTACGCGACTAATCCCCTGAACCTTCGAATGCTTGTCAAGTCTCTCTAGGACATTTCTATCAACTCCACATCCTGTAATATCTCAACTCAAAGGAACATATAACATCTCGTAACTAGCATTACAATACTACAGAAATCATGCAAATCATACATATCAAAACCTCATAGCATCAAATATCATCTCATAAAATTAGCATCTTCATCATAGCATAAAAACTGGCAGCATATAGTCGCACGAAATCAGCAGCATCGCAACACCTAAAAATTTAATAAAAACGTACTCTAGCCACTACTAATACAAGCTAACAAAAGTAAACGTGCTGACACATACTAACTCCCCCACCCCACACTTTTGAAACAAACCGTGTCCTCACGGTTCAATAAGATCGTCGGAAAGCGTAGTCATGCAAGACTCAAAAGAAAAAGAAAAAAAATGAAATAAATAAGAAATGCACAAGGAAACTATCCTAACTCAGCAAGTTAAGCTCCCCATGCACACATCAAGTTGCGCGCCCCAAGCATACATTAGCAGCGCTAATGTATGAACTCTGAGCGGAACTAATGTTGCCTTGGGGCGCCGTGCTCATTGGCTTACGCTAAAAATTAGAATAAATGAATAAAAATTGGGTTGCCTCCCGCAAAGCGCACTTGTTTAACGTCGTTGGCTCGACGGTACCTCTCATCCTCAATCATTCACCGGCCCAGCCAACTCTAACTCCTTATCAGGTGGGACATCCTCTCCAAACGGAACATCTTTTAGCAAAAGTCGAGACACTGGCAATGAGGTCTTCAAGAATCCTTCAACGAACCTGCGATAAAATCTGACAAATTTGTGATAAAATCCAGCATATTCAAGGAAAGATACGATACCTCGCTGGTCAGTAGGAAAAGGCAATCCACGAATTAAATCAGTTTTTCCTTTGTGAGGTTGGATGCCTTCCTCATGTTGTCTATCCAACTCAAACGCCGCATCCTCGATGATATCCAACGCATGTATTCCTGCAATGTTAGGTGGTTGCTGCATCGATTTATACATGTTAAAATGAATTACTTCCCCGTCTACCTCCATGGAGAGATCACCCGTGAATGTATCGATCTTCGTCTTCGCGGTCACCATGAAGGGTCTCCCAAGTAAGACGGGTGAAGTGCCTATCGCATCACCCTTCATTTTTATGACATAAAAATCTGCAAGGAATGCAAGCTCTCCTACATGCACTAATACGTCAACAACTATACCCTCTGGCTTACTATATGATCTATCCGCTAGTTAAAGAATCAAGTCAGTGGGTTTCAGAGGACCAATACGCAAGGCTAAGGCAACACATTAACTGACGCACCCAAATTCAGCATACAATGATCAATTTTGAATTTACCAATGATGCATGGAACTGTAAATGTACCTGGATCCTTACACTTTGGTGATGCCTTGCACTAACAATTGCAGGGATGTTCTGCCTCAAATTTACCTGCTCGGGCTTCAGTTCTCCACTTAGGTTAGTGCACAATTCGTCAAGGACCTTAACATATTTCGGGATCCGCCTTATTGCGTCAAGGAGTGGTGTTGTGATCCCAACTCTGCTGAATAGCTCCAATAAAATTTGAGACGCTGCTAGATCCTCCCTAGGTCTCGATACCTGCACAGGAAATGGAAAAGGTGGGTCAGAACGACGAAATTCAAAATCCAAGTCAGAAGGTACCGCGCCAGTAGTAGACTTTATGTTTGCGCGTCGGGAGTTAATGTTCTCTTCTGGCGCGGCAATAATGTTCTCTTGTGGCGCGGCCCTTGTGTTGACCGCGTCCTCTTCACACTTTGACAGCGCGCCTGGAGAATACTTTAAGTCCTCGCGCGCCTGGGTAATGTCTTCATCTGACGCCGTATCCCCTGACTCCATTTGCTCTCTCGCCTCATTTGCACTCTCGGCCTCCTGTCCTTTCCTTAGGGTAATTGAGCTGACATTCGCCATCGGGTTAGGAATTGTTTGCGAAGGAAGCTTGCCCTTGTCACTCTTCAACTCATTGACGACCGTGATCAACTGCGACATTTGCTTTGATAATTCCACAATAGCACCATCCGTCTTCGCTTGGTATTGTTGAAGATTCACTGCAAAATCATTAACAGTTAGCGGGTTATTCTGACCTGGCTGATTATAGTTCTTTCTTTGTTGGTACTGATCAGCGCTGTTGTGACCCTCTTGCTGCTGACGAAATGGTGGTCGATAAAACTGGGTCTGCTGTTGATGCTAATTCTGCATTTGATTATGCTGGTTCTGCCCAACCATCATATTCCGCATCATTTCCTTGAGCTTCTTTATTTCATTGGCCATCTGATTGGTGTTGGAATCCACCTATGAAACGTTCCTTGCCCTGCTGGTGTCATCCCTTCGACTGGTCTCCTCCCAGAAACAAGCACTCTCAGCGGTCTCATTAATCAAATTACGTACCTCAGATGGTGTCAAGTTCAGCATTGTGCCACCAGCTGCGGCATCCAATAACATATGCTCGAGAGGTCTCAATCCATCCAAAAGATATTCCACCAACATCCTTTCCGGGACTCCTAAGTTACAGCAGCTTTGCTCCAATGAGTTGAACCTCTCCATGTAGTCATACATCGACTCGTTTGGTCCTTGTTTGATCGTTGACAGCTCTCTCCTCACTTGAGTCGCTTTAGCCAGAGGGTAATATTTGTCGAGGAATTTCCTTTGCATTTGGTCCCATGTTCTTATACTTCCTGAAGGCAAAGACAAAAACCACGATTTTGCTAAGCCAGTTAAACTCAAAAGAAATACTCTTAGCTTAAACCTGTCCTTCAAAGCTGCGTATGGTCTCAATGTTTGGCAGATTCCGGCGAACTCTTGTAAATGCCTCGTCGCGACCTCTCCCGGTAATCCTCCAAATTTGGGTAAGTGATGCACCACAGCAGTCTTTATCTCAAAATCGTCCTTTTCTGCGCTAGTATTGATGCACCATGGCTGCTCATTGAAGTTTGGTGCTGACAGCTCTCTCATCGTTGGTTTCGGTCGGTGGGCACGCCTGTATGGCTGATGCCCGTAAGGCTGCTGCTGCACATACTACTGAAGCGGTGGGTTAGGCTCATTGAAACCTTCTACTCGTGCCCCTGCATCCCTAGCCAGAAATTCTCTTTCGCGAAGTTCCCTCTGGCGTGCTCTAAATACTCGCTCAGGCTTTACATAGAATTGTGGAATTTGTTCATCCTGATTTGGTTCGTTGTTTTGGCGGCCGTCACAGTTAACACTACCTGCGTGCGACATGCTGGAAAGAGCAATTTACCGCAACACAAAAGAATAATGGAAAAATAATCAAAAACTAAAAATAAAAATAAAAAGGAAAAGAAACTCTTCACTGTAGCAGTTCCCCGGCAAAGGCGCCAAAATTTGATGCTCGTCGTTATGCGCGCCAAACTTGTATTTATATCTCCAAGCTTTAGCTAGTGTAGCGGCAAGCAAGGGTCGAACCCAAGAGAACTGACTGTGAAGCGATTCCCTGTAAATACAGAACTAAAGGGAGGTTTGAGTGAATGGTCGCAAGAACGAATGTAATAAAAGTGTGAATGTCAATCGTGAGAAATATTCAGCTCAGGGAATTCAATAATGACTGTTATCATCGACTTCTAAAGATACGATCCTACTCAAACGTTTGGTCACTCCGACAAAGGTAATAACCTTAGGTATCCCGACAAATTTGATACTAAGCCTAGATTCTAATACTTGTCTCCACGACAAAGCTTCGACAAGAGTTAATAATCAGAATTGATGAGCGGATAGTTTCACGACAAAGTATACGCTAACCGTGCAATACAATTCATGCAATTTAAGATCCAGAACTTACAATTGAATAGAAACATGCATTAAATCCAAGTCTCAAACATATATGTCACCAATTGAAAACCCTAAACTGAAATAGAAATTTAGCTACTCATAGTCATAACTGAAAAATACAATTCATGCAATTTAAGATCCAGAACTTACGATTGAATAGAAACATGCATTAAATCCAAGTCTCAAACATATATGTCACCAATTGAAAACCCTAAACTGAAATAGAAATTTAGCTACTCATAGTCATAACTGAAAAATACATTAATCTGAAAAGAATAACAAAAATCGTTCGAAATCACTGTTCACGCTGGAAACACTATTCACACCGGAATCCACTGTTCACGCTGAAAACACTGTTCAGGCCCAACTCCAAAATTCCGTCCGGTCGTCTCTTCCTAGCTGCTGTCGTTCCGAAACTCTACCGTCAAAACTTTTCCGAAACCCTAATTGAGATTGGGTTCCGAAAATTGATTTCGGGCCGCGGGCTCAATTGCTGACGTCATCATAAGATAACCGCGCTCTAAGAAAACATTAGCTCGCGAGTCGGAGAAGACATTAAGTCGCGACGCGCGGAGCTAATGTTGCCTGCTGGCGCCGTACACGCTGAGTTGCGCACCCTCTCCTTCGAAGTCATCATAAGCTGACCGCGCCCCAAGAAGACATTAGTGAGTACCATCAAGAGATATTAGTCTCTGACGCGTGAGACTAAAGTTGTCTCCAGGCGCGGTACACGCTGAGTTGCACCTCCTTCATCGAGTTTCGCATTCGGTTCTCTAAAAACACCGTTTTGAGTCGCAAGTCTCTTTTCATGCATTCCGAACACCTGAAATGCAAACAACACTAAGAAGTAACTATTCACATAAAAACATGTCGAAATTGTTGGGTTTAAACGGTTTAGCGAGTCGTATAAATACGCCCATCAAATACCCTGCAAGGTATTTGAAACATGGATTGTAGTTCTAGAATCAATCCACCATGTATTATGATTAACACTAACCATATTGGATTCATAGAAAACAAATGCAAGAAAATTACCTTTCTTATTAAGCCAAGTCTCAAACTTAATGCATCTTTCTTCAAGTGTCCCTTCTTTTTACAGAAGTAACCCTTTGACTCCTTCTTGAGACTTGGTTAATATGAATCTTTCCCTTAGCCTTTTCCTTAATGTGATCCTTACTCTTCCTCGAAGAAGTAGCAAGGTTCACCTTTTCACCCTCTTCCATCAACAACCTACCCTCTTGAACACACATGGTCATAAGCTCATTAATTGACCATTTTTTCTTATGTGTGTTATAAGATATCTTAAATGAGGTATATTGCTAAGGAAGAGTGCATAAAATGAAATGAACAAGGCTTCCAAAAGCTTAAGTTGTGCCGCAAGGTCCCTCATGCGCATGATATAATCAGGCATTCCCTTACTCTCAGTGAGCCTCATGGATGAAAATTGCATAATCAATGTGCTGACAATGGCCTTATCAGAAGTTGCAAATTGCTCATGTTTGGCTTTAAGGAGATTTTTTACCTTAGTATGCTGATCGACAGAACCCCAAATGTTGGCACAAATTTTGGTCTTTATGAACATAACTGAGAGACGATTGGATCGCTCTCACTTTTCATAAAGATCAACTGCATCTGGACTACTAGTCACAGTTATGCCAGCTGGTTCGTCTTTCCGAATAGCATAATCGATATCCATCCAACCCAAATGCAAAAGCATCCTTTCCTTCCACATCTTATAGTTATCACTCCGTAATTCAGGAATGGCACATTTTTCATTAGAAATATTTCTAGGTGAAATTACTACAAATCAGAAACATACATGCTCATTATCACAAAATTGAGACGTAAAATAAATCATGTTTTACCAATGTAAATCATGCTAAAAAAAAATATGAATCTAATGATATAAAACTTGCCTGTGGGCTGAAGTCATACTCAAACAAGATTCATAAATACATGGTGAATCATCAAATTATATACATTTCTTAATCCCTGTGGGCAAACTAAGAAACATAATCTAATATTCATCCTAACTAAACATATAAACATAATGAAATATCCTGTGGGTATGTCTCATCATGTTACATACAATTAATGTCTAGTTTCCACATGTAATTTCAAAATAAAATTTTAAATAATTAGAGATGTTGGCTACTCCCTAACTAATTAAAATTTTTAAATCACTCGACATTACTTTAATCTACATACAATTACCAAAAATACATAGAAAGTATCCAATACTTACCCATATAACATGCTTTTTAAAAATTATATCATGTCAAATAATACATGTAAACTCTAACATGCAAAAAATTGACATACTACAAATTAGGCATGGTAAATTAAATACGTACATGACAATATAGTAAAATATACTTCCACGTAAAATCATGCATTCGTCATGCAATAATAAATTCATATTATCCAAAATTAGATAATTTTAAAGTAATGAAGATATGCATTGATTAATTCAATTTTGATAATTTGAAAATCAAATCTAATCATATCTAAATTTGTACAATTTGTGTAACACCAACGGTTCATGTCAACCAATTAACAATTAACATTTTTTTAAATCAACCTAAAATAATCTGGTGGGGCCGAGCCTATAATGTTCTTTTGATCGGAATAAACACATAGAGGCTTCCTCCTTCTCCACAGTTTCAATTAGCTCAATTGAACAGATCAATCAAAAATTATGCTTTTTGAAAACGCCAAACATCAAAACACCGTATGATATTTTCTGAATAGCCAGCATGTTTCAAAAAGCCATAAACAAACATGCCCCAATGACTGTAAATTCAGTACGGCATGTTATACAATTTCAGAAGGCATAATTGATGTATTCTACAAGCAAGGCAGAGGACTATAAAGGAAACGAAAGACACAAATATGGAACTCGTTTTTTTTTGTGGTTGTGTCTTTCCATTCCATGATAGGTGCTTCTATACAAGTTGGATCAATCCAAAGATAGAAACAAATCTCGTAGTCAACTATTCTACGTCCTATAATTAAGCTATAATAGATTTACACACAATATTTTGTAGCTAATACCCCCCCCCCCCCCCCCCTCAAGTTGGAGCATGCAGATTCGTAATGCCCAACTTGGCTAAAAGTGAATGAAATGATCCACGTCCCAAAGCTTTTGTGAGAATATCAGCCAACTGTGAAGTAGTATGAATGTACGAAGGCGCAATTGTACCACGGAGAATCTCATCACGAACGAAATGAGTGTTGCATGAGATGTATGTTGCATTAATAGGAGGAATTGAATGAGATGTACTAAAGAGTGTTGCATCATAACACACATGAACGGATGCACCGGAGTCAATAATCCAAGTGTTGATACCCTTACCGTTTAGACGAACATGGTTTGTTACAACCTGAACCTCACCGAAAACGGCATGAGCTTTAGCCGGCAAAGTGTTTTGTGATGACCCTGTCTTTTCTTTACCGCGGCCAGCACCTATTCCTTTTCGTTCCCTTCCGTCTGGATATCCATGTTTGTCCCAACAAGTTTCTTCAGTGTGCCAACGTTTACCGCAGTAAGTGCATTGCAACGGAGCGCGTTTTACCCCCCCCCCCCCCCCTGTTTGTGTGCTTTGTGAATGAGACGTATGACCTTGAACTGCAAACGTCATCAGAGCAGCGACTTCTGTCCGGCGCTGAGTGAACATCCTAACCTCCTCCTCTTGCACAAGCCGTGAGTAGACAGAGTGTGAAGATGTCAAAGGCTCAGTCCCTAAAATGCTTGAATGGACATTAGCATAATATGGCTCTAAGCCCATAAGAAATTCTCGTACCTGATCACATTCGCGACGTTTACGAAGAGTCTCATTAAGCCCACACTTGCAGCCAGCACAAGAGCATGATGGCAGAGCATCATAATCATTAAGATCATCCCATAACTTCTTCAATCTGCCAAAATAATCCATTATGGACTCACCAGATTTTTGTTTGCAATTGGCAATGGCAGATTTCAATTGATAAATTTTGACTCCATTTCCCAAAGAGAAGCGTTGTCGAATGTCCTCCCACAACTCGTGAGCGGTGTCGCGATAGGAAATACTAGAACGAATGCTTGGATCGATTGTGTTAAAGATCCAAGCAACAATCATATAATTAATTGTCAACCAGTCTTCTAGATCAGCGGCATCATCTGCAGGTTTACGCAAAGTACCATTAATAAAACCCAACTTACGTTTAGCACCCAACAACACTCGAAATCCTTTAGCCCATTCCTCATAGTTTGAGCCACTTAGAAGAACATGAGTAATTCTCGTCCCAGGACCATCGTTACCAAGAACATAAAGAGGATTTGGAATTTATGAGGCTGGTGGTTTGTCAGCAGCCATGGGGCTAACAAAAAATGCAGAGAAAACAACCTGTTTACTGATACCATAAAGGAAACGAAAGACACAAATATGGAACTCGTTTTTTTTTTTGTGGTTGTGTCTTTCCATTCCATGATAGGTACTTATATACAAGTTGGATCAATCCCAAGATAGAAACAAATCTCGTAGTCAACTATTCTACGTCCTATAATTAAGCTATAATATATTTACACAATATTTTGTAGCTAATAGACTAACATGCTCTCGATACCAAAATGTTAGAACAATATTCATGTTCAGTCAAATAATGAACATGGCAGCGGAAACAAATTAGAGATCACATATATACCTCCGGCCATTGCTATTTCTTCGTTGTTGAAAATTGGACTTTAGGCTTCCAATACCCTCCTGCTCATTTACTGATGGTGTATTCTAAATGGAGAGTGAGAATGGTGAACCTTTCTCGATAGCTCTGATGATTCTTAAATCAATTTTTTCCATCGAAAATTGACGCAACAGCTTTAAACGTGGGTGGTTTTAGGTGGTTTCCTTAAAACAAGGGAAGGATAATTATCTTATGTAATCCACAATTTAATCTTTTAAATGGACCACATAAATAATCTTTATATTTTCAATTATTGAAAATATTACAACAAGAGATGAATGAGGAGAGTTAAGATAGAAGGTGAAGGTAAGAAGAGAGTAGACGCAATTGTAACTTGTTTATTTCAAGAACATTATCATGTTCCTATACATCTGTCATCAGTCCTCACACCCCTTCATGTTACAACCTTTCAAGTTCTATATTGTAACCGTCCTGCATCCTTTCATCACATTCATGCACTTGCATCCACGTCATAGTCCACCTCATCAATGCGATCTTCTGCCTTGTTCCTCTGTCCATCCTTGCATGTATTTGCACACTACTAGCATTACCGCCCTCGTCAAAAATGGACTCGTCCTCGAGGTTCAACAATGGCTATTGATGTTGTATGACCGTCAGATCCTCCCATGTCGCATCATCAGGCGATTGGTGCCACCATTGAATGAGAAGTTGTGTTACTAAACCTCTTTGGCGCTTAACTTACCGAGCAGCTAGTACATGTTTGGGTTGGAGAATAGGAAGATCCAGAGAAGCAATTTGTCCATGCCACATCCTGCAAAGGTGGAGACGCCATGCAACGCTTTCAAATTGATACATGGAAACATTGTGTAGATAAAATACTAAACCCGAACCTTAAATCCAGTTTAGAAAAAATACTTGCTCCATGTAGTTCATTGAACGGTTCTTCAATTGTTGGTATCGGGCATCGATCCATAATAATAACTGAGTTAAAAACCATGTAATCAATGCAAAATCTCCAACTTCCATATTTTTTTTCTTTACCAATATGAAATTTGACTGCGCTGCTGATCTCGAGTTACAGCTTCCGGAGTTACAGCTTCTTCTGTATCACTCTCTGTATCTTCCTGCAGAAATTATTCTTCTGACGAATAAGAAAGACAAAGAAGATTTGTTCACCTAGTTCAGCAAGTTGCCTACGTCCGGAGAAGATCACTCTCAGATCCTCAAAACTCCACTATCACGGTTCAAAGTACCAAAGACTCACACCTCTACTTCTCACCTAATTAAAATCTTTTGCTCAGTCTAACCCCCTAGACTAGCTAGCAGTCTGATCACACAGACTCTCTTCGTGCTACCAACACACCTTCACATTTGGAAATGGTATGTCTCTTCCTTTACACATTTGGGTTCATCTACTTTGCCTGCTTTGCATAAGCCTATTCACCTACACAATATTTTATTTGTTCCTGAAATTCGCAAAAATTTGTTAAGTGTCTCTCAGATTACAGCCGATAATAATACTTATATGATTTTCTATCCTACTTACTGTCTTGTGACGGATTTGCAGGGTCAGACACTACTCAAAGGAATCGTTGAGAATGGACTTTACCATCTTCTTCCACCACTACCACCCTCTAAATCTTCAGCCTTATCTTGTGTCTTTCTTGGAGCTAAAACCTACCTTCAAACTTGGCATGAGCGTCTTGGTCATCCCCATGAGTCATGTCTTAAGCGTCTCATCTCTCGTTTCAATTTGCATGTCTCCACTAATAATCTTAAAAGTGTTTGTGAATCGTGTCAGCTTGGGAAGAGTTGATGTCTTCATCTCCCTATCTTGCATGAACGTAGTCGCCATCCTTTTACTTTGGTCTATTCTGATATTTAGGGGTCTGCTCCTATTTCCTCTTTTAATGGCAATCGTTATTTTTTAATTTTTGATGATGATTGTACCAAATTTGTTTGGATATATTCTCTCACCCAGAAGTCACAAGTTCTTCAATATTTTAAGGTCTTCCAAAAGCTGGTTGAAACTAAGCTTAATGTTAAAATCAGACAGTTACAATCTGATTGGGGGGTGAGTACAGATCTTTATCCACCTATCTACAGTATCAAGGTATCCGTCATCGTGTTTCTTGTCCGCATACACAATCCCAAAATAGCTCCGCCGAACGTCGTCATCGTACAATTGATGAAAAGGTCTTTCCTTACTGTCTCGAGCTCGCCTTCCTTCTTCCTTTTGGGAACATGCATTTCATACATCAATCTATCTTCACAATCGCACTTTGTTTACCACTCTTAACCACCAGTCGCCATTTGAGTCCTTATATAATACAAAACCTGATTATAACTTTCTTAAGTGCTTTGGATGTCTTTGTTATCCTTTCTTACGACCTTACACGTCTAGCAAGCTTGAGTTTCGATCTTCTCCTTGTGTCTTTTTGGGGTATAGCTCTCTTCACAAGGGTTATTTGTGTCTTCATGTTCCATCTAACCGTATCTATGTCGCTCAGCATGTCATTTTTGATGAGTCGACCTTTCCTTATCCAGAACACCCCCACCTGCCTTTTGCCTCAACTTTTGTGTCTCCCAATTCACTACCCTTATCTTTACTACAACTTGCATCCAGTGTCCAAATGCCTCCATTACTACCTACTCCCCATGCTCTACCTCACCCTTCCTCACTACCTACTGTCTTACCTGATCCACCACACCCAGTCATGCCGCCCTCTTCTATTGTGCCTAATGAGTCATTCTCAGCGTCTCCTTCGAGTACTGCACCTGCAAATTCGTCATCGGAACAATCAGGTATACCCTCATCTTCATCACATATTTCTACTTCCCTTATGCCTTCATATTTTCGTCCAGTGGACACTAGTGCGCATCCTATGATCACCCGCTCTAAGACTAATAATCTTAAACCCAAAGCCATCAGCTCCACCAAACACCCCTTGCCTACCACCACTGATCCTTACATAGAACCCAAAACTTACTCTCAAGCCTGTAAATCCCTTGAATGGCAACATGCGATGCAGGTTGAATATGATGCTTTTTTGCGTAGTGGGACGTGGACACTTGTTTTACCTCCTTGTAATGCTAACATTGTTGGTTGTAAGTGGGTTTATATGATCAAACGCAAAGCTGATGGTTCTGTTGAGCGTTACAAGGTTTGCTTGGTTGCCAAAGGATTTAATCAAGAAGAAGGACTTGACTATGTTGATACTTTCAGTCCGGTTGTAAAGCCAGCTACCATTCGAATCGTTCTCGCTATTGCTCTTACTCTTAATTGGCCTCTACATCAGGTTGATATTAATAATGCCTTCTTGAATGGAGATCTTTCAGAAAAGGTTTATATGGCGCAAACACCCGACTTCTTGGATCAAATTTCGACCCACTCATGTTTGTCTCCTTTAGAAGGCTCTTTATGGTCTCAAGCAGGCTCCGCGTGCTTGGTTTACTAAGCTCAGGGTATTCCTCTACATCATGGCTTTGTTGCATGCAAGTCAGATACTACTCTTTTTATTCTGCGCTCCGGGAAGCTTGTGCTCTATATCCTTATCTACTTTGATGATCTGATTATTACTGGATCTTATGCTTCTTCTATCGCAGAGCTTATCAATCTATTGAATGCCACTTGTTCGTTGCGTGATCTTGGTCCGTTGCATTATTTTTTGGGAAATCAACCCTGATACTCTCTCAACAGAAATATATACGAGATCTTTTGCACCGCAGCAAGATGGCTGATGCTAAGCCTATTGCATCTCCTGCTAAGCCTGCCTCGCGTCTCACTCAATCTGGTGATCCTGTCGATGATCTTTTTCTTTATCGAAGTATTGTTGGTGCACTGCAGTATGTCACAACTACTCGTCCCGAGATTTCATATGTTGTAAATCGGGTATGTCAGTAAATGCACAATTCTACTACTCAGCATTGGTCTATTGTAAAACACATTCTTAGGCACCTAAAAGGTACTATTGATTCGGGACTTGTGTTACGCCCTTGCACTGATCATCATCTTATTGCTTACTATGATGCGGGTTGGGCATATGAAGGTGATGATTGCCGCTCTCAACATGGTTTTGATATATATATTATGGTGGTAATCTTATCAACTGGTCTTCAAGAAAACAAGATGTTGTGGCTAAATCCAGCTCTGAGGCTGAATATCAGGACATTGCCTTTACTACCGCAAAACTTATATGGTTGCAACAACTTCTCCAGGAACTTCAAGCTGCTTTAATGCATCCGCCTATTCTTCTTTGTGATAATTTAAGTGCTACCTATATGTCCGCTAACCCTATTTTCCATGAACGCTCTAAACACATAAAGATCGATTATCATTTTGTTCGGGAACAGGTTGATGATGGATCTCTTATCGTTCGCCATGTTCGTTCACTTGATCAAGTTGCCGATTTTTTTACAAAAGCGGTTGGCACATCTCGTTTTAACACGTTGCGCTCCAAACTTCATGTGGTTGCGCCTCCATGAGCTTGCTAGGAGGTCTTAGATGATGTTTAGCTTTCTATATTCCATTGTACTTAATTTCCTATTGTTTAGCCTTCTACATTTCGTTGTATTTAGTTTGTATATATACTCTTTAGTTGATGGAATGAAGACAAGTAGAGAAACAATTAATAATTCTTCTCACAGTTCAACAGTAACCGTTCTGCATCCTTTCATCGCATTCATGCACCTGCATCCACATGTCCACCTCATCAATGCCTTCATTCAATTGGTAGTCACTTATAGGATACTTTCTTGAGGCGATCTTCTGCCTTGTTCCTCTGCCCATCTTTGTATGTACCGGCACACTGCTAACTTGCGGTGATGGACGGATGAGTGCGCTCATGACGAAACATATATGTGCGTAACTAATGCAGCGTGTGTGGGTAAAGGGATGATGAAGCTTGAATTCAAAATTCTAGGCACGAATCAAACTGTATAGAGAAAACTCTAAATTTTATTAATTATCAAAAGTCTGTCTTACTTACTTCCCTAGTTTTGTTTATATAGTAAACAGAATCTACAAAATAGGAAACAGAATATCTATCTAACCAAATCCAAAATAAGGAAACCTACCTACAAACATTAAAAATTAAAAATAAAATAGTAAAACACTCCGGATGGGCCCTTCGAACCGCGTCGTCGTTCTCTTCGAAATGAGGTATTACTCGACCCAATTGGACTCTGCGACGCTACCTCTTGCTAACGTGCATCTTCAGATGATCTCTTTTCTGTGCATACTGAAGTGCTAATCGCTCCGCATCAGTAACTTCTTAAAAGTTAACAATGCAACGACCGCTTATTTGGCCTTGTTTTGTTCCACATATACTTTGAAGTGCTCATGGTCGTTTAAACAACATAAAGGTGTAGCTAATCTTATCCTGCATGCATTAGTGGAGTTAAAAGGCAATTGTAGTGGAGGGCTCCTACCATCTCACTTTTCACCTCTTATAAGATTTGTAGAAGAGCATCATCAGCTCCGTGCAGTTCACTTTTTCTTTTCTTGTTAGGCATGGTCAGGTTCTCCTGGTGCAGATCATACAATAAAAAGTTTAAGCTGATGATTTGCTTATCACTGCGTTTGTTTATCTTTTTGTAATATGGAATATCCACTCATAAACGGAAAGCTACTGATATTCACCAGTATAAAAACTGTCAAAGTGAACCTGTGGATACCAATTTGCTGTTTCGACCTGGAAATGGTGAGTAGATAAGAGAAGTAAGCAATTTTTGGAGCCAAGGGGAAAACAGGATTATGAAGAAGTTGAAGATGGAGTTGAAGAAGGTTGGCAGTACAGCAGCGCCTATGGTGGTTGTGGCAGTGGTGCAGTATCTTTTGCAGGTAGTATCAGTTATAATGGTGGGACAAATTGATGGCATCTCCCTCGCTGCTGTCTCTATTGCCACTTCGTTTACAAATGTTACTGGTTTCAGCTTCCTGGTAACATCTCTTTCTTTAGCTCTAAATTAGTGGTTCCTCAATAGCTATTAATTTATCATGCTAGGAGTAGCTAGCTACATGTGTCTAGTTAATTTTCGTAACTGTTGTATTTTGTGTACAATTGCTTTATATTTGTAATACCATCATCTCGCTAACTGCTGTCACAAATGAAATGTCTCTTTATTTTGGCACTAAAATTCATTTTCCTCAAAACAATTCAAAATGGCTCATTGCTCTTTCTTTTTACACATTTCCAAAATGCTCATCAGTTAACAAACTATGGTTTGAAGCAGATGGTTGTTGATTTGGAGACAATGACTGGATAGCTTGGGAATTATGTGTATGAATTTGTTGTTTCAAATTGCGGTTTGTTAATAACAAATCTCAGTTTCTTTGTACCTTCTAAAATATACTCTAAAAGAGGCATTTTGAATGGATATGGGCATTTTGAATGATTTCTTGGAGTTTAGTTTATTTTTACAAGGCGATGTGAAACAGGTTGGAATGGCTGGAGGATTAGAGACATTGTGCGGTCAATCTTATGGAGCCAAGCAGTACAAAAAACTTGGGATATATACATACAGCGCCCTCCTTTCCTTACTCCTGATTTGTGTCCCCATATCTGTGTTATGGTTGTTTACAGACAAATTTTTGATACTATTTGGCCAAGACTCGTCGATTTCAATCCTAGCTCGCAACTATGCAGTTTGGCTCATTCCAAACTTGTTTTCCTATGCAATACTCCAAGCTCTGATCCGGTATTTTCAGACCCAAAACTTGATTCTCCCCATACTTTTTAGTGCACTTGTTAGTTTGGGCATCCATATACCACTCTGCTGGGCTCTGGTGTTCAGTCTAAAACTGGAAATGGTTGGTGCTGCATTGTCCATTGGTTTATCAAACTGGTTGGAGATTATTATACTGGGTTTGTATGCAAAATACTCCTCATCCTGTGAAAAAACACGTGCTGCCTTTTCGGTTGATGCTTTTAGATGCATTCGGGAGTTCTTTCACTTTGGATTTCCTTCAGCCGTTATGGTCTGGTAATAAAAGATTGCCATCATTTATTTCATGTAAACACTTTTTCAGCTACTATGTGTTATTCTTTATGGTGTTCTGATTTTCTGTTGATAGTCTGGAGTGGTGGGTTTATGAGCTGCTTGTTTTGCTGGCTGGGATTTTACCAAATTCCCAAGTTGAAACGTCTGTTATTGCAGTTTGGTATGCTTCAATTATTTTTATTTCAGTACAGTATAATCAATCATCCAGAAGAAAATCAAAACAGAAACTCATTGATCTTCTGATACCATTTTTGTGGCATGTGGATGTGGGCAGCATAATAATCACTTCGCTGCATTACTTTGTACCGTATGGGCTGGGGGCTGCTCTGAGGTATAACCTTTTGAATATTCACAGGATGTTTCTTTTTCTTTCCGGCACTGACGGGTTTTTTTTTCTGACCTTTTGTAAGCACAAGAGTTTCGAATGAACTAGGGGCTGGAAATCCTCAGGCTGCGAAACTTGCTGTTTGGACTTTTACCTCAATCGCATTATTGGAGCCTATAATCATTTGCACAGTCTTATTATCCTGTCGGCATATTCTGGGCTATGCATTTAGCAATGATAGAACAATTGTGCATTATATTGCCAGTATGGTTCCTCTCCTCTGTCTCACTGTGATTGCCGATAGCCTCCAAGTTGTGCTTTCGGGTATAATTGTCGACAGACTTCATTCTAGAGCTATACTGTAGGACCTGTATCTTTATATACATTATTCCCTAGTGATATTCTACTACTGAGCTTCAACTTCACCGCGATGCAGGGGTCATTAGAGGCTGTGGCTGGCAACGCATGGGAGCCTATGTCAATCTAGGGGCATACTATTTGGTTGGGACGCCAGTGGCGATCACGTTAACCTTCCTCTTCAAATTAAGAGGAAAAGGACTTTGGATTGGGTTAACCACAGGTTCAGCAGTTCAAGCAACGATGCTTGCAATCGTCATCATTTTCACTGACTGGGAGAAACAGGTTTTGTCTTTCTCGTACATTTATAATTTCAGTCTTTCAAGCAACCTGTTTACAGTGTCAAACTGTTCTGGTTTTTTTTTTTTTTTACTGCAGGCGAAACAGGCGAGGGAGAGGATATTTGATAAGGAGCAGGCTGATGAAAGTGTTAGGGAGGTGGAATGAGTGAATAAGATCCTCCATGCAACATTTGAATGTTCCTGGTCACTGTCAAGCTTGTGTCATTTAGACAATATGATTCTCCAATTGTAGGCATAAACAATAACAACGATCCCATTAGCGCAACAGACAAAAAATACGTACCCTTGTAGCTATCAACAATGGAGGAAGCTTTTCGGGTTGCCTCACCAATTTTTTGTTTTTGTTTCAATGTGTTGGCTTCTCCTTGTAGGCCATTATTTATCCAAATCAATAATTGCATTTTTTTGCAAACATATATATATATATATATATATATATATATAAGATCAGGTGCAAGTAAGAATTGTTTAAAATAAGAACTAAAATCGATCACGACTGTAGTATTTAATTCATTAGCCAGTACAATCAACCTGAGAATTAGTAGATCCGTTCATCAGCGGTAACTTCAATTTTTTTACTTTTCTTTTATCCAATCTGAGTTTTTCCCTTAATTCCTTTTAAGAAATTAACACCCAGTTCAATCTCAAAACCTAAGATGACTCACAAGGCAAGAACCAAACTAGTAGACACAAGATTTTATGTGGTTCCTTTAATGATTTCTTATCGAGAGTTCACCTAGTGCATCTCGGAAAAAGGCCGGCTTCTTTTTTTATGCTTCATCATCTCCATAAAGTATCCATTTTAATACCTTTATCTGTTCTACCAACCTCATTAATAAAAGATCAAGTAAATTACATATATAACAGAATGTTTTTTTCCATTTTTTCTCTAATTCAAAAAATAAATTAATATTTATAAATACAGATACCAATTTACCAAGAGACCAAGGACAGTCCAGACCAGAGGGGGCTTTGCAGGAGAAGATTCCCCCTTGAGGCAATTGGATTTGATTAACCGAAAGAAGAGACAAATAAAAGATTTGTAGAAGGAATATGATTTTTCATTACTCAAATGACACAAGCGCAGGTACTTACATAGAGTTTTGGTTTACTCGGATTGAACAAATTCAAACCTCAGCACAGTAAAGTAAAACCTACAAATTATTCATATGGCATATTCCCCTATTACAATATACTCTCTGATGAGAACATCCTTGTCCTCAAGGATGAAATCTTTTGATGAAATCAGAGTAAAGTTCCCATATAGCTTACTCAGTTGGTAGTCCCTTCCACTGCACCAAGATCTTGGTTACTGCACTGTTCCGACGGTTAGACATCTTACGATCCAAAATAACTTTAGGCTCTTTTGATTTGCCTAAATCGAGCATGTACTGGGGCAAGACAGGGGCATGAGCAGGAGGATTCGAACACAGTGGCTTACATGGGATACATTGTGTATGGCCGCCTCATGAGAAAGCTCCAACTTATACGCCACAGAGCCAACACGATCAATAATGCGAAATGGACCATAAAAACGAAATGATAACTTGTGTAGGACTTTGGATTTCAAGGAGTTCTGCCTATATGACTTGCAATTTCAAGTAGACATTGTCATCCACATTAAATTCTCTAAAAGCCCGATAGAAGTCCGCATATTGCTTCATCCTATTTTATGCGCGCATAAGGTGGAATTTCAGCATATTAATAATCTCCTCTCTTTTCTGAAGACTTAGATCAATAATGATGCAAGAACTTTCACCGAAGGTGAAAAGATATGGTAGATGAATCGGAGGTGACTGGCCATAAACAATCTCATAAGGTGTGCTGTGAACAACAGAGTGAAATGTGGTGTTATACCACCATTCCGCTAAAGGCAGCCACTTGCTCCAAATATGCGGAACATCACAAGTCTTACAACGAATCTCAAGTGTTTTATTGGTTATTTCAGTTTGGTCGTCTCTTTGAGAGAGGTAGGCTGTTGAATAGTTGATGTCCACACCATGTAAAATGTGAATTTTTATATATTCTGAATGTACACTGATACAACTATATATATAAGTACATGTCAATGCAGATCCCATGTTTTTGCCTAAAAATATGTCTACTGTGATTTGCTGTTAATAGTGAATATTCCAAGCTAATGATGATCTTGATTTGGAGTTGATCCTGCGCTTGATTTGTGCTGAGATTGGATCTGTCTAACACCCCCCATCAAACTAGAGAGTCCTGGACGAATTAATTTGGAACAAAGGGTTTTATGTCGATGTTGATGCAATGCCTTTGTCAATAAATCTGCTGGTTGATCTATCGAAGGTATGAAACGGACCAAGTGACTACCAGTGGCTACTTTCTCTCGGACAAAATGATAGTCCAACTCAATATGTTTTGTACGAGCATGAAAAACTGGATTTGATGCCATATAAGTAGCACTCAAATTATCACAGTATAATAGGATGGGAAATTGAATATGAGCACCAAGTTCATATAGGAGTGAAGCTAACCATGTTGTCTCTGCACTGGCATGCGCTAACGCTCTATATTCGGATTCTGCGCTTGACCGAGCAATAGTAGGCTGCTTCTTAGAACACCAAGACACTAAATTAGTGCCAATATAAAGAAGATAGCCTGACTGAGAGCGGCGTGATTCTGAACACCCAGCCCAATCAGCATCGGAATAGGCAGTTAAAGTGACTGGATAGTGTTGAGGTGTGAAATATAAGCCGTGATCAATGGTGCCTTTGATGTAGCGGAGGATCCGTTTGGCAGCAATAAGGTGAGGAGTGCGTGGTTGACTCATAAACTGAGAAATGAAGTTAACAGCATAAGCGATATCAGGTCGAGTGATGGTTAAATACTGTAAAGAGCCAACAATTTCACGAAATATTGTTGGATTTTCTAGGAGTGTGCCATCAGTAGACGTGAGGGAAGATTTTGAAGTCATTGGAGTGCTAACTGGCTGGCATTGTAGAAGACCATACTTATCCAAGATATCATGGGCATATTTCAATTGGTTGATATGCAGTCCGTCAGCTTGGGATGTAACCTGAAGTCCAAGAAAATAATGAAGAGGACATAAGTCCTTAATGTCAAAGCCATTACTCAATATGTCGATGAAGCGAGAGAGAAGAGCTTCACTATTGGCAGTTACTACTATGTCATCCACATATAATAAAAAGAAAATTGTGTTACCACCTTGCCGATAAATGAATAAGGATGAGTCTGCCTTGCTAAGACGAAAACCGAGTCCTAATAGAAAGTGACTCATGCGTTCAAACCATGCCCTTGGTGCTTGTTTAAGGCCATATAGAGATTTAAGAAGCTTACAAACATGTGCTGGTCGAGAGGAATCAACAAAGCCTGGAGGTTGTGTCATGTAAACATCTTCCTGTAACAAGCCGTGTAAGAATGCATTCTTCACGTCTAGCTGACGGAGTGGCCATTTTCTAGATACAGCAAGACATAAGACAGTGCGAATGGTGGCTGGCTTGATAACTGGACTGTAAGTTTCCCCATAATCAACGCCGTATTGCTGATGAAATCCCTTAGCGACCAGACGTGCTTTATAGCGTTCAATGGAACCGTCTGACTTTCTTTTAATGCGGAATACCCATTTGCATCCTACCACATGTTGAGCTGGAGAAGGAGGAACAAGAACCCAAGTCTGATTTTTCAGCAAAGCATTGATTTCTTCTGTCATTGCAGAGCGCCAAAGGGAATCCTTAGATGCTTGGGTGAAGCAGGTTGGCTCAATGGAACTGACAATGGAAAGTAATGCTTTTGGAATGGGATATGGAACAGTTCCATCTGTGCGGACACGAGGTTGAATGATGCCATCTTGAAGTCGAGTACGGATACGAAAATTTTGAGCCGGGACCGATTCCGATGTGGAGGTGGGTGCTGGTGACATATCATTAACTGGATTAGCAACTGTGAAAGTTCCAGCAACATCAGAAGAGGGTTGAACATCTTGGATAGTCACTCGGCCGCGGCGTTGATATTGTATAATGGGAGGGGATGGGGCTGCGGATTCATCCAAGTTTGAATTTCTCACGACATCATCAATTTGAGGATTTGGTGGAGAAGCTGGTGTGACAACAGGAGGGTTTGGTTGGGTGGTAGGGCCCGCTTGAGATGAACTTGTCAATGAGGCATGTGAAATGTCAGGTGGAGTCACATGGGAAATGTCCTGTGGAGTCATATTTGTCAGGAGCTGGAGATTAAACTCCACTGTTGATGTTGAAGGGGCCTGCAAATGCTTAAAGGGAAATGTTGTTTCGTCAAACAAAACATGGCGTGAAATGATGATCTGACCAGACTTTGGATTTAGGCACCGATAGCCCTTGTGTTTGGGAGAATAGCCAATAAATACACACTGGATACTTTGATTAGATAATTTGGTAGAGGACTGAATATGAGGAAAACATGCACAACCAAATATACGAAGTGAAGAGTATGAAGGATGATGACCGTATAAAGCTTTGTGTGGTGAGTCCCAAGAAAGAGTGGGAGTTGGGAGAATGTTGATGAGATATACTGAAGTAAGAACGGCTTCTACCCAAAATTGAGTAGGAGCACCAGAGGTGAGGAGGAGTGTTCGGGTCATTGCTGCAATGTGACGATGTTTCGTTCTGCAAGCCCGTTTTGTTCTGGTGTGTAAGGACAAGAAAAACGTTGTAAAATACCAAGTGAGGCACAATAGTCTGAAAAATTTTGATTGACATATTCTGTACCATTATCACTTTGAAGGTATTTAACAGATCCCTGAAAAATATTTTTAATCATGGCAACGAAGGTTTTGAAGTGAGAAAGAACCTCATTTTTCCTTTTCATTGGGTATAGCCAGGTGTACCGAGAGCATTCATCTGTGAATAACACGTAATAATGAAGGCCACTTACAGATGTAACAGGAGACATCCAAACATCACTGTGAATAATCTCAAATAAGGAAGAAGAGAATTTAGTTTTTGAAACAAAAGGCAATTTGTGAGATTTGCTAAGTGCACAAACTTTGCAAAAAGAATTAAATGAGATTTTGGATCCGAGATGAGAACCAAGATGAGAAATGACTGAGGATGATGGATGACCAAGTCGATTGTGCCAGATGGATGAGTGAACAGTAAGGAGGGCTTGTGGAACGTCAGAGTTTGAGTGGACAGATAGAGGATACAAACCATCCTTACATGGGCCCTGGAACAATAATCGACCGGTCAATAAACAATATATTTGGTAAAAGGTAGGAGCAAAAAGGAAGAAAACAAAGTTATCTTTGGTGAAACGAGCAACAGAAAGAAGATTTTTACGAAGGGATGGGACACGAAAAACATTATTAAGATTGAGATTAGAAGAACCCAGTGGTATGGAAATGTTACCAGTGTGGGAAATCGGCAAAGAGTCACCGTTTCCCATGAAGACATTGTGAGGACCATGAGCAGGTTGAGAGTTTGGAATGGCTGATGATGTCATATGATGAGTCGCTCCTGTATCAGGGTACCAGTTAGGATCCACAGCCATGTGAGCGCCGGCAAAAGGAGATGTTGAAGTTGGTCCTGAATAACGATGAGGACAATTCATTAAATCATGCTGATTAGTGTGACAATTACGACACCAGGTGGGTGATGGGCCTAATAATCCTTGAGATTGAGAGTTAATGGGCCATGGAGCGGGGCTTGCCCATGGAGTGAAATTAGGCGAATAAGAGGAGAATTGATGGGCACCAAAATTAGACCGATTGCCCCGACCTCTGCGGGCACCAAAACGGCCCCGCCGTCCTCTTTGTTCACGCCTGATGTTGTCGCGACAGTCGAATTCACTACGATTAGAATCTTGCTGGCCACGCCCTTGAGTGAATAGAGCAGTGGCAGTGTTTGAAGAGGGAGCCGGATCGGGTCGCTGAGCATCAAAAGCCAAGATGCGTGCTCGGAGGTCAGAGAAGCTTGGAAGAGAAGAGTGTTGTGTCAAGGCTGTGCGAAGCATGAGGTAATCAGGGCCAAGGCCGTGGAGAGTGGCCAAGACTAAGTCCTCTTCTGGAACTGGTTTACCAATAGAAGAAAGGGCATCTGCAATAGACTTGGCATGAAGGATGTATTCATCAACAGACTTGGATCCCTTTTGCAATTCTAATAGTTGAAGTTTGAGACTTGATGCACTTGCTGTGGATTGCTGAGAAAAATGATGGGATAGACAATCCCAAATATCTTTGGATGTGTCGAAACCAATAGTCAGTTGAGAGACATTATCGGTCAGAGATGTGGTGAGGAGGCTGACAATTTGCTGGTCGATTGTGAACCATGCGTCATGGTCAGGATTGGGCTGTTCTTTTGCCGGAGAGGTTGCAGTGGCAGCAGCGGTTATGGTGGTTGGTGGTGCCGGAATTGCGCCTGAAACATATCCCCATAGTTTTTGCCCGTGGAGGTAAGGTTTGATCTGTCTGAGCCATGTAAGATAATTGGTTTCATTGAGTTTGGTGAATTGGGCAGTATTTTGTGCTGGGACAACAGTGGAGTTTGAAAATGTCATGTTGAAAGGAAAAAAAAAATGGAGAAGAAGGAAAGTGGAGAAGAATGATGAACAGGAGGAAAGTTTAGGCGTCTGATACCATGTAAAATGTGAATTTTTATATATTCTGAATGTACACTGATACAACTATATATATAAGTACATGTCAATGCAGATCCCATGTTTTTGCCTAAAAATATGTCTACTGTGATTTGCTGTTAATAGTGAATATTCCAAGCTAATGATGATCTTGATTTGGAGTTGATCCTGCGCTTGATTTGTGCTGAGATTGGATCTGTCTAACACACCATAACCCCAAACAATTCTTGCTAAGAAAAGTAGGGTCTCGATCACTTGTAATAGTTTGTGGCATCTATATATAATTGAGCGACTTCTATTGTTGTAAATGGATGTGATAAAGGCAGAAAATGAGCATATTTGCTAAGCCTATCAACAACGACCAATATGCAATATGCAATGCTTACCGAAAGAGGGTGGCAGCCCTTCAACAAAGTCATCAAATCCATGAACAAGGCATCAAATTGATGAACAAGGCACCAAATCGATGAGCAATGCATCAAATCCACTTTTAAACAATTTCAAATCATTTACACTTAAATCAATGAACATGAAAAAACAAACTGATGGACCCTGCCTGCGTAAATGAATACTATTCTTGAATAATCGTATATCAAATGCAATCAAAATAATAAAGTTTAAATTCAAATAAAGCCTCACAAGACCTTGCAATTTAGTTTTATGTCACCCTTTCTCATCTTCACCCCTCGCTTCTTGGATGCACAAATATAACATAAAAACTTTCTCTTATTTAATTAAATCAAGTGCCTACTCATAATTCTTTTATGTTAATTTCAGTATAGGCTCATAAAAGGATGGGTGACTAAAATTCTTCATGCAAGCAGTGAAAAACAACCACGAATGTTGGAATTGTGCGGGAGGGACTCCATTAATTACAACTTCAAAAAATCCTTCACAATGTCGACCAAGGTTCTTCCGTTGGAAAAGTTACGCCCTCCAGGTAGCAGGATCATTTTTCTTAGCCCTTAATTTCCCTTGACCAGACTGAGCCAGGAGATAAAAATAATGACTTTCTCTGATTCATGGAGGGCCTTTGATTAGTTCAATTCACTTTGCTAAGAGATGCCATCATAAATGCGGACTATAGTTTGACCTTAAGCATCTACTCTTTAGTGACAAAGTTGAATGTGTGCTTAATTAGTACCTTACCTCATTGATTCGAACACTGGGACTCAGTTGGGCAGCTTATCTCCTACTTGTTCAAGACATTCCACTGCAACCATACCCCAAATGTGTCACATGTCACAGCACTGCTGTTTTCAGGGATAATGAGTATGCCCAGTAAGGTACACGATCCCACAGAGATGTAAGACGCAGATAGACTTCTGATAACACATGCCTTGACACCCATTTAATTCAAATGCAGCTTAAATTATAATAATCAGGCCTCGTTTCAAGAGGGCACTACCACGCTCCTAATAATAATTTAAGGACTGAACTAATTCCAGGCAAGCACAGAGGGGAAATTACGAACATGCAGCAGCTACAGCTGAATGACCATGCCTTCTCTCAATGAACTCTTGATAGAACTCCTCGAACCTCCCTGCTTTGATGACTCTTCTTATTAATTGGAAGAATCCCAAATAATGATAAGTGTTGTGTCTGCAAACTCAATTTAAGCTGCCTTAAAATATTATCTAAAAGATCAATAGAGGAAGTGAACACACAGGGGTGTAGAATCATACATTTCTAGCAGAGTTTGGGCTAGCATCTCACGAACATTAAGCAGGTGATTGATGTATGCTTTTGTATGGTTTATGCAGGTGTAGCAGCAACAATTGCTAACTATCGGCGACATGTCCTTCCTAGGTAAATCAAAGAAACCACACCATAATCTTTTTCAGTTTCATGTGGGAAAACATGTAAAGGTCTGACGTACCTGTATATGGTTGCTCTTAGATTAATCTTTGTCCCGTCGCTTGTTTCATCCGTTCTGTCTAAACATAGACCTTCTTGGGTATCATCAAATGGAAATGTAAGGGCAAAACCTCCTGTGGTCAGGTGGTAGATGTAACTACAAAAAAATTACAAATCATAGAATGTTAGTCACCATTTTATTGTTGGAGAAGCTTGCAAGAAAATGCACAGGACTCAAGTAGCATACGTGGAATCGAAGAGATCAATGCCTTGACTAATGCCCTGTAAGACTTCCTCTGTAATAAACATTCGGTCACTGGACAACACTAAATAAACTAAATAGAAACTCAAAGTGATGGACAAAAGAACAAGCAAAGAAAAAGAATACCTGGAAGTTCAAGCCCAGAGATCAGTCTTGGCTTGTCCTTTGGCAAATTTCCCTGCACAATGGAAGTTTCATCTAGATGCCAATGAACCAGATATTATGATTTCTAGTCCCATAGGAAACCTTTCCAAAATAAAACAGAATGTAGAAAGCTGGAAGGTAATGTTGTAAAAAAGAGTGACAGACTATAATAGTGCTGAAGCTGGTCATTTTATTTATGAATATGCAAAGCAGACAGATAGTTTATTTAGAGACAGAAAGAAATGAGAATAAGAATGATAAATCAAGAGAACATACAATGATGATACTAAGAAGAGTGGGTATTTGATCAATCCTTTCTCCGATCCCAAAACCCCCAATCCAATAGCCTGTTGCATTCATGTCTCAGATACTATAATACATTTTGAAATTTCAAGGAAATAACAATTTGGTATAGTCATGTTGCAGAATTGAGGTTGTTAGTTAGGATAGTGGAATTTTGGGGTCATTACATACTATAAGAAAAATGCCTAGTTTATTCACACTATAATACGAGAAGTATGTATGTTTAACTTATTATGCATGTTCAGTGTCATACGAGCTAAGATGTCGTCAATGACAGAGTTCTCATGAGTAAACTAACGCTGAGTGTGCAGAGGGTGCCACTACAAAATCCAGTATGCGCTTGTGAATCATGACTGGAATTGGATAAGCTCTAAGAAAACAATCTAAAAGGAAGTTATTGCAAAAAAGATCAATCTAAGACCTGATACATTGCGCTTCGCTACCTCTTCTGCACATCTTTGACGTTCAAATGCATTAGAACCTCCAACAATGGCTCCAAAACAAGCAGTGCCTGCCTAAACGATGCACATCAATGAATGGACACAGGAACAAAAATGGAATCCTTAAAAGCGATTACCAGCAGCATCGAAAATATATTTGGTAGTTAAGTAGTAGAACGACCTAACAATGTGTAAAATGAGTTCCATAACCACGAATCCCATACTGCTAAAAAATACAATACAAGGAAGTCGGAGTAATTAGCACAAGACTGATAACCTTAAAAACAACTTGACCCTATATTCAAATAAATGATGCGTGCACCCTATCATCGACAGTAACACGCATTAAAAAATAAATTATACAGCAGAAAGGTATCTACCGGGCTTAAGGCAATGCATTCATCCAGCCACTTGACAGTCCGATCAACTGAGAGTGTGTTCCTCTTATTGGTTACCGATGTGGGTACTTCATCAGACAAGCTTACCCATAGATCTGGCTTCATGGCAGCAATCATTTGTATGTATTCCACGGGTTTCAACTGAAAACGAAGAAATAGGCATGAAAACCAAACAGCCATAAGTAATCCGGGACAAGAGAATAATTGACTTAGAAAATGAAGAAGACTAACTAGGTGGCGGCCGCAGGGTGTCCCAAAGCATGCTCCAAATTTGTTGGTGCTTTCATATTCTGGTAGAATGTATGTGGAATCCCTCGGAATTGCTGTGAATCCAAACTCTTTCAAACTAACCAAGTAGTGCAGTCCTCCAATATCGGAAATTGTGTTCACTGAAGGCCCTTCTAAGCTGCAAACAAGCACTCACCAAATATCAAAGATCACTCGAGCATTTTAATAAATAAAAAGAGGAACAAGAAATGTGTTTTGGTATTTACAAGTGAAGAGGACTGAATTGGAGGAGACGGGAATCAGGGGAGGGGAGGGATCGGAGAAGGTCGGGAGGGATGAAGTTGGGCAGGGCTTTACGAGTAGAGAGGAGCAGAGCAGGAGTCTCTATCAGACTCGGGCAGCTGCCCACCTGGAGAACGCCTACCCGTTCTCCGCCCTTGCGCCACGCCTTCACTACAAACTTCATTCTTCCTCCAACCCAGCCACCGCTGCTCAGTTTTAGGGTTCGTCAATTACCTAAAGAACAAAAATCGATAGGTTACAACCGATTTATTAAAAAGTATGAAAGATGATTATTTTTTTATGAAGTAATTATAAATAGTGATAGTCAAAAAAATTACTCAATAAAAATAGAAGGGATAATCGTATATATTTATATTTACTCAATAAAAATAGAAGGGATAATCGTATGCTATATATTTCAACTATTATTTTCGCACCTCAAAAATAAAAGATCATCCCACAACCATTTAAACTGTTCGCACATAAATCACCTTGCCATGTCTTATGATTGAGCTACATCATCGAGTTCCTCTGTGGTTCTTTTTATTCCCTTAAAGATTAAGTTTGTTCTTTAGGCCTCATCTCATGCATATCATTTTACTTAGAATCATATGTTACCGTCGCTTGCATGCCCAATTATCCCTCTTTATTGTGAGCTTTCTTGAACTTTGCGGATTAGGTTTTTTAGTGGACTTATAAATCAGTTCTTATAAGTGCATACTTATTTGAATCAATATCATTATTCTCTTTCCTCTATATGTTTTTTGCATTTTTTAAGTATGCACGAGTCAAAAGTTCTATTGAAAACTTAAAGTATGCTTGTGATTCCTGCTTATCCTAGTTTTATTTGTATAAATGACTTTATTTTTCACATACAACCATCTTCATTCTCTATACATCGTCAAACTTTAACTCTCAAGTCCCTAGAATGAGGAGCATCGTCAAATGAGGGTCTGAAATAGGCCCCAACAAGGTCAAAAGAAGAGATAAAATAACCCTCAACAAAAACATATTCGAGAAGAAAAATATTCAAAACAAGGAAAAAGACAAAAAAAAGAAGGAAGAAAAGTTCTTAGAGGCAAATGATCAAAATAATTTCCTCGTACCGCTCGACAATTCATATACCATTCAATCACTTTTGTGTAAATAGATCATGTGTCGAAATACATATTAGCTGAATTAGGGGATGACCTTTGTGCTTGTACGATATTATTATTGTGTTTATGTATGTTTTTATACAATATCAAAGTATACCTAGTCATTCCTTACCGATGAAAGTCAGATTTTAAGACTTTGGAACGAGCTTCGCACCATAAGCATGTGGCTATCCCTATATATCATAGGTGAATGGTGGATACATATTTTATGTCACTATATGCATCCAATGTGTTGCCCAAAAGATGTATAAATCAAATGATCGAATGCTAGCTAGCCTCGATATTGACTTATTTGAATGCAATATCTTTTTTGAATTCTAATGGTTTAAAAAACTCCACAAAAGATAGTTTGATTTAGACAGTAAAGTTGCAAGGTCTCATTGATCTCCTATGTTATGTAAAAACTCGTTTTGTAAAAAGCAATCTTTTAGAAAAGTGACTTGATAAAAACTTGACACCAAAACATCTTTAGAAAATGTGATTTGTACAAATGACGATAAATCTAAAAGAAACTTCAAAAGTATGGCATTATTGAAAAAACCTTTGATAACATACAATATATTTTCTGATATCACTAGATACAATTCCTCTTTTATATATTTCTGCTCCATAATGTCTTCTGGAAACCCTTCTCATTATTAGGCAAAGTGCATTTCCATTGAAGATCATAATTGGCGTCTTACCAAGTACTGAAAGTTAATTTCCACGGTAAAAATAACAATGAAGAGTTGAGATACTCAACTAACCACCTTATGAAAGGAAGTTATGAGCCCTAAGCTGCCTTTATAGCATGATGGATTATAAAACAAAGTGGCTAACTGGCTGTGCAAAAATGGGCATTGTTGTATAAAGTCCTTTAAGTGCAGATATTGTTTACACTTAAATTGCAGCTGTCAACGAATGAGATTTATACATATCTTCGACCGGCTGTTACAAATAAAGACCACCTCTGCTGGTGAATTCCAGAGGAGATTACTCCATGACTTCTTCGGACAGAGTTTCTGAATGAGCAGTTGCAGTGTGACCCTTATGCTATAGGAACCACATAAGCAATTGAAGATTTGGTTAGTCCACAAGTTAATGTAAAATAAAGACCTGGTAGATTAAACCTCACTTATTGAAAAGAAAGAGCATGAAATTAACAGTATCGCCTTGAATATTTTGGAATAAACAACAGTGGCAACACCTTTCAAAAACAGTACGACTCCGAAGAGAAAACACTCATCAGCAAGCAAAGGATTACCATGAAAGGGAATACACTCTCCCACTGCTATTCTGTTATTTCTACGGGAAATTGAACCAGATAACTGGGCAATCAACAACAGCAGTAAGAAGATCTAGGGTTTCTTTTGCCTTACAAACTCCAATTCCATTATAACTATTTAGGTGGCTTTCTTTACACTCAGGCCACTGAACTCAAATCACAAGATATTGGAGATGACTAGTTCTCCTGTATATTTAGGAGCAAAGGATGATGTTTAGTAAGATGATTAGATCTAGCCCATGGAAGGCCGTTTGAAGGAAATGAAATCAGATGGGAAATTGTCAGTAATTCAAGATTTGTCCATCAGATTTTTTTCTGCGACAAGTATTCTCCCTCAGTTAAATAAGAGAATGAACCTAATCAAGATTCCTGAAAAACACAATTATTGACTGACCATCTGAGAAGTGAGAACGAAGTCAACGATACAAAGACAATCTTAACAGTGTCCTAAAAGAGCATCCAATGACATCTTCATAATATGCACCTCAATTTGCAGGATTGCCTCACCTTTTATTGTGTGGATATCATGCTACAATACTTTCCTTTCATATTAAACTCATCTCATCCCTCCATTTCTAAAGGCCGTATTATCTAGGTTTTTGTATATGCAGGAGATAAACTATGAAGGAAAACCAGACAAGTATCTTAATATAAAAAGTGAATTCATTTAAAACGAGAACTTGCACTGAGCTGCTTCTACCCTAAAACCAAATCTGACAAGCTATTGGTTATATCACAATTCTACCTACTTCGCTGCTACTTGTCACACCACGAGATTAGACTAACTTTTTAACAGGAACTATAAGTGCATCATACTTGCTACAACTTAACATTCTGTGTAGCTTCTGTACCAGTACATTCTGATCAGTCACTTTATCCAAACCCTAAATGGTAACTATTTTTAAACTTATGGTCACACACTCTTTTCCTCTTATTGAGAAGTCCTATATCACACTCTCCACCACAATATATCACAAATTCACTTTCATTGAAACAAGAATCATAATGAGACAAATATACAGATTCAGTTAGTGCTGACGGCATTTCAGTTATTTGACAACAGAATTTGGATGATGAGAAACATCTAATTAATTTACCATTTTTTTACCTTTTAGTCTTTAATATAGTATGGCAAAAAGTAAAGACTTAACATCTGATACAAGAAGCTCAAATTAGTCATGATCAGATTAAACAGATGACCTTTTTATCTTAATGTATCCTCATTCCTTGAAATATTTGGTTAGCATTATCAGAGGACACAGAACAATAATCACTTGATACAAATAGGTTCCTACAAGACTAAAATTGCTTGCCACCATCTACAATTTTGAATAATAAATAAAGCAGAATGAGACACTGACTAAAACACAAAGCCGTACGAAGGTACATAAACAAGTGAAGTAAAGATGAGCCTCTTCTTCACTTGATTGATAAATCTTCTCCACAAGACAAGTACAGAAACTATCTAGAGGGCTAGCTAAAAAGAGCATGACAAAAAGTAGAAGAAACATGATTAGAGATGGTTCAACAGTCAATTTAGTTAATATCTATAAACAAGATACTGGAGTGGCCAAACACTAAGGCATGTGAGTAGGATTTAAAAGTGGGCGTACCTAGAGAGTATAGTGATTGAGAAAGAATAAGTTCTGTCAATCGCGGATACCAAGTTCAACTTCAAGCTCATCATCATCTTCAAACAACTTTAAGAGGCGAGCGTGTTGCTCTGCTCTCTTCTTCTTTTGCCAAAATTTGTACAAGATGACGGAGAGAGCAACGGCTGCAACTAAGGCAAGGCAGACAAAGAGGACCCTGAGCCCAACATTGGTAGTAGAGGATTTATCGGTAGCAGCAGCACCTTTGGACGCAGAAGATCCATCTGCGGCCAAACCTTCAGAGGAACAAACGTATCAGTTTCTTAATGGATAAGAGAAAGATAGACATACCCTAATCCTCCTAATGGATCGATTTCCAAGTGGATCCAAGAAAAAGCCATCGAAATTTGAAAAAAGAAAAGTGATGGTGGGCAGATAAATCGAGATCTGACATGTTCCGACCTGTGTTGTTGAGCAAAGCAAAACAAAAAGAATACCTGAAATGAATAGGAGAGATATGAAAACTGGCAATCGAACGGAAACCGATCTCCTGCTGCTCTCAACCACCATAATCATCTCTCCCTTCTTCTTCTTCTTCTTCTCCTTCTCTTCTTGTTGCTTCTCTTTCACTATTTCAATTTTTCAGTAATCTTCCCCTCCCCCTTCCCCTTCCCCTTTATTATTTTTATTTAAACAAAAACGAAAAAGAAAAATGACCAATTTTTTATTTTATTTTTAGTATTAAGTATCACACAAATCAAATCAAATTCAATTTTTTTTTTTTGGCTACACACCTCAACCTTTTGATTCCGTCCTAATGAAAGATTCATTTTTTATTAAAAATTAAATTGAACATTTAATACTATTTGATTTAAAGCCAAATGTATTAAATAAATTTGGACCGACAATTAAACTGGATAAACCGGCAGTTCTAAACAATTCAGTCCTGTCTTGTTTTTATACAAATTTTAGAAACCATTAAAAGTGTTATGTATTATACATATTTCAAAAAGTGCAGATGTCATTAACAAATTTAACAATTTTGGGTAAAAAATGTGTTATGCCCCATTTTTATATTTTAAGCTTTTGCATTTGACTATATTAAGTTAATTGCAACTAAACCCCTCACATTATTCTTCTAACAGAAACATTTTATTTTGTTTGCCTGTGTTAGATTGAAATTCTGTTGCATATGCAAGTCTTGCCCGCTGTCTTACAAATGTTCACCTTTCTTAAATTAATTATAAACCAATTTCTGCAAAAGCTTTTCTAAATGCAATGTAATTTTTGGATGGCACTTGCATGATCTTCCTAGTATGATTGTCACACCTGGAATTCAAAAGTAGATTGCAAGTTCTTCTTCTCCTTTTCTATTTTTCCTCGTTCATTCGTTTCTCCCCTCCACTCCGCACATTCCTCCATCCCATGCCGAAGGGTTGCGAGTCCCTTCACTCGTGCCCCGTGCCTGCATCCATGGACTGTTGCCTCTTGGATGCACCATTGGACTCGTGTCCCTTGGCCGTGTTTCCATTTGAACCTCCTTTTGAAAATGCACACTTGGCCGGAGCCTTCTCAAGCTGCTCGAGCCAGCTAAGAGCATATGCACCGGTGACAATCTACTCCAGATTGCAAAAGCTTCTTATCTGTAAAATTATGCAGTGGCGATGATTTGGAGGAGTTCGCATGCTGTAGGAGATGGCTGCAGGGAGGAGGTACGCCCAGAGAAGCTGCTGAGGGAGTTGAGGGAGGACGTGCTCCAAGCACGTGTAAGGTTTGAAGAAGCGGGCCAACGAGCAAATGGAGCAGCCCAACGGAAACATTTTTAATTCGCAATTAATCTGGTTCGGTAGATCAAATCTAGATCTGATCCTACGGAGATTAGTTTCCAACGAAATTTTTTTAAATTTTTTTAAATCATAAAGAATATTTATCAGATGCTACATTTTTTTGCTATAAATTCATCTTTCATCTCAGATCTAAAGTATACCAATCATTCATTTGTTCTCTCCTAATATATTCTCAACATTTTGTTTCAATTTCCTTATCATTTTTTGTTCAAAAAATGACTTCCGGTACCAATTGGTCTATGTCCAAAGATGTGCAATTATGTATATCTTATTAGCGTCAATCAGTCGATCCCATATCCGGCAACAAACAAAAGGTTGATAGGTTGTGGGAAAAAATTCATGCCGATTTTCGAACAAATTGGATGATCCCAAATAATTCTAATGAAGCCTAGGTCCCAAATTGCGCTTTCTTCTCGGTTTGGAAAGCTAAAGAAAAATTTGATTTTATGAAGGGCATGTATTGTGTACGCAAGGAGAAAATCCAGATTGAGGTATATAATTCCTGTTAAATTATTTAATATTGTTTCTTTATATTTCTTCCTTTGAAATTGATTTGTTTTAATTATTAATTTATAGATGCGCAAAGCTCAAACTATGTATGTCGCGTAAAGAAAAAAAAGTTTACATTTTGAATGTTGGGAACGTCAAGACACATCAAACATTTGCACCGGTCCAACCCATTGCTCCATCGGCTAACACATACGACCATAGTTCCCCGAGTGAAGAAGTTCATGCAAGTGACGTCCCTATTAATCCCTCTTTTGAAGATGCGACATTTTGCACATCCGAAAGTAATCCGGGAGATTCATCTGGTCCGGTAAGACCTCCGGGAGTAAAGAGCGGCAAAAGAATCAAGGTGAAAGGGTAAGAATGTAGCCACTTCAAAGAACATAGCCCGAGATGAAGCTTTACAAACTGTTACGGTAATGGCATTCAAATTGACAAAACCCTTCACAGTGAACAAGCAGAGGGCAAAAGGGGTTGCTACAGCTTCCTGTGGCAGAAGAGCTGTAGCATCTTGATCAACAGTTTTCGCGTGAAAAATAAGCTGCCAAGAATTGAAGAGTAAAGCATCAAGGATTTCTAAATACAGTTTAGAATATTCCCAGAGTCGCCTACCTGCCATAACAAGCTTTAACAGCCGACCCATTCCGATTTTGATGGAGCCTGGAGGTCGATATATATAGAAGGCTTGGCAGAGCAACAAACATCAATCAATTTATCAATTGAGAAGAGCAAAGAGTGTAGAACAGAGAATTGAGCGGAGATTGATCATCAGTTAGTGTAGAGCGTGCACGCATATCAGAGTGGAGAAGAGACTGATAAGAGAGGTGGAGAGTCTGATCAGTGCCTGATCAGAGAAGGTCAATTGAAGCTATGTGCTTACTGATTGATCACCGCAAGTCGAGGGAGCGTCGTGAGTGTCTGCGGAACTCGGATGACGGCAAAAGACTCAATCCCATCAGTGACAGGTGGTCATATAGCAAGGGGGAGTATTCCAGAGTGTGTAGCGCTCGCAGAACGGTTCGATCGGCTCAACAGAAGGCTTAAAGCGACGCAGGCAGAATCGGCACAAGCTATACGACACAAGAGTGTGCTATAACAACCTATGGTAATCACTATTTTATTTAGAGTAGGCTAAGATTGTGAGCAGTACTGTAGCTATTTATTTATCTCGAGTGAGTAGGAGTGTGCAGCTGATCTGAGTCTGTTCAGATCAGGAGTAATTCATACTAATCAGGTTAGGCTTCATAGACTAGTCTAGCGTAGGCGTAGTGTCAAGTCTGTGTAAGGGAAACCGAAGGATAGTAGAATTACTGAGGACTCCAGAGCAGTGACATTATCGAAATTGTGGTAGTAAAATTACTAGTCCAATCACGCTACGCAAACAATATTTATAATCCGAGTGACATCGAGTCGAACCTAAGAGAAAATCCTAGATTAGTCTAAAGTTAGCTAGTAATGCTTAATGCGAGTCTACTAAAGTAAAACTGGAGGTTTTGTCTTCTAGTTGAGATATCTCTAGTAAGTACTAAAGATAAGTTTGAATTTATTTTGAAAGAAAGTAATTAAAAAGCGTAGTCGAGATCCTATTTCACTCTTAGGCCATGCGATTAGCAACACAAAACAGTAGTACATGCATAAGATAGTTTGATTGATAGTTATAAGGCTAAAGTATCACACAGTCTAGATTCAACTCTCTCTCCTTCTCTAGAGTGGGGATGATACTTAAAGGACACGGTTCTCAAACCCTCGCTCTATCGAACATCGTAGAACATTAATCCCTTAATCTCAACCTCTTGGTTAGCCTTATAGAGTGCGAATGTCACTCTCGAGCCCAAAAGCTCTGTAAGATAAACATGTTCGATCCTCTAAACATTCTAAGTTCAAGCCCTAGCCTTTAGTTGATTCGGTCAACACTTGATCAATGGGCGAAAATCTCCTCGAGTCAAGTTGATCCGGGCAGCTGAGAGGTTGATTCGACGAATGTTGGTCGAATCATCTTTGATTCCTGCACCCACCTAGGTGAATCAAACCTGCTTGGCGAATCAAATCTGCCTTTTGCTCGATTGTCACTCGTTTCTGCTCTCGATCGACTGGAATTCATCCGGATTTTCTTCGGACCACTTCATTTCGTATAATACGCATTTTTAACATGAAATGGACAAAAAAAAACATCAAACGAATTAATAAATAACGGAACAAACAAGAAATAAAGGGAAAATACGGTCAAATATAAGGTTATTTGTCCGTACATCAAGCAGTCCTCTCCAGACGTAGGCAGTTGGCCGAACTGGATGACCAAATTCGTGTGTGCTCTCTTTCATGTTGTACAAGCTTATTTCCGCATAGTGGTATAAGGGATTGTTATAGAAACCTGCTAATACACTCTCAGCAAACAAAGGCGCTACAATTTCAATTGGTATGAGAGCTGGAACTCGACACACAGAGTGAAGATTTTGAGCGCATTACTGAGAAGATAAAGAAAGGATGAAAGAAGGTCAAAGCACAAGTCGCCCGCCCCTATTGGAAGAAAGCAGCTGCTAGAAGGCACGAATGAAGGCCTTCCTCAAGGCTATTGACTAGAAGACCTGGAGAGCAGTTTTCTCTAAATGATCACACCCCCTGACCATTGATGAAAAAGGAGTTACCCGGAAGAAGTCCTAGGAGACATGGACAGCTGAAGAGGAAGCTATAGAAACCGGAAACTCAAAGGCCTTAAACGCTATATTTGCTGTTGTTGACACTAATAATTTCAGGTTGATCTCAAATTGTGACATAGCCAAACAAGCTTGGGATATCTTCCAGACAGCACATGAAAAAACACTAGATGCTCAAGGTCTGCCCAAACTGAGGAATGTAATGCTCGTAGACGAGTTAAAGACAAACTTCATCAGCATCGGCCAGCTGTGTGACGGCACACATCAGGTAAATTTCACTCAAGACTCTTTGTCAAGTTTTCAACAAAACTAGAACATGTGTAATGCAGGGAACAAGATCGAAGAACAACTGCTACCTATTGAAGGTTGGTACATCAACCCCTTCACCAACCTATCTGATGACCAAAACGAAAGAGATGAACCTATGGCACAAGCGGATGGGGCATATCAACCTAAGAACCTTGAAGAAAATTGCTGTCGACGGATTAGTCCGAGGGATCCCAGAGATCAAAGGCGAGGTGAACAATATTTGCAAGGAAGGTCCGATAGGCAAGCAGAGGAAGGTCCCTCACCCGAAAGTTGCAAACATCAACACATCCAGACCACTACAATTGCTACACATGGATCTGATGGGACCAACGGAAGTAGAAAGATGGGGAAGAAAGAGGTACGCTTTCGTATGTGTTGACGATATTACAAGATACACATGGTTAGACTTTATTAGGGAGAAGTCCGACACGGTGAGAGTAGTTGTGACATTAGCCTCCCGGCTTGAACAAGAAAAGGATCTCCGAATAGCTACCATCAGAAATGATCATGGGAAGGAGTTTGAAAACAAAGCCATGGACAGTTTCTGTAGCAAACCATGAATTACTCATCAGTATTCATCTCATATTACTCCTCAACAAAATGGTGTAGTAGAACAGAAGAATTGAACAATCCAGGAGATGGCTCGAGTCATGGTCCATGTAAAGAAGGTGCCACTAAGGTTCTGGGCTGAGGCAATGAACACCGCCTGCTACATCATCAACCGGGTCTTCATCAGGAAGAGAACCAACCAGACAAGCTATGAGCTGTGGATTATGAGGAACCCACTGTCAAGTACTTCCATATATTTGGAAGTGAATGCTACGTTCTACGAGATCGGTAGTACAGAAAGAAGTTTGATGCAAAAAGCGACGCATGGATGTTTTTGGGATACTCAACCAACAACTGGGATTATCGTGTTTACAACAAGCAAACCGAGACAATAATGGAATCCATCAACGTGGTCATAAATGATGTAGAAGCAGAGGTCATATCTCACAATGAAGGTGAAGACTCGAACACAGAAATCAGCATACTGAAGCAGAACAGGGTTGAACACGAAGCGGTACAAGAGGATGCTATAGCAGACTCATTGGATCAACTTGCTAAAGATACTGCCTCAGAACTAAGCATTGATGAACAACACCATGAATCACAAGCTGCACCGAGTTCCACTTGGCAACCTCCCAAGAGAATTCAGAGGAACCACGTCGAATACATAGCAGCTGCTTCATGTTGCTCCCAACTCCTATGGCTCAATTAGCAGCTAAGTGATTATGGCATCATTCTTGCCTCATTACCTCATTACCTAGATTACTAAAGTCGCTCAAAACTTAGCCCAGTGGAATGCGTATGTCACTCTCGGGCACACACGCAACCTAAAATAATCATGCTTGATCTTCTAAACAACCTAGGTTCAACTCTCATTCCATCCCTAGGTGTTATACCAATTCATACTCACTTAGGTATTTCGTCAAACACTTGGTGTGCACAAAATTTATATGAAGAGAAAGAATGAGAATTTTCAACAAAACTTCATTCATATAGATAAAAAGACAATTCTTGCATTACAATCAAACCTAAGGAATCCATAAGAACCCCAATTACTGAAAGACTACTCACTGATGTGTCACTTATGGTGAGTTAGAAACAAGACATAATGAAATAGTTCAACAAGGAAAAGTAAAGAAGTAGAGAAGTAGGGTATGAGTAAAGGGTTGATGTAGAATCTTCAATTGATGTCTTCTTCGAATTCTCCAGGTTCTCCAATTAGGGTTTCGTCCCATGAGAGGAAACCTAGGCGCCGGAGGCACCCCTTGATTTTTCTCCTCTTCTTCTATTTATACTGTTTCTGGAAATTACCAAATCACCCGCAGTGCCCGAATCATTTTTGCAGTGCTAGATTCTTACCTTTTTGAGCCTTTAAACATTCGAATTATGTCTTGATATAAACTACAAAGTTGTAGCCCTTTGCATTGTATTTCCAACAAGCTATAGCACGCCCCAATCGGATAAGAATAATGCCCTCGGCAAGCCTTCGAAAGTGAACAGGTCACTATGCAGGTGATTCGGGCGACTCACTATCTCAGTGCTGTTTTGAGCTGGGCGAATCACTTTCTCTTGGCCGAATCACTTTTTGATTCGGTCAACCCTTATTTGATTTGGTCAAACCTTGGTCCATGAGATGAAATCCTTCTCCTTGGCCGAATCACTTTTGATTCGCCCACTTCTTGGGCGTATCACTTCTGCAGCTTTAGAAACTCGCTTGTTTGATCCTTTAAACCTTCGAATCACATCTTGACGTAAACTACAAAATTGTATATCTTTGAATTATCTTTCCAACAAGCTATGGAATGCCTCAAACGAATAAGAATCGCGTGCTCGGCAAGCCTTCGATGATGAACAGATCAATCTGCCCAAATTTGATCTTCAGGCGAACTCTCCTCGAATCAAGTGATTCGGGCAGGCCTTGAGTTGATTCGGCCGAATCAATACCTCAGTGTTGTTTCATGGCTGGCCGAATCACTTTTTCCTGGCTGAACCACTTTTAACTCTGTCAAACTTTCAATTGATTCGGTCAAACCCTTGCAGTGCTAGAATCTCGCCTTTTTGACCCTCTAAACATTAGAACTACATCTTGATTTAAACTAAAAAGTTGTATCCCTTTGAATTAGCTTTCCAACAAGCTATAGCACGCCTCGATCGGATAAGCATCACGTGCTAGGAAAGCATTTGAAGAGGAACAGGTCATTCTGCCAAGGGTGGCCTACTCACTTTTGCCTTTTGCTCAATTTTGCTCGTTTTTGCTCTATATCGATCGTAATTCAACCAAATTTTCTTTGGACCACTTCATATCATGTAGTACGCATTTACATCCTGAAATGGACAAAGAAAACATCAAATGACTTTATAAAATAACGGAACAGACAAGAAGTAAAGTGAAAATACGGACAAATGTAAGGTCATTTATCCGCTTATCAACAGCAGAGGGGTTGCACATAAACAACTTGAGAACAAGTGGACTGTTGATGAGGTAGCCTCTGCATCAGGAAACTCCAAGGCTTTAAATGCCATATTTTCTACTATGGATGCTAACAATTTCATATTGATCTCCAACTGTGATACGGCCAAAAAAGCATAGGAGATTCTTGAAACTGCTCACGAGGGAACAGTCAAAGTGAAGATCTCCACATTGCAGAAGATCATCTCAAGATTTGAAAGCTTGAAGATGCTGGAAGAAGAGATGATATCTGAGTTTAATGCCAGATTGTGTGATATATAAAACGAGGCCCATGCACTTGGAGAACCAATTCAGGAGGAGAAGCTGGTAAGAAAAGTCCTCAGATCCCTTACCTCAAAGTTTGATATGAAGGTGACTGCCATCGAAGAAGCCCCGAATGTGAAGAACATGAGGCTGGAGGCACTGATCGGTTCACTAAGACAGTTCGAGATGAAAGTTATAGAGACTGCTTCACCACCCACTGGGAAAGACCTCGGACTAAAAGTTGAGACTAAAGAAAAAGAGGCAGTCATAGATGATGTCAACCAACAACTATCTCTACTTGTCAAAAACCTTGGGAAGTTCATGAGAAGAATGGACCAGAAACCTGCATACTCAGGTCAGTCATCCAGGGAGAGAAACAAAAGAGGGGACAACTCCTAGAAAAGGCAAGGATGCTGACAAAGATAATGATGAAGGAAAAGAAAAACAAAGAGGAATCCAGTGCGAGGGGTATGGACATAGGCAATCCGAGTGCCCCAGTTACCTGAAGAAGAATAACAAGTCTCTAACAGCAAATTGGAGTGATGATGACAGTGAAGAGGAGACTGATCTCAAAGGAAATCTAGCTTTGACCATTGTATTTAGTTATGATGATTCAGATCAAATAAAGATGGACTTTGTTTATGGGATCGTTGAATCTGATAGCAGTGATGACGAAGAATTCTTAATAGAGACTTTTGTTGATCATTTCAAATTGATATAAGAGAAGTGTCAGGAAGTTATTGAAGCCAACAAAGAATTACTGTCAAAGGTTTCCAGATTGGAAGGAGAAAGAGACAAGATTTCAGAACATCATCACTTTTCTATCCAAGGAACAACATTCAGATGATGCTAATATAGTTAGTGAAGGCTGTCGACGGAAAGCTATATCCGGAGCAAACAGTGGAGAGGCATAAATTCTGGATGAAATCTTGGCTTACCAAAGGTATGGAGGGGGGACTGAAGGTCCAGGGTACACTGGTGATGAATGAATAGGTGTAACTACATTTGTCAACACCACGGTTACTGATCAAAGTGCAAACATTCAAGAAAATCCTATCTCAGTTATTCCGGAAGAAGTACCAGAGAAGAAACATAAGAGAATGCTGAAGCAATCTATGGACCAGTCTCCTTCATGAAACTCAAATCAAAGGAGAGGAGATGCTACGCATATGATCAAGTCCGACATCTTTGGAGAAAGTGCCCTATAGTGACTGAGTACATAAAGACTCAAAAAGGAGCAAGTATCAGACAAGTCAGAACAATGAACCGGCCGATCACGTATGAGTACTGCCACTCACAGTCACAGGTAAACCGAGGTTATCGTGTTACTGTGCAGGAAATTTTCAGCAGCACTGGAGGATCAACCAATTAGAGGAAAAGGCACAAAAAGAAGCGAAGCACATATGACTCTTCAACAGCCGTAAAAGGGGCAGAAAACCTGAGAAGAACAAGTGTAAAATGCGCTGGGTGGAGGTTAAAAGGAATGCTACTATTGATAAACAACCACCAAATATTCCCACTGAAGTAGGAGATAAGGAACGGGATCATGCATCAAACTTGAAGCTGGAACTTATGGACGTTGTCACCAAAGTAGGGCGTGCACTAAGAAGTCTACATGTGTCCAAAAGTTTTTTTGAAAAAGAAAAGAAAAAGGCATGAAATGGGAAGAACTTAGTTATCCGTTTTTGTCCTAGGGTGAAATTCACAGCGTCTCAGTTAGGCAGATATGTGAACAAGCAGTTGCTGCAGCACACTCTTGTTCACTTGGAAATTGTCTCAGCAAACAATGAACAAGACATAAGTTTGTTCACCCAGTTCGGCCAACTGCCTACGTCTGGGGAGGACTATTCTCCAGTCCTCAATCCACTAACCACGAAGGTCTCAAAGTACACTCGGTTACAACTCCACGCAACCTATGCTACTCAACCTTGTGTGGATCACTTGACACAATCAGAACAGGCTCTGACTTGTGTCTGCACACCCTCTACAAATGTCAATCTAGAATAGCTACAGACTTCTCAAGACTCAGCCTATTCTAAACTACACTCACTCAGCAGGGTTGCTGTAGCAACTGCTGTAACACACAGCTGAAGCACAATTGTCCGCGTCGCTCCAAAGCCTTTTGCCGAGCCGTTCGAACGATTCCACAAGCGCTGCACACTCTGGAATACTCCCCCTCACTCAGTGACCACCTGCCACTAGCGAGAACCACCGCTTAGACACTCGACCGAGCCACACACCCGTCAGTTCTTCCGCGGCTGCCCTTGATCAACCAACAAGCACCACTGCTCTGAATTGGCTTCCAGATCAAGCTCAAATCAGACTCTGTAAGTCCTGATTCCCTTCTGCTTCTGTCACCACAGCTTTGCGCTCACGCTCTGCTCTCGGGTGATGATCGAAGAATTCGTCCGTCACACACCAAACTTGCTCTCTCTGAATTCTGTGTATGCACTCATGTATCCCTTAGCTTCGATCCACCTCTCATCTCTGAACTCCTCTCGCTTAAATAGCAACACCAGCTTTAAGCAATGTCCAGGTTTAGGCAATGTCTCAAAAAGAACAATTATCTCCTAAAATATAGGAGATTAGATTTGATCTTTATCTTCAATGCAAAACTCCTTCTCTGGCTAGGAAACCTCACTGGAAAATTCTCCACATCATTTTAGAAATTCTTCTGATGATCTCCGTAGCGATCCCAGCCCTTCTGGACAAGCCCAGGACGCTGCTGCTTCTTGGACAGGTGATACAACCACTTGAACAAGCTCCTGCTATAGCATCCCCTGCTGAAGCTGCTGCTAGTTCACTTGTGCTGTAGCTGTTTGCTGCTGCTGGAATTTCCTAAATGCATTAGGAAACAATCCCATCAATTTTAAAGAAGATCCTCCAAGATCTCTACAAGATCATATCTCCTAATTTGTAGAAGTTTTGATTTTCCAATCAAATCTTCACTCAACAAGTCTGCTTTTGTTCTTGAGAGACACTCCAGAAAATCTTCTCCTGAATACTACTGCAGCTCCAGGCACCAGCGTCTGCTGTAGCACTTGCAGCTTTTCTGCCTTGTATACATGCACTGGATTTCTGAAGGAGAGCTGATCTTCTGCTACTGAACTTCTGCTCCAGAGATTGCTATAGCACTTGCTTACTCCATTGCTTGAGTACTGAGATAGTCACTCTGCCCAGATTGCACAAGCTGATGTCTTCATGATCTCTTCCAGATTTCTGAGCGCCCCAAGGCAACATTAAGTGGCGCGCCGGGTGAAGACATTAAGCTCAGGCGCCACTTAATGTCTTCATCTGGAGCGCCACTTAATGTCTTCATCTGAAGCGCGACTTACTGAGCTTGCTCACTCTGGAATGCTCTTCATCAGCTGTTTTCTTTCCATACTTGCTGTAGCAGGCTCTAGTGCACTTTGTAGGAGTTTGTCAATGATGCCACATACCTTAACATAGGGCTTGCGATATCTCCGACGACGTCAACGATCAGACATTCCTTCCTTCAGAAAATCGAAAGCCATGGTGAAAAAATAAGGGGAGCTAAGGTTTACAAGCGAAGGGGTGTGTCCAGGAAGCGAAATGGCAATGAAGTTCCATTGAGCCAAACCCCAGAAACCAGAAGAGGTCTTCTCCGTAGATCAGAGAACCAGAGGAGGTTCCTCGGCTTACATGGATCTCTTCAACCGACCAGACCGAGGCAGGTCCATCTGCCACTGCTAGGATAGAGGTTGTGCCTTCAGACGAAGGCGTGGCACTTCAGTTTGGAAGCAAAAGTCATAGTCAGAGTGACCAAGAGATTGCTGCAGCAGTTGCTGGCCTACCTCTCACTTAGAATAAAACTCTCATGAGCTCAGATCCAAGAAGGGCCTAGATAAGCAGATTGTAGTGATTCCAACTCCTCCTTCAGTGGAGAGGCAGTAACACCTATAAGTAGCAGCAACAACAAAGAAGAGTCGGCTGAAGAGGTTGAGCAAGCTCCCTCCAAAAAACCATTGAACAAAGGGAAGGAGCCAATGGTCGAAGTCTCTTCCAGTGATGAAGAGAGTGCTGAATCAGAATCCACGGAGTCTGATGATTTCAAAGTTGCTCCAATCCCATGACCAGAGCTGTCCTCGACACAAGCTGCACCTCCTCCAGTGTCCAGCTCTGCGTGACCAGACATGGTCTTCAAGGTGTTTGGTTCATCAACAAGAAAGCTGTTAGGTCTTGGGACGTGATAAACCGTAGGACAATTGTGGCTGAGAAATTGCTGAACGTTGGCCGGTTTCGTGTACCAGAGGTCATATCACTACTGAGAGAGGTAAATCTGCTAAACTCCTTGACTGTGGTTAAACGTAACAACTTGCATATGGTTAAGGAGTTTTTGGCCAATATCCATGGAAATTTTGGAGTAGTTAGCAGTTTGTTATATGGGGCAAGTTTTGTTAGAAGGTTGAGGGTTATAATTACACCTGTTGTGATCAACAAATTTCATGGCATTGATGAAAATGCTAGCCCACCAGCAGAGGTAAGTGAAAATAGGCTGGCAGTTATTCTTACAGTAGGTTTAAATAAAAGCTTCTTATAATTTAGGAGCTGCTGATTTGAAAACTAAGTATGCAATTCTCTATGCATTTGCGGTAAGAAACTGGATGCCTAGTTCCCACAAAGGAAAGGTGAGTCGAGCTAGGAGGCCGCTATTGTTCAGTATTGGGGAAAGAAGAATGGTAAATCTGGGGCACTCATTTTTTATCAGATTGCTGCACATACTGACAAGCCGAAGTCAAATCTATGAATTGGATTTCCTTTGCTTATTTATGAGATAATGATCAGCCAACACAAGGAGTTGGGAAGCTTCCCATGAGGGTCTGTCAGGAGCTCCCTAATTGTTCACACTGGACCACAAGGTCTTTAAGGGCCGACATATAGTGGATATAGAAGAAGGAGAGCCTGACATGAAGCCAGTCGAGAAATTCCAGAGACTGCTGAACCACTCTCTGGTATTCCACTTAATTGCCATAGATGCTGCTATGCGTGAGAGAATGATAAGTCATCTCAATACGGAGCGAGCTTTCCTGATAGCAGCGGCCAAGAATATCTCCACACGGCGAGTGCAGATCGACGCCCTCCTCCGAGACCTTGAATATCCAGATGCTTCCAGCTCTGCCCATACGCAGCAGTAAAACAGTTTGAAGCCCCTGACATTTGTGTCAAAAGGGGGGAGAAGGTTGTAATAGCCTAAATACTTACTCTGACTTGACATGCTCCTAGAACTTTCATTACGTTTGGTGTTTAGCGAACTTGAGGAACTCTAAACTCAAATGTAATAGTTAGAAAAATTATCTAGCTTAGAGCTTTTACCAGATAATCAGGATCTGTAGTGTTGCTGTAGGTGTAGGTTTGTTTTTTCAAAAATGCCAAGGGGGAGATTGTTGAGGTATGGCATACCTTGACAAAACTGAAGATTTTGCTTCCTCAATCCTTGAAGATTTGAAGCTGGGGCACAATCTGAAGAATGGGCAAGATACAGCAATCAAGCAACATAGTCTGCTACAACACTCCCTGGTGACCCAAAGCTAGAGCAGAATGCACGATCAACCTGGAGACTCATTGAGAGGCTCCGGCATGGTCCGGTAGGCATCGCGGTGATAAGGGAGTTGTTTAATCATCATCCAGAACGTTAGCAATGGCCAAAAGCTTTCAGAAGAGATAAGGTTTCTAAAATCCAGATTAGGCAACAGAATCTTCAACAACCTTGCAAGAATCCAGGACAAGATTCTATGTTGCTTGGGGAATTCAGATTTGTAGACGCAGGTGCCAAAAGAACAGGGGTATGAGTGATACATAATGAATGCAGAGGCAGCATTTAGAGTGACACGCACACACATATAGAGAGCGAGAGAGCAAACACTCAGAGATCAACCTACGGTTTAGGGTATACACATTGGGTTGAAGGCTGGTGCTGCGCAGAAGGAATTAGAACTCGTGGAGTTTGATTCAGCATTGATCCGAGGAGTCAACTGGAGCGCTGTTTGTTGAAGGATCATTTAGAAGCCTCAGAGAACAGATGCGGACAGGTCTGTCGCAAGCTGAGTGAGAGCTGATCAAGGCTACCTAATAGTGATAGAGTGTGTCATTGATTGAGGGGGAGTAGATACTGAGTTTGCAGAACTCAGAGTGTTCGACTATTTAGCATAGAAGCTAGAATAGTTGTTGACAGAAGATACAGCAACTCTGATAGAGAGTGTGTTAAAGTAGTCCGTGTACCACACATTGTAATATAATAGGTTACGTCTGTGAGCCAGGTCTGTAGCTATTTGTTACGAAAAGTGTGTAGGTAGCGCGAAGAGAGTCTTTGTGATCAGACTGCTAGCTAGTCTATAGGGAGTTAGACTGAGCAGAAGATTTTGACTAGGGGAGAAGTAGAGGTGGTGAGTCATTTGTACTTTGAACCACGAATAGTAAAATCTTGAGGATCGGAAAGTGATTCTCCCAGACGTAGGCAAGTTGCCTAATTGGGTGAACAAACTGACTGTGTCTTTCTTATTCTTTAGTAGAATAATTTCTGCATAAGAGAAAGAGAGTGCTACAGCAGAAGCTGTATCTTCAGAGGCTGTAGTATGTGATCAGCAGCGCAGGCAAATTTTAGGGTTAGAGAATAATCGGTTATATATATTTTAGATACACTATCTAAAATATATTTGGTGAATATATGATTTTCATTATTATCGGATAATTAATATCTTAGTTTGGAAGATTGATATAAGTCAATCTTCTAAACCGGATCTTGTGACTTCCATTTGGAAATCATCAAGATTATGCAGATGAGGAAATTTGCATGTGTATCTCCAACCATATAAAGAGGTGAGCCGACACCAAGAAGAAGACATGCGCTGAAAAAAGAGAAAACTTAGAGATCAAAAGGGATTATGCTCACTGAAATTTCGCAGCGCCTCTGAGTTACAGATTGTGTACAAGCAGTTGCTATAACACACTCTTGTACTGACGGATCTTGTGCAGCAAGATGAAACAATGAACAACGATTTGTTCACCCAGTTCAGCCAACTGCCTACGTCTGGGGAGGACTGTACTCCAGTCCTCAATCCACTAGTCTCAAAGGTCTCTCGTACAACACGGTTCGACTCCACGCAACCTATGATACTCGACCTTTACTAGTCGATCACACACAATCAAAACACCCTCTGACTTGTGTCTCACACACCTACACACTTGAATTAATTTAGAATAGCTATTCTACTGATCCCACAGACTCAGCCTATTCTAATTAAATCAATGCTACCGTAGGTTTGCTATAGCACCCGCTGTAGCAACTAGCTAGTGCAGGTTCTGTTCGCGGCGCTCCAAAGCCTTCCGCCGAGCCGATCGAACTAGTCCATGAGCGCTGCACACTCTGGACAACTCCCCCTCACTCAGTGACCTCCTGTCACTAGCGAGACCTGGCCTCCTGCAGATTGCCCGAGTTCCTCCACTCGACAACTCAGTCCTGCCAACCTTGATCAACCAACAAGCACGTCTTGCTCTGAATTGGTCTTCTCTGATCAAGCTCTGATCAGACTCTACAAGTCTCGATCAGCCTCTGCTTCAACCACTCAGCTCTGCGCTCACGCTCTGCTCACGATGGTGATCCGATCCCTCCGTTCTAGCACTCTGAATATTGCTCTGCTCTCTCTCAATATCTGAGGCGCTTGGATTCTATGTTGGATGGATACTGTGCTGCTTTGCCTAGCCTTCTTTAAATAGGAACTCCATGCTCCATCAATATCAAATTTAGGAAGCCTTCCAAAAGGCTCTCCTAGATTCTTACAAATTTGTTGAGATTTGATTTCTTAAAAACCAACTTTTGTTGAGATTTGATTTCTTAAAAACCAACTTTTGAAATCTTATCTTTACGTTGGGCTTGCTGAGTTGTTAGTTGCTGCTGGAATTTACTAAGTCCATTAGGAAACCTTCCAAAACTCCATGCTCCATCAATGTCAAATTTAGGAAGATTCCTTAAAGATCTCAACAAGATATTATCTCCTAATTCGTAGGAGATTAGATTTGTTTGAGAAACAAATCTTTCATTAATCAAATCTTCTCCTAGATACGGGAATCTTCACTGGGATATTCTCTCTGAATATTTAGAAGCTCCTCCAAGATCTCAACAAGATCATATCTGAGCAGATTGTTCTTTGCCACAATACTGCTGCTACAACTCCTGCTGTAGCAACTGCTTGTTCACTGAGCTTGTTGACTCTGACACGGGCAGCTGCATCATCTTGCTCTCTATCTTCCCCATACTCTACCAACCTGTTGCGATGCTGGCAGCAACCCTCCGTACATTCATTGGGCTACTCCAAGTTAATCGACATGCTATTGACTCTGAGAATTGCATTTAGAAAGCTTCTGTTGCTCTTCTCTTCAATTCTGGACAGCTTGTACTTCACACAGAAATCTGCAATTTAGGATGATCCAGCTCTCTGCTACACAAGTTGCTGTAGCAACGACTTGTGCACTCTGCTTGGTCATTTTGGAACGCTCTGCATCAGCTATTGTCTTCACAAGTTTGCTGTAGCAGACTCTTGTGCACCTTGTAGGAGTTTGTCAATGATGCCACATACCTTAACAATCTCCCCTTTGACATTTTTAACAAAATCCAAGGACCCTTCTGATCTTAGGCATTCCTCATCTCTTCTTCAGACTCCTTCTCTAGCAGCTTCCTCAGCTTCTTCAGGATTCATCTCAGTGCAAGGACTCAAGCTATCCCTAAGGTATCCCTAACTTGTCTTCTGGCTTCTTCTCAAGTGGTGTCTTCAGATAGATTCTGCTGTCATCGGATGCTGTAGCAAATTCTTGCGCTGGTTTTATTAGGGATGCCATTACCTTAACAATCTCCTCATTGGCATTTTTGACAAAACATGAGCATCTTTTGCAGGGGCTCCTCTTCTCTCTCTGGGGTCGACTGGAAAACCTGCCAACATAATGCAAACAGCAGAACACATCTTCTCCCCCTTTTTGTCACAAATGATGGGGGGGAGAGTGATAGAGCCTATTTATACGTGCTATTTAGATCCTAACACTATGCTTGTTTGCATTATTTTGTGTACAAGATTACTGGTTTCCGGTGCTTTTGTATTCCATGGCGAAACGAGGGCCTAAGTCGGATACGTGCTAATAGGCGCGTTTAAGGAGCGCAACACACAGGATAGGAAGTGGCAGATTTAGAGTGTGGTGCGCAGACCGACTGCGCGAACCAATGTGCGCAGTGCGCCATGCGCAAGATAGTGGTGTTTCCAAATCTTGACACCATAAGATTTAGAAGTTGCCAAGATTATCCTCATGAGCAGTATATAAAGAGAGGAAGGCTAGGGTTTGAACACACACACAGAAACGGAGGAGAGAGAGCCAGAATTGAAATACACACGAGCTGCTGCGAGGACCTGCGCTAGCCGACTGCGCCAGCCGAGACACAGCAACCTGCACGCACCTTCTTGTTACTGTTTTCTCGGATACTTTAGCTGTTATTTACTATTTCTATGATGTTTACTACTAGCATGTCTAGCTAAACGCTTTGTATCGGTTGGGCATGATTCTATGAGTATTTCCTTTGAGACTTGTGCTTAATGCATAGTTTGTTTGCTTGTATTAATTCTGTGCACACTGTTGACAGCTAGTTGCATGAGTAGGGGAAGCCTTGAACCGCAATCTTACTCTTACTACTTGTTTGTTATATGTTAAACTAGTTGGTAGCTTGACGGTGACAACTAGGAGTAACGCGCTAGGATAATCAGTTGCTACTGTGACAGGATTCGTAGCTGCTTAGACTAGTTTCAAGAATTAATAGCTCATGAACTTTGATCGGAACATGCGCACATGTTAGGAAGCCTTGATCGGACACTAGCTTCAGTAAATCGAACTATAGAGGATTGTCTGCACCGATACTTCTCATAGTCATAGTACTTAATCTCTACTGCCTGCGCACGTCTCGTGCAAATTCTGCTTTCACTACTGTTTATTCGCGCACCTGCGCAACCCAACCACTCACAACCCAATTTTCGTAAGTTGTAGGTTACTAGTTAGAACGAGTCTGCTTGCTCCTTGTGGAATCGACCCTGACTTAGTCGCTGTACTAAGTGGAGAAGGAAGGATTAATTTGACGCGTACAACGACGCGCGATCAGAGAGCCTCAAGCTAAACTCAGCGAATAGGCCGACACCTCTTCTCCATCCATCGAAGAAGGGAAACTGTTGCTGTCTCAGAATGTGTCTCTTCTGATGATTGTGGGGACTATCTGGTGGCTGCTTCTCCACCCATACCTGTACTGGTTTTCGAATCCACTGCTTTCGTGCTCTGTTGTGTCCAGCAACTCTGTCTTTCCTTTCGGCATTATTTTGTTGTCTCACCCGATCTGTGCCAGTGTCCTTTGCAATCTTCATTCTCCAGTTCATTGTCCCTCCAACGTATCTAATGTTTCCGTGCACAACTGGACAATGACAGTCCTTCATCGTCTTTGATGAGCTGAAGGTCACCTGCGTGCCACGTTTAATCCATGGCTTCATCAGGCGTTGTCCATCTGTGGGCGATCTCTGAGGTCTCGAATACTTGTTCAGGATCGAGCATCTCCTCTGAATGTGTCCCTCTTGATCACAAAAATAGCATCTATGACTTTTTCTCCTGGGTTTCTTTTCTGCTACAGGTGGTTGATACAGCGGTTGTTGTAACAGCCTCTTGTTCACCCTTCTAGGCACCTTCTTCTGAACTGGCTTCTGGGACAGGACCGGTTTCTCCACGGCAATCCCGGCATCTTTTGGCTCTGTAGCTTTGACAAATACCATCATCCAGTATTTTCTTCACCCATGTATCCAAGACCAGAGTAGCCTCCTTCATATCTTTGGCATGCAAGAATATCTTCAAGATTGCTTGATCCACTGTGCATCTTTGCGGTTTTCCTATAGAGGTTGAGCTCTTCCTTCTCTATAGCAAACTTCTCTTCTTGCTGGGTAGCCTGATCCGTAAGAGAAGTGATAGTCTTCAGCAGCTCCTCTCGTTCTTCTTCGAGTCCCGATACCTTGGCAGTCAATCCTTTGTTGATCTCGATGACTTGCAGCCACTCTTCGTGCAATTGGGCAAAGTTTCTTACAATGGACTCATCAGTGATTTCCTCATCATCACTACTGCCCGACTCCTCAACACCATGAACAATTTCTGGCTTTGTTGAATCGGTGTTCTTCATATTGGTTGCAGTTATCAGAGCAACATTGCTCGTTTTTTCAGAGTCTTCTTCACTGTCTTCATCTCTCCAGTTTGCAGCAGGAGTCTTGTTTATTTCATGAGTCGTCTGGAGGATCTCCCACGCTTGCTTGGCAATTTCACAGTCTGAGATCAGCCTGAAATTATTTGCGTCAACAGCGGCAAATATCACGTTCAAGGCTTTGGAGTTACTGGTTGCTACAGCTTCCTCTTCAGCTATCCATGTCTCCTCGGATTTCTTTTGTGCAATTCCTTTGTCGTGGATGATTAGTGGGTGTGACCACCCAGATACTACTGCTCTCCAAGTCTTCTCATCCATTGCCTTTAGGAAGGCCTTCATTCTCACCTTCCAACAACTATAATTTCCTTCTTTTAGTAGGGGCGGCCGACTTGTGCTTTGTCTCTCTTTCATCTTCGCTTGATGAACTCAGCAAGGCGCTCAGGATCTTCACTCTGTATGTCGAGTTCCCACTCTGATACCAATTGAAATTTCACAGCGCCTCTGAGTTATAGATTGTGTACAAGCAGTTGCTATAGCACACTCTTGTACCGACGGATCTTGTACAGCAAGATGAAACAATGAAGAATGATTTGTTCACCCAGTTCAGCCAACTGTCTACGTCTGGGGAGGGCTGTACTCCAGTCCTCAATCCACTAGTCTCAAAGGTCTCTCGTACAACACGGTTCGACTCCACGCAACCTATGCTATTCGACCTTTACTAGTCGATCACACACAATCAAAACACCCTCTGACTTGTGTCTCACACTCCTACACACTTGAATTAATTCAGAATAGCTATTCTACTGATCCCACAGACTCAGCCTATTCTAATTAAATCAATGCAACCATAGGTTTGCTATAGCACCCGCTGTAGCAACTAGCTGGTGCAGGTTCTGTCTGCGCTGCTCCAAAGCCTTCCGCCGAGCCGATCGAACTAGTCCACGAGTGCTCCACACTCTGGATAACTCCCCCTCACTCAGTGACCTCCTGTCACTAGCAAGACCTGGCCTCCTGCAGATTGCTCGAGTTCCTCCACTCGACAACTCAGCCCTGCCAACCTTGATCAACCAACGAGCACGTCCTGCTCTGAATTGGTCTTCTCTGATCAAGCTCTGATCAGACTCTGCAAGTCTCGATCAGCCTCTGGTTCAACCACTCAGCTCTGCGCTCACGCTCTGCTCACGGTGGTGATCCGATCCCTCCGCTCTAGCACTCTGAATATTGCTCTGCTCTCTCTCAATATCTGAGGTGCTTGGATTCTAGTTGGATGGATACTTTGCTGCTCTATCCAGCCTTCTTTAAATAGGAACTCCATGCTCCATCAATATCAAATTTAGGAAGCCTTCCAAAAGGCTCTCCTAGATTCTTGCAAGTTTGTTAAGATTTGATTTCTTAAGAACCAACTTTAGAAATCTTATCTGACGCTCTTGAGCCAAGATATCTACCATAGTACTCACTACCATGGTCTGATCTGACGCTCTTAATTTTCTTATTGAGCTATAACTCAACCTTCAACTTATAGGCTTTGAACACGTTTAGAGACTGTGATTCTCATGTAGAAGAAATAAGTAACCAAATTGTGAGTAATTATCCATAAAACTGAAAGAAAAATATCATTGACCATTCCAAGAAGTAGTAGGGAACGGCCCACAAATATCGGTATGAATCAGTTCCAAGACCCCTGAAATCCTGTTGGCACTTATTTTTTTAAACCTTGGTATGTTTCTCTTTGATATCATATAAGTAGAGTGAATCCAAAATGCCATCAGACATAAGATGCTGAATCCGATATCTCGAGATGTGACCCAAATGCTTGTGCCATAATGAACCTGATATGTTATTGGCGTCGGTAGTTATGGAAGATATTGACATGTAAGCTGAATCAGAGAATAAAAGAATTCGAGTAAGTTTACGCTCACAAAATATATACATATGAATGTATGTAGCACAAATATTTAAAAGTTGATAATGACATTCCACGATCTCGGTCACAACATTAGTAGCAAGTGTATGGATAATGGTATTAATTCTGAGTGAATATCTTATTTTAACAATCAAACATTGAAGATAAGATATGTCAAATAATAAACCATATGTGGATGTATTTATTATTCACACCAAAATAATGAAGAACTGTCAGATGTTTACCATTACATATATGTATGCGGCCATATTGATGTTAATTTACCTGTGGGCTAATTGAATATTCATGTCACTACACATATGCATCCCGATGAACCAAATTTGTCAATCTACACGGATATGTCATTGTAGTGATCATGTGTTTCTTTTTAAAATAACCTAATGCTAGCTCAAAATTGAATGTCATTCGTGCAATTAAATTTTCAGGAATGTTGGTTCCCAATATTATGGTAAAAAATGAAACCATAAACCAAATCAGAAAATTGATGAAGTCAGCATTCAAAATCAGAAATGAACTGAATAAAAATTAGACCTAATAAAAATTAAATCGAACTGAATTGAACCAAATTAGGAAACATAACCCAAATCAGAGTAATCAAGCATATTATGTCTTGTAATTAAAATATACCTCAACTCTGAGAATAAACTTAAATAAAGTCTGCCAAGGAAAACCCAAGGTTGGTGGTAAGTAGATATGAGAACATAATCCATATTTATATCTTGCACAAGACAAAATCTAATAAAGATATCTACGGATTTTTCTCAATGAATATCGTAATTATCTTTTCGGTATCTACACAATATATTACACCACTAAATTATAGTCAATAAGTTTGCAAAAAATTAGATCACATTATTTAAGCTTATTTTAATTATATAATTAGTTAACTAATGACTAAATATTAAATTAATCTAACAACATGTATATTTAGATATCAAATTGATTTATGTCCCTCAAAATCTCCCTAATAATCTTCAAGAAAAAGGTTCGTTCAAATATTTGATGGTGCGCGACATCTTGTTGTCAAATTTTATATCATCACAATATCTATTCTTTCCTAAAATGACTTTTTTCAAGTCTACGCATGCAATTTTCCCTCATATTAGTCTATGTTTGTAAAATTTTCATCTTTTAACCATTTAATTTTATCTAAATTCCTTTTCTAGAGTTGAAAAAATAAATTATCAAACAATAGCACATATATATTAGTATGTTAAAATAGTTTGTAGAGATGAACTTTCATATTATCAAGAGAATCAATATTAACCTTTTGTATTGGTCCGCCACAAAGTTTAAAATGAATTGATTAGATTTATGTAAATTTTTTTTCTTGACTTTAGGCTGCATATTTCTATTCGGTTCTGTGTTTGCCTCCTTGCAGGAGCTGTCTTCTTGCTTGAGAAGGGAAACCTAGAGATGGAGAAGATGCTTCGAGCATTTAGGCGCAAGCAAGATCACTGCTGGTGCAGACATCGAGTAATTGTACCCGCTTAGAGGGGACTACATAGCACCAACTAGCCTTGGATTCTGTGTCATAATGTCGACACCAACAACTTCGAGCCTAGGTCGATGTTGATCCAAACGGGCCAGAGGGGCCAATTTGATCTATCTGACACTTTTTCCTTTCTTTCTCAGAGATAAAGCCACCCGTGCACACAATTCATAATGGGAGTGACATCGTGATGCCATAAATGTTTGATCAAGTCAACGGAGCGCGATTTTAATGACTCCCATGGGGTGATGGACGAAGTCATTGGGAACTGATATCCATGGATAATCAAGTGCAAATGATTCGTCTTATAGTGTAAATGAAACACATATTCTCATAGATATTTTCCTGACACAAGTTTAGTTCTCATGATTGAGTTTATTTATAAGAATTGGTAAAAAAATTAAACTCATTAAATCTCTTTTGAAGCGACTTCACTTCTTTCTCACATATGTGATTATTTTAATATCAAGTAATTTCACATTCCTTGTCGAAATCTCAACTTTTAAATTTTAAGAATCATTAAAAGCAACACGTTTAACCTCGTGATGAAGTCATTATTTCATTAAGCAATGGGAGTTAACCCCCCACAGTGACCATGCCTAGTATCAACCATTAGATTATCCATTTGAACCAAGATTTTAGGATCACCACTCAATATGGTTGAGTTTTCCTTTGCATTGACCTTATATATCCAAGGGCTTTAGTCTCATTCCTTTGAACGTTTTCTCTACTTGGTTCCTATTTAACCCTTTGGTTAACGTATCCGCAATGTTTTTTTGGACCTCACAAGTCAATACTAATGACTTCTGTGAAGAGAAGTTGTTTGATGGTATTTTGTAGTCGACGTATTTGTCTTGACTAACCATTATACAACACACTCTATGCCCAACCAATATCAGGCTGGCTATCACAACATAAACATAGTGTTGGCACATGTTTTATCCCATTAGAAATATACTCGACAAAATTACTCAACCACTCAACTTCTTTGCCACATTTATCTAATGCAACGAATTTAGCTTCCATAGTAGATCTGGTTATTAAGGTTTGTTTGAATGATTTCCAAGACACGACCTTGTTCTTAGACAAGTGTTGATTTATGTCGTTAGAGTTCTAGATACACCAAAACTATCTCTTCCAAACTTATCTAAGATTTTGTCAACGTAGTGTGACTAACTTAAGACAAGTCCCTGAGTCGTTTGTATATTTTGAGACCCAAAGTTGTATCCGCTAGTCTCAAATCTTTCATATTAAATATAAAGCTCAATAAAGACTTCGTACCCTTAAACATGCAGTCATTGCTTCCCACAATGAGCATGTCATCAACAAATAAACACATAACCGTGTTCAGTGTTCTTAATGTAAATACATTTGTTATATTTATTGATTTTGAAACCATATGACATCATCACATTGTCAAATTTTTTATACCACTGCTTTTGGCTTATGTTTTAAGCTGGAGAGCTTTCACAAGCTTACAAACATTTTTCTCTTGATCCGACACTATACAACTCTCAGGTTGGTCCATATAGATTTCTTCCTCAAGATCTGCATTGAGGATGGGCATTTTTACATCCATTCGAAGAATTTTCAAATTGCGCAAGGCGGCAACGGCTATTATCATTCTAATGGATGTTACTGTTGTCACTGGAGACTATGTGTCAAAGTAGTATAAACCTTCCTTTTGCCTATCCCCTTTGACGAAAAGTCTTGTCTTATAATTATCTATAGACCCATCCACTTTCATCTTCCTTGTGATTTACTTCCAGGAGGAACATCAACAAAATCCTATGTATGGTTGTGTAGGATAGAACCTATCTCACTCCTTATGACTTCTTTCCATAAGGGACCCTCTATTAAACTGATAGCCGCTTTATATGTTCGAGGTTCATTTTTTAACATGTAGGTTAAGAAAGCATGACCAAATGATTTCTATATCCTAGCTCGCTTGCTTCATCAAAGCTCATCCGGTTCTATCTCCTTTTCAGATTCTTCCTCACGTTCTTGAGTTAATTCATCGACATCCTCAGGTCTCTGATGAGATGTGTCATATTCATATTTCTTAGACTTACAAAGAAATGCATCTTCAAAAAATGATGTATTCTTTGATTTCAATATGAAATTCTTGTGTATACCGGTTTTTTTGATTCATATAAAAAGAATCTATATGCATTACTATTATGGCATAACCAATGCATTTAAAGATGTTGGGTCATATCCTCATTGTCTCAAGACCAGGGGTCATTACCTTTTCTAGGCACCCCCCACACTCGCAAGTATTTGTAGGAAGGCTTAGTCCCTTTAAATAAATCATGAGGAGACTTCTCATTCTACTTACGAGGTGCCTTATTAAAAGGTAATTTGTTGATAAGATGGCTTCCCCCCCCACCCCACGGAGCTTAACAACATTGCATTTATCATCTCTTTCCGAGTGCGTATCTTTCGTTTGGCTACGCGGTTCAACTGAGGCGAGTATAGTGAAGTTACTTCATGAATAATTCTATGTCAGGTGGTTCTATGTATTCACCTCCATGGTCATTTATCACCCTCTTTATCTTTCTGTTGAGTTGATTTTTAACTCCTAGTTTGTACACTACATACTTTTCAACCGCCTCATCTTTGCTTTTAAGCAAATACACACAATAATATTTTGTACTATCATCTACTAAAGTCACAAAATACTTATTACCACCTCTCGCCCGCATAAATTTTAAATCACATAGATCACTATGAATTAATTCAAAGGGTTAAGTTTTTCTTTCAACACTGTGAAAAGAGGTTCTTGTTAGTTTTGCTTCAACACAAGATTCACATTTGTGTTTGAAATCTATTTGAGATTTAGGTATACTCTTCAAATTCATTAGTTTTTTTTATTGTGTCATAGCTTACGCGGCCTAATCTTTTATGCCATAACTTAGAGGACTCGAGCAAATAACAACATATTTATCTTTATTGGTATTCTTGGGTACAATGGCCATTATATTCATTTTCCACATGTCATCTTTCCGATACCCAAATAAATACATACCATTCTTAGATAATTTTCAGGAACTTGAATACCATCCTGAATCTATGGCTACCTAATACTGTCCTAGAAATTAAGTTCTTCCGTATTCCGAGTACGTACAGAACATGATTCAACTTCAGCTCATATCCTAGAAATTAAGTTCTACACGGTTCAACGACACTATTTTGAACGTTGTCGAAATTGTGGTAGTAAAGTTACTAGTACAATCACGATATGCAAACAATATTTATAATCTGAGTGACCTCGGGTCGAACCCAAGAGAAAAGCCTAGACTAGTCTAAAGCTAGCTAGTAATGCTTAATGCGAGTCTACTAAAGAAAAACTAGGGGTTTCATCCTCTAGGCGAGGTATCTCTAGTGAATACTAAAGACAAGTTTGAATTTGTTTCCAAGTAAAGCAATTAAGAAAACGTAGTCGGAATCCTGTTTCACCCCTAGGTCATGTGATTAGCAACACAAAACAACAATACATGCATAAGGTAATTTAATTGATAGTTCTAGGCTAAAGTATCATGGACTCTGGATTCAACTCTCACTCCTCTAGAATGGGAATGATACCTAAGGGACACAATTCTCAAACTCTCACTCTATTGAACTGTGAGAACAAAAGTCTCCTAATATCAACCTCTCCGTCTATTGATAATTAACTCAAGTCCGCTCTATACTTAGCCTAATAGAATGCGAATGTCACTCTCACGCACAAACGCTATCTAAAAGAAACATGCTTGATCTCTTAAATAACATAAGTTCAATTCTCATTCTATCCTTAAATTATATGTTTTGCGTTACAATCTAACATAAGGGATCCATAAGGATCCCTACTACTAATCGACTACTCACTCATGGTGAATTTGAAACAACACATAATTTTTAAAGGAAATTGTTCACCAATTGAATACAAAGTAGTAGAGATTGAGTAGAGGAATGGTGTGGAATCTCCAATTTTTGATGTCTTCTCCGAATCCTCGACAATTCTTCAAGTTCTCCAAGAGAAATCGTCTAGAGTTTTTGTTTTCTAGGAAGCCCCCTCTAATTTTTCCATCTCTTTCTGAAATCTCCGCGGCGTCTCTGAGATGCAGATTTGTGGTACAAGCAGTTGCTATAGCACACTCTTGTACCGACAAATCTTGTGCAGCAAGATAAAACAATGAACAATAATTTGATCACCCAGTTCGGCCAAGTGCCTACCTCTGGGAAAGACTGAAACTCAGTATTTTAATCCACTAAGCTCAAGATCTATTGTATACACGGTTCGTCTCCACGCAACCTATGCTACTCAACCTTATCTAGTACCTCGATCACAATCAGAACAAGCTCTAACTTGTGTCTCAACCACCTACACTGTTATCAATTCAGAATAACTACTGACCCGACTAACTCAGCCTATTCTAATTAACACAGAGTCTCCGTAGGGTTTCTATAGCACCTGTTGTAGCACACAGCTGGTGCAGGTATTGTCAGAGTAGCTCCAAAGCCTTCCGCCGGGCAATGACAATTCTTCCACGTACACTGCACACTCTGGGATGTTCCCCCTCACTTAGTGATCTCTTGTCACTAGAGAGACCAGGCTGCCTGCCAATTGCTCGAGTTCCTCCACTCATCAATTCCTCCACGGCCTGCCTTGATCAGCCAATAAGCAATCGCTGCTCTGAATTAGCTTCCCTGATCAAGCACTGATCAGACTCTACAAGTCTCGATCACACTCAGGTTCAATCACCTCAACTCTGCGCTCACGCTCTGCTTTCGGTGATGATCGAAGCTCTACTCGCACGCAATATATTCTGTGTATGCTCTATGTGTTTGCTCTCTCTACTTCGATGCCTTGGACCTCTGCCCAGCTTCCTTTAAATAGGAACTACCAGTTCCATCAACATCAATTTTAGGAAATTCCTCCAGGGAGCAATATCTCCTAATTTGTAGGAGATTATATTTGATTTGAAAATCAAATCTTCCACAACCAAATCTTCACTTTGGGAATGGAATCTTCACTGGGATATTCTTTCTGAATATTTAGAAGCTCCTCATTGCTCCTCGTTGAACTGTCAAGCACTTTCTCCGAAGAGCCGAACTTCTGCTGCAGAACAGTTGCTACAGCTTCCCGAGACAACTCCCGCTATAGTAGCAGCTTGTTCACTGGGCTTGTTCATGAGTGCTGGTTTAGTCATTTTGCATTATCACTTTCTATTTATACTCTTCAAAAATTACCGATTGACCCGTAGTGCCCGAATCACTTTTGATTCGGGGTAGCCTTAATAAGTGATTTGTGCAGAGTGGTCGAATCAAAGTCTTAGAGTATTTCGGGGCTTGGCGAATCACTTCATCTTGGGCGGATCACTTTTAATCCGGTCAAGCCTTGGTTTGATTCGGTGAAGCCTTGGTCAATTAGACGAATCCTTCTCGAGTCAAGTTGATCCGGGCAGCCACTTCTTCTTGGATGAATCACTTTTGAGCAGCGCAAACCTTCATTTGATTCGGTCAAGTGTTGGTCAATCGGACGAATCCTTCTCGAGACAAGTTGATCCGGGCTACCGTGAGGATGATTCGGCCGAGGTTGGCCGAATCACATTTGATTCGTGCACCCACCTGGGCGAATAAAAAATGCTTGGGCAAATTAAATCGGCCTCTTGCTCCATTCTTGCTCGTTTTTGCTCTCGATCATTGGAATTCATCCAGATTTTCTTCGGGCCACTTCAAATTGTGTAATACATCTTTTCAAATTGTGAACAAAGAAAATATCAAACGACTTTATAAAATAACAGAGCAAACAAAAAGTAAAGGGAAAATAAAGACAAATATAAGGCTTGAAATTTCCGCAGCGCCTCTGAGTTGCAGATTGTGTACAAGAAGTTGCTATAACATACTCTTGTGCAGCAAGATGAAACAATGAACAACGATTTGTTCACCCAGTTCGGCCAACTGCCTACGTCTGGGGAGGACTGTACTCCAATCCTCAATCCACTAGTCTCAGAGGTCTCTCGTACAACACGGTTCGACTCAACGTAACCTATGCTACTCCACCTTAGCTAGTTAATCACACAATCAGAACAGGTTCTGACTTGTGTCTCACACACCTACACACTCGAATTAATTCAGAATACCTACTCCTCTGATCTCACAGACTCAGCCTAGTCTAATTAAATCAAAGTCCCTGTAGGCTTGCTATAGCACCTGCTGTAGCACACAGCTGGTGCACGTTCTGTCCGCATCGCTCCAAAGCCTTCCACTGAGCCGATTAAACTCTTCCACGAGCGCTGCACACTCTGAAACGCTCCCCCTCACTCAATGACCTCCTGTCACTAGCGAGATTTAGCTTCCTGCAGATTGTCCGAGTTCCTTCACTCGTAAACTCTGTCGTCGTTGCCTTGATCAACCAACAAGCACTTCCTGCTCTGAATTGGTCTTCTCTGATCAGACTCTGCAAGTCCTCGATCAGCCTTTGTTCCAACCACTCAGCTATGCGTTCACACTCTGCTCTCGGTGGTGATACACTCTCTCCGCTCTAGCAATTTGAATATATCTCTCTGTATATTGCTCTATCTTTGTGCTAGGATTCCGACATTGTTTCGTTCTCTCTAACTCTCTCCAATTCTTTCTTTCCTTCCGGCATTGTTTCGTTCTCTCACCCGATCTGTGCCAGTGTCCTTTGCAATCTTCATTCTCCAGTTCATTGTCCCTCCAACATATCTGATGTTTCCGCGTAACACTGGATACTTTCTTTCCTTCATCGGCTTTGATGAGTTGGAGGTCACATGCGTGCACATCTGATCCTTGGCTTCATCTGGCGTTGTCCGTCTGTGGGTGGTCTCTGAGATCTCCAATACTTGTTCAAGATTGGGCATCTTCTCTGAGAAGTGATAGTCTTCAGCAGCTCCTCTCGTTCTTCTTTGAGTCCCGATACTTTGGCAGTCAATCCTTTGTTGATCTCGATGACTTGCAGCCACGTTTCGTGCAATAGGGCAAAGTTTCTTACAGTTTACTCCTCAGTGATTTCCTCATCATCACTACTGCTTGACTCCTCAACACCATGAACAATTTCTGGCTTTATTGAATCGGTGTTCTTCATATTGGTTGTAGTTATCAGAGCAACATTGCTCGTTTGTTCAGAGTCTTCTTCACTGTCTTCGTCTCTCCAGTTTGCAGCAGGAGTCTTGTTCCTTTCACGAGTCGTCTGGAGGATCTCCCACACTTGCTTGGCAATTTCACAGTCTGAGATCAGCCTGAAATTATTTGCGTCAACAGCGACAAATATCGCGTTCAAGGCTTTGGAGTTACTGGTTGCTACAACTTCCTCTTCAACTGTCCATGTCTCCTCGGATTTCTCCTGTGCAACTCCTTTGTCGTCGATGGTCAGTGGGTGTGACCACCCAGATACTACAGCTCTCCAAGTCTTCTCGTCCATCGCCTTTAGGAAGGCCTTCATTCTCACCTTCCAACAACTATAATTTCCTTCTTCCAGTAGGGGCGGCCGACTTGTGCTTTGTCTCTCTTTCATTTTCGCTCGATGAACTCACCAAGGCACTCAGGATCTTCACTCTGTTTGTCGAGTTCCCACTCTGATACCAATTGAAATTTCCGAAGCGCCTCTGAGTTGCAGATTGTGTACAAGCAGTTGCAATAGCAGACTCTTGTACACTCAGATCTTGCAGAAAGATGAAACAATGAACAACGATTTGTTCACCCAGTTCGGCCAACTGCCTACGTCTGGGGAGGACCGTACTCCAGTCCTCAATCCACTAGTCTCAAAGGTCTCTTGTACAACACGGTTCGACTCAACGCAACCTATGCTACTCCACCTTAGCTAGTCAATCACACAATCAGAACAGGCTCTGACTTGTGTCTCACACACCTACACACTCGAATTAATTCAGAATAGCTACTCCTCTGATCTCACAGACTCAGCCTATTCTAATTAAATCAAAATCCTCATAGGCTTGCTATAGCACCTGCTGTAGCACACAGTTGGTGCACTTTCTGTCCGCGTCGCTCCAAAGCCTTCCGTTGAGCCGATTGAACTCTTCCATGAGCGCTGCACACTCTGGAACGCTCCCCCTCACTCAATGGCCTCCTGTTACTAGCGAGGCCTAGCCTCCGGCAGATTGTCCGAGTTCCTCAACTCGAACTCTGCCGCCGCCTGCCTTGATCAACCAACAAGCACGTCCTGCTCTGAATTGGTCTTCTCTGATCAGACTCTGCAAGTCCTCGATTAGCTTTTGTTCCAACCACTCAGCTATGCGTTCACGCTTTGCTCTCGGTGGTGATCCACTCTCTCCGCTCTAGCAATCTGAATATATCTCTCTGTATATTGCTTTATCTTGGTGCTTGGATTCTGTCTTGGATGAATGGATTGCTGCTCTGCCCAGCCTCCTTTAAATAGGTACTCCATGCTACATCAATATCAAATTTAGGAAGCTTCCTTAAAGATCTCAACAAGATCTTATCTCCTAATTCGTAGGAGATTAGATTTGTTTAGAGAAACAAATCTTTCCACAATTAAATCTTCTCTTGGATATGGGAATCTCCACTGGGATATACTCTTTAAATATTTAGAAGCTCTGCCAAGATCTCAACAAGATCATATCTAGACAGATTGTTCTTTGCGCCAATCCTGCTGCTACAGCTCCTGCTGTAGCAACTGCTTGTTCATTGAGCTTGTTCACTCTGTCTGGATTTGCACAAGCTGTTGTCTTCACACGGGCAGCTGCATCATCTTGCTCTCTATCTTCAAGATACTCTACCAACCTATTGCAATGATGGCAGCAACCCTCCGTATGTTCTTTGGGCTACTCCAAGTTAATCGGCATGTTATTGGCTTTGGGAATTGCATTTAGAAAGCTTTCGTTGCTCTTCTCTTCAATCCTGGGCAGCTTGTACTTCATACAGAAATTTGCTATTTAGGATGCTCCAGCTCTCTGCTACATAGGTTGCTGTAGCAACGCCTTGTGCACTCGGCTTGGTCATTCTTGAACGCTCTGCATCAGCTGCTGTCTTCACACGTTTGTTGTAGCAGACTCTTGTGCACCTTGTAAAAGTTTGTTAATGATGCCACATACCTTAACAAGGTTATTTGTCCGTACATCAATCACGGAGGTGGCAAAGTTTCCCATGTAGAGCTTTTCTCCAACTTCAGCGAACTCTGGCGGGTGGCTCCAGTTTCCAGCCACCACTCCTTGAGATTTGAATCCACTAGGTTCAGCTCCGATATCACCGCCACTAGGAAGTTTGCATCCAACTCGACTGCATTGGCTTCCCTCTTCTTCTTCCGCGGCCTTTTGCAGTCAGCCACCATGCGACATTCACAAGTGAAACATTTTTCCAAGAACTTGGGTTATTTCTTCTTCTTGAAGGCTTTCCCTTTGGGCCCAAACTTCTTGCGCCTCCAAGCGCCTCGACCTTAAATGACATTTAAATGTATTAATGTCACTCGGGTGTTGCATCAACATTTAAGCTCAAAGCGACGCATCGCTTAGGCCCAAACCCAGATGCTTGGATCCTCATGCATCACTTCCAAGTTATGTTGAGGCGTAGCCTCAACTTGCATGCTCAAACTGAAAAAAAGGGGCCTGTCCAAATGCGACTAAATCGGTTCACCATTTGCGTCATTTATGTCATGTGAGCACCCTTTGGAACTTTGATCCGAACCCGAATCGGTTGCTGATCTGCACTCCCCTTGTGCACCGCGCATAGAGAGCCTCTGGTCCGTCAATTTATCGACTAAAGATTCACTCATTCACAGTGAATTTATGTTCATTTCTCAGACTTTTTGTTGTCATTTTACCATGCTGGACCCTTCCTTTATGTTGTTGCCTTTGCTTTCCTAGGCCCAGCCGGAATTCTATATTAAAAGGTGAAATTCACAGCGTCTCAATTAGGCAGATTTGTGAACAAGCAGTTGCTGCAACACACTCTTGTTCACTCGGAAATTGTCTCAACAAACAATGAACAAGACAGAAGTTTGTTCACCCAGTTCGGCCAACTGCCTACGTCTGGGGAGGACTATTCTCCAGTCCTCAATCCACTAAACACGAAGGTCTCCAAGTACACTCGGTTACAACTCCACGCAACCTATGCTACTCAACCTTGTGTGGATCACTTGACACAATCAGAACAGGCTCTAACTTGTGTCTGCACGCCCTCTACAAATGTCAATCTAGAATAGCTACAGACTTCTCAAGACTCAGCCTATTCTAAACTACAGTCACTCAGCAGGGTTGCTGTAGCAACTGCTGTAACACACAGCTGAAGCACAATTGTCCGCGTCGCTCCAAAGCCTTCTGCCGAGCCGTTCGAACGATTCCACGAGCGCTGCACACTCTGGACTACTCCCCCTCACTCAGTGACCACCTGCCACTAGCGAGAACCACCGCTCAGACACTCGACCGAGCCACACACCCATCAGTTCTTCCCCGGCTGCCCTTGATCAACCAACAAGCACCACTGCTCTGAATTGGCTTCTAGATCAAGCTCGAATCAGACTCTGCAAGTCCTGATTCCCTTCTGCTTCTGTCACCACAGCTCTGCGTTCACGCTGTGC